>MAOA02000031.1:0-1200000 GCA_002742255.2 Ceratocystis albifundus | reverse complement strand
GATAGGGAGCTTTATAAGCGTCAGAGACACACAAAGAACAAGGGGCCCAAAGCATAAATTTTCCCTGTTAGGCGTGAAGCTTAAAGCCTGTCGACTAGGTAACAGCAATGGACAAGACACAGGACGACAAAGACTTGGCTCTTGCTTTTGACTGAAATTACGGAAATCCGAGATGGCAATGCAATGCAATGGGGAAGGAGGAGTTGTCTGGTGAAAGAAAAAAAAACGGGATTTTCTTGCACAGACCCCGCGCACCTTGGTTGGCCACTGCTCTTTGTTTTGTTGTTCGCAATTTTGCTTTGGTATCGTCTTTCTTGTGGCCACTTTTACATGTTAATCACTGTGCAAGGCCTGTGAGGAGGTTGTGGCATAAATGCCAGGGCGATAAACCAAAAGAACCCCGAAAACAGCGATCTGCTGGTGGCGTTATCCAACACTTGCTCTCCTCTCCATATACTTTCACTATCATGACTTGGATCAACCCATCCAAGAACGCCTACCAGCTATAGATTGCTAACAATGGCACCGCGCATAGCCGTAAAGAAAGCTTGGTGTCAATCACCTATCTTGTGCCGGGTCTATCATGGAGGTCTTGACCGGTCTAGAGACCAGGAAGTTTAGCTGCGCTGGAATATCAAAGGTTGTCGTGTCAAAAATGAATATCACGTAGAGTGCTTGGAATCACCATCTGTTGCCCGTAGGAGAGCTATAGAACTAGAAGTCATGGGTTTGGAATGTGAAGCTGTCGTCATGTTAGGCTGAAGTCACGATAGAATCGCGAGAGGGGAACTCTGCTGTATGTTCAACAACGACTTATTCTCCTAGATCAGATAGTATGTGTCAACTGGTGACAATATCTCGAGAATCATATCGATGATCAAGAACAACCACGTCGCCGAATCCTGAGATATGAAATAACTTTCATTGGTTCAAAATTGTAACTCTAACTCCCAAGTTTGTGAAGATCTATCTCATTGCCGCGTTGCCGAGCATAGAAGGCGGTCAAGCAGAGCAGAGCCGCTGTGGATGCAGCTGACTTAACCCTAGACTGCTAAGCAATCAAGATCCTCTCTAACAATAAGGGTTTGACGATGGGTAAGGGCCGTGTGTTTTGAATACATTGATCCAAGTAAAATCACAGCAAAGTCACATTTATTCTCGGAACAGAAACAGCTTTCTAATGCCATCCATTGAACGTGTATCAGCCGTGAATTATTATTGACGCTTTGCCATGCGTAGGCCACATGATACTTCGATAATGTTTCAACCAATAGAAACTTCTCTCACTCACTATTACAAGGATGTTTATTAGATGGGGTCATTATAGGCGCCGTGATACCCAACATTTGATTTGAACATATTTAACGTCTACTGATCAGATTGTGATACCCAGCAATAACCACGGTGTAGTAAAAACAAACACTGCACACTGTTGGTTATTGTAAGGGCTGCGCCCGGAGAGACACGGGGCTAGCCTCACTATAGCAGACCCGCCCCGTGGGATGGGACTATAAGCATCTTCTTTGCGACCTGGCTAGTTTAGATTAGTTTCTCTTTCCTTTCCTCTTCAATGCGTAATCTTTGGCCATGTCCGAATCTGCTTGTATGAGTATCTGCAGGCGAGTGATGAAGATGGTCAGCCCAGAATATGAAAGAATATCTAACCGCAGCCAATGGGCCAGGATCGGGAGCCAAACCTTCATCGATAAGACATCTCCGGGACTGCAGTTATCACGCTTCAATGTTTGGTAGACAAGTTCCAGGGACCGTACGAGGACCACCTGATGTTGATGCGAGATGCCAGAAGGCAGTACTAGGTTTAAGGCTTCGCCCAGGAAGTAGTCTTTTGCTGACTGATGTACAGAAGAGACAACATTGTTATGAAGAGTAAAAAGTGATCAACAAGAAACAACGACTTCTTTTACATCCTCACTATTAAAGTCCTTCGGGGCTTCAATAAGGGCGCCTAGCTCTTCTAACATGATCGGTCGGTAGACAATAAGAACTTTGGCAATGACCTCCTTGTACAGTCAAGCATTTGGCGACTCTCGGAGATCTCCTCCAGCGTTTGTCGGTACAAGATACCAATCCCGAGTGGAAATGACTTGAGCTTAGCTAGGGTCTCCCGTCTTCGTGTTTTCGAACTGAAGAGCTCTTGGCAAATCAAGGCCGCCCACAGAAAAGTGCCAGCATTTGATTGTAAATGTTCCAGGACACCGTTCTTCACCTCGCCACCGTATCCTTTCTTCTGCACAAGCTGGTCCACCTTCCACTTTACCAAAAGGTTGACTGCCAACGACACAGAATCGCCATTGATTCCAAGGTGTAAGGTCGGTTATGTAGAAATCCTTAAGACATTCATGATACGTGTCCAAGCGCATCATCAATAACTAAGTATACACCTGGCACGTCAATCTTGAAGCTCCGCAAGTCTCGTAGATTCCATATGCATCATAGAACGCGACAGCAATGCTTCAAACTATCTCCTAGCTCTGCATGTCAACCTTCACCTCAAAGTTTTCCTCGCCAGCTTACACATTTCTAAAGCGTTAGTTCTCCTCCGTGTGTGCAAGACTGCACTCTTATTTATATTGGATCATCAGACACGAGCCTCGGTCTCGACTTTAGCGGTCTCTGTCTCTCCCTACAACTTTACCTCCAATTCAGACTGAGTTTTGGCGGCTATTTCCACATCCCCTTCGGCATCAAGCTCGCTCCTAGCCACTTCCTCCTTCTCAAGCCGTACCTCGCGTCCCCGTTTATGGCAGTACCATAAGACAAATAAAAGCACTATACCACAAGAAACATGTTAGCAAGTCCGTATGTTGAATGCAGCCGCATATGATATACTCTTATGTATTGAACTTACAAAACAACGCCACGCTTAGCACGGCATTCGTCCCAATAAATGCCGGCCAGCGCGTCTTTAGCGCCCCCATGATCGCCTTGAGCATATCAACGATGATTGCCGGATTTGTCACCAGCTCTGTCAGCGAAAGCGAGGTAAATATCTTCTTAGCAGCCTCTTTAACCACTGTTTTACCCGCCGCCCCCTCGACTGCCTTCAAAGAAACCCCCTGACTCTTGGCTGCTGCCATTGCCACTTCGGGGCCTAGCTTGTCGGTAACCTTGGATGGCATCGAGGCAATCAGCTTTTTAAACGGTGATGGTAGCTGCTCATACGAGCGAGCAAGCGTTCCGTCGCGGTCTTCCACAAGGGCCTTTATATCATCGACAGCTGTTGGTACGCCGTTAAGCAAGTCTTGCAACACAAGCGAGAACTTGTGCACGAGCGCTGCTGACTCGGCTGACATGCTGAAAGTACGGTTATTTCTTGCCGAGAGGTTCAGCTCATTGAGCACATCTGCGAGCTCTTTGGCTTCGGATTGTATCTCGGATTGCACTTCAGCCGGTGCACTAACGTCGGTGTCGAGCGGACTAACTTCGGTGCTTGTCTCGGGGACAATGACAGGGGCAGAGGTGTCCGAGTTGGACTTGGGATGATCACGACGCAGAAAGGCCGAAAGACGGTTTATTCTGCTGGGGGCAGAGTGCTCTTTTTCCTTTTCTTTGTCTTTGTTCCCGCCACCTTCAGTTTCTTTTTCTTTGTTTGCGCTCGAATCCTTAGTGCTATCAGTGCTCTCAAGACTCTTGATAGTTGGCTGGTCTCCTTTATCGCTTGGCCTTGGTGGCAAAGGTGGCCGTAAAGCCTCATCGTCATTTGATTCGCTCAGAAGCGCGTCCCAGTCTATGATAGACCGGAAGAAGTTTTCGTCTTCTTTTCGGAGCACGAGCGTTAGATTATCGGTATCGTTCTGTTCCGCGTGCTTGTCGTTTGTTGTTTTCTGTGTAGCCTCGAGGATAGTGGTGATGTTGGCTTCATCAGTGGACGTCGCAGCTGGAGCACTGTCTTTGGCGTTACCGTCAACAGCCTCAATGCCAGCTCCACCCCCAACATCAGCCACAAGACCCGTCTCGGAGTCTTCCTTAGCAGTTTGAGCAGCAGCAGCAGCTTCCATGGTAGTCTTATCGGCCTTGGCCTTTTTAAATTTCTGGAAGGCGAAATATTCCAGCATCATGAGAACGAAATGGTGAAAAAAGAGTAATTCTGCAGATGTAAGAAGAAAGAAAGTACTTTGAGGAGAAACCAGGTCATTTAATCTCTTTTGCCACGACGTTTCTAGTTCCTAAGCATTAGCTTGGATGCGAGGGAGTGCATTAGAATATATAGAAGAAATACTTGGTAAAATCTTTCTTTCACATGTCTTATATCTGCCCAACCTCTGTTGGAGGCCTACCAGCACCTGCTCATCTAGGCTTTACTTGCCTTGTCGTGTAGCGTTACTCCCTCTGTCTATCTTGTTGAGCCCTAACCCTAATGTTTTTATCGATGACATCATTTCCAAGCTCTTGCCGCCAAAGGCTTGATCTAGTTGAATTTTCCACAACGCTGAATATGAGCTGTGTGTGTTTTCTAACCTACAAGTAGTTTTGGTTACTCTTGCATTTCATCTACTTCCTCTGCCTCTTCTATTTCTTCCTCAATCAAATCATCATCAGGCGCCCCGTTTTGCTGCTGAAACACATCCTCTACAATGTTACTCCTCCGCCCACGCCCGTTTCTTTGTTGCTGTTGTTGCTGGTAGAGCCGGCCCTGTGTGATGGCCTTTTCGCCCACATAGTGGCTTCCTGTCCATGCTGTATTGCACGTTGGGCACTCGTGCGTTCTGCGAGAGCCAAAGAACGTAGTGGCACATCGCTCATGGAAACGAACCAGACAGGTCAGATTAGCGCAGCGTAGGCCTTGCGTAAGAATCTCGCGACACGCCATGCATGTCTTTATTCGTTGCCATATACCCTGCTCTTGTTCGCTGTCATTGAAAGTGTCTTCAAGCCATGGCTGCAGCTCCGCCAGCCCGCGTGTCGAGAGTGAATAGAAGCCGGCTGCGCTGTGCGATAACCAGTTAGCATCCACAAGCTCCTGCATAATGCGGTTTACATCGCTATGGGATATTCCACGGTCAACCGCCTGCGATGCGGATACGTCGTCATTTTGTGTAGCGCCAGTAGGCCGCGACCCTGCTGGCCGCCCAAGAGGCAGACATTGTTCTTTGGTAACGGCCATGACCTCCATGCGGGGTGAGTTATACTTGGCAAATATAGCATCTAGCAGGCGGCGGATAAACGAGAGTTCGTCAGGGCCGTAAAGCGTAGCGAGTTGTGTAGCAGGGTCAGATGAGAGATTGATGAAACAGTATGTGCGTTCTTGCGTTACTTGATCGACGGCAATCCGGATACTGTAGTCGAACTCGGCAATCTTGCTGCGGGCTTCAGTTACAAGACCAGCAAGTACCGACTGGACATCATCTGGCTCAAAGTCTTGTCCGGTGGCAGTGAGTAACTTGTTGACAAAAAGTTTGGCATCTGATTCAGCAAAGGAGCCACGGCTCATGATGGCCTGAAGAAAGGCACGACATTGCCAGTCTTGAAGAGGCATCGAGAAGCGAAGCAGTAGAGGCGAGTAGTGATGAATAAGGCGGCTTCACCTCAACTACAAGACAATCGGGCTTCAGAGACAAAACGCGTCATCAGGCTTCCGCATGAACTAGCGCGTAAAGTGTCTGCCTGTCTGTCACCGTGACAGCTGCTGGCAGCCGGCAGACTATCACCACCAGCTGTCACGTATGGCATCACGACATGGGCTTGGTCGAGCTTGCAGAAAACAAGCAAGCCCGCAAAATCATGAGCAACCACAAACTCAAACGACTTTTTTTTTTTTTCTGTTGATTTTATTTATAGGACTTGGGCTCAAGTCCTTGCAAGGACTAGTGACTTGGAAACTGCCAGCTACCAGCTTCCTTTCCCCTAGTCCGCTTCTTCAGCCCTTTCTTTGTTACATCCTTTCGCTTTATTCTCCGAGTTTATCGCTTCTCGCGAACTTTACAGCCTTACCGTGTCTTGCAGCCTTGCAGCCATGCAAATACAATGCCGACGTCTCCATCTACCACCGCTGGGCTTGTCCGCACCCGTCCCTTGAGACCGCCTAAAACAATTGCTCCTAATTCTATCAATGGCAATACGAATGTCACTGCTACCGCTAGCAGCTCTAAAGCCAACTCATATTCCGCGAGAAACCCCGCCCATGTACGTCGCACGGCTGTCGGGTCCTCAGGCTCGATCAAATCAATCTCAACTTTAGCTTCGGCCACTCCTATTGAATCATCTGAGGCAGAGAACCGCCCGATCAATCCCACCGGGGCTCGGCAACAACCCTCAAGCTCGGCAGGGCCGTCTCGAAGCTTGAAACTATTTCTAGCTAACTTGCGAGCACTCGATCTTGATATCAGACCTGACTGGCCTGATATCTCGCCGTTGACGTTTGCATCTTCGGCATCATCTTCAGGCCAGAAGAAAAGGGTCCAAAGCGTTGAATGGGCATTGTTTTACTTGTTCAAACTTTGGGACCCAGAAGAGTGCCGGACTGTACGGTACCCCCTACTCCATTCCATCTGCTCAATCGCTAATGTGCATAACTTCAAATTGAACTGTGTGTTTGATACATGATTGTGCTAACTTGCCCCAGAAATTGCAATCACTGTTCCCCCCCAGCGACCAGGTGCAGTCACTAAACCTGCGCGCTGCTCTTCTGCGCTGTCTCGACCAAGCCAAGAAAAATGGCGTTCTGAGCCGTGAAACTATAATCCGTAAGACCATGTTAGATGACTGTAAAGGCGAGAGGCTCGAAGAAGTTTTGGCTAGCTTTTCGGCCGCTGTTCTGAAAAAAGTCATAGCCGAAAACCCACACAGCCGATGCCCTGCAATTGCCCAGACCCTTGCCCTTGAAAACAGAGGCACAAGCGGCGAGGGTGAAGAAATCCCCGCTCTTATCCTAGCCCACAAGGCCTCTCTTAGCCGCCAGCTACGTGAAAAACAAAAGACCCGGGGCCTGTACCAAGATCTGTCTGAGCTGCTCGACGTCAAAGAGCGCACTTTAGCCAGACGGCAAGAGCAGCTTAAAGCCGTGATGCCATCAGAAGCTGTCACGCCGCAGCAAAAGGCCGAGGTAACCCAGATGGTAAGAAACAATTGGGCAGGCAACGATCAGTGGATGGAAGCTCTTCTTCATGGCGATGGCGCAGAGGCTAGCAAAGACCCTCTTTTGAACACACCCTTTGATAAGGTTTGGAGACGGCTCCACGCAGGCCGTCTCTCTGAACTGGAAGAGAAGCCGAAAAGCCTTCTTGACCAACTAGACTTGCGCATCCAGGCGCAGCAAGAAAGACTAGCCAAGTGGCAGGACTTCCGAGAACGCATTTTTGGAACCAGCGAGAACAGGCCCATTGACACAAACCCTGTATCTACTAGAAGGACGTCCAGATGCACTATTGATTTGCACTTCACTGCCCATCCAGACTTGTCATCCGCATCGGCAGTAGCTTCTTCGCATAGTAAAGCAGATAGCTCACTGGTAGCAACACCTCCAACTGTAATTGTGGAGGCCGGGGATTACTCGCCTTTAATACGGGATTTTTATGCGGACATTACCGGTATTAACGAAACAAAGCATACGTCGTTGTCCTCCCAATCGTGGATACGGAAAGTTCCCCCCCGTAAAGCATGCCGATCCCCTACCACTTCACAGGAACCTATATCCACACCAAACTCATCATCATCAGAAGACCCTGCGAGCAGCAGAATATCTGAATCACCTCCTTCGCACCATATAAGATCTGCCTCTATTAAATCTCCGCCACGCATGTCCCCGCCCCGCGTCACTCTGCCTAGTATTCTTACCACGGATTCAGTCGAGCCTAGCCTCGAGTTACACCCACCTAGAACATCATGGGGAAAGTCCGTTGAGCGGCCTATCCGCGTTCGAAGAGGCGATGAGACTCCCGTCCGTAAACCAGGTCCGCGACGAATGCCGAGCCCAAAGCCCCCACCCAAGATCGGTGCGCCTGACTTCTCAAAAGAAAAGGACTCTGGCATGTTTCCTGGCCTAAGGAAATCCTCAGGGTCTATTATCGGCATCAAATCTAGTTCAGGGATATCAGTGGGTTCTAGAGTGGGCACTAAAATTAAAACTACGTCCACGGACACCAAAAAGCCGAATCTAGTCGCAGAGCCAGCGGTCTTGTCCCCAGACTCAGAACGACCACGGAATGCACAGACACTTGATGGCCAAGTAGATGAGATACTTGAAGCCATGCAAAATGCCTCGCCTTCCCCCACCAGAAAAGTTCAGCCGTGTCGTACAATGAGTCTGGCCGATCGCACGCGTCTTTCTATCATGAAGACGACGTCACTCGATTTTGATTTAGACCAAGACACAAACCCTGAACAATCCAGTTCTTCAGTCGAGGTTCATGAACCAGAGATACAACCACCTGATGATGAGCCTATGGGCGATTTGGTTGCCCGCACGCGTAAGAGCATGGCAGGCTTTGAAGCAGCCCAGAAAAAGGCACAAGTTGATCGGCGGCGGTCGCTCCGACTACAACGCACGGCATCTAGGAAGGACAAAGGAAAATCAGGCTTTGATGACGTACCTGAAGAAGGCCTAAATGTGCCACAGACTCGCGATGTAATGGATGCCGATGAGGAGTTAGCCCATGAAATGTCGTTTTTGGGACTCATGGATAGCCAGGAGGATTACGAAGCGGTGTTTCGGAGTCGGCCGAAGATTAAGACCAGCCCGGCACCGTCACCGAGTCGAATGGGGTTTGGGAGTTGAGATGATCCATAATGTAGACTAAGAGCATATGTGATTTGTTTTTAGTATGGATACTTGCCCTTATGCCTACAAACTGGTGCCAGCCTATGTATGACACCCCAGGTAGAGTCGGAATCAAAGGATTAGTGACCATCAATGAAGCCATGGCCAATTGATTTAAAATTCGATATATTTGCGGTAGTTGTAATAATACATGTAAATGTACGGGTTCCAGCTAACACCAGAAACCCGCGTAACCTATCCCGCGGTTCGTACTTGCAAAGTCGCATGAACCGCCAACCTCAACATTCCCGCTTTCTGTTTCTTGTTCAGCTCACCAACCCTGCCTTGTCAACTCCTGAACACGGGAAACTGTCGACAAGAAGCTCTCGCGAAAGCGTGCACGCCATCTCTCACTCTTAAGTCTCTTGCGCTTGAGACCTGGTCTCTCGTGGTGTCTCTGTAGACGCACTAGTTTAGGAAGGCCGTTCTGACGCACACGAGTGTTGAGGATACGTAATGCCACGGAAGCATCCGTATGGCCAGTTAGGTGTACTGTACGACCGGTCGATGGGGCTAGTCGCACTGCTTGTTTGTAGCGTGGCCGTTTGGGCAGCGGGTTAGACAGCCCGCTAATCTGCTGGTCCGTGTTCAGTAGACTCGTGAGGCCGCTACGGTCAATACCACCTTTCCAGCCCCATATGACTGGGTTTGGGGTCTGTGGCGGACTCTGCGATGGCGTGCTATCTCCCAAGGTTTTGGTGGTTTCATTGCCCGTGCTGGGTTTCGGGTTGGACTGGCCGAAAATCTTGCTCTTGACCCAGTCCGAAGTGACGTCAGGACGCAGCGCTGTACTGCTAAAGATGCGGGTTGTAGAAGCCAAGGGGCAGTGCTTTGCAGTGGCTATCGAGCGCCAGGGCGCGGGGCCCCGAAGAAGCGTAGAAATCGTGAAAGACCTGCTTAGTTAGTTGTTATGAGCTAACAGAAAATAGTTGGAGCAATTTTGAAAGTTTGAACAAAATTAAACGACCAGAAACCAATTGAGTCTTTTTTTTTGCTTACATATGTGCGATTGTTTTCACAGCGTCTCGTCCACAAGCACTATAACCTTCCCAGCATCATAAACGAGATGTTGGCTTTTGTTGGTATTTGAGGTTATTCACAAGAATCTCACAGCCCCGCTTTTCTGGTGAGGTTCCACTATTGCACCCCGGCGTTTCTATCAGCCTTGTGCCTTTTTCGAAGCGGAAAAAATTTCAGCCTTGCGACTAGAAAAAAATAGCGACGCTTGCGAAGAACTCATACCTAACCAACTAATGACCTTACACCAGACCTCGTAACCATCAATATCACCCACGGCTTTTGCTTGGAATTTATTCAGTCGTTTTGTTTTTTTTTTGTTTGCCGCGACCGATTTTCAACGCCAGTCATTTATATTCTTCCCTACGCTAAAATCTACTCAATAAGCCTTTCCATCGCGTATCACTAGGAATCGCTTCCATCGTTACCATGTCCTACAACCCCTATGGTGGTGAGTCTCTTTTCACTAATTATATCGTCACGCTTGCTAATCTCATTCAGCCGGCCAATACGGCCCTCCTCCAGGCTATGGAGGATTCCCTGCTGCCATCAATATGAGTGCGCCTCCTGGCATGGTGGTACCGCCGGGCCTCGGTATGTTCTCTCTCCTGCCTCTACTGCCCATTGGGCCCATAACGCTTCTTATGCTAACCCCCAACTTTTCTTAATCCTCAGGCCCTCCTCCAGGCATGTCTCCAGCTCCGGGAATGGCGCCGCCTGGTGTCCACACCGCCAACGCTGCCCAAGCTAACCGCCAAAGTGGCCTCCCCATGAGCTTCCAGCCGCCGTCAAATCTCCCCAGCAACATCAACTTCAATGCCCGCGTCATTCGTCTGGGCGCATCCAACCCTAAGCCCGCAGCCAACGGCGCCCACAAAGACAGCGATAACTCAGCTTCAGCGCATGCGCCCAGCTCCAAATTCGGCAACGACCGTGCCGAGCAGAACAGAGCGAATACCCGCGAATCCATTCAAGCTTTGGTACCCCCGAAGCAAGACGAAAAGTTGCGCACAATTTTCATCGCCAAGATCCCCGAAGGTGTAAATGGAAATGCTGGCATGGAAAGTCTGCTTAGATCTGTAGGTCGGCTCAAGCGCTGGGATTCATCACCTTCGTCACTCTACGAAGCCACCAAAACAAGTTTTGGGTTTGCGCAGTTTGAAGACCCCGACTCAGTATTAATGGCGTTGGAGTTATTGAAAGATGTCGAAGTACCAAAAAAAAAGCAGGCAACTCCAGAATCCATGCCCGCCGATGACGACAACGAATTTTCTGGAATCGAGAAAACTAAGCTACAAGTTGCAGCCGACCCCATCACAGTCAAGTACCTTGAGTCGCATACAGAGTCCAAAGGTGAGAATCCCCACAAAGAGGCCCAGATACAGACTGCACGACAAGCCTTGAAAAAGGCAATACGTGATCTCTTCTACCCTCCGGCAGCTGCTAAGCTCGATGACGGTGCATCAGCATCCGAAGCTGTCGAGGTTGTCAATATCAACATGACGCAAGAGGACGAGCTTGCTGATATCCCTGCTGAAATGCGCGAGATGGTTGCTGGTGAGATTGCTGCCTTCCGAGAACGCAGCACGCAACGGGATATTGAACGCCTTAAGAAGGAAGAGGAGATGGAAGAACGTGAGCGCCAAAGGAACGGTGCAATCAACGGCAACAGATCCCCGCATCCTTCTATCCGCGGGGCTCCATCTGGTCCTCGTAATGCTAATGGTAATGCTTCATCTGGCATGATGTTCGTCAACGGCGGTCTCTCGTTTGCAGACATGAGTCTTTACAAGGACCATTCCGATACAGACGCTAGCGATGAGGAACTTAACCTCCGGGTCATCAAAAAAAAGAAGGACGAACAGTACCACATGTTTATTGACGCTGAGCGCAAGTGGGTTAGCCGCGAGCGTTCACGAACGGCAGCACTAGAGCGCGAACGCGACCGCGAAAAGCACGATGCAAGCAACCTAGAAAAGCGTAGGCAAGAAGCCCTCGAGCACGACAAGCAGTGGGATGACGAAAAGGAGCGCACTCGAAAGGTCCATCCCTACTACGCTGATCATGCCAGCTGGGCACGCAAACGTGCCCAGGCCCGGGCTGACGAAGCAGCACGTGATACTGCTGACCGTCATGCTGAGGCCGAAGAAGTCCGCCGCGAGAAAAAGGAGATGGACAAGGCACGTGGTATGGCGGATTCATTCTTAGAGCAGCATTCAAAGGAGATTGGCTCGCAGTCCTCAGTAGCCCCAACTGCTATCGCTGCATCTACACCAGCGCCAGCCCCAACAGCCCAGCCATTCAAGTTGTCTCTAGGCGCTGCTGCACAAAAGGCACAAGCACAGCGCAACGGTCTCCAAAGACGCACGATTGCCGAAGTTGAGGGTCTGCTGGATGATGAGGAACATGACCAGCGCACAAAGCGCACGCTAGTACCTATTAAATTCGAGCCCATGTCAGCAACAGCCAGCATGACAGATGAGGAGCTCCAGCAGGCTGTGCGACAGCTAGCTCAGGAGATTCCAACGGAGAAAGAGGACCTTTGGGCATGGTCAGTGCAGTGGGATTTCCTGGATGAGTCCATCATGGTGGAGAAACTACGGCCATTTGTGCAGAAGAAGATCGTCGAGTACCTCGGTGTCCAGGAGGAGGTGATGGTGGAGGTTATCGAGGATCATCTGCGTAAGCATGGTGAACCAGCCGAGCTTGTGGAAGAACTGGCAGAAGTAAGTTTATTATTATTATTCCTTTTGTTTCCGTCATCACAGAGTCTTTGACTAACATATCCTACTCTTACTACTAGGCTTTGGACGAGGAGGCTGAAGATTTAGTAAAGAAGCTCTGGCGCATGGTTATTTTCTTCACAGAAAGCGAAAAGCGCTCTCTTCCAGCATAAGTACTATAGGAGGAGGAAAATGGTCCTTTTATTTTAATTTTCCGGGTTCGATTCAAAAGCCCTTCAATCTGCTTGCTTTGATGCATTGGTATGTATGTATGTATGTGTGGGGGGGGGGGGGCAGACGACTTGTTGAATAGACATGCATCCTTTTATTTTTGGTAAAACTGGACGAAGCGCCACATGTTCTCAATGTGCGCCACAACTTGTGCCATCTGTTCTGTGCTACTCTGGATAAACCAAGGGTAATTCTACCAAGCAGTTGCCAAGGGGACTCACGGCCTCATGCATGGAAATTGGACACCAACAAGAACGGACCTTGATTCTCATTAACGATCCTTATTTCACTCATTTAAAGCTCACACACTCGTTCAGTCAGTGCATACTACATTATTGCCTCTATTAGTTACTATTAGTCAAATCAAGCCGATCTTACTAACACGGCAATGCCCTCTTTGGCCGCAGCACCATGAAAGGCCCACGTGACGACGTGCCCCTCTTCATGGCCAACATTTCAACCCTACCCATATCAGCTTCCTCGCTAGAAGGCGTGGCGAATAACGGTAGTCTAGGACTTCTCCCCGTGGTTCCCGATGGACTGGAGGCTTCACAAAAGCAGAAGAAGCGAAATGCCGCAACTGCTGCATCAGCCGCCAGTGTACGGGCTCTTTCGGCCCAGGCCATTGCCTTTTACTTCCGCGCACCGGCCAAAGCCTTTTTCCGCATGCGTGTCGATTACCTCGCATTTGCCCGTCGGCTACATCAAGCTGAAGCCGAGACACTACGCAATGCGCTGCACGCAACGAGCCAGCAGGCCACAGGCAACGCTTCCGCAATGAGTGGCTTGTTAGTGCGTGCGTGGCACCATGCGCTTGTTTGGATGCATGGTACTACTCCTGGTGTTTTGGCTAGCGCTGTACGTCAGCAAGGCTGGGGCATTATCCCTCACCAAGTAGTACCGCCACTGGCAGCCAACGTCGGCGTAGGTGCAGTGTTGTACACAAGCTACCTTCATATTCTGGGCCTTTTGCACGAAGAGAGCGGGCGCGGCACAAAACATGTGTATCCTCCTCCGCGGCCAGTTCATACCTTCGAAGCGGGGTTTTTAGCAGGCGCATTACAGAGCGTGGTAGCAGCCCCGTTGGATGCAATTCAGGCCCGGTATGATCATGGAGACCTAATGCGTAGTGGTGATGGGCGCCCACAGAGCATGTGGTCTTTCAGTGCACAGAAAATCCGAGAAATTGGCCTGCGCGGGATTTTTGCAGGCTGGGGTCTCTCTTTTACCAAAGACAGCCTGGGCAGCGCCGTATTCTTCAGCATGTTCGAGTACGTCAAGGCCCAGGGCTACTACAATTTTGTGTCATGGTACTACGGTGGGCTGAAGGACAGCATCGTGGCTGATTTAGCCTTGAAAAGGCCTGTGAGCAGCAATTTGACCAGCGTTGAGGCAGCAACAAACAATAGCCTGTTCCACAATGGCTTAACCGTCATCCGACCACACTATGCTATCGAACCCGGGTTTTTACTGCTGGCCGGTATTTCGGCTTCGTTTGCACAGCAGATTGTGGTGCATCCGTTGACATATATCCAACTAGAACACTGGGATCGGCTGGAAGATCTCGACGCTCGAGCTCAGGAAACCAAAGGAGTGCGGATCCGGGCCGAGGCGGTGGCAGTACCAACATTACGAGAAACAGCGACAAATGCAAGTTCAAACCCAGGCTCGAAAATGTTGGCAGCGACAGCGACATTAGAAGAGTCTAGCATGCATCGAGCAGAGAAAGCCTGGGCGTCAGTCAAATCTCCGCCTCGGGGATTAATGCTAGAAGCCAACTATCGGGCCTACCAGGAAACGTGGAAACAGTGCGTGGGCCAGGCCCGGGCAGAAAAGAAGGGAATACTCAGCTGGTTGTACCGGGGCTTCTGGTGGAATACCATTAGACAAGTACCCAGTACATCAGCAGGCCTGATTATCTTTGAGCTGGTCAGACGCAAGTACGGCATGGATAACGAGAAAGTTCGGATCCAACATGACGACTACGAGATTTTACTCAACTAGAGGTGAAAGCCATTTGACAGGAACCCTAATCTACACATCTTATTAGTACTAATGTTGGTACTTACTGGCCGAATTATTGATGATATAACAAGGGGCCAAGTTATATCGGCTGCGGATTGCTACGCTACTACATACTACTGGACTGTTCGCGACCATTTTTCTTTTGCGAATATGGATGGTTATAATATTGCTCATAAGGTCGTCATTATGCTCTAGGGAAAAGTCTAACAAGAGTGCAACTGAGGGGAAACGCAAAGAAGAGACAAAAAAAAAAAAAAAAGAGAAAAAAAAGGGAATAAAAGACAAGAGAACGCTGATATGCTGTGATGTAGTGAGTGCCCAGGACCAAAAGAGTGAGGAACAGAGAAAATAGAAAAAAAGAAAAAGAAAAAGGGGGACAAAGAAAGAACAAAGGGAAATAAATAAACAGATGCGACGACAAAGAAACAAATACAAGGCAGAAGGACAATATATGCCGCATGTCTCGGACACTATACCGGAGATGACACCGGAGTATGCTCAGAAATTCCAACGGCGACAAGCTCGCCTGCAATATTTAGAATAGAGGTGTCTGCAACATGCGGTTAGAAAGGGGAAAACGAGACTAGCCAGCGGCAAATGAAGTGCGGCAAACTCACCAAGGTCGATCTCCGTTTTGGAGGGGAACCATACGGGGCCCTTCTCGCCCGCACGTTTACACACGCAGTGCAGCACGGTAAACTGTTTCCATGAGCTATGGCGACGAAGATAGCAGTCGAAGCACGACTCAGTGAAACCACCGCTACAGCGAACCTGTTAGCAGCCACACGCGAAAACACAGGCCCAATCGTCCTGGCACGAAAACGTAAAGACTTACCGAACATCCCACTTCAGCTTGCCGTCAAAGTTTCCAATGTACTGGTTCAAGTTCAGGCTACTGGGCACATACTTGCCCTCATCGCTCTGGCACTTGGCATTCACATGGGAATAGTGCTCTTCCGGCTCGCCATAGAAACTGGCATTCAGCTTGACATTTCGACAACTATCACCAAAGGCCGTTCCGCCTCCATGGGCGACTACTTGCGTTTCAGAAATCTGATAATCTGCTGGGCGGGGCCTGGGAATCGACAGACACAGGGCATTTGAGGCAAATGCAAAGAAGAAGAGGGCGAGAATCTGGACCAATGAAGGGGCGGAAGAGGAGATGGCCTTGGACATGGTGGGCGAGGCTGTATAAAAGAATATAAAGAATAAAAGTATATGGGATATGAATAGGAGTAGGAATAAAAAAGAGCAAAGCAAGAGAAAGATCAGAAGCAAAAAGACAGACCAGAGCCGTTGCTAATAAAGAAAGAAAACCCCAATGGAATATAAAATAGAGAAAAGCAAACTAAAATAAAATAAAACAAACTCGGCGCAGGACGCGGTGGCGCGTGGGTTGCAAAAAGCTTGCCTCATATATGGAGCAGCAGCAGCTTGGGTGCAGTCTTGGTCTTTTCACCTGTCCTTCTGCGTTTCTGGGCAGCTTGGGCCAAGACCAGGCTAGTCACCTCACCAAATAAATGACCGACTTTGAGCAAGAATAGAGGTCAAGAGTAGAATAGAGCCATAGCAGGCAGGAAGACCCTGGCAAGAAGACCGTGGCAAGAAGAGGCACAAAGAGGCAGACAGGACAAACCACCACACAATCCAGATAAAAAAGAGGCAGCTGGGCTAGGGTGCTTGGCTGAAGAACAAGAACTCTGAAATGGGCTGTGCATACAAGGGCAGATTGTGATCAAAGAGCAAGGGGAGACTAATGACACGGAGGAACAAAACACCCTCAAGACCAGCGAAACCTCTGTAACGATGCTTGCTCTGGAGCAGTGCCAAGGGAGGCAGTGTTGGGGGGGGAGGAGGATTTTGGAGGGCGGGACAGTGGGCTGCAGTATTGTAAGACGGTGTCACGTGATGTGCAGCGTGGGCTGGCATTTAGGGTTGTGTGATCAGCATCAAAACGCATCAAGTGTCAAGGAAAATCTACAGCAAGCCGCGCCAAAGCCCCAAAGCAATCACCAGCAAACGGCCACACCGAGACATGCGAAAATGCCTACAAACACAGTCAAACACGCCTTCAACTGCAATCAACCTGCCTTTGCCAACGTCATAACAACAGGCAAATGTCGTCTGAAATTAACCCCCGACGAAGTCCAGACTCATCAAATTTGGTAGCTGCCGATATTGATCAGACTCGTCGGATCAAAGAGGGAGCTAGGCGGCTACTGCAAGGACGACAAAGGAAGGCGCTCTGCATACAGGGTGGCAGTTGCTTGTAGCTGAAGCGCCTTTGGGCGTGAATGAGGTTATTGCACTGCCATTGTCACGGTGAGAGAGAAGAGGGGACAAGAGGGAGAGGGAAAAAGAAGGGAGGCGGAAGAAGAAATCAGGCCAAATCGGCAATAGCCATGAAATAATGCAAAGGGTAAAGTGTACAAACATATGAGGAAAATTGATTTGCAAATTAACTTTTTTTTTATTTAAAAGAAAAAAAAAAAAAAAAAAAAAAAAAAAAAAAAGCTTGATTATTCCAAGACATGGACGATCGTGGGAGTTTCTCCTCCTACATGGCTCACTCCCCCAGATGGAAGGGGCGTCAAACTGTCAGAGAGATATAAGACGGAAGGAACTTCTTGCGAGATCTGGATGGAAACTGCCCAAGCAAGAACGCTGAACAAGAGAAAGAAGAACTACAAGTTGGCAAAGCGCCTTGCCTTGTTTCTGGGAAAAAAGAACGTGATCAAGAAGCAAGTCCCCATTTAAATCAAATTACGATGAGAGACAAAGAAAGAGGGCCGGCCCATCGAGGAAACTACCTGCAATGAAACAAGGAAGAAAACTTGATTTTGTGGAAAGAACTAATATCAAAGCTGGATTATAAATAACCTATACCAGAAACGCCTGAAGCCGAGACCAACCCTAAAACCCGAATACATATACGCAAAAATAAGGGTATCGCATACTCATGATTTTTTACACGTGATAGGGTATAAACCCTATAAATTCCACCTCTTCTTCACCGCCCTGCGCTTTCTATCCGCATTCGCGACACGGATGGCATCGGCACTTTGTGTTCGTAGCTGTCGCTGATACTAGAGCTAGACTTGGCCGAATCACGATCTAGGTCGGCCATCTGCACAAGCGATGTCTCGTCTAGGTCAGCTCCGTACTTGACTGTGTAAGTACGTGAGCAGAGGATGCCCGACGGATCGATGGCACCCCTGTTCACACTGTGGTCGCACTCGACAGCGCGATGGTGACTGCCAATCGGCGTTGATATGCCGCCACTGTCGCCATTGTCATGCGTATTGTTTAGAGTGCCACTTCCGCTGAGCCCTCCCGAGACTGCACTGTCTTGCGGCATAGAGTGCTTGTACTGGTCGCTGGCGTAGTAGCTGCCCTTGCCATGATCGTGGAAGGTACTGTCGAAGACGCGGGGGAAGAGCCGCACAAGAACAACGCGGATGGACGGCATACAGGCGCAAATAATGCCGACGTTGATCTCAATCGTGGACCAAAGGGCAGCCTCCCATTGGTCCCAGGTGGCGTTATGGGAGTTGGCGAACTTGATGAGAGAGTGCAAGCGGACGACAGACATAACGGTGACACTACAGAAAGAAAAATGAGGATGCTTGTTAGTGGGATGACGATGAAGGGCAGTCGGCGATTGAGAGGCCAAGCCGGCCATGGGTGTCACTCACAAGGTACCAGTGCAGAACATGAGTCCTACGCCCAGCTTCTTCTTCCAGTGCAGCTTCAAATGGCGTAGCTGGCTCAGCGGGATTGCCAACATGCATAAATCAAGCAGAATGGACCCTGCTGCATTCGCCCACGCCAGGTGGTTAATGGACACGCACGACCCAGTTGTCTCGCCACTCCATTTGGTCCAGAAGTAGCTGATGGGGCTGCATTGGAAGATGGCCACAATGACAAAGGCCAGGCCAAAAGCCGCCACGACAGCAACAGTAGCCCAGAGCAGGCGACGCACGGCAGGGGCTGGGAAAATGCGAAGATAAAAGAAGAGGATGCTCAGCTTGAGCAGCGTAACATGGGTAAAGTATAACACTTCCATGACATAGTAGTAGCGACCGAATAGCGTGATATCGTCGAATGGGACGGTCCAGATATCTCGTGCAAGCCCATGCTTTGTGAGACCGGTAGTGTTCATGACAGTCGATGGAATGCCACTTCCCATGGTGGCCAGGATGAAGATGTCACTTAGGTTGAGCTGGTCGTGGGTGACGAAGAGTTTGAAGCTAATTCGCACGGCAACGACAATGCCTGTGATGACACCAAGGGTGATTGAGACAGCGTCGTAGGTCCGTCTCTTGTCACGGGGAACAACTCCGCAGTTGGTGGAGGTGACGTTCATGGTTGCTACAATGGAGACAAGGTTAGACGCCTGTGGGCAGTTGTGCTAGGGTGTGTATGTGTATGTGTGTGTGATGCTTTGCTCGTCAGGTTCCTCCAGCACTTTCAGGCTTTTGGACCGACTTCGAGCATTGCTGATGTTCGTGCTGCCATATACTCACTTAGCATTTCCTTGGGTGTGCACGAAGCAGTCACACACTTTTCAATGCTTGCTACAAGCTGCTTGTTAGTGCATACGCACGTGGTGTCATCCAAGGCACATGACGAATTAGAGACAAGCGTGGCCATGCAAGTAAGCTGTTGTTGGCATGCGGCCAATTGTTAGTTGTGTTCTCTCATGAACAATTGAAGAAAAGAGAAGTGCCGTTTGCTGTAACTCACACTGCAGCTTGGTAGAGACGCAAGGTTATTGTTGGTGGTTGCAGCAGTTACAGCAGCACTGGCCATGACCAGTGCAGCAACCAACGACGCAAACAACCGCATTGTAAGTGTGTCAGATCGAGATGGGTTAGGAGACACGCTGACACAAAGGGATCCGGGCAGGCCAAGAGAAGTAACAAGAGAGCCAATTGCCTTGGTGTATGCCAGTAAGTTGAAGCTGCTTGACCTGGCTTGGTAGATATAGGACTGGCAAGGAGAGGAAGAAGAAGGAAATGAGACGTCCGGACCAAAACAAAAGAGAAACAAAACCCTCCTTGACGATGGGAGGGAGGGAGGGAGGGGCGGGATACACTATTCATAAGTATCTTTTCCTTTTTTTCTTTCGGCTTTTCCCTCCTTTCTCTCTCACCCGGCCTTAAGTCAGCCAGTCAAAGAAACTTTCCACCATCCAACAGCATAACCCATATCTAGAAGCTAAAGGAGCAAGGAAAGTACACTGCGCTAAGGGCTTTTGGGTAGTCCGTCCTGCTTCTGCTACTGGGCGTTTTTGGCTTCCTATTTGCTAACTAGGACAAGAGTAGGAAGACTTAGGATTAAGCGGCAAAGTGGCGATCAAAAGTGCTCTTTTAAGGGAGGGAGAAAAGAACATAAATGAAAAAAGGAACAGGCAACGCAGAGGATAAGCACCATGGGGGCGGTATTCCGGAGGCACATGCCAGCTTTTCGGGTCTTGCCCAGATGCCAAGGCACATGTTCACATGGTATGGTTGCATGCATGCCGTGTCATAGCAAGCTGTCGTTGGCGTGCAACTGCGACGATGGATGTGAGAAGAAGGAAACGGCGCCCAGTGGCAGGCGGTAGGGGGGCGAGGGGAGAGAGAGGGGACAGAGCGGACAGAGCGGACAGAGGAGAGAGTGTTTTTGGCCCAGCAAGTGGTCTTTCAGGCTGTTGCTCCTCTTTCTCTGCCCCTCTCTCCTCTCCTCTCCTCAGGTTCTTTACTCCCTTGATTGAGAGCTGCATGCATTCCTTTGGTCGATCATTTTTGGACAGTCCAGGAACGTAAGAAAGTAGGCCCTTCCCCCTCCCTACAAAAAGAGAATAGAAGTGATAAAACGAGTTAGCTCCTTTGACAAGCCCTCCCCCGCCTTGCTTCGGTCTCTCGGTTAGGCAATATGACCCTTGAGAAACAGAGGGAAAGAAGAACGAAGAAAGCCTCCTGGATAGAAAACACGTAGACTCAGACTATGAGCAACAACCGACTTCGACGTTGACAGTCTGACAGTGCACTAACAAGCAAGAAAGTAACCGACAAATGCGTGACGTCCGAGAATAAACTCGACCCAAGGAATACCACCCTGCCTGGTCCTCTTCCCTTGCTTTCCTTTCCGCTCCCCGCCCCTTTTTCTCCGTCAGCTCATATTCCGAGTCAAGCATCCAGAGTTCGTCTTTAGGGTGTCTCCGGAAATAAGAAGAAAGAACATACATTGACGCCGTCGAGAGGAGACAACACCGTCCTTTGTGACCTTCGCTGTGTACTTTGGGACTGTATTTTGCCGCCTGATAGTCTCCTTGGCCCTCCTCCCCATTGTCTGCCCACTAACTTCTCGCGGCTTTCTTGCTCTCTTCTTGTTCTTGCTAACGTTGCATCCCAACTCTGACACTGACATGCCCTCCCTCCCTCCCTCCGTCTTTTTTCCGCATCTTCTTGTGAGGGCTTTGGCCTAGCTTGACCTAGTTTGGTTTCGGCTTCCCTCTCTTTCTTCTATTTGTCCGTGTTTCCAAGTCTGTGCTCTCCTCTATGAGCACCTCCATAGACTGGCGTCTCGGCCCACTGAAAGAGAAGTCTAGTCGCAGCTACAGTGCGGGTGCAGCTTGTGGGCGCGGGCTTAACCTGGCCACTCCTTTTCTTGCTCACGCTAAGACGAAGGGCCGCGTGTGATAAGCTTTAGGAGAGTTTCGTAGTACGGAAAACCCCTGCCCTTCACGAAGGAAGATCCGCCTCTTGTCATGTGCTTGTCACCCTGTCTGCTGCTTGCTTGTCAACTAGACTCGGAGCTACACCGCAATGGGCGAGCCAGTGTTGAAGCAAAAGTGCTCCCGCGCCTGGCTCATGTGTAATAGTAATTATCACATGGCCCCAGTTACCGACTACCCAAGGTCAATGTATCATCGAGACCTGGTTTTTCACTCCATAAGACAGCAACATACCACTTGAGCTAATGGTGCAGATTCTAGCCTCACCGATAGACCCTCAGGATAAGAAATGACCTATTCGTACTAGCTTAGGTGTCGCCTCGGACGTTGCTTCTTAGATTGGCAGTAGGCTTCGATGGACTTGGCCCTTGGAAAATCAGCAAGATTTGTTTATATTTCCAGCAAGTTATCGTACCCAGCCAGAGTCGTGGAAGATTCATCACCCTGGATAGTAACCCTTAGTCACATGTCAAAACTAGGGTTTGTGTCACACCCAAATAATGCCAAGATATTGATTCAGTCCCCCCCGGACCTTCGAAATATACTTACAGCTGCAGACGACAATTAAATAAGCCACATTAGCTGTAGCAAAAGATTATAATCCATAATCTGTTGCAACTGTCGCTAACCCAGTTGTTGATGACTTGGCAACAATCCAGAACACGTAGCATGACAGTGGTCTAACGGTCTTCTTTTTCAGCACATCATCTTCAAAACTTCAACACCAGATACACCATTGTGACCTTCCTTGTCTCGGTCTCTCTCTATCCGCGGCTCCGGACTATTAATGTCTTCTTGGATTTTGATCTATGGCTGTATGTTGCTGGACAACACCAGGCTGACAGCATATGTGCTTCCCTCCAACTGGCGCTGTGTCTATCTGGGATATGACAAGGAAAGTCTCCTCGGTGAATCATAGGTACGTCAGCTCAAAGGCAGATTAGGCTGAAAGATATACTCATGATATAGAGCTATTGCGCTGTTTCAGCTACTACTTGGCTGTGTTTCGCTCATAATCTATAACCCTCCAAGCACTAGGGCGTGGAGGCAAGCAAGGTAGAGTCGGAGGATGTGACACAGGGTCTGCTATTGCACATCTACCAGCATTCCCCCTAACGTGCTGTAGAATACAACACTGCCACTTTGCTACCTTGCCCTCAAGGCATGGAGCTTTCCGTGGGAGGACTCTCAATGTCCAGGTCTTGGGTAAGTGTGGGATTTTGCTACAAATGCCACATCTCTGAGGGGGCAATAATTCGGGAGACTTGGGAGATTTCTGTGTTTCTTCTTGTCAGTCTTTTGTTTTTCTCTTCTCTAGCAGTAGACTCGATGCAGTCTATTGAAAACATACACCTGCTCTTTGAAGTTATTGTAACATCAACAACAGCATCAAGCTTTATAGGTGGGAGTTCAATAGAATGAAGGTTTGCGCATATCAACATTCCTGTGGCTGAGGTTAGAAGGTCTACCCCAAGGCTAGATGTATCAGCTGCGTCTTGGCTGAGCATGATATGGCAGGATACCATGTCGTTCCGTCCCTATTGCTTGAGTCTTTCCCTTTTGTAGTTGCATATGCACAGTTGCCTCCCTCTCGCCGCTTGTACCCCTTTGCTTCTATTCCACGGCTTCTATCCAGTCCCCGTGGTCATATTTCTCCCATCACATTAAAATTCGGCTTTTTGCATCGTCTGGCCAACATGAGATCCAGAACTAGACTTTGAGTCTTCTTAGCTACTAGCTGCAGCTAGCCCCTACCCTTTAATAGGAGCTGTGTGCCATGACCAAATCTACGATTCCGAGATGTGCGAAAAGCTCCGGAGTGTTTGGGGACTTCCCGAGACGCAGTAAGTCATTACAGGACAGGCAAAGGCACCCTGGCTCCAATTGTTGATCTTATATCATGGCCTGAAAGCTACTGAAATGCTATCCCAACATGCTTTACCTGATTACAGAATACTAATCCTGCCTGGATGGCTGCTTCACAGCGAGCTCTCGTCTTCTTCCGTCATGGCACCCTTCTTTGTCAACCAGAGCTGCGACCCATTCACCGGCCGGTCAATTTCTTGTACGCTTGAAAACTACGTACGGTATTCCGTTGACGTGAGATCTGCGGGCGACGTTGAGGCGGCGCTTAAGTTTGCTGTGGAAAACAATATCCGTGTTGTCGTCCGCAATACAGGTCATGAGTAGGGTGACCATTTCCCTCGCTAGGTAAATTCTTCTGAGATATACTAAATTAACTTTTCCTTGCTTGGGTCTTAGTTTCTTGGGACGTTATACTGGCGATGGAGCTCTGGGATTCTGGATGCACAGCCTGAAGAGTATATCTATTGTAGGCTGGTACAAACCGCACTTTCTGGAACTGCCATTAAGATCGGGGCCGGTGTTCGCGGGGAAGACGTGCCTGGATTTGCCTTTGTAAATGGCCGCACAGTCGGCATTGTTGACAGGTTTACGCAGGCTGGTGGCTACAGAGTTCTGTCGTCATAATTTAGCCTGGCTTCTGACCAGGTACTAGAGTGGGATGTAGTGAGTTCCGATGGGGTCTACATGAAAGCCAGTCGCCAGCAAAACGAATATTTGTTGTAGGCTCTGTGTGGCGGGGGCGGCGGCACGTATGTGGTAGCTGTTAAAATGACAGTTCGGTCGTGCCCTGGTGTTCTTGTCGTTGGCTTTACTATGAGCATGTCTTCTTCTCAATTCAACGAGGATGACTGATGCAACATTGTCAGTTTTTTTAACAAGCTTGTCCCCCAGACGACAGCTCAGGGCGCTATGATTCTGTATCAGTTTGGCAGCAAATCCTTCACTTTCGTCCCGTCCACCTTCTATGATGGCACTGAAGGGCAGATGGAGACGATGGTACTGCCGTGTCTTAAGCAGGTCGAAAGTCTTGATATCACATACACTAGGGCTAGCGCAATATCGGCCATCACGACACATTGCTTGGCCCGTGGCCTGATGGAGCGATTAAAGTATTTTTGTATCAGGTTAGGTCGCGGCTTCTTGACACTGACACTATCAAGAATCGCAATGATGAGTTTACAAGTGTTTTGCGCAATGTCATTTCTCGAGGCGCGACAGCACTAACGCACAACCACCAGAAGGCGCTAGCTTGGGGGATACAGCAATTTTGCCAGCGTGACGCTCGGTAGCCATGCACTTGAACATAGTGTCTGCGTAGAACAGCGCACCGGACAAGTGGCAAACGGTGCGGGAGGACCAGCGGCTCATAACATTAGACTTTGTGTCGAAGTTGAATAAAGTAACACCAGACTCCGGCACATATATGAACGAAGCAGACTTTCGACAGCTAGCTTGGAAGAAAGACCTTTTCGGCACTAGCTATGAGCTTATGCTTCAGATGAAGCAGAGTTATCGCCGTCGAGGGCTACTTTCGGCGACTAAAACGGTGGGCTCGGATGCCTGGACTGGGCGCACGTGTCGTAGCTAAGGGTCAAGAAAGCTGGCTTGGATTTGGACATGCGGAACTATGAGATGGATCATGGGCGCTTGGGTGCGGCATTCTGTATTGTTAGCTTTCTCGTCAAAGCTACTTATTGGCGCTTGTTTGATGGGATGCTAGTTTTGACACTACGCACGCTCACATGAATGGCACGGCACGGCACAGCGATTATGGGGATCGGCGACTTCTTATGTTTCGGGTTCCAGTGACTCGACGATAGTGATTCCCTCAATGACATGACAAACTGCCGACGTTCAACGTTGATTCTTCTTCGACCACAGCCCATAATATGTGCTTGCCAAATATGGTTGGTTAGATCACGTGTGGTCATGTGATTTGAGTGTTGCGTGTATCGCCACCAATCCTATTGTTGTTTTCTTCTTCTAAAAGTCTCAGGCTTTAAGAATGAGCTCGATTTAGATTTGGCTGTAGCTTTTTCTTTCCTTTCCTTTCTTTTCGTGCAAGCTGTATTTCAAAGCTCATCCTAATAGAAAGCATGCGGGTGTCGCTCATATCCTCCAAGTGAGCTTGCTTAGCTCATTACTTTGACGAACTTCGCTAAAGATTTGTTTTAGTACGTGGTACCGAATATCCTTCCGATCAGCTGAATATGTCTATTATGAAATGTGCGCGTAGAGGCAAAACGCACAGTGTTCGGGATGGTTCCTAGCAGTCCTACGGGGTATGGTATGCCCATAGAGAAGGCCTATAAACATTAGATGCATAGGCAAGCTTGAAAATATTGGGCTTTTTTTTGGCATCAAACCCCACGGCTTTAGCATGAGTGGCCGTGCCACATAGCACCAGTTTGTCGGAGTCATGGAAAGCAACCAAAAGCTAGTGGTAATGAGGAACTCACGGCGGCAGGCAGGAAACCCCATGAAGGCTACACTCGACAGAAGGTAGCCAGGAAGAGCGCTTTCATAAGGCTCGTAATCACAGATAGAAGGGTTTGAGTCCTCCCATGTGTTGGCTCATTATCTTTGCGAGCAAAAACTAGGACTAGCTACGACTCTCTATTCAAATGGGCAACCGAAAGCTTCCATTCATTGCCGCGCTATTATTGAAGACAAGGTGAGTCCCATTCATGGAGCAAGTTCCCGGATGCTTCGATTAGGTGTATTCTAAGCCATGGAGAGCTATAAAAGACCAGATTCTGGCATTGACATATGATGGCCATTGAGTTGAGACGTGGTCTGTTACTAGTGTCTCAAGAGGAAGACAGGAAATCCTGCTTCCATGCCTTTTAGAGTTTTACAATGACACCACTGCGCATTTCTACGTGATATTGATTGTTGATTCGTCTTTTGTCTTCTGTGCTTTGTGTTTTTTTTCTTTCTTTTCTTTCATCTGGCCCTCTACTTGTGTCACATCGCTCGAAAGATACCGTGCATGTCAACGAACATAATACTCAATGCCTAGAGCGGCTTCGTTTAAGCACGCCATAGCTGGCACCGAGCGTAATTTTCTATTAAAAGCAAAGCACAAACTTACTTTATTTATACCTTTGGGTATTAGTGCCTTAGGCTAACTAGCTACGGAAATCTGTGTAGCTTGTTTAGCCACATGTAGAAGAAGGCTTCAATCCCCGATAAAGCGTACTCGTGGTTCAAGGATATGTAGCAGATAGATAGGGTGAGTCTGACGTCTCGATGAACTTGGCTCAAGCTCCGTGTCGTTGATAGTGTTGAATGCGCTATGGTTTTGTCATTAGGAGCAAGCCCGCCGCAGCAGCTATACTAACCATCAACGCCTGCAATATGCAGACTCTCCTGCACGGGTTGCAATCCTCTGGCGAATTGTCCCCAGAAAAGAATCAGTAGTGAGTCCGTAAGCTTGAGGTTCGATTATTGTGTGGCGGGGTTAGCCGGCTTTGTTCGTAGTTGTGGCATCTAGAAGCTTAGAGGTTGTGAATTAGGGCATAGGATCGCTGCATTCAAGTAACTGAATCGGGCCAACTTTCCGGACAGTGATAGCCTACTGGGTGGCGAAGGTGACATGTGCGCAGATTGTTAAAAGAACGATAGGTGACGTTACACACAAATGAACTATAGCTGTTAGAACTACCAGCTCGGTCACGTGGCTCTATAAGATTTGAGCACGGCGTGTAGCATGTGTCTTTGGGGGTCTCAGTCATTGCAGCTGAAGTAAGTGTTATATATGCCATTTTTGAGACTATGAAGGTTGTGCAGGGTGATGGCAAGCTATATGGTGGCTTGACCAAGACCGAAGGCTTTCTTCTTGAAACCTGGCTACAACGCTTGTCTTGGGGAGAGTGAAGAGTGTATAGGGGTTAATTGGTGGGCCTGATTAGAGTAAGAGGGCTACGCGTAGAATGATTAGAGCGCCTATCAAAGCGATCGGATGGGGGGCACTAAACGTCGGTGTCTATCAGTTGGGTTCCACAAATATAAACCCTAGTTACATTACTGTTTGTGGGTATCGGGATGGGATAACAGCCAAGATAAAAAAACTGCATCTCTCAACGTGGTATTGCAAATAACGATATGGCCATTCGGTGGTCTTCAACTTATCTGCCCCACTTCCTTGCGTTGTAGTACTGCAACTGCCAGTGCAGTCTTGTACAGCATCGAGTCACGGTGAAGGTTTTTCGCACACCAAGTTTACGCAGCGCCCAACAAATTTTGCTATAGCGCTGCCAATAACAATGCACCGAATTGGAACATGGTGAGTTGCTGCATATGGAGTGTGATCCATGGCTGACGTTGTAACACTTAGGGAAGGGGGACAGCGGAAGTAAAAAAATTTGTGGTGGTCAAAGATTAGACGATAAATTATTTGTTGGGCCTTTCTAGCCTCCCCACTCAGAGGGTTTGTTTAGAGATAAGAAATGAAGAAAGAGTGCGGGGGGGGGGGGGGTGGGTAGCTGCACAGCATGGTCTAGTGTCTACATAGGTCCAGAAGGCGGCTAATTGTCGGATGCTTTGGATTTGGCTCAGTGAGTATAGTAAAGGACAAGTTGTGTATGGCAGGTGCCAACAAGTGCCGGGTGATTTGGTATCAGGGGAGGGAGTGGCAGTGCAATATTGAAGGGAAGATGGTGAATTTGTAATATGATAGACAAGGCGCAGATAAACGAGATACCGACACGAATGGAGATACGCAGAACAAAAGAAGGATAAAAAAATGCATATTGTGCTTCAATTGGTTATCAGCTAGTTCTAGGCCAGTCTAGGCCAGATTTTTTGCCACCCGAAAAAAAAAGAATAAAAATGAAGATCAAACCCAGCCCACCACTCACCAGCGGCCATCATCCCACGCTGCCACGCCACGCATGCAGCAACACCAAGAGCCTATCTTGGCCTAAATACGCAGGGAAAAGGAAAAATAAGAGGTAAGAAAAATAAGGGGAAGAAAAAAAAAAAGCATCGAGGGGTGGGGTGTGCTTTGGGAAGAGGCTCAAGCTTGAGCCAAACCTTAAATACAACACAAAGAGCGGCGAAGACGACAGCGGAGACGAAAAGCAAAACAGAAACAGGAGAGAGAGACACACACGAGACTAGAAGAAAAGACGGACAACGATGGGCAATGAATCCGGCTCTCTTGTTCTTTTCCGGCTACTAAGAAAGTTAGCCTGCGAGGCTAGCAGTGGCTTGCTACCGGCGGCTTTCCAGGCCTCGCCAGACCTCGCCAGGCTTCCTCTTCTTCCTCCCTTTGGTGGGCTGTCCTGTCCTCAAGACTCCACTGGCTAGGGCACAAAACCGCTAGCTATATAGTAATATAGTAATATGGTAATAGGGCTGGCTGGCTATTCTTGACCACAGCAAAGCAGCGCAGCCTATAAAACACACTGAATAAAAAGGCTGCCAAGTCCCTTGTTATACAATAAATGAAATAAAATTAATGCGCACACAAAAAAACTCCTCCACCCCGGAAACGGGTCAGCTGACGCCTTTTTAATGGAGTCTCCCAAGGAGAAGCAGCAAAAAAACAAATAAAATAAGGATAAAATCCGATAAATGAAAAATACGACAATCTTCCTGTCCTCCTCCTTCTTTTCGCTCTCTCTCTAGTCTGCGACTCGCAAGCCAAGCCAAGCCATTGAAAAGCGATACAGCGTCCGGCTTTTCTCGTTTGGCTTTGTGTCGGCTCGTTTTTCTCTTCGACTCCTCTCGCTATTCATTCTCTTCCTGTTGTTTCTTCGCCCGCAACATCTTCGACGACACCAACAACCATTACATACATACCTTATCATACGCACCATCATCCCCTTATCTCCAGTTCTACTCCCGCTACTATGCCCCCCAGCGTCGCCCGCTTCGGGGCTCTTCGCATGGCTCTGGCCCATCGTCCAGCTTGGCCACTCATTCCGCATCCCCGTTATGGCAACCACACTCTTACTCCGGCTCAAACCCAGATCCGTTCCCTCATCTCTACCGCCACCACAACCTCCTCTTCTGCGGCGGCCACCGTTGCTCAAGTTGCCCTGCCTTCTGCCACAGACTCTGCCCCTGCCCGCAACATTGGCCTGCGGCCGTATAGCGACAGCGCCCTCTACTCGGGCATTGCCTCGCAAAAGCCTGTTGAAGAAGAGCGCTATGCAGCCTACGATCCCCAGAGCTTCTACCCTGCCGAGATTGGCGAGGTCCTCGATGGCCGTTACCGTCTCGTTTCCAAGCTGGGCTGGGGCACTGGATCGACTGTCTGGATGGCTGAACACATTGGTGCTTCCAAGAACCGCTATGTCGCGCTCAAGATCACCAACTCGTCGCCCGTTGTTCAGGCTACTGCTGAAAAGGAGTTTGATCTCACACGCCACATGTTCCATACCCGCACCAAGCACCACGGCCAGCAGTACTTGCGCGAGATGATTGACGCTTTTACTGTTGAGGGTGCCACTGGAAACCATCTATGCATGACTTTTGAGCCCCTGCGCCAGCCGCTATGGCTGCTTGGCCGCCAGAAGGAACGTGATGGTGTTATCAAGCCCGCTACTCTCAAGGCTGTTATGCCCAGCATCCTCAAGTGTCTTGATTTCCTGCACTCCGAGTGCCACATCATCCATACTGACCTTAAGGCTGACCACTTGATGATTGACTTTGAGGACCCTGCTGTTCTAGAGCGGTACGTGGCCGCCAATGACGCCAGCCCCGCGCCGTTTATCAAACGCCGCGGTCGCCGCGTCTACGAATCGCGCCCCGATTTCGGCCCTGTTGAACATGATGTAACCTACGTCAAAATCACAGACTTTGGCCTTTCGGTGCGTGGCGATATGGGCCCTCTCAACCACGCTATCCAGCCTGTTGAGTACTGTGCTCCCGAGGTCTTCCTCGAGTGTGGCTGGAGCTACCCTGCCGACATATTCAACCTGGGCCTCGTCATGTGGGAGCTGCTGGCTGAAATCAATCTGCTAGACGGCCGTCACGATGCCTCATCTCCCTTCTCACACGTTGTACGGACTGCCCAAATGATTCGTCTCATGGGCCCGCCTCCCAGAGAGTTGGCGGCCCGCGCGTCGCCTGAGCGCCGTAAGATCATGTTCGACAAGTGGGGCACTTTTCTCTACCCGCAGCTCGTGCCCGACGCGTCTTTCTCATTTGAAAATCAAACGGCTATGTTTGGCATGGGTAGCGAGGAACAGAGGCTATTCATCAACTTTGCCAAGCGCATGCTGACCTGGCTTCCCGAAGAGCGCGCAACAGCTCGGGAGTTGCTAGATGACCCGTGGCTACGGTCATAGACGACGGGCTAGCCCTCCATGGCCACATGTTTCTATTCCATTCTATCTTTTTCTTTCCTTGTCCCCTTTTTCATATCTAGACACTTCATTGTCTCTTTTTTTTTTTTTTTTTTTTCCTTTGTCTTCAACCAACAATCACCAGTAGCTTATCTGCCCTGGCTTCCACTACAGATTTTGCCTTTTTTTTATTTTGCATCCGGAACACAGAACAACCACCCGCACTTGACCGAGAAAGGCTTTGTTATTGCTTTTTTTTTTTCTTTGTTATATTTCTTTTCGTTCATTTGTTGCTTCTTCTCCGCACCTTAATGTCTGGACCAAATTTTCCAACTTATTTGCATACATTCAGCGTGTTCATCTTTTACTATTTCTCCTGTCTCATCATTATTCAAAAGTTCTCAGCTAGCATAGAAATTCTAATCTACAAAGGTGTAAGAGAAAGGCCCTTTACTTTGATCATATTGGTGCTTGAAGTTGCCCTCCCGTGCTTTTATTTGCGCAATATGTCTTGCATCCCACTCTGGATATGCGTGTTATGACTGGCATGCTTATCTGTCCATGTCCCAATTTGTAGCTCCCTTCGCCTTAGTTGCTCGTTCCTGAATTTGCCTTGGTCTCGCTACGCACCTGGTGAGTCTTTAGCCCTGTCCTGCGCAGCACAATGCCATCCATCCCACGCTGAAGCAGACCGCTCAAAGCGGAGGGGCTTTTTTTCTTGAGAAAAATATCTCTGTGCGCTTCTCACACACACACTCACCGATCCTTTCTTCGCTTCTAGCCCTTGTCTCTGCTCCTTGTCTCTCCTCTCTCTCTGGGTTACGGACTACGAATTGCGCATGCGGCCAACCAAGAGCTAAAACCCCTCTGCAGATTAGCCCTGCAGTATTTCAGAACCGTAGTATAAACAGAAAATGCAGGGCCCTCCCTCCGGCCCCGGCCTCCCACATCTTTCAATCCCAGCAAATTCAAGTGCCAGTGCCACACGAACTTGTTCACATGACCTTTCCTGTTCCCTGTACTGCACCACTCCTCAATCCCATAGTCAACCCACGGTCTCTTCCCCTGTTCTTTTCAATACTCTGTTATTTTATCTTTCGTTTTATCAATAATTGCCGCCTCCCTGCTTTCTATTTACAGAGTCGTTTCCGTCCTGGCGCTGTTTTCTTTGTTCTTGGCCCAGCCCCGCCAAGCCTCATCATGTTCTTGTTTGCTGCTGCGCGCATAGATTTTGGTCTCCAGGTTGTTGTTTTTCCTTCTTTTTTTTTTTCTTACTCTTTGTTCTCTTCTTTTTCACTCTTACCCTTACTCTCATTCTCATCTGCTTCTCATCCATTGTTGAACCCCCACACCTTGTTGTGTTTCAAGCCAAGACGATACACTGCACACATCTTACATGTAGCAAACAAGAACAAGCAGGCCCCCTCCCCCATAGTAAATTTTATCGCTTTCTCCTCCAACTTCAAGATGCATTGTGTGACCACCGAAACGATGCGCCTAGACTATATTTCCCCAGAAAGAAAATCATTAATGGCTTAACATTAACATATATTTTTCACGATGCTATACTCGGAAGGATCGGTTCTCGGTAACGCCCCCTTCATTGTCGTACAGAGATGGCCCCTTGCTCTCTTTGCTGTGTATCTGAGCCAACCATATATGTTTGCCATACGGTCGTCATATGGTTAAAAGCCAACCCTATCACCCCATCAACTCCACCCCACATTAACAGCCAGATGACTCTTTAACAAGACTTGTTCATGATGATACACAAGTGAAGTTTTAACTATCAACCAAGCACACCTTGCTCCCTTACCTGCCTCCCAACCTAAGGCGTACCATTTCTATAACTCCCGTACATAAATGCCCACTCATCTGCGGCCCGTTCTTGCCCGATCTCTGCTTCTCCGTTTTCGCCTTACCAAGATGGCACTTCATTCAGCCCCCGCTGACAAACTCATCTGTATGTTCTCCATGTACCCATCTCCTCAAATTATCACATTGCTCACCTGATATTTCTCTATCTTTTGGTGTAGTTGCGCCTACAGGTGACGCTGCCCAGGGCCCTGGCCAAGCAGCACAATTTACACTGGGCAAGCTCGTTCGCTCTGACCTGCAGTCAACGCCAACAGCTCAATTCCATGCATGGTTCAAAGCCTGCAGCCAGCCGTCGCCATTGCCACCATCAACTCAAGGTCTCTCGTCTGCCAGCACATCCGCGGCTGACTCCTCATCCCCCTCTGCACATGTCACCCCCGCCGTCTCACATCCTGAGACTTGTGTGCTTTCGACGGCATCTCTGCCGTCCGGCCGCGTATCGTCACGTGTGGTATATCTCAAGGAGCTTGATTCAGCCGGGCACTTTGTAATATACTCCAACTTTGGAACGTCGCGCAAGGCTGCCGACCTTGCTACTAATCCGCACGTCAGCCTAGTCTTCTGGTGGGAGCCTGTCCAACGCCAGGTACGCATCGAGGGTGTAGCGCAACGTCTCAGCGCGGCCGAAAGTCAGGTATATTTTGACACCCGTGCGCGAGGGAGCCGCATAGGTGCTTGGGCAAGCCGGCAGAGCCAGGTGCTAGATAGACAGGAAAGTGGCGCAGAATGCCGGGCGGGGGAGGCAGAGGACAATCTTGACGATGGGCGCGCACAGCTGGATGGATGGGTTCGCGAGGTCGAGCAGCGTTTCGAAGGCCAGGACAAGATCCCCGTGCCTGAGTTCTGGGGCGGACTGAGAATCATTCCCGACCATTTTGAGTTTTGGCAGGGCCGCGAAAGCCGGCTACATGACCGGTTTGTTTATGACAAGGACGAGCACAGCGGTGAGTGGAAGGTAATGAGATTGAGCCCTTAAATCCTCAAGTGCAATGAGGGGACACAGAGGGCAAAGTCTTCGAATATGGGCACATCAGATCAAATATTGCGAGGTCACCAGAGCTCACCCATTGTAAAGGTATTTAGGCATTGACACATCATATATTATAATACTAGAGTGAACAAGAGAAAAGAGAAACATGTACTAGAACTTCAAAACCATATCGACTGAGCTATACTGCAGCCATCATCTGAAACGTGACTGGTAAAGTCACAAACCATGCACAAAAAGTCAAAATAACACGACCAACTAGCGCTACAAAGAAGCTAAACTCGCTTCCATGTCTAAAGCTCTCCAGCGCTTAGCTGTGCCTCCTTCTCTAGACTCTCAAAATCGGTAAAACCTAGTTCATACGCTAAGCCCAGCGTCATGCGCGCATGCTCTAGCATGTGATCAAACGACAAGTACTTGATTACATCATCGGTCGAGTGGATATGCGGGTCTGAGACGTCAAAGTTGGATTCAATGACAAACGCTGACGGGTATCCAGCCTTGGTGGCAGAGGCATGATCGGAGCAAGCATAGCCGCACTTGGTCTCGGTATAGGGGATGTTGCAATACTATAAAACAGGGAGGGTTAGAAGCCATTGGGAGCCAGTCTAAAAGATGAAAGACCGAGACTACGGGAGACGTTTACAACTTACCTCAGTAATCACCTCCTTGATAAAGTTTGTCAGGCCTGTATCAACGAAGTCTGTGATAACGCCAACGCTCTCGGGCTGGTTCTTGTCCAGAGTGCCTCGCACATAGCCCGTCATGTCCTGCTGGAGCATGGCTTTGACATTACGGCCCTGCTTCTCGTACTCAGCGAACAGCGCCTGCGAGCCGAGCAGTCCGCCTTCCTCAGCGCTGTACCAATGGAATTCAATTGTATTCTCGGCCTTGCCAGCCAGCACATCCTTGTTAAGCAAAATGGCACGGAATACCTCTAGGATAGTGACAGTGCCCGAGCCATCATCGTCAGCACCTGGTGCAGCTAGAATGCTGGGCAGCCACAGGTTGATGGAGTCCTGGTGCGCGCCAATGACAATGGTGCTGTTAGTTTTGCCAGGGATAGTTGCAATGATGGAGCTTTGCGGCCACGAATGCTTGAATGGCACAGCCGACACAGCCTTCTCAGCGCCAGCCTCCTTGATAATGTCATGGATTCGAGTGAGCAGCCACTCAGAAGACTGACGGCCATAGTCAGATTTGAAGTAACGTGTGTGGAAACTGGTAAACTTTTCTAGGTTGGCTTGCATATTGTCCTTATTAAGCGTAGGCAGCATGGGCGTGACTTGCTTTTGGAACGTGCACTTCTTGGGGAACACAGATTTAGCAAGTGGTTTAGCACGGAGCGTGCCGAGAGACTGCGTTTCTGTGATGTCCATAAAGTTCTTGCCCTCCTATTTGATTCAATTGTTAGTTATCGCGCTCTATCTACGGTATGTATAGAGAGGGGAGGGGACATGATGTCATACACGGCGGAGCTCCCATTTCTGCTCTTCGGTCACGCGCCTCGTCTCGTCAGGTCCAAGTTCGATCAAGAACGTCTCGGTCTCGGCGCCCTGTGGGAATAGCGACACATTATCAACCTCGTTCTTCTCCACGAAACGCGCATTGATTGAAGGGATGGCAGTGGCCAAGAGGGCAACCTGAGCAAAAAGCATGATGGCTAGCTAGACGGGAACGAAAGAGAAGATAAAATCGGACTTTGGAGTATGTATATGAAAGAGTAAAGCAAACAGTCTGTAGGAAGAGAGTTGCGTGGGTTATATAAATAGAGAGTGAGATTGATTGAGCAGTGCAGTGCAGTATGAGGGAGAGAGCAATACACAAGGCTGGATATTTGAAACGTCAGACAAACAGACAAGGCTCAAGTGTTAAAGAGGCAATTGCCACCGATAAATCGCTCTACTTTACCCCAAACCAGCGTGACTGACTGATTTGATTGACTGACTAGCTTATAACAGCAGGAGCCCCACTATTTTATTCTGAGTAGGAGCGCCACAGTTACTCAGCAGCGTTGCGACATGGCGAACTACGTATGATAATAAAGTTAATCAAGTTGGTGTAGCGTTTCATAATAATGTGTTGTTATATGCACTGGTATCTACTCTATTTATTTTAAACAAAGATTTCCATACGCTCTTGGTCTCGGGCTTTTTTTTCTTCTTTCATCGCCGCCTCTAATCCTGCGTCGCTCTCATTGAGCCTTTATCCCTCCTCTCCCATATCTAGCCCCTTTCTACCCATTCTGTGCTACCCATTTGTGTAAGCCGCGAAAGCGCACGTGCAAAGGCAAAGGCTTCCTCGTCATTTGAAAAAAGCGCCGAGTTTTTCATCTGAGCAACACTCTCGACCAAGTCTTCAAGCCGGCCATCTGCTGCTACCACATCAGCTGCCGACCCGCCATGTTTCTCGACTGACTCGACCAGCTCATCCTGTGATACAAACAGTTCGCCTAGTGGCTTCTCGGTTGTAAGCACCAGACGCGCCTGGCGCTCATAAACTGCATCTATGAAGGTAATGAAGCGGCGTGCTAGATCGCGCTGACGATACGTCATGGCTGGACATTCGGTAACGATGAACGAGTCGTAGCTACGCATCAGTTCCAAGTAGTCTGCCGCACTAGTCGGCCGACCAATCAACTCATCGAATGTGAACCAAGCGCAACGGCCGCTAACGCGCGGTATCTTAATAGTGCGGCCCCATACCGTTTTTTCCTCTGTGTGCGGCTCGGGGCTCTTAGGGTCACCGAGAAAGCGGAACCACTTAAGTGCATGTTCATCGGCCGCCTTGCCGAGTGAAGTATGGTAGACGCCGCTTGGCGGGCGCGGAATCTTGCGATAGTCTGTCGGCGAGTCGAGATTTATGACGTGCAGCTCTTTTTTCAGCAGGTTGATGGCCGGGACAAAGCTTTCACGCTGGATGCCATTCTTATACAGCTCATCGGGGTGGCGGTTCGAAGTGGTAACCAGTACAACGCCCTGGGCCATAAGCGCCTCTAGTAGACGGCGTAGAATCATGGCATCAGCAACGTCGGTGCATTGAAACTCATCAAAGCATAGAACAGTTCCATTCTGCGCAATATCAGCTGCTACGAATGGGATCGCATCAACGTCGTTACCGTGCTTCTGCACAACAGAATGTATGCGCTTGTGTGTATCTTGCATAAAATTATGGAAGTGGATGCGCATTTTGGCAGTAATGTTGGCGGGTATTGTGTCATAGAAGAGGTCCATCAACATTGTCTTACCACTGCCGACGTCGCCGTACAAGTATAGGCCCATGGGCAGGTTCTCCGGAATTGCGCCTAGAGTTGCCAGTTTAGGCCTACCGCTGCCAAAAAGAGACCCAAATAGGGACTTGGATGGCTGTAGTGACTCTATCAACGGCTGTTTGACGAGAGGGGGAACATAGCTGCGCAGTTGTTGGTGTAGTGTCTCAAGGTTCTGGATAATGCCTAAGTTACGCGCATGGTGTCAGTACAAGCCCGAGACATTTGAGAGAGCAGGAAACAAGAGAGGAAAAGGGGAGAAGGGTGAAACTGTAAGAGGGAAAATCAGGAAATAGCACCCAAACATACTCCGCTGGTGGGGGTCATTTCGAAGACGCCCTTGCGCCACTCGCCGGTCGTACTCCCGGATGGGACCTATTATCTCTAAGAAGGAAGACATGTTAGTGACAGTAACACCGGAAATACGCAAATCCAGCACCAAGAACTTGCCTGTTGAGCTTTCCGCAGTCGCAGTGGTTGCAAACATACGACAACTAGTACCTGAAAACCCGGTGCTTTGACGGCAAGACAGAGAAGGAAACACGATCCAAGGCTGAGCCATAGACCCAGCCAGCAACTTTAATGAAGCGCGCCGGCTCAACTTCCCCTGCGATACCCGACATACCGCAGTATTACGTAAGACTGATGGTCGTGGTAGACTTTGAGCAAGCCGAGAGCAGCTTGAAACTACGGACATCTCAAAGGGGGTACGGCTAGGAGTAACGATGAGCACAAAAAGATAAAAAGATAAAACATCAGATGCGTGGGAAACAGCTTAAAAATAAAATAGTGCGAGACAAGAGCAAGAGAACAGTAGTTGTGTTATATAATAGAACAAGTGAAAGAGTAATTAACAGTGTCCAGGAGACAGAATTAAAGGTTGACGATCTGAGGGCGGGTCTTGACTTCTAATCTTATCAGTAAACAGGACCCAGTTGTTGCGACCAATCGGATCGCTTTTGTTCTCAGGACATGTGAATAGGGTTAGGGCTCGGTCAGTCCTTTATTCCAACGTCGTTGGGCTATTCATGTGTTCGCCTACATTGAAAGAAATGTGTGTTTTTCTTTTCCTTTCCGCATTGTAGGCAAGATAGAGATTGATTTCGTGAAGATAGAAGCTTCTCATAAGCTCCATCTATGTCTGGTTGAGTGTGACGTGATGTGATTGGGGGAATTCCCAGACACACAAGCACAGGTTCTTTGAACGACGTCATAGATTATTTATATAAACATAGAAAGTTCCCGCCTTTACTTACGGCTTTGATACTTTTTCTTCTTCTTCTTCTTCTTTTTCTTCTTTTTCTTCTTAGCCTGAAAGCAGAAGTACCGAGTCACAAAACAAGTATGTTTGAACCTCAATTAACACTCTTTCGCTCTAGTAAGAACGGTTGCCTTGGCCTTGATAAAGCTATCATCATATCTCTCTAATCTGACTCCCAGAATGGAAAACTCCATGTTAAAGCTTGCTGAGTGGGAAAAGCGCCAGGCTCCCAATTACATCTGGACTACTGATATCGTTGATCAAGCCACCTACCAGAATGGCTACAGTCTTTTGGCTGAGGCCCTCGCTAATCTTGCCAATGCCGAGGAATGCTTCAACTCTATTTACACCTTATGGAAGTCATGGACACTGATGCACCAGCCGTATCAATATCACGGGACCTACGACGACTTGTACCACCCTCTTGATGATGTCATTGACGCTGGAATGTGCCCTGCTGCTGCCGAAGGCTACGAGGCACTGGCACTGTGTCTTAAGAAAGTTGATGGGGCATATAGCTTGTCTTGCGCCGCAGACGCGCACGGGCGCGAGAGTGCATTACGTAGAGACTTCGAGATTCAGCTGGGTCTGGCCGTCGATTATGTGTACCAGCGTATCTGGGCGCTCCCACCAACGCGTCGGACGCAGTTTATTACCGGTTCTAAACCCGGAGAGTCGTCTACTTCTTCGATGACGGAATGTGCAGCCGCAATTACTCGTCGTCGTGATATGTGTCGCCATCTGAAGAGTGGGATCGGCGAAAACTTCTGGGCGTACAAGAAGAGGATGCACATGCCTGTTGAACATCTGTCGGGTTTGCCTGGTGCAGAGTGTCCCAAGACGCTTCCATCTTATCATTGTCGGTGCGATTCCCAGTTAAAGAACCCCAGCGCTCTACCAGTGGGCGAGCTAGACCTTCGATCTAGTAAGAGACGCAGAAACATTTTAGGATTTGACTCCATATCCGAGAAAGAAGAACCTGGAATTGAACGTCAAGCAGCGAGTGGATAAATACCATGGTCTAGACAAGTCTAGATGTAGATTGCCTGATGTGGCGCATTGTCATGTGAAACGGCCGATACATCTGGGTAGATATCGCCCGACGATCTAGCGGTACTGTTAGCTACAGAAAACACACTTGCAGACAACAGCTTTAGAAGATAAGACTTCAATGAATATTGGGGGTTTGCTGATGTGTGCCTTGCAGAAGTACCGGCAGCAACAATGGATATGAGTGATATAGGCCGGCAATTAGCAGGGTCCAGAAAACAGCGATGAGGGATATAATTTTAAAGGTCGAGATATACATGATATCTGTACTATCTGGCCAATTAGCAGAAAAATAGTCGATACTCAAGATAAATAGTAGCCAAGATGCCCATGAATAAGGAAAACGACAAAACCCCTTGGTCAACCCTTGATACATAGTTGCCCGTAGAGAGGAACAAAGAACGCCCCAGACTGAATAAAGCACAAGAAACAAAACGCCGTGAGAGAACTGTCAAGAAACCAGAAAGACCATTCCACGCCTCCCTTTCGCCACCCATGCACTAAATGCTAGCTCTCTCAGTCATAGAAAGTACTCGGCCACGGGCTTCTTAGCCGGCATCCCGCGCGAGTCTTGTGGTGCCGCATTGAAGATTTTGTACCTCCTTGCCGGCGGGACCATGGTGCTATTCTGACCCGGCCGTAAGCCAACACCACCACTGCTTCTTCCTGCATCGCCATTGCTACGGGCAAAAATGCCTAGCCCTGACGCATCCTCAGTGAGCTCCAGCAGTGCAGCAACGTTGCCGCAGCGATAGCAATAATTGGGGGCCGACCAGACAGTGACAATGGTAGAGTTGAACATCTCTTTGAAGCCCTCCATCACTAACTGATGGGCACGTGCAATCAGCGACAAGTCGTTGTCGTGATTGAACTTTTGCACGGGTGCCGCGCCAAAGAGATATCCAGCGCCACGCGGCGACAATCCCCAGCCGTTGATGTCATCAGGGTCGCTCCAGAGAAGGTCACACATGGCGCCATCATGTGGGACTTCCTGCTTGCGATCAAGCATACGAATGGCATCGATAGAATCAGTCAGGGGACTCAAGCCACCGTGCACACAGAGCACCGCACCGGCGGGATTGCCAATGGTGCCGTTGCTGTGACCTGACGCGCCGGAGCTAGGTGGTCCAGTTCGCAGCTCACCGTCGTCACTAGACGCTGGGGTGCTTTTTTCGGGCAACGGCGAGCTGGTAAAGTCAGTAACAACGGTATCGCTGTCTCTACTCGAAGATCGTGGGTAACTGCGTGGGCGTTCGTCGTGGGGGTCGTATATTTCAATCTCGGTGGTTGAGTCGTCGGGGGTTAGCTGATTGGAAGCACCCAAGACAATAGCAGCCAGCGCAAGATAGTCGAAAACGTCGCAGCAGTAACGCCATACATTGACGCTACCGTATTTACGCATGCATTCATCGTAGAATCCATAAACTGTCGTAATTTGGCGCGACTCGTGGTTTCCGCGGATCAGAGTCATTCTGTCGGGATAGCGCACCTTGAGACATAGCAGAAGAAGAAAAGTCTCTATGGAGTAGAAGCCGCGATCAACGAAGTCGCCTGTAAAATGACAGAAGATTAGTTAGCTAGGCTGAATACATGGCCTTAAGATCCGATTCTCCAGCACACTTGGTACTCACCCAAGAACAAGTAATTCGTATCAGGGACGTCTCCGCCAACACGAAATAACTCCATCAAGTCATGGAATTGGCCATGAATATCACCGCAGATCTAGCATATAAGTCAGCCAATATTTCCACAATATTGCCAAAAAAAGAAGAGCGTCCGTACCGACACTGGCGCCGTGACGGTCACAACATTTTCTTCCTCGATCAAAATTTCTCGCGCTCGATGGCATAGCTCTCGCACTTGCGACTCGGGGATCGGGCGGCACGCGCGAAGCTGTTCGATGGCTCTATGGAGCATTAAGAAAGATATCAGGTTGTCAGCAATAGCCCATGTGGTACGTTATTCTGATGATTGTCTCTCGGCCTCTTCTAGCAAGCCAGCGTCAATAATAACAACGGGAGTGTTTGCATAGGTATGTAGGGAAAAGAAGACAATCGACTAGAACTCTTCCATAGCAAGCCGAGAATACAAAGGAAGTAAGGACAAAACGTACAAATCCAGATCCATCCTATCGAATATGTGCGATGTCAATGTATGGCAGAGAACAAGGGAATATTCGCAGTGCAAGACCCTTAATATATAAGGATCGTAAGTCGGTAGCGAATATTGGGCGGGACAGATACCAGGGCGGTAGAAAATAGGATTGCGACAGTACAAAGAAGAAGGGTTCAGGATTTATCTTATCGTCTTGTGATGTCGCAAAGTCGACGTACCTATTGCTCAAATGAGGTCTTGAAAGCTAGAGGTGGGAATGTCGGCGCCTGGAACAATGGGATTTAGGCGCCACTGGCAGATAAGAGATAAGATAAAGACAATTTAACATGGCGGCGCGCCGCACTTCATTTGTGGCGTTTGGAGCGCCATTCCTTGTACACATTGCGGAGCAAATCAAACACTTCTAATTGGCTGGATATCGTAAACATTCTTTTATTAGCTTTTTTTTTTTTTTTCTTTTTTTTTTCTTTCCTGTGTAGCGACCGGCTTAATGACACCCACTCCTCCGATACAGCCCTACCATCTACACGCTCCGCCTTCTGTCTTCCGGGCTTGACTTACTTCTACTTTGATTGCATAGGAAACATGCTTGTACTTTAGGTATGCCTACTACCCATAATCTTGGCTACTTTCCGGATCCCGACTAACCCCGCCGACTAAGTGGTAGCTCCGGCGTTTTGTATTACTATCATTCTTTCATCCCATTCTTCTTCATAATTCGATTCAATTCCGCCGACTGCATCACGGCCCCGACCCCAGCAATCATATAGCCACTCTTTCTTCATCCTTGCAAACGCATTTCTCCCAAGACAATGCCTCCTCATTTGCACCCGCGGTCCCGCACGACTTCAAGTCTCTTTGCTGCTACTCTCGCTGCTAGCTTCCTTGTTGTTGGCCTTCCACATGTGCTTCCGTGCCCGCGAACAGTGACCTATGCAGACAGCAACACATCGACTCCTTCTTCCTCACAACTTACCGAGTTTTTTTATGTCGACGAACAAGGCCGTAGGCATCGGCGTAGAAGGCGTGACCTCTCAGCAGCGGGGGCAACAGCCTCCATAGTAGGGTCGGACGCAAAAGCAGGGCTAAAACCAGCCGCCAACTTGGACCTAGAATCACCAAAATCTACGCGTCAGATGCATAATGGTATGGTGCAATTTCTCCCGTCGGATGGTGATGTCACTCCGGTCGAAAAGGTGCGTGAGTGCCCAGTACCAAAGCCTGGTGGATTTATTGGTGGCATCCTAGGGCTCAAAAGTGCAAGCTCTAGGACAGAGGCCGGGCAGGGAAAACTAGGGTCACGGTCAGATATATAAACAAGCACCAAGGGTTGAGGTTTTATGTTTATGACAGCATATACGCATGCCGTTGCTGGGCTCGGGGGTTCCAGTGGCATGCATGCAGATGGGGGTTCAGGACACCATGCTCTACCGAACTCTTCTCTACCAAATGATCGCATTCTAGTGAGTCTGGGGCTCAGTGCTAAGTAGGGCTTATCAATGCTCTATGCTGCAAGCCTTTAAACTCTTCGAGGACGGTATTTGTGTAGTCCTAGTCACACACAAATCAGGCCATTTTCTTCCGCGGCAGGCTGAGGCCCCGCTGCATAGAAAAGTCAACTACAGTGACTAGTCGGTATCAGAGTATGGAAGAGGAGCAAGCCTTTTGCTTTCCCACTACTCCCTGTCCTCTCCTCTCCACTCCTCTCCTCTCTCTAGGCTGTAGCCTTAGAATAGGTGGATAGGAATTGGGGTCGTGAAAATGTGGGTAGGCGATGCAGACTTGCTTCCGCTGACCACAAAAACCAAGAATATGGAAACACATACATAGATACACATAGGTTTATAAACCTACTCCACTGCTCGCAAAAACAGGGTCATGCCGTCATAAAGATAATAAGATGCTCAAGACACAGCATCTGAAGATTATGCATACCAAAGCAAGTGTAGTTTGGTGCTCCTATCCACAGGTCGCACTGCCCGCTTACCAGGCTTTAAACTACTATCAAGAGTGCGCGACGACGGCGAGAGGTATAGGAGCAGCGTCACAGTCATGGATGGGGCGTTGTAGCGTGCGGTCTGGATATGCATACTTGAATATCTCTGAGGGTCCGTGAGCGCAGTCTGACCACAATTATGTAAGACGACCTGGAGCTCTTGTTTCTATTATCTCCAGCACCCCGTATTTACATTGAAGGCTGCATCATGTACGAACCGGAATGAATGGGGCTATCATGTCCACATAGATATTTGGTGGATTGTTACGGAGCCTAAAGAGCCAAGGGGCTGATCCACTGCCACGTATAACAGTCGCATGCTTAAGACAAGTCTATGATAACTTTTATACCTGGCTGGTTTAGAAATATGGAAAGGATATAATAGAGAAGCTTTGAACTACTAAAAGAAAGAGACGCAAGGTGATGGGGGTTATTACGTGATGAGACGGCTGGTTGGATGTGGGCATAGTCTACTATGACGACATGACAAGGATTTTTATGGAACATCTTGTGTTTTCTTGCAAAGATATGCTAGTTATACGAGCACAGAGAAAAGGAAGGAATCTGGAGAGAAAGAACACAGGAAAAGGTGTTGCTTTTGTGGTCATATAGGTGCTTGTAACACTCGGGATGGAAGAGAAAACGGGAGTTTGCACACCAAGAACTCAAGCACAGCCTGCCTAGCTGAGATAGAGAGATGGGAAGAAATATTAAATGCTCTTTTTCTCTTGCCTTGTTCTTTCTTCAACAGGCCTACAAGAGTCCAGGCAGGGTTGAATACAGCCCTGTTGCGTTGCTGACCTGACTGGCCTTGGCTCCTGGCCATAGCTTAAACATGGCTGGCTGGGTGGGGCTGGGCCGGGCTAGACCTGGATAAGGCTAGGGCTTTGGCTAGGAGGCTTTTTCTTCATTCTTTCGTAACAAGTTATTCATCTACTGTCCGGCGCGGGGGGGGGGGGGGGGGAGACGGATGGAGAGGGGTGGGAAGAAGGGGGGAAGCCAAGTTGGGAAATATGCAACGTGATGGCTGATGTAATGCAAGTGCATGTGGTAATGTCGCAGCTTGGGCTCAGGGGCGAAGAGCAATGCGCTACTTCCATCATATCATAGGGAAAACTCGGAGCCTAAATATCAGCAATGGAGACGAAAGAAAGAGGCCAAGCACAGCAGTGAGACAGGAGATCTGGAGAATGGAGGGCAGCCAGCCAAGCCAGCAGTATTATTAGGGGAAACACATAATACTAGCAGCTAGCAGCTAGCAGCTAGCAGCAATCCATACAACTTAGCTTAGCGTGACTTGGCTGTGGGTTTGACAGCTGTGAGGCAGGGAAGGGAGCAAGTCTCTATGCAGCATAAATGGCGAAGGATAGCTCTCCTAGCAACAAAAACAGATAAAGGGGTCATTATTCCGTAGCAACAACAGGCGGGCTGAAAATAGCGTCATCATAGTGACATACAAATCGCCAGTTTCCAGAGTAATCATGCATCAGCGACAGCAAGAGACAAGTAGAACGATACGAGCCAAAAACAACACCTAAAGTACGAGAATACGAAAGGCCCGGCTGCTGCTGCTACCGCCGCTGCTGCTGCTGTTGCACTGCAAGGCTAGCCAAGGCCACGCGCGATAGAGTACGAAGGCTGTGAGCTGGCCCCTGAAGAGGCTAGGGGAGGGCCATGTTCTAAATATAGAAGTCCAGAGCTACTATAGTCTCCCTCTGTCTCCCTCTGTTCTGACCATAGCCAGCATGAGCGGATTGCCTACGGCAAAATAAAAGGTCCAGAGAGGGCGCTGTGGCGGAGTCCTGCTTGTGTTGTTTCTAGAAGGTGAGGATGGTACAATGGGGTATGAAGCTACGGTGCTGCCAATTGTTCCACGGTAATAACATACAACACCACACCCTAGTTTGTCCAGCCATCCAGCCAGCCAAATATTTCTGTTTTTTTTCAGCTAGCCATAAACTTCCATCAGTGCGTAACAAGGAGGATTTGCACTAAGTGTGCTATTTCTCGTGGTGCATGATGGCGTTCCTGTCTTGTCTTGCGTGAGTGTACAAACACATTCAGACTCGTAGACTCAGGCAGACATGGAAAAGGAAAATGGTACGACATTGAAACGCCCTAAACGTCCTAGGTCCGGTTGCAGGTAGGAGAAAATAGAGGTTATGTGAGTAGAGCCTGACTGGGATTGGAGAACACGGACGAGAGCTGGAGATAGAATAATGGAATATACTGGCTGCTCAGGCCAGGAAGGCCAGCTTAATCAAGTATGACCTGTCCGTTCGGGGCTGAATGCGTGCTTTGACGTCGTCGATGTGGGAAAGTAGGCCGTCGGTAGGGCGTTTGTCGATGAACAGAAAGACAGGCATCACCACCCCTACCTTGTCATCTTTTTCTCTACAGTGACCGTAGAGAAGTTGAAAGGGAAGCCGTCTGAACTGTGCTCACGGCTTTCTCCCATGCAGGTCCGACTAAATACGCACGCGTGTACATACATGTCTATGTCTGTAGTTAGGGCGACGTGACCTTTTCTCCGGTCGTTCTCCCTATAGCCCAAGGGCTCCTACTAGTCTGTAACTGTGTAGACAGCGACGCCGCAAGGGAAAAGAGATGGGCAGAGGATCCTTTGGAATGGCGAATTCATAGGCGTATGACATGAATACAAGAGGAGGAGGTACACAATGGTATTGCCAGTCGATAAAGCAGCGATTGTTCCCCCACGAGTACCACAAATCGGGTCTATGCTGCCTTGCCTATATTACCCGTCACAACATTGGAATAGCATACGTGCTGTGGTTACAGATGGTCATACCCAACAACATGTGTGTACATGCTGGCAGATGGAAGTCTGTGTGCACGCCAAGGGAAGCTTGATTTGAGGATCGTGTTAGCTGCGTGAACTGTGTGTATCGCACACAGTACTAACACAGTTGCTGTGATGTTGTTTTTACAATCTTCAGAAGAGGCGCAGATGTCAGTCAGTCAGTCAGTGGGCGTATGGTAGGTAATATTACATGTACTAAGGTAGTCGAGAAGGGGTAGCCAGTGCGCAGCAAAGAGGAAGGAAGCCAGCGGAAGGGGTGGGGCTATGGGCTCACTAAAACTGGGTCTTTCAAACGGAACAAAAAGCAACAGCAGCAGTACAAGTGAAGGAGACTCCACTCTCAGCACACCAAGGGCAGGAGGAAAGGCAGGAGGAAAGGCAGGAAGACAGGAAGACAGGAAGGTAGGAAGGCAAAAAGGCAGGAAGGCAAAAAGACACACAGGGCACACAGACACTATAGTCAGAGATTTTCGGGCTTCTTTGCCTCCTGCCTTGTCAGGACCTCTGCAATCACGCCCACTACACCACTACACTACGTCACCAAATCATCTTTCTGGCAGTCAGGCTAGCAAAGCAAAGCAAACAAAAGGAAGGCGAGCGGACTAACAAACAGCAATTGCAAAAAAAAAAAAAAAAAAAAAAAAAAAAAAAAAAAAAAAACTCAGGTTTCTTCCTGCCTGCCTCGATTTCAAGGTGGCCGGCTGGAGTGTGAAAATTCGAAAAAGCGAGGAGGGGTATATAATAGGCCTTCCCTGGGGCTTGGTGGTACCTGGTACTTCAACTAAACATAATTTGCAATATATTTACTCGAGACAATCAACCGAGAGGTCGGGAGGAAAGAAGACACCGAAAAGTATATATACAAGTGGCTTCCGCCCATCTTGGCTCTTTCTTCTTCTCCTTCTTCTTCGACAACACTTATCTCTCCATGTATATGCCTCTGTCTACACTGTTTCTCTCCATCTCTCTTTCTATCTCCGCCGTTCGCTCTTCTACTTCATTTGGACTGTAGCTCGTTCGTTGTCTTGGTTTTTGACGTCGCCAATATTCCCACTTCTAGGCACTGATTTGCTCGTGCGTCTTGGCTACAACGCTGGGGTGATCCTATCTATACAAGAATAAAAAAAAACCAACTTACACCTACATGTATACACAGCATAGCTTCCCCTAGAGCTCGTATACATAATATACCTATATATTTATATATATATAGAGAGAGAGAGAGAAAGAGCTCCTGCACCGCTTATTCATTTCTTCCTCTTCGACCTCATCAATCTTCTCTCACCGACTTAACATCTCTTCTTGTTGTTGTCCCCTGCCAATCAGGGAATCCTCAACCCTTTATTCATAGACCGTGGCAGTGACATCCTCATTCATTCACTGGAAAGCCAGGCTATTTTTTGACCAGGATAGCCACCCTAATAACCAACAGCGAGCAAGACAGGTCGCTCCCCCCCCCCTCCCCCAAAGCAAGTCTAAGCCTGACGGCCAAGAACCAGGGCCAGCCCCACGGACAAACCCAAGGGAACCAAGCCATACACACCTAGAAAGCAAAAGGAGAACAGCGGGAAACGCAACAAGCCTTAGCAGCGGCAGCTTTTATTTTCGTCATTATCAACCAGCAAGATCTTCTCTCTTCCTCACTCTGTCATTATCTCTAGCTTCTCTCTCAATCTGTACTGTGCCCTTCAAAGGCTTTCCTTCCTACTACTTCCGTCTTCCGCAGTATCATGGTGAGCCGAGTGTGCTTCTACCTTACTGTTGTTGGCCGTGTCTGGCCTTGAAGCATATAAAAGGAAAATCCAGAGCAAACTCGAAAAAAAAAAAAAAGTCCATAGTTACTGCTGTTGTTCACGTACTGTCTATTTCTTTCTACTCCTCAAGCATCCATCTATTCCCGTTTGTCTACCACTATCCTATTCTTTCCCTTTTGCTCACGCCCTTCATTATGCGTCGCTCTACTCGTTTTCAGGATGAGGACGACGAGTCTTACGACTCGTATGTCACCTATCGTCCTCTTTCTCGTCTTCCCACTCCGCCCCCCTGCTGGAAGGACTCTTCTGCCGATTTTTGTCATGTTGTTGAAGGCGAGCAGCTCAAGCCGTCTCTTCTTGGTGAGCTATTCTTCATCTCAGGTTCCCCCTCTCCTTACTATAGTACTAACACTCTTTTCTACAGGACCTGCTACTCATCTAGTCAACCTCATCCCTGTTGGTGCTTCATTGGCTACTCCATCTGTGCCTCTGGTTCAGGCTATCCTAACTCGGGCTTCTCTCCCCCTCGAAACAATTGCTCTGGCAGTCTGTATCCTAGACTCTCTAGACTCTAAATTCGCTCTGAACTGGCGCCTATCTTGCCCATTACAACCACCTACCACCCCCACTTCACCCTCGCCAACAACGTTATCATACTCCAAACGCCACACAATGCCCGCCACCCCGCCATCCGAGTCGTCTTCACTGCATATCGACTCCGTCAACCCCATACTTATCGTTCTTGCTGCGCTCGCCATCTCTGTCAAGTTTGTTGAAGACCCTGCCCTGTCATCAACGTACTTTATTACAAAGTTTGGAAACCACATGTGGACCAGCGACCAACTTAATGCCACTGAGCGCTGTGTCATGGAGAACCTCAACTATCGCATTATGCCACTCTACTCCGAGGATCTCCTAGCCGAGGCTATGGTTGACATGCAGCTGGCTGCTCGCCCACTACCTCCACGTCGATCTTCTATGGCTCCTTCATCAGGCTTAACTCGTCAGCATGAGGTGCAGACTCAGCCCCAGACCGCCCCATCGTGGGCTCGGTGCCATGGGTCATCGGCTTCAGTCTCGGTATCTTCTGGTTTGCAGTACTGACAACTGAAATTTGTACGTTCCAGCTTAAGGCGTCCGCCGATGCTCGGATGTCATATCTGGACACAAATCTGCTCAGTGTCTTGTGGTGTTAATTAGTTCATGCTTAGACCTTTCTGTCTCTGCTCTACTTCTTCCTTGTTTGTTATCTCTTGCCACCCTCCCCTTCACATACTCACCCTTACACCCTGGGTGCAGATAGATACCCCTCTCCCCACTGTACTTCTGTCTTTATTCCCTCACATTCTGTTTTAGTCATGCCACTTCGTTCAGCGTGTTGTTATTTGCTCTGTCTCATCTTGTCTCTACCTTTCTCCGGATACACTTGCTCCTGTTGTTTTTCTGCTCGGGGTGGGAGGCATTTGTTTTCATGTTGGCTCTTTTCTCTATCTTGTTTCTTTTCCGTGATTGGCGACGGACCGCTGCATGTCTTTGTTTCTTTTTTTTTCTTCTCAGGTTTACCCCGCATGATATCATACTTTCCCTCTTCATTTTCGGCTTCGGCGCCAGTCTCAGCTTTCTGAGACAAGTTGGGCGTTACTAGTACTCGACATGGTGTGGCCCAATCCGGACACCTTCGAAGCTTCTTTTTTATCTATTGGTGCATTGTAGCTACCGTCATACTTTTAATTCTGAATATTTATGCGCGAAATTCCGCCTTTTGCTTGATTACCTTTCTCATATCCAATGTATGTGCGTGTATGTGTATCCCAAAAACTTCTATCTACGCCTCAATCCATTTTCTTGCGATGTGGTTGTCAAATATAACCCTAATATACCACCTCGCCACAACCCTATCTATTACTGCCTCTCCCCGCTAAAAGCTCGGTTTCTCCAATTTATCTGCCACACCTGGTTGGTGCGATTTCGATATTGTTGTTTTAACGCCCCTTATCATCAGGAATCCATTATAAATTGTGACCTTTTTAATATGGCTTTGTCTACGTGCCGTGGTTCATCTTAGAACTTTTTTGATACAAATTTTAAACCATATTTATAAGCTGCATTGCGTTCCCTTTTGTACATTCTTTGTTTTGAGAGCTCTCGTGCTACCATTGCTACACGATTGGTTATGCAATGACATTAGCTTCTTACTAAGCTAGTAACTACCTCGTCGTTCTCCGTCATCCCTGCTGCTGTGGCTTCCCATCGTCAATCAATATTATAACAATTGAGTCTTACAGCATTGCTTTGTTATCATCATAGTCACTATGAACCCATTTCTACCTTATAATTCTTCATCAAATGTGCAGCCGGTAATTCCCTACACTCGTGGAGCACCCCGCCCACCCTACATCAATATTTCCGGAATCCACCGGAAGCAAAGGAATGAAGAACAACCGCCGTACCCTGTACTATACTTTGCTCCACACATGCTCCCGATCATAGGCCTAGACCATCTGTCAGAGGACCTTGTAGCTACCGCAGTTGGAGCTAAATTCACTGCCGACAAGCAAAGCAATCAAGAATGGCACTGGAATATGCGTCACGAAGCGCAGCCCATCACCAACTCGCTACTTGTCGGCCCATCGCTAGTTGCACGTAACAAGGACTTCCTAGTTGACTCTGGGATCACTATGGTCATCACAGTCATCGATCCTCGCCTGATTCCGTGGCAGGCTACTATGCGCAAGACAGTAATGGATGCGGGGATTGAAATGCACATCATCCCAGCCGAATCGGCAACGGAAATTCTCCATTCGCTGGTTGACACCATCAATATCATTAACCAGCACCTGGTCTCGGTGTTTTGTCAACGTGTGCGCGCTGCGCGCTTCAGCGTCGAGGATGTTGTGCGTGATGCTGCCATAGCGTATTCTAGCAATAACTCCCAAGAAATCCGCGCAATGGATACCCAGCTGGAAACACTGCGTGGAAAGATTCTGTTGACGTGCGAGTCAGGCAACAGTAGGTCTGTCACTGTAGCGGTAGCATACCTAATGGCCATCACAGGCGAGCATATGCATGCTGTAACCCAGTTTGTCTGCACACAACGGTTCTGCTCGATCTTTGAGGAGGAACATAAGCGCGTGCTACTGACATGGAATGATATCCTTACTGCCAAGCTAGAAGTGAATAAGGCACACAGAGGGGCGGCTGTGGAACTGGCTCAAACGGCCTTAACAGCGGGGCTAGAGATATCACTGCACAAAAAGAAGAGGTTAATTACAGATGTCTACGATGATGTTGAGGCTGAAGCTGGGCCTGCGGCTCAAGCAGCCACTATAGACCAGCCAGACCTAGGTTTGGACAAACATCGTTACGAAGGCCGGGGGTATTTCGCGCCGTTCATAGATACAAACATGGAAGATCAGAACCGCTTGAAGTGAGGTGAGGCACTGTCTTGTACATAAGATAAGGTCAAGTCAGCTACTGGGAAGACGTCTGGCGCGGGCTTAATATATAGACATATATACTCAATCGACATCTGTAATTTTCCGTCACCAGCGTGGCCTTTTTGCAGAATGCTTGATTATCGTCCTACGCCTTAACATCACTCATTATGTAGTTTTCATTTTTTGATTGTAAAAGTGCCCGTTTAGCAGAAGCTCTGAATTTTATAAATCACGTGACTACAGAGCAAGCTCTGACCGCCCAGGCTGCCACGTAGCCAGACCCTTTCCCAAGCTACCTTTGGTGCATCAGGTCCACCATTAGCTTCTGTCTCCTTGTCTGCTGGGACGAAGTTGACATGTATTCTGCTGTGATGCACTTCAATTTCCACAACTTTCAGTAATTTTTGATTCTGGATTCCAGCCAAGGCGGGCCTTTTTTTTTTTGTCTTGATCTCTTGTCCATCCTTCAATATCTCGAGACCAGCCGACAGTTCTTTACACAACTAGTCCTCCTTTCTTGCTTCCCTCATTGGTTGTTTTGCCCCACTACTTGTCGACTAAACCACCAAACCAACCGAGCAAACCAGCGAACGTTTCCCTCATCATCATCCCATCCTGGAATCTCACCACACACATCAAACCGCCCGTCGTCTATTCTCGATAGCGAACCCGTAATCCTGCCTCCGGACTTGACTTGCCATAATCCCTAATCTGTTAGGTCTTTCTCCTATCTTTCCGGCTATACCTGGCTTTTCTTTTTTCTCCATCCCCATAGTCGCATTGGTTTTTCATAATGCGTCTCGATGTAAAGGTATGGAATGAAGCCTTGATCATGCCAGTATACCAACCGCCCAATTCGCTGCCATTGGGGCTTCAGCTGCCGTGCTCTGCAACCAATGACCTCTGGCCACGATAGTGCTAGATGGACCTTGATAGAATAAGCCGGATAAAACAGCTCTTCTTCACCTTCATCTACAACCTAGATACCAACCTCCCGTATAGAATTGGTGGAATTTGCTCGCTGACCATTGCCCTCTTTCAACTTATAGCGTCAGCTCTTCGCCCGGAGTGATAGAGTAAAGGGCGTCGACTTCCACCCTACCGAACCCTGGATTCTGTGCACCCTCTACAGCGGTACGTTAAGTTATCTCACTAGCTCGCTCCCCCCTTCTTGTTCCATCCCCGTCCGTCTGCTGACCCAATCGCTGCCCCTTTGCCCCTTGCGCTCTCTTTAGGACATGTATCTATTTGGTCATACGAAACCCAGCAGGTCGTCAAGACCTTCGAGCTGACGGATGTCCCCGTACGGTGCGGTCGGTTCGTTGCCCGCAAGAACTGGATTGTCTGCGGCTCCGATGACTTCCAAATCAGAGTGTACAACTACAATACTTCGGAAAAGGTTGCGCAGTTCGAAGCGCATCCCGACTATCTCCGCTCCATCGCCGTGCACCCCACCCAGCCCTTCATTCTCACTTCTTCCGATGATATGACAATCAAGCTCTGGGACTGGGAGAAGGGCTGGAAATGTGTCCAAGTTTTTGAGGGCCACGCCCACTACGTCATGAGCATTGCTATAAATCCCAAAGACACCAATACCTTTGCGACTGCTTGCTTGGATCGCACGTATGTTAACTCTTGTTTGCCCTTATTTTCTCTCTTATTCACAAGCTAACTGTGTCTTTTACTGCCAACACAGTGTCAAAATCTGGAGCTTGGGCTCACCTCACGCCAATTTCACCCTTGAAGCCCATGAAACAAAGGGCGTCAATTATGTGGATTACTGTACGTGATCTTGCTCTTTCCTCCTCCCTCTCCTCTCCCCCAACTTGCAAGCAAGTGTCGCTAGGATACAATGCTCCCTTGTATTTGTTATCGCCATATAGGCAACTAACTCTAATCTGATCATGAACAGACCCTCACTCTGATAAGCCTTACATCCTTACCACCTCCGATGACCGCACCGTCAAGATTTGGGACTACACCACCAAGTCACTCATTGCCACCCTCGAGGGCCACACCAACAACGTATCTTTTGCCTGCTACCACCCCGAAATCCCCATCATCGTTTCCGGTTCCGAGGATGGAACGATAAGATTATGGAACGCCAACACATATCGTTTCGAACAGTCGCTAAGTTATGGATTGGAGCGTGCCTGGTGTGTGTCCTACCAAAAGGGCAAGCAGGGTATTGCTATTGGTTACGATGATGGTGCTGTAGTCATTAAGCTAGGCCGCGAAGAGCCTGCTGTTTCTATGGATGCCTCGGGCAAGCTGATTTGGGCCCGCCATAATGAAGTTGTCAGCGCTATGATCAAGGGTGGTGACGCGTCAATTAAGGACAACACCCCGATAACTGTCTCTACCAAGGATCTTGGCACCTGCGAAGTTTACCCCCAGACGCTGCTGCACTCTCCCAATGGCCGCTTTGTTGCTGTGTGCGGTGACGGTGAATACATCATTTACACTGCCCTGGCCTGGAGAAACAAGGCCTTCGGGTCTGCACTCGACTTTGTGTGGGGATCGAAAGAAAACAGCAATGACTTTGCTATTCGGGAATCTCCCTCGAGTATCAAGGTCTACAAGAACTTCCAGGAGAAGGCCGGCGGCTTGGATGTTGACTTTATGGCTGATGGCCTAACCGGTGGTATTCTTCTCGGTGTCCATGGCCAGGGCGGAATCTCCTTCTTTGACTGGCAAACCGGCGGCCTGGTGCGCAGAATTGAGGTTGAGCCTAAACATGTCTACTGGTCAGAAAATGGCGAGATGGTCGCCATTGCCTGTGAGGATACTTGCTACGTCCTGCGCTTTTCTCGTGAAAACTACATGGCTGCTGTGCAGTCGGGTGAGGTTGAGGAAGACGGTGTTGAGGCCGCCTTTGAGGTGATATCAGACATCAACGAAAACGTGCAGACCGGCGAGTGGGTTGGCGAGGTGTTTATCTACACCAACCACACGAACCGTCTGAACTATCTTGTTGGTGACCAGACCTACACTATCTCGCACTTTGATCAGCCCATGTACATCCTTGGCTACATCCAGCGCGATGGTCGCATCTATGTTGCCGACAAAGATGTTGGCATTACCTCGTTTGCTCTATCACTTCCCGTGCTCGAGTACCAGACACTGGTTCTACGCGGTGACTTGGAGTCAGCTGCTGAGCTTCTGCCCAGCATCGAGGGGGAGCAGATGAACAAGATTGCCCGTTTCTTGGAGGGTCAGGGCCACAAGGATCTAGCCTTGGAGGTTGCCACAGACCCTGAGCACAAGTTCGATTTGGCTCTGTCCCTGAACCAGCTTTCAGTTGCCCTAGAACTAGCCAAGGAAGCCAAGGCTGAACATAAATGGAAGGTTGTTGGTGACGCCGCTATGGCTGCATGGGATATCAAACTAGCTGCTGAATGCTTCACGCTGGCCAAGGATCTAGGCTCGCTGCTGCTACTACACTCGTCAACAGGTGATCGCGCCAGCCTTCTAGCGCTAGCCGAACAAGCCAAGAACACCGCTGCACACAACATTGCCTTTACGTGCAGATGGCTTTTGGGAGACGTTGATGAGTGTGTTGAGCTGCTCAAGACTACCAACCGCGAGGCTGAGGCTGCTCTGTTTGCCCAGACTTACAAGCCCAGCCTGGCAGCTGAAGCAGCGCGCACATGGAAACAGAGCCTTGAGAAAAACAAGAAGGCACGTGTGGCAAAGCTAATCGGCGTACCTGGTGAGGATGAGGATTTGTTCCCTGCCTGGGACGAGTACTTGATGCTTGAGGCTGGGGGCGACAGCGTGAGAGAGCAGAGCGCAGAGGAGGATGTTGAGGCCAAGTCCGAGAAAGATGAAGTTGAGGACGAGACTGATGCCGAGGTTGAGGCTGAGGCATCTAGGGAAGATGAGGAGTAAAGACAGACATAATCATTAGGATGATAATGGCGTTTTCTTTTCCCCTTCACCCACTCTTGTACTCTGTTTCCTTTGCTCTTTAGTTCATGCTCTACTGTTCGCAACTATATATCCCGCTTTGAAACTTGAATAGGCTAGTCTAAAAAAAGAGCCTACTTAACCTTGTATTGGTCATTTTTGAAATCGGTGGCAGTATCTAACCAAGGTCGGTACTCGGAAAGATGTTGAGCCGAGATCTAGTGTTTATTATGACTTGGTAAATAGAAGCTTACGGACAACAGCTAGGTTGGGAGAAGTTACCTACGTAGTTATTGTATTTTAAGCTTTGGCCAAGCTATGTTGAGCTAAGGCCTGGGTTAGGTACCTTGAACTAGGCTTTAGAGCCTGAGGGAACCATTTGTGCATTGATCAATAGGAGAGCCTGAGGCGGGGGGGCGAAGCTTTATTTTAACAGCGGCTACGTGCATATGATTCGGAAATGAAGGGTTGGGCTCCTTTGCAGCAGTGAATTGATTGGGTGGTTAAGGCCAGAAAGCCAGAAAGCCGGGGAATAGAATGCAATATTTCACAGCAAATACATCACAAAGTAAGCTATGAATGAGTCTGGAAGATTGGTGTTGAATATGGATACAAGATAGGAAATAGAAAGATAAGGATATCGTTAAATTCATCAAACATTGCGGATGGCGGAGATGGAAAGCCGGCTACTCTATTGTGTTGATCCAAGCAAAGGGGCAACGTGTAGACAAGCGCGCAGGCCCTCCAAGATGGTGTAGAGAAGAAAAAGGAAAGAAACTAGGAGAGGTGAGCTGGGGCAGCTAGAACAATGACACAAAAATACTGATGGACACAAAGACAGAGAATGGTGTTTAGCAGCAGTGTTTGTGGAAGCGGAGCGAGCCGTCGCAGCAGTCGCAGCCGCATGAAAAGCCACCACCACGAAGGCGCATGACCTCGGGGCTCGAAGGGTCTGGGCGAGGCTGGAGAGACTGGACACATGGAAGGGAACGACAGGTTAGTTTTTTTTTTTTTTTTTCTTTGCTGGTTTGTATTACAGCCTGATGCCAAGGGCGGGAAGGTAGACTGACAGGCTGCTGGGTCACTATCGGCCCGTTGGCGGCGGACGACGAGACGCTAGCGGGCTTGGCGACAGCGGCCATGGGCGCGGCACGGAGAGGCTCAGATGTGGTGGGCTGCATAACTGCGGTGGCGGGTGGGCTGACAAAGTATGAGTATCAATATCTAGATGGGGAGGGTTAGTGAGGCAATTCAATTCTTCGCCCGGACTCTATTGATTTGGAGATTAAGAGTTGGTAGGTGGCGGTCGGACATCCAACACGCCAATATCTAAGCCGCCCCCCCAAAACTAGGGCCATAGTAGGCACTGGGGCTATCAGGAAGGGTATAAAGGAGAGAGGGCCCAGGTTATCGCGGCAAGGTGGGAGAGGAAACGCGAGAGAGGGCGGTGGAGATGGGGCTGTGCCGAAGCCGAAAACAGAAGAGAAAGGAAAGGGCCAAAACAAGGAGAGGGGTTTTATGAGTTTTCGACTTGGGTGAGAAAAATCAAAGAAGACACTAGAACGAAGGGGAAATGGCTGATGAGCGGGCAGGCTTACGAAGAAGAAGAAGAAGAAGAAGAAGAAGAAGAAGAAGAAGAAGAAGAAGAAGAAGAAGAAGAAGAAGTGCCGTGTGTGGTAGGCAGAATACGGCTGGCTGTAGGTATGAAGAGAACTGTTTACGGGAGAGGGAGGGAGGGAGGAAAGAAGATGTAAAAAAAGGGTAGGTGATCTCGCAAAGGGGAGGACAAGGAGGAAAAGAAGAAAATGGTCTAGTTGCTTGCTAGTCTTAAGCGCAAACATCAAGTCACTCTGGGTAGTGCAGCCTCTCTCCTAGGTCTTTTTGGTCTTCTTCCTCTCCTTCTTCTTCTTCTTCTTCTTCTTCTTCTTCTTCTCCTCCTCCTCCTCCCTCTTCATCTTCACCCCCCGTTAGGCTAGCCAGAGGAAGAGTATAATCCTCTTCGCTTCGCTTCTTCACTTTTTGGGCAAGATGCGACACTAAGTAGCTAGTCCTTCGTCAAGCCCAGCCCAGCAACAGCAAATAGCCAGCACCGACCCTGTCTCCTCCCTCTGTCGGGGTTCTCCAAGACCCCTTCCCTTGCCTGGTTGTCTCGTCTCGTCTAGGGGCGGTGAAATCCAGTGAGATCCACCTTCGGGGAGGCCCAGGTTTTGAAATTTGAGGCTAGCTTGGCCGTTGCCTGCCCTGTAGCAGCATACGTAACGTAACCTGTAGACTTTTACCAACACAACGTTTTGCAACGCTTTTCCCTACTGCTGAACCTGCGTCGCTGCCGCCTTGTCCTTTTAGTTTTTGCTTATTTTTTTAACTCCCGTTTACCGTGAACTTGGCTTTGGCTGGGCATCCGATAGAGAAAAGAGATTTCTTGGCACTATGGCGCCTAAATATGTATCATAGTTCCATTCCCATGTCTTTCTTTGCGCGCGGGGACAAAGAAAACTTTTCTTGGCATTTTTGGCTGGCTGCTATTGAATAGGAAGGAGCAAATTAATCAAGCGCCACACATCCACAACTCAAAAAATGGTGGTGCCACATCTACTCCCACAGATCTTTCTTTTGTTGAGGGTTATATACCCTAGAGACAGCAAACACAAGCAAACCCTCAAGTAGATCAGGACAGAGTGAAAAACAACTGGCGGATTAACAGAGATGAGCGCGATCGCCTTCTCTTCTATCTACTTCTTCTTCCCGATCTCCATCTTCTCTTATTGTTTCCCCGCCCCATCACGACTATCGTCATTGTCGCCAATCGCCAAGTCCTTGTCTCTTGCACTAGATGGCCATACTTGTTTATTTGCAGCCAAGATGACTATCGCCATCGCTATCGGCCTCACGACAAACCAACCGGAAAATACGCCTGATCCCAATAAGTCGGCCGAACGTCTCTGCTCCCTCTATGACACGTGCTTGTTCGGCCATGTCAAGGAATAAGCGCCGGCTAACTGCAAATTCATAACCTATTCACTCAATAGAGACGTGCAACAAAAGCTTGAGTTCTCGCTTAGGCACAGACCCTCTGGCTAGACCGTGGCCGGGGGTTTCAGTTACCATCATTTCAACACTAAGATGACCACCTTTTTTCCTTTCACCACTAATCGGGGAATCCTCTCTTCATGAACCCCCCTCCCCCCCGGGTTACTGGCCACGATAACAAGGGGGAGGGGTGTGGGTGATGGTGTATGGCCTAGCCTAGGAAAAGAAAGCTCGCGGCCCGATAATTGTGCCATAACGATACGACTTTTTACGAGGGGCCATTTCTACATTCATCTTAGTAATATTCCGCATGGGCCCTGGATGCACGCAATTCTTCAGACGGTACCATTATTTGTCGAAATGACCACCATAAGACTAGAGGTAGCCGTAGCTCAAAGCGTACTCCCCTCGGCTCCCCCCCCCCCCCCCCCTCCCTCCCCAGTAGTGCTTCTTTTACCTTTCCAGGAAAGAAATAAGATGTCATTCCTTCTTGTTCTACTGCCCTTCTACACATTTTCTATTAATTAGTTCTGGCTTGGCCATCCCATCGTTATGTGAAGAAGACCCTTTCCTCTCCAGAGTTGACGATTCTTTCCTCCACCCTTCTTACACCCTCGCTTCCTAGTGAAGTGTGTGTATATGTACATACATACATAGCCGGACTTTTGCAACACTCACTCTCGACTTCCTTTCGTTCACTCGCTTGCCTTCTTTTCTTTTTGCATTCTTTTTTACTTGGTTTCTCTTCTTGTTTTCTTGCCAAGTTCGACCGTTATTCAACATGCTGTCTAACTCTCTCCTTCTGGCTGCCATCTCTGGCCTTGTTCCGGCCGCTCTGGCTATCCACAACGCCGACTACGAGGCCCTGGCCGGGCAAGTTGTTCGCAACCAGATTGTTCCCACGCCTCATGCCCGTGTCGAGGACCGCGATACCCAACTATCCGACATTCTAGCCATGGCCATGTGGATTCCCAGCTCGTGCCACGACGAACTTTCCTTCATCACAGAGGCGCCTACGGCTGAGGGTGCTTTGGAGGCTTACGAAGATAGCGGAGTTGACCCTTGCCTTACCAAGATTCCTACCTCTTTGTCGCGCGACTACGCCAGCTATTCTTCCAAGGTTCTGTCGTGGATCTTTGCTCACAACGATGAAGTCATGTCGCTCTATTCTTGCCTCAGCACAATGACCGATCAGATTGAATCCGCCACCTACTGCGACGCTGTTGTTTTGACCACTGCTGAAGTTATCGCTTCAGAGGATGCCGAGGCAACTGTTACTCAGGATGGCACTCTAAACTCTGGCTCGGCCGCTGCCACTGCTACTTCTTCAGGCGCCTCTGCGACTTCATCCACAGAATCCGCCGCTGGACGCGTGTTTTCTGGTGTCCATGCCCTTGCTGTCGCTGGTATTCTTGCCGTCGCAATTGCCCTGTAATTCAAGGATGAACAGGCTATCTATGATCTGATCAGTTCATATTTCGATATTGCTATGGCTATACACAAGAGTTTGAGCTTGAAGCTTCCACGAAACGTTTCCCTCTTGGCTCTTTCAACATCCTCTACTTCTCATGTTTATATTTAACAACTCTTAATATACTATTTTTACTCAAATATCCCTGTTTCAGATTTATACAACCACAGAATTCCGCAGTCCATATCCGAGTTACCGACAACGCTTACATAAGCATAAGAAAGAATATACGATAACTAAATACTTATATTTGTAGTTTATACACTCACTATTAGCTTAGGGCCAAGCAAATTTCCGGCCAATGTATAACTTTGTCATATCCGCCCAACATCCCTACCTAGCCCATGAACGCCAAAAAGAAGAAAACACAAAAGGTATGTATGTACAAAGGAAATCCCAACAACAATCGATCAACAAAAGAAACTAATAACTGCCGGGGTCTAGCGACTCTACGCATCTTCAAAGAACTTGATAATATTCTTGAGTTCTAGGATTCCTACCCCGTGAGGCGGGTAGCAAATCCATAGGGGCTCACCATGAATGCCGAACTTGGCCCGGAAATCAGACTTGCGACCCAGCCCAAGACCCTCCACAAGGGTAGTATAAGTTTTGCCAAGAATTGCAGCCTTGGCACCGTGGATGTGAGCGCCGGGGGTCAGTCTCTTGGCAACACCAGCTCCAAAGGTAGCGGGGCCAGAAATCACAGATAGTGCGTAATCAATCAACACCTCGATGCTTCCGTTGGCAGATCCAGGGAAGTCCAAGGCCCACTTGACCTGCCAGCCGTTACGAGGTGCCAGCTGAGCCAGGACCACCATGCCGTGTAGAACACCGTCTTTTTCAGCAGCAAAGTAGCGGCGATGTGCCGAATCAACCCACGGCCGCACTTCCGTCAGGTGAATCTGCTTGCCCTTGCGGTGTGCCAGCCACGATGCAATTGCGGGGTCCACGCGTGCGCGGAAGCCTTCGTCGGGCTTGACCTCGTGCACCTTGATGCCTTCACGCAACACGCGGCGTGCCTTGCGTGCATCCACCGACTGCACCACACGCTGGTCGACGCGCTGCTCGTCCGTGCACGTAAAGCTACGCCAGTTGACACCTGCCAGCACGTTCTGTGCCGTCTCGCCAGCCAATAGCCAGATTGGCGTCAGCTTGACTACAGTGTGGATGTACTCGATAAAGGCATGGATAACCTCGGTGTACTGTGTGCAGTCGCACAATGGATTTCCAGTGATAATAGCCAGCTTGCCCTGGCGCACAAACGCCACAGCGCCACCAGATGGATGCCGCCATAACTCAAAACGCTCGTCAAGCCACGATGTGTTGGTCGAATCACCATAGTTAGCAATGAGGTCCTCGAGCGCAGGTGGCGGCAGCGATGCGTCCTGTAGTTTTGTTGTGTCTGCTGCGGGGTGAGGTAGAACCGGAGGTCGTACTGGAAGTGACTTGGGATCACGGTAGAAAAGCGTTGCATAGCGCACATCACCCAGCTCCAGGAGTAGCATCAGGACACGCTCGAGACCTAGACCAGCGCCACCATGTGGCGGAGCGCCAGCATCGAAGCCCGAAAGGTACTCCTCCATGCCAGCCTCGGCAATGCCGCTTTCACGCATGCTTCGACGCAACTTGGCGGCATCGTGGATGCGTTGCCCACCCGATGAAATTTCCTGGCCACGCAGGAAAATATCGAAGCCGTTGGTGAAGTTAGAGTCGCCCAGGCGCTGAGCATAGAATGGCCGTGCCGACGACGGGAACTTGTCCAAGATGTAGTAGTCGGTGCCGTACTCAGCCTTGACCAACTCGCCAAGACGGATTTCGTCGCGCGTCGACAGGTCAGCTACCTCGATATCAGCACCATCGGCACGTAACATGGCAATTCCCGTTTCAAACGAGATGATGGGTGTCTTCTCTAGCCACACCAGATCAGTCGAGGGCCAGCGCTTACGCACTTCAGCCAGTTCGGGCATGGACTGAACAGCAGCGAAAATGTTCTTCAGCATTTCGTCAACAATGGCCAGTAACTCGTAGTGATCATGCTGTAACTCCATTTCCAAGTCTAGACCAATGTATTCGGTCAAATGGCGATGCGTGTTTGAATTTTCGGCACGGAATACGGGGCCAATCTAGGAAGGTGGGGCGGTAGGTGTTAGTGAGAATTCGTGTAAGTGAAGATGCAACCCTGTCTTCCTTAGGGTTAAGGAGGAAAAGGGAAGGCAGAGCTTATGCTTTCAGAGCTTATGCTTTTGATGCTTACCTCGTAGACTCGCTTGAAGTCCGCCGCAATAGTCATTTGCTTGGCCAGCTGTGGACTCTGAGCCAAAAAGGCGCGGCGTCCAAAATAATTAACCTTGAAGACCTCAGCACCACTTTCGGTTGCAGCCGGCTGGAGCTTGGGCGTGTTGATCTCAACAAAGCCCTGGGCATCGAGCGATTCGCGGAACTTGCGCAACACCATTGCACGGATTCGAAATAGTGCAATGTTGGCGGGGTGGCGCAAATCTAGCACGCGGTTGCTCATCCGTATACGCATGGCATCGGGAGCCATGTAGTTGTCAAATGCTAGCGGTTCGCTAACTGGTGCCACCAACCGGAGGGCATCGATGCGTAACTCCAGTGTAGGAATTGAGGCTGATCGTACGGGGGTTGGAGGCTCAACCAGTGTACCGGTAACTTCAACGAGAGATTCATCGCGAAGACGCTGCACCGACTTTACTAGTTGGACGGGCATATCGCGTAGGACAGCCTGCACGGATGCGAGGCCATCTCGCAGCAAGACGAAGCTGAGAGCACTACCAACACGACGCTGTGTAGTCACACGGGCGCGGAAGGCCACAATGGTATTAGCTAGGCTAATACCCCCGGCTGCCGCGCTGCTGATCTGGGCAATGGTAGTGGTCTGCGGCGGAGGGGCAACATGGCCCAGGGAAAACTCAACATGCTCAGGCTCGCGCGGCGTGTTTGTGCCAGTTGATACAGTGGCGGTGGCGCTTTCGCTAGATCGAGGGGTCACAGACGACATCGTCTTTCCTGGTTGTATGCTGCCGGCGCTGCCGTGGTGCTTGACTTTCTTAAGACGCCTCCGCTCCTGCTTGGATTTAGCCCGGGATTCGGAGCGGGATACACCGCCAGTGACCCCAGCAACTGCAGCATCGCTAGAAATGGCAGTGCTGTTGGTAGCTGGAGGCGGCATTGAGTGCCGGCTGGCCCGCCGCAGGCTGGTACGGATGGCAAGCGGCAGTGGGAAGTGCATGTCGGTGCTGCGGCGCAGGAAAGACTTCCCCAGCGGCGATTTGCTAGGCGAGGACTGGCGAGGAGCCGGTGATTTACTAGGTGGGGGTGGCGACTGAGCTATAGCAGTTGTCGACTGGCCAGGTGGTGTAGATGGTTGCAGTGGCGGAGACGCGGGTTTGGTGAGTGTGGAAGCAGACTGGGTTGGGGCAGGAATGGGAATAGGCGTAGCAACAGCATCAGCGGTAGTAGTAGTGGTGGTGGTGGTGGTGGTGGTAGTGGTGCCAGCACTGGTGGGTATTGCTGCGGGTGCGGTGGCGCTGGACTGCACAGCCGTGGATCGCGTCGAGGTGGACGGAGCCGGGCTAGAAGCCACGGGGGTTTTGAGGCTGTTACCGCGCGAGCGGTAGTTTAGGCTCCGAAGAGCAGAACGGTGGCTACGCGGTGTAGACGCATCCACGGAAGTGTCTTCAGAGGGAGTGCTGTGGTGAGAGAACTTGAAGAAGCGGCCCAGGGTGGACATGGATGATGGGCTAGACATTTTAGACATAACGAGGGAGGGGAGGGGAGAAAAGAGAGAGTGGGTTGGTGTAAACGAATAAGACTGGGGGGGGGGGGGATGAGGGAGAAACAATGAATAGAAACGAAAAGGAAAAGGAAAATGGTTGACGGGGAGGGACGATGAAAGAAAGGGATATGGCAGAATGGAGTGAAGGCAAAATAAGGAACGGCCTGACTGTATGTATGTATGTGTAGTAACAGACAGTGGCAGCAGACACCGGCTGGCTTGAGATAGATAGACTCGGCTGCTGAGAAGGTAGAAGAAAGGGGAAGAAGAGGCAAGTCAAGAGTAGAAGTGAGAAGTCAGAAGTCAGAAGGGGCAACGAGAAGGGAAGATGGAGGCCAGAAGACTATGAATAAAATATAGCAAGGCCGCCAACGGGTGTGGGCGGAATCGTACAGGTTGGTTAGGCTCAAGCAAACGTGAGCAGAGGTAAGTAAGTAAGACCTAAGACAGCGAAGAATGACGAAGGAGGAAGGGTAAGATGGGGGGGGGGGGGGGGGAGCTGAGATAATAAGAGTACAAGAGGAGGAAGAATGGGAGGGAGGAGAGCAGACGAGAGAGGAATAGAATAAAAGAACAAAGATGGGCGTGCTGTGCTGTGAAGATGGAGGAAAAAGAGAAGAAAAGAAAAAGAAAAAAAAAAAAAAAAGAGCAGCATTCCCCGCGTTTGGACATGCAAGGCGGAGACGAAAGTGTCTTTATAGCAAAGCGGACATGGCACGGAGCTGGTAGCGATGAACTCTATGGACCGATGTTATTTATGTATATAGATAGCATTAGCAGGTACATACATGTATGTACACATTGTGTAGAATAAATACAGCCAAGCCAAGCCATGTTATTAATTGGGTTCTCTACCAAGATACATACATGGTAAGCAGAAGACAAGCAAGCTTTGTTTGTTACAGACGGAAAGACTAAAAAGAAAAAAAAAAGAAAAAAAAAAAAAAGCCATCCAGACCGGTGAGTTGACGTCCTATGCCATGGCCGGATCTTTTGATAATATTTTAAATATTTTATTTTCCTTCGTTCCCAGCCAAGGGAAGACGAAGAGCCCGAGAGCCGAAGGGAACACTGCATGAAAGAATCTACAGGTGAAGTTGAGTCATGAACAAGGCAGGGAGAGGGAGAGAGAGAAGGGAGGAGAGGACAAGTTGTTGATAAAATAAGCAAATATAAAAGACGAAGAAGAACATGAAGAAGATAAAAAAAAAAAAAAAAGGGAATAAATATATAAATAAAATTAAAAAAAAAAAAAAAAAGATGCCGCCGCCGCCGCCGCCGCGAGGCTTTCCTTTCCTTTCCTTTCCCTTCCCATCACTGCCGGCGATGGATGATGTGATGCAACACCAGAAAAAGAAGACAATAAGGAATTCAAACCAATAAACAGAGCTAACAGCTAACAGCTAGCAGCTAACAGGCGACTAACATGTGCTACAAATTTAAACTTAGTGCTGCTCCTTCTGTTCCTCCTCCTCCTCCTGCTCTGTCTGGGCGTCTGTCAGCGCCTTCAGCTCAGCGCGCCGTATTTCTCGCCTTTGGCGTGCTAGTCCTCGGCAGAGACCTGCCTGTAGCCTATATTGCAGTGCTGCCGCTGCCGCTGCTGCTGCTGCTGCTCCAGCGCTTAGTGGGTCGACGGTCCAGAGCCCACCGTTCTTGTCTCGACAGCGCCTTGCATGTCGCCGTACCCACTGTAGCATTCCCAACACAGCACTTAAAGCCCTGTGCAACCTTCTGTAACCCTCTATACAGCGTCTCCTTCTTCCCTATTCCCGCACCTTCCAGCGCTTTCCAGACGGGCTAAGACACACACACTCACTCACCCACGCACTCACCCACGCACACACACACACACACACACCCCCAGCCTCGAATCACTAGCAAGCCAAGTCAAGTAAAAGTAAGCCCTCGACCTTTCAAGATTCCGCCTGTCTGGGGGAGGGGAGACAGACCCCAGCTCGCTTGGTCAGGTGCCACTTTCCTTTGTTTCCGGTTCTGCTTGGGCTTGGCTGGAGCAACAAGGACAACCAACCCCAATCTTGGGACCTACTGACTCTTGTGAACTACATGTAGCTTTAATGCCTAGACTTCCGACGGTCCCGGGGAGAGGAGAGAAAGGATTTTCTGCTTGAAAACTAAAAATAAGAAAGAAGAAAAAAAAAATCCTGTTGTGTGCTTCCTCTTTTGCTCTTCCACCAGCCCTGGTTCGCTGCTTACACAACAAGGCTGCCGCAGGTTTTCACCGTCAGCTCCATTACTACAAGCACGTAGCCGCATCCAAGTCCTCCTTTCCCTTCCTCTTTCTTTGTGGAAGAATGAAATAATCTAGTAGCAGTAGTATGCATTACTTGCTAGTACGAGCCTGGCAACCTCCCCCCCCCCCCCCCCCAACCCCAACAAGCGCTTTCCTCATACCCAGAGTCCTCCTGTCTGTTTACCAAAGTCGGTTCGTTTCCTTTTCTTTTCCGTCCTGATCCGAGGCCTGTGGAAAACCGCCCAGGCTCAGCTTTTCCCTATTCTCCCTTAGTTTTTCTCAGATATGCATCGTTTTGTCGCAGCTCTGTTGTCCCTAGACCGTAGCCGGGCTGCTTCTAGAGTCCGGATGACGTCATATGATGTCTGACCACCTGCTGACTAAACCAGAGAGCACTGAGTGTTCTGGAACCTGTTTTCCTCTTGTCTGTGCCTTTTCTTTTATCTTACCTTGCGCCTGTGCCTGTGCCTGTGCCTGTGCCTGTGCCTTTTCTTCTTTTTCGCCTACACCTACCTTTCAGTCTGTGTTCCGTGTTTTCTTGTGTCTCTTGTGCTGGTCAATCCTGTGGCTGCCTCTGTCCAGGCCGCCATTGGAAGAAAGGCAAAGTCAAAAACCTCGGTCGCCATCGCTTTCAAGTTCCGCTTTCATCCCTCTGCTATTATGTGGTATGCAAATTATGCATAAATGATTCCTTGTATTGGCCATGGCGCTACAAAACGTTTATGCGTCAACGCCCAGGCGATGTGTTTGCATATAACGCTATAGACCTGGCCAGTGAAATACCTTCCTGAGCCTTTGATTTGCGGACATGCTTAGTCAGGTATATGTCTCTCGCTCTTTTCTTTTACTCCGTGTCAGCGCCCCCTCAGGTGAGAAAAGACAGCCCAGTCCAATCAATCAAGACTAGCCATGAAAATCACACGACTTGGCGAGATCAAACAGCCAGCCCTTTAGGCCCCCTTCTAGACTAGAGTAAATGTACACATCGGTCAAGCTCGGGACTTTCACTTCAGAAGCGATCCACCGAGACATGCTGGACTTGGTCCAGACATGGACAATAACCAGACGGAGACGAAACAGGGGAGAGGGGATGACCTCCACAAGGCCCCCCTTCCCCTTCGTTCCAGGTTCTTGTAGGCCAATCCCTATTGTTATGCTACACCAACGACACCCGAAAGCGAGACAACGCAAAATGGCAGCGGCGGCAGTAGCGGAAGTGGAATAGGAGGGGAAGAGGCTGAAGGGTGTGAAAATGAGCATCGGGAGTGGGGAGGGGGCTCTTTTGTACTCCAAACTATTCTGGCCATGAGAAACTTGTAGCTGTCCTTGTTCCAAACAATCAACAGATGACAACAGCAAAGCAGGTATACTGGGAGAGCCAATCCAATCCACAGCCCAGTTCCTGACTCTACTAGCGCCTGTCTCGTGAGAGCGCGCGGAATTCGCTGGTGCCACCTCTCCTGCCCTCCTCCTGCTCTGCTTCTTGAAGCTGTATATGTCCATAACCCTAGTTGGCTCTAGTAACCCAAACTGTGCGAGTCGCAACATGAGAACAGAGACGAAATACGAGTATGGCGGGGAAACATGGCATGGATATCAGACTAGAGCACGAAACAGTTCTCGATTTGGCTGGCTCGTCAGCACTGGGCCAACAAACCATCTCAGCCCAGCCCAGACTAGCCGAGCCGGGCAACAGGACTTCTGACTTGCCGCTCTCTACTCGGTTTTGCTTCGCGCTGTTGCCGGCTGGATTTTGGCCTCCTCCTTTCTCTTATTTCTTATTTAGGGATAGATGTAAGCCGGGGCGAAAAAAAAAATAAGAAAAATAAAGTCTGTAAGGGGGGGGAGGGGAGAGAAAACTTTGATCTTGGCTCTGGCACTGGTGAGTGAAGGCAATTCAGGGGTTACGAGCAGAGCGACAGGAGGGTGGACGACGGAGCACAGAGTACAGCAACGCAACACAGTAGGGCTTACAGTGTGTACATTATCAAGGCCGGAAGCTGCGGAAGCACTCAAAAGGCGGAATGTTTCAAAACAATCTAGCACTGAAAAGGCTGTTTTGTGGTCTGTTGTCTGTGTCTCTTTGTACAAAAAACCATCCACACACGGACGGACAGGGGTCAAAGAGGAGCGACGATCCAATCCTGTTGGTTGTTTCAAAGCGACGTTCGTCTTGTTCATTCCAGGAGCTTGGCAGAGCCAGAGCAGCAAGTCGAGACACAGCTGTGTGTAGTAGAAGCTACTGACGGCGGCCATGACGACGGCCGTGACGGCATGCATCGCGAAAGTCAGAGATGTATCTAAAGGGGGAGAGCCTTTGACTGATCATTGGCTGGCTGGCTGTCTGTATCCTTCTGTGTCTGGAAAGTGCATCATCGGCAAGACCGCATAAATGAATAAAAGGTTTTTTTATCTTAGATTATGTGCATATTTTTCTTCCTGTTCCTGCTGTTCCTGTTCTTTTTATTTTCCTTCAGCCTTGTGCAGCCTCAGCCTCAGCCTCAGCCTTGGCCTTGGCCATTTCCTCTCTTCCTCTCTGTCCTTCCTCTCAGTCCTCTCCTTTCCCCGGCTCATTTGTTCTCCTCTCTGTACAGTATCCTCTCTATCTTTGCTGTCACTCACTCGTTGTTTGTTGCCCCTGCTTGAGAGCAACAAAAAGTCGTCGTAGGCAAAGGAGGCTCAGCTCACGTCAAATAGCCAAATAGCCAAATAATCACGTTCTTTTTTTGGCCTAGTATTTGGCCTTTTCTCTTTTGCCTATAGAGGCAGAAAAGGGACGGGCGCTCTTATTATATCCTTTTTTTTTTTTTCTTTTTCTTTTTCTATTTTTTAAATTTCTCTTCTCTTTTTTCTTTATTACACAACTACGTCCAATTCTTGCTATGGTCCTGTTCTCGTCCCGTTTCTATCTCTCTTTGTCCTTGTTTTGAGCTTCAATTCTCACGATACTCTGTATAGCCTTTCTTCACACGCCTTCTACATCGCGCTTTTCCTTTTTTGTCAAAATTGCTGCTGATGCTTTTCTCTCATTCTTGCTGGCCAATGCTTTCCTGCATCACCTCGTCTCTATAATCACACCGTCGCCGCTTCGTTTCTCTCTTTAATCATCTTGCTTTCTTAATTGCCAGCGAGCATTAAACCGCGCCCTTTCGGCCCCTTGTTTATTCACCCACCTACTTGCTCGCTATACTGTGATTTTACCCAAGCCCCTTTCTAGTCTTGAACTGGCCACTGCTTTTCGTGTCTGCTTAGTCTCAGCCTCAAAAGAGGAAACACTGCCACCCCCGCCGTCCGCAATATTTAACTTCCATTGCTCTCGGCTCCGCCCCGCTTCCCCGCTTCTCCCCACCCCGCACCCCCCCCGTCTCTCTGTCGCATCCCCCCCCGGATCGCCCCGAAATGTCTTCCTGGTTCGATCTAGGGTCCTATTTCCAGGCAAATACCGACCCCAGTCCCGGTGCTTCCCGTCGCCAGCCCGCTGGAAATAGACCCGCCCGCAATAGCTACAGTACCATGTCCACCTCCGATTCGCCGTCAAAAACTCCCGATATTTCTATTGAACACCAGCCCGACTGTTCCGAGTTCGCCACCTCCATCGATGGCTGGCCCCGATGGCTCCTGGCTGCCCGTGTCTATGCTTTGCGCTCAGCTGCCAGTTGCGCTTTTTCTTGCATCACGCCATTCCCCTGTGAAATGCCACAGACCGTCTCTACATTTTACCTTGACTCCACTATTAGCCGTGACTGCGCCCCGCAAGCCATCGCCGTAGATATGTGGATGCCAACTCCAAGCCCCGCCCTTCATTCTGCTCGCCCTGCTATAATCAACTTCCACGGCGGTGGCTTCGTGATTGGCCAGGGCACTGACGACCGCATTTGGACTTCCTATGCCCAGCAGGAACTGGGTGCCGTTGTCTTTAGCGTCAACTACCGTCTTGCTCCCGGCTATCCCTTCCCCACCCCCATGGAAGATTGTATCGACGCCATCTTGCAAATTGCCGCCCGCGCAGAGGAATTCGGCATCTCCCGAGACCAAATCTTCCTTTCGGGCTTCTCTGCGGGAGGCTCGCTTGCTCTCTCTAGCTGGATCGTCCTTCAAGACCCTACCCGCTGGGACTACCACTTTGAACTCCCTATTCCGTCGATCAAAGGATTAGCTCTCTTCTACCCCGGTCTTGACTGGTCTATTAGTCGCGAAGAAAAACGTCGTGGCTGTGCTCAGCCAGACCTAACATTACCAGCCTCTATGACCGATATGTTTGACTGCAGCTATATATATCCCAACCGCTCGCGTGAGGGACGACGCGATCCTCGTCTCTCACCGGGTCTCATGGAGGATGCTCTTCTAAAGAAAATGCCACCTACCCATTTCTGTCTATGCGAGCATGACATGCTGCTGGCCGAAGAATTCCGCTTCATCTCGCGACTCAAGGCTGCCAATAGAGACGTCACGCACCGTATCGTTCTTGATGAGCAGCACGCTTGGGATAAGCCTATGCCCTTTGCACCCAAACCTAGTGTTATGGAAGAGTACACGGTTGCGATCAATGAGATTCGTCGTTGGATAGATCCAAGCTGGATGGACAGGGGTTATGCACCCATGGAAAGCATGGAGACACTATCACATGTCAAATCAGACTCGATAAGTAACTCGTCGAAGCGGATGCTGCCAATTGTAGTGGAAAGATCGATTTCTTCAACCTCTTCATTTTAGTTTTAGGTTTTTTTTTCCCTTTTTCTTTTTTTTTTCCCCTCTTCTTCTTTGGTTTATTCTAGCAAGGCGGGCGTAAAAGGCGGAGTTTTTGTTCATATCAATCTTTTCTCGTTCTCGTGTTGCTCCTTGCCTTTCATGGCTTGCTTCCTTTTGTTCTCTGTGGGCTTCTCGTTCCTCCGTGCCAATTCCCGACATTACCGGCGCCTCCCCTTATCCCTACGTTTCGTATTTCCCTAACGGGGTTTGAAACCACAGTGAAATTGTTATAGACGGGTTTTCCTACTTTTTTAGGTGTCGATGATCCAGGTATTGATGCCTGGTGTTGCTGTAGATAGGCCATTTGTTGCTCTTATATATGCATCTGTATTGTGTATTATTTTGTATTATATACCCATCCATATACGCGCTTCTCACCTACTCTCTTTCTGTGATTAACCAGTATCGTTGGACGTCTACCCACCTTGTTCACTCTCTGTCACCATTCGTTAAGCCTACACTGCGAACATCAATATGATCGCTACTACACATCACCCACCTCCGCCATAAACGGCAGCTGATTCTACTCTTGGTCGCATCCTAGTCAACTATCAAAACTGGTCTCTAGCACTATGAAGCCTATTGCACTGCACGGCCATGTCTTTATTTTCTTCTTCTCTGGGCCCATGGTTGTCCCGTTTGGGAGGTCACAGCCCCGTCTTCATGCTTGGGAGCTTACGAACGAGCTGTGCACAGATGCATAACGTTCCTTTTTCTCCAGCCAATCCACTGCTCGCTTTCCCTGGACCGCTCAACCGCTCGTGTCATGTGGCTTTTTGCAGTGAGAACGCTAGTTTAGACTGTTGTTGACGGTATGTACATTTGCCACTTCTCGGTGTCTCCCATTTACCCCGTACACTTGTACCAATATCTTATCCCGATACCATGGGGCCTAGCTATCTCCGGTGTCCTGATTGCTGTTGCGCGGACCATCTGAGTACACCTAGATTGTATGCTGTGATTCCTTGCCGAGCAGTTCGGCCGGCGGTCTTTCATTTTCGAGGCTTGGCAAGACTGCGAATCTATCCATGTAGGCTCGGTTTGTTTATTATTTCATAGACTAGCAGGTCTGCCTGAACTCCGTCTCAGACAGCAACCTCCCGTTTGTCCATCGTTGTCTTGTCAGGATTGAGGATGCTGGCGAACCTTGAGATAGAGTACTCCCTCCCCTTTCTACCGGGAGTCGCCCCTCTACAGCTAGGTCAATCTGCTTGTCTGTCAGTAAAGAAAGCAGCCACCTACTTACCGAGTGACTCTGGCCATCGTTGGCTTCTCAGCTTAGCTATCAGCCTCTTCTTTTTGACCTCATCAAAGGTGCCCTTGATAATCAAGGTGATTATTGGTGTGATCTTGCGCACCTTGGAGTCTTACGCAACAACATCTCCCAACTCCCAGGTGAGGGAGGTCTGTAGCAGCTCTTGTGGGCATTGTCGATGCTTATTTCGTTGGGATGATGCATAGTTCGACTGCCTTTTTGCTGCTACCCTCTCTAGGCCTTTCCCACAAGTTGGCAGGAGCAAGATCAGCCGGTAGCTCCTTGGCAGTGCCTTATTGTACTGTGGTTTCAGGATCGGGAACATCGTTGCTGGCTTGAATATTCTTGGGGGGGGGGGCTTCCAGTTTCCTAGCAGCTGCTGAAGAGCTTAACTTTGAACTGTCTCAGTATCAGCCATGTCAGCTTCCAGGCTATATGCGGTATTGCATTTTCTCGGAGCACCGTATTTCCGGCGTGTGAAACTCCGTCCTTGGCTTCTGCCGAGGTTAGCTTCTCCAAGAGTCTTGCTCTTAGATTGGCTTCCTTCTCCGCTCCCGCCCAATCTTCCGCTAGTTGAGTATGGGTGTCTAGGAGAGCTTTGGCCTTTCTTTTCTCCTGATGTTCTCTTCATATCGCCATCTTGCGTCCTCTGGCTACTATTATTGTCGTTGTATTATCTTACGTCTACTTACTGTTATTCCGCATTAATACAGTGGCGCGCTCTGGGCAGGAACTGCTGGCTGATATCATCGTCCAGTAACTCCCTAACAGGGCATGTATGGTTAGACTCCGAGAGCGACTCCCGTAATTCTTTCGAGGGTCCAGCGCTTAGGTTAAAGGGACTCTTCGTTCAGCGTCGCCGTAGGATGTGCCTGTGTGGGGCTGCTGAGGTCCGTCACACGGTTTCTTTTCACTGCGATGACCGCCTGAAGACTAGTCTAAAAGGACGCCGGCTTTCGGCACGGGGGAAGACCCCGACGGAAGTCCTCCGGCCGGCCGAGAAGAAAGCACATCAGCTCCAACTTCCCCGAAAATTTGCAGAAATAGCCGGATCGATGGTGTAGTTGGTTATCACGTTTGTCTAACACCTCTAGTCTTCGGACGTGTGGACACAAAAGGTCGGCGGTTCAAGTCCGCCTCGATTCATCTTTTTGCTAGTTATACTCTCCTCCATTTTGATATTCAGACTACCTACGACATTACATCGCTTTTTTTTTTTATCTTTCTTTTCAACCATTGCAAATACACACAGGAATAAAGGTGTAATATCATGTTTATTGCTTCGTTCAAAACTTCCTTAATTCCACCATGGGCACCAAATAGTCCGGACTTGAAAAAGCATCGACCCCGCTCAGATAACGCCTGGTATAATATAAAACAACGAAAAGTCAACATAAGAAAAATACAGAAACACTCGTGAAACTAAAAAGCCCCCAATAAACAGATACGCAAGCTGAAAAAGAAGAGGAAAACGGAGGACGGAAGGGAAGAATCAGGAATAATAAAAATGAATGAGCAAAGACATACATACGCTTATAGCGCAATATATCAAAAGAGCTTCAAACACACCCATGTCACTAGTATCATAGGTATTTATGTTAAGCAGGAAAAAAAAAAAGCAAGTAGCTTTCATAAAAACGTTAGATTTGGTGAGTGTTTAGACAATTCTCACCGGCGTCTGGCATTATCAAAGCAAGTTAGCAGCATACCCTCATAGCTAGGGAGCAAGTATTGAGTTTACGTACCCATATACGTTATCTTCACGTCTCCGGCTTTCAACTGTCGCTCGACAACGCTTCGGAATCTTGAAGCCTGATTTTGTGGCACTGGTACGCCTACCATGCGGTTTGGCTTTAGGGCTTATCTCACGACCTAAGATAGCCGACTCGAATTCGCTCAACTCCTCATCCTCATCTGAAACAGCATCAATATCAAGGTTACGACGTTTATAGTCTCCCCGTGGTGTTATTGGGCTACGGCTACGGTAGCGTGATTCTTCTGTATGGCGGCTATTACTGTCAGAAAAGCTGTCTCTACGCCAGGCATTTTGAGACTGGGTAGAAACCTGGGACGATTCTCGACAGCTATCCCTAGAGTCACGAGGAGATTGATGGCTATAATACGTCTTTTGCGTTGAGGAAACCGGTGTGCTTGTTGGTTGGCGCATGTCATTGGAAGTTCTTTGACCAAAGCTTTGCTTGTGTAGCCGGGATCGTGAGACAGGAGATCGAGATCTACCTCTACCCCGATCGCCGGGAATGCGGGACGACAGATGTTGCTGGCGTCTATCTGACAAGATGCTGCTTGGTGTAGTTGAGCTGTTGTCTTGGCTGCGCTCATGGGAATCGCTCCCCCTTCGGCCATCTGGCCCCGCGGTAGTGGACTTCCGCCAAGGAAGTCCATGATCGATTTTCTTAGTCTGCGACACGTCTTCCTCGTCAATCTCGCCTTCACTCTTGTCGCAATCATCGACAATAGCAGTCTTGGGCATTGTCAAATTCGAAGTAACAGGACTAGATTCCCTTGAAATCTCGCCCTCCTCAATGTCGCTAGTATTGGCATCTGTTATTGGAGTTGCGGTCACAGTTGGGGTGGGAGCAGCCTCAAGATTGATTTCAGGCTTTGGCTGCTTCTGAAAAGAATCTTTTTTCTTCCTACCACCCTGCTTTTTCCAAGGTCTATCGTTTGATCCGCTGTTGTGGCCGACAAGATTCTGACTCTCACGATGGCCATTTCCGTTCCATGGGCCCTTGTGGTTCAAAATTGCAGCCATGGAAGGCTTGAAGCCACCTGGACTAGGCGATGTATGGTGAATGCTAGAAGACACAGCCGGAGGGGGCTTTGCAGGCAAACCTGGGGGTTTTGCAGGTAGGCTTGACGGAGCAGGGGGCAATGGCTTGGATGATTTGTTTGTATGAGAACGAGAAGAGGCCGGTGAACCATGCTTGTGCGATTTTACTTGAGAGACATGGTAAGGTATTATAGAATGGCCCTGGGGCATGGCCATGGGAGGAGGATGTGAAGGTAGTGGCATTGGGGGCCATATGACGAGAATTGAAAGGAGGGAGGGGCATGGTGAGGATACTGTGAAGAGTAGGGTGTATGTTGAGCAGAGCCGTAAGCACCAGCGAGGTTTTCTTGGCCGGCTACGATGTGGTGAGGAGCCATGAAGGATGTCTGAGATGGAGATGCGGGCAATAGCGGGGGGGTAGAACCAAAGCCGTTGTGGTAAGGCTGGACGCCGGAATGGCCGGCCGATGAATGATGAACGTGTTTCGGGTGACTTGCCGGTGGGTTAGCTCATGTTAATTACCGTAATAGGTAGTGGGGGAGGGGGATAAGGATAAAGGTGGATGGAGGCTGTGGCGTGCAGCAGTGAAGTGCAGCAGTGCAGAGCGTGCAGTGCAAGTGGCAGGTCTCGAGTTGGGTAGGATGAAGGACAGGGCTTTCTTTCTAGCCTTCTTAGTTAGGGGAATATGCGGATAAGGGCAGGCTAAACCACTAACCAATCAATCAATCTATAGATAGTATGTAGATAGCGCGATTCATTAGAGGCAAGAGGAAGAATATCAGAAAACAGAGAATAAAGAATAGAAACAAGCCTACCGATATCTCGTTGGCGTAGAGCACTGGTGGTCCCAGTGGCTGGAAGTCTGGCAGTTTGAGCACCAAGGGGGATTAGGCGAATACTGACGGTCGCGCCGAGGGGATATAGACATCTATAAAGATGCCCTGTTCGTGGAGGAATATAAACAAGGGATTCTAGGGTGTGGAGATTGATGACTAAGGAGATCAGGAGTGTGAAGGGGGATGAAAATGGTGGTGAAGATGGAGATAGTAAAGGGCTGGGCAAGATGACAAGAGACGTAGATGTTGGAGTATAGTAGTAGTAGTAGTAGTAACAGTTGTGGTGGTGGTGATGATGATGGTGGTAGTAGCAGTAGCACCGTAAAAGGGTTATTAAATTAAGGTTCAATCGTTTGATAGATAGAGATAAAATAGACCTCTAGCCAGGCTTGTCCCGGACTCTTCTTCTTCTTGCCTAAGGTTTGAAGGAGAAACAAAGCGAGAGAAAGAGCAGAAACGCGACCGTGTCAGGCGAGGCAATTATTCAGGCTGGGCGGTAGAGAAAGCCACAGACAAGGCAGGGCACGGCAATAGAGAAGCGAGAGGCGCAGGGATCAACGAATGAATAGGAGAATCAAAAGTCTGACAATGAATCATCAAATCGACGAATCAACGCAGTTCAATCAATCGATTAATGAAATCGATCAAATGGTCAAATGGGCGGAGAGAGAACAAACAGCGAAGCGATTCCTGAAAAGATGAATAAAGCAGAGCAAAGAAAAGGCTTGGGTTAGGCATAAGAAATTAGGGTCGCTCGCAAGGGAATCAAAGGCAGTAAATGATTAATAAATTATTAAAAGATGGTCAAAGTCAAATGAACACCTAATTGATCGATTTATGGATGATGGATGATGGATGGATGGATCAATTTGATGGGATCGATTCGCTGTTGGTGGACAAGGTTTGCAAGAGAAGAGAGCATCAGAAAGGCCGAGAGAGAAAAAGAGAGGGGAGAGAGAGAGAGAGAGAGACAAAGAGAATGTGGGCAGGGGATGAGGGGCCAAGGCGAGGGTAGGAATGTGGCTGATACTGTATGTGGAAAGTTGCTGCTATACCGGCTAAACCCCGTTTATTCAGTCATGCTAGGGTTATCATATACCCTAATATCTTTTTTTTTCCCTTTTGATTCAAGATCTCGAGGCTGACAAGCTTGCAGGCTTCTAATTAATATAGCCATGAGCTTTGAACAAGCTCTATCGTGCCTGTGCTGTGTGTGGCACAATAATGTACGTCTTCTAGAATTGTTCTGTCGACAATTCCCTCGCTTCTTTTCTGATTTGGCTCTTTGTTGATTGGGATTTTGGCTCTCTTTATCTTTCTTCCTTTCTTCCTCTTCTATTGCCGTTTAGGCTTTGTCATTCCCTTCTAGTGACCATGTCGCTTCTTGTTCCACACCAAAACTACGACCACATCTGCAATCACAACGACAACCACAACCACAACCACAGCTACTATCACCATTACCGCCATTGCCCCGGCGAGATCTCCTTAGTTACGCCCATAACTCCCGGTGTACCCCCACAGAGAACCCCTGACTGCTCGTCTATTGCCTCTCCCATTCCCTTTGTCTAATCGCCCAATTTCTACTATTGTGAGCATAAGACTACCAAACTGCCAATACTTACTCGACTTGACTTGGCTGGCCCATATCAACCGCGACTCTGGCTATCACAAAATCCCTTCCTGCGGTTTGCTACTGCTTATCTATTGTCGCCTGTCGCCTACTGCTTTCTGGAGCCATTCCACATCCCTCTCGCTATTATATCTACCAATACAGCCAATCTGATATTTGGGATCTTTCCTCCTTACTCTGCCTTCTCTACCCTATCTGGTACTCTACTCCAGCCCTTACCCCCTCCCCCCTTACGGGAGTGAGCTCTTCCCTCCCCTCCTTCCCCCCCTCCTCCCCTCCATACAGCCATAATGCCTGGTCTTCCTAGTGAGTACCAACAAACACTCCCAACTGACCTAGTCTAGTCTCGCTTGCTCTGTTACAACATTGGCCACCAAAACCACTATGCTGCTGTTGGCCCAATAGGCCAGCCTGACTTGGTATAACATGATATGACATGCCATCCATCATTCATATGTAACTAACATATTGCTCTCTCCCTCTCTTCCCTCCCACCCAGCTTCCATCGACCTCGATGAGTGCATAGCCCGCCTCTACAAAAAGGAGCTACTCGCCGAGTCCGTAGTCGAAGCAGTATGCTCAAAGACAAAAGAACTGCTTATGCGCGAGAGTAATGTCGTGCACGTCAAAGCTCCCATCACTGTAGTTGGCGATATTCATGGCCAGTTCTATGACCTGATTGAGATATTCAAAATTGGTGGCTACTGCCCGGATACCAACTATCTTTTTCTCGGTATGGCCGTCTGATTGTCCTCAATATCCTCACCCCATTCTCTGTCTCAATGCGAAGTCCATTTCTCCTTCCCCTTTCATGTCCTTCTACCAAGCCCTTTCATATCCTCGTCCCCCACATGCAGAATAACTGACCATTTACCCTGTCTCCTTTCACAGGCGATTATGTCGACCGTGGCATGTTTAGTGTCGAGACTATTTCACTCCTTGTATGTCTCAAGCTCCGATATCCCAACCGTGTACATTTAATTCGCGGCAATCACGAATCTCGCGGTGTTACTCAATCCTACGGTTTTTACACTGAGTGCGCGCGAAAATATGGTAGCGCCAACGTATGGAACTATTTCACCGATATGTTTGACTACCTGACGCTCAGCGTGGTCATTGACAATCAAATATTTTGCGTGCATGGTGGCCTGTCTCCGTCCATCCACTCTATCGATCAAATCAAGGTCATCGACCGCTTCCGCGAGATTCCTCATGAGGGACCCATGGCCGACCTTGTCTGGTCTGACCCTGATGCAGAAAAGGACGAGTTTTCGCTGTCACCTCGTGGAGCCGGCTACACATTTGGTGGCCAAGTCGTACGCAAGTTCCTCGCTGTCAACGGCATGTCTCACATTTTACGCGCTCATCAGCTATGCCAGGAGGGCTATCAAGTTTTATACGAGGACCGTCTGAGCACGGTATGGAGCGCGCCAAATTACTGCTATCGCTGTGGAAATATGGCCAGTGTGCTGGAGGTCAAGGACAACGGCGAGCGTTTCTTCAATGTCTTTGAGGCAGCACCCGAGAACGATATGAACCGTGATCTGCAAAGTGTCAACATGGGGGGGAATAAAGGCTCTGAGGCACTACCGGACTATTTTCTATGATACACACTGACATCATTGCTTGTTCCCTCCCTCTTGTTATCTTATTCCGGATTTTTTATGTTTGACGGTTTTATTTGGTGGCCATCGTTGATGGTTTGTAGAAGTAGAAAATTTGTGGCAAGGCGATCCTTAAACTAGAGACAGGGATTGAGTAACACAGACAGAGAGTGTTGCAAAGGCGCAGTGAGTGACCAGCTAGTACTTTGCAGTGCGGGGTTCATTTCAAGGACAGGGGAGACGAGAGCTTCCAAGTTTCACACACGTTTAAAGTCTGATTGTTTTGAAGAAAGAGAAAAACGAAGACTCGGCAAGCGAACTGAGCAAAAGATATATGGCCCATATGTATTGGCAAGATATGTGAGAGAGAAAAAAAAAAGCGAAGAGAGGGGGCAAAGCGAAAGCAAGAATAACTTGAAAAATGAGGGGGTATTAAAGGCGTGAAAGAATTTGAGGAAAATAGCATATAAGGCGTGAGAAAGAGAGAAGATCAGAAGGGCCGGGACTAGGAAGACTTGAAAGCACCCAAAGCTTCCTCTTTTCCAAGGGGGCTAGGCGCTTTCCTTGTTTCCCTTGTGTCTTTTGACTTGTTCATCTCTGTATTTTTGGTGTTCCTTGTTCTCATCTCTTCCTTTACCAATCCTTAGCTATGTCAAAGCTCCACTCGAACTCGAGGTGCTTCTTTTTGTCATCGTCAACAAAGGACGAGATAGCGTTGTAATGGCCACGCGCAATCATGCCGCTGGGGGCCTCCTCGCTCTGGACTATAGATGTTGTTAGACTTTTGTGTATTGCAAATCATGTATATGAATATATCGATACTGGAGGTGTGAACGGACACGACGCGAAGGGTGGGGGGGGGGGACGTACAGCGCTTGGTGTAAACGGGTTGTTTGTCGGTGTTGGGAGCATAGGAGCCCTAGAAGAGAGAATTCGTAGATTGTTAGTAAGAAGCAGTTCTTCTGTCCATGTGCGTGTATGTAAACATAGCGGTGCAGTGGGGCGCAAGGCATGGCTTGACAGTGCTTGTACTATATGCCATTGTAGATTTTGGTCAGGTTGATGAAAGAGACAACGTACGATCATCTCCGAGTCTTTAGACACACGAATTCCCTTGCGCTTGACAACCTGAACATAGTGCAGGCCGCTAAGAATCTCGTGCTGGACCTTGAAGGTGGCCACCATGGTGAACTTGACACCTTCCTTGATCTTGAATGGCTTGTCTTTCAGGGTAGCCTCACTACCTGGGGCCGACAGATCGATGGTCACGGGTGGCTGACCCTCGGACTCCATAGATAGAGACAAGATGATACAGACACGCGGGTCTTTGGGATCAGACAAGTCGGTACCGCCACCGAGGCCGAGGGATTCCTTGTAGCGCTGGAGAGACTCATCATTGGCATCTGGACAGGATGGAGGGGATGGGAGAGCTGATTAGCATGTGACTTTATAGGTTTAGGGGCAAGAAGAGTAGAGGAATAGGAAAGGTCCATAAGGCTGGCGGGGAGGGGAGCCTTATGAATTATGAATGGGCAACCCTCATAACGGTAGTCAGGAGGACCATGGGGAGAAATTAAATAGCTTACCCATCTTCTGATAGTCAGCCAGAGACTGCTTAGGCTGGGAGAGCTTGTAGCCCTGAGTCTCCTCGGGCATGGTATCGTCGTCGTGGGAAGCCATTGCGGATTGTCAAGTTGGTGAGGGGTTGGATAGAAAAAGGGATGGATGGTGATGATGACGATGATGATGGCGGAAAGAGAGGAATTAGGAAAGGGAAAAGCCGAAATATAAGCTAGGGAGAGAAGACAATATCAAAGCCTAGGTTGTTATAAGAGAGGAAGCAAGGAGAAAAGGAAAAATAGGGGAAAGGAAAGGCAAACTCGGAATATATAAGGAATTGGAAACGAAGAAATTCGAGTTTGGGTCGTCGCAGAAGAGAAAAGGAAGGCCAACCTGGTGGAAAGCAGACAGGAGACCCAGGGGAGCAGAAAGAGCGGGACGGATAGCACCGGGGAGCTTGTTTAGCTTCAGCGTGGGATTGTGGTTATTTAGCGGGTTAGTGCGCTGTAATTTCAGTAGGACTCGAGGCGATTGGAGGCTTCAACCAGTAAACTAGTATAGAGTCGAGTACTAACAGCGAGATACTAACTAGACTTAGACAGTCCTTTTTTACCAGTTGTTTTCTTTCTGTCTCGCGCGTATCATGTTGTCCTTTCTGACAGACACCCTGTTTGCCCCAATTGAAATCGACCGCTACGGCTAGACTTGGAGGAGGGGTAAGGGTGAAGAAGCTTGGATACGGCGTAACAAACAAAGAAGCTCGTATAGCCCTGAGCTTCCTCTTGTTTTAGGTAGTAATAATAATGTATGCGCCATAGCCAATATCACAGCAGGTGCTAAGAGAATAAACAGCGTGCTACAAAACCGCGAGCCGCGAGCCGCGAGCCGCCAGGCATGAATCAGATAGGCCAACGTCATCATCACGCGGCTGTCTTGTTTGTTTGTCTGTTTCTTTTTCTTTTTTTCATTTTCTCTGTTTCCCCTCCCCTCTCTTCTTCTCTCTCGTTAGGCTGTCTTGTTTGACGTTTGATGGCCAATAAAAAGATCAATCAAGTCGGGTAGGCTTCCTGTTTGAAGCGACCCTCGACTCGACAGACGTTTATAGAAGTTTTAAGGCTATGTTCACAAGAATCTTGAAGAGATAGCACTAGATCGAAATATAGCAGTAAAGATGAGGACTTGGGCTGCCAGACCGAGCGTGAACCAAATTCGACCAGGCCAGGCCAGGCTAGGCCCAGGTCGAAATGCAACCAAATAACAACAGAAGCTTCACATGATTTGCATGTGCATACATGTGTTCTTGGCTTACATGAGACTAGCAATTGGTTGCTACAAGGCCTAGATTCTGCTATGTGGCATTCTATCATCCCAGCCAAAATGTCATCTTGATAATGACAGGTGGAGTGAGGAAAGGGTTGATGGATTGATAGGGTTAGTATTCAAAGTTCAGCCTTGTAGCTAGAGCTATCTTATCTTGATTGTCTTGTTCAGATTCAGCCTTATCCAATAGCTTCTCACGGCTAAAGCTCGGCCCGTATGAATGCATGCTTTATGCAAATCAAGGTAATACGACCGAGTGGATTGTGCACAGCGATGTTGATTGCACAAAACGCAATTAGCTCAAGAAGATATAAAAAAAATGTGTCGATAATATGCCATGAATATATAAAATAATATAAAAAGAGCCAGCTTGTTGTCCGCAGCAACGGTCTCTGTTTCAAAGTAGCTTCCTACTGGGAGCTTGTTCTATTTTTCTGTGGGGACAGACATTCTCATGGTTTAAATTAAAGTGTACCGTTTTCTCTCACTCCCCAAGCAAATAGCAAATCTCAGAGCAAGCAGAAAGAGGACCGATGTCATTTCTTAATTCCAGGATTTTGGTGTTGAAGGGTCAGTCAATGAACAGTTTAGTCAAGTTACTGGGTTCCAAGTTCTGGACCTTTGAGAATTAGAGCCAAAGAGCTTGCAGCAAACAAGCGTGTATAGTGGCACAGCACCCCCTCCAAGGGTACTTTACTGTAAGACACACTTCGGCAAACTATAGAAAGGGCAAGAGCGAGGTTGCTGCTGCGGGCTGGCTACTGTTTATAGCACCACGCCTTTATAGACGACGTCACTTTACATGCATCATGATAGGATAGGATGAGGAAGATAGCAGGATAGAGAAAGAGGAAGAAAGAGAGAGAAGGTTGCCAGCAAAGAACAAAATGGGAAGTTATCTGTTTGACGCGCCAAACTTTGCTCAGCAGGCACTGCGCGCGCTGCTCAAGAAAGGAGAAGAAAGAAACAACTGTGAGCTGGCCAAAGTACCGTCCCTAACATGTCCCAAAATCAGATGGGTCCTTGTGGTTCGTTGAGGAAACGCGAGCAGACGGATTCGACCAATAGGAGGCGATCAAGACACTTTAAAATTAGCGCGTTGGAGAAAGAAGAGCTGGAGGACTGTTAGCGTGGTACGTGGACATATTGGTGCTTATTGGTGCTTATTTGTGTTTTTTTTTTTTTTTTTTTTTTTTTTTTTTTTTTTTTTTTTTTTGCATTTTCGTATGCGGCACTTGCTGTTTCCTGTGGGCGGGTCCACGTCCGGGTCCAGAGATATACGTAGCCCGTTGTAAAAGGCTGCAGTAGCCTCGAAAAATTGAAACTTGAATTCTGCATCGTGAGACTGTCACTCGCAACACCCTTATCATCACGGGCATTTCAATTCACTTTGATTGAATTCCTTGCTAGAAATTGCTCGCCTTCCCCATTGTTCCTGAGGCCCGTTTTATTTACCCCATTGTACCCCTGGCACGTTCCCGCAAGCAACCTGTTCTAAACCCCGACAAGCCAGGCCATATTGGCGGCGACAGCAGCGTGTCAGAACAAACGAAAGAGACGCGACAGTCCTGAGCTGGCAAAGAGGAGGATATGAGAATTATCCATCCCATGGCCAACAAAAAGAATAATTCCAAGTTGTGTGTTTTCGTCGTCCAATTTAAGAACTCTGGTTCTTAGTTGGTTTTCGCTATTTGCTATTTGGTTATCAACTGGGGCCTGTGCCCAAACCCTGGATGACCCTTGTTTAGCCAGTCGTTGCCCTTATTTTCCTATTTTCTCTCGTGTAATCTAATCTACAGGCGAGTTTATTTTTTTCTATATTTTTCTATATTTTTCTATATTTTTCTATATTTTTCTTATATTTTTTATATTTTTTTTTCTCTTCTTTGACTTCTTCCCTTCCCCCTCGCATTGCCTGCCCATCCTCTCTTCCTCTTCTTTCCTTTCTTCTATTTCTTTTTTATCTTCCTGGTACGATACCTCCTCTTGTTCCCTTACTTGTCCCTCGTTGCCTAGGAGTAAAAAACAAGCCGCCTTTCTACTGTCCTTTTTATTCTTCTTTAATCCTCTAACCTGACTTTCTTTTTTTTTTTCTCCATTTCCAGCAATATCTGCGACTTGGATTGTTGCTCAGTTCATTCAGTTTCCTACCTTATACCAATACATTTTTTTGCTTTTCGCAAAAAACCCCCGAAAAAGAAAAAAAAAACCATCGTCAAGAATCGGCACTTACGTGTGCTGGTTGTTCGGCCCATTCACGCGAATACAAACAAACACGCCGCTGCACACTGTATATCGCTAACCTGACGCTCTACCACTCGGATCGTAGCATCTCATTCGCCCACTGCCAAAATGGAATCACCGGCTTCCTCTACTATCACCTCTCCGGCTCCGACAACTCGCCGCCATTTACCTAATCGCATCAACCCACTGATGATCGAGGGTATTCCTTTCCGTACGTGTCCCGACTTTAATCCATCTCCCGAAAACTGCGACTATCATGGCGTCGCGTCTGATTCCTACCAGCTGGGTGTGCGAATCTCGCGCGTTTCAACTGTCTTGTCTTGTTCATAGTTTCGCGACGGCCTACCTGATTTCACTAACACGTCATGTATTCCCTAGATGCTGAACTCGTTAACCGTCGACGCTTGGGACAGACTAAGCTGACTCCTAAGATGGTCGGCACTGCCCAAAACGCCCCGCTTGGCTACTTCGACTACGTTCACCTCCGCGCGCCACTACCTAAAGGAATCGTTTCTGGCATTTTTCAGTCGTCGCCTAGTAGTTACTTCTTGATGCGCCGCAGCCATGATGGCTACATTTCTGCCACCGGGATGTTCAAGGCCGCTTTCCCTTGGGCCGAGGCGCTTGAGGAGGAGGATGAGCGCAATTGGATCAAGAGTCAGCCTACGACAAGTCCCGAAGAGACCGCCGGAAACGTCTGGATTCCTCCTTTGCAGGCCATGGAATTGGCCGCTGAGTACAAGATCGAGGCTTGGATTTCTGCTCTTTTAGATCCTGCCCCCGTCTCTGTTTCTATCCCTAGAGATGGCTCTCCTATCAAGAATATTGCTGCCCCTCCCAAGTTTGATACTGCGCCTGTTTTCGTTCCGCCTACGCCCACGGGGATTGCACGCACACGTGGTCGCCGCTCTTGCAGCCCCGTAAAGAGTATGGCTACTCCTGCCAAGCGCACTATTGCCTCGCCAAGAAAGAGAGCTACTCGCAAGGTGTCTGTAGAGCCTACGGCCGAGGAAGAGCCCGCACCCGTCAAGGAGACAAAGACCCGCAGAAGAGTCACCCGTAAGAGCACCAAGGAGCCCTCTGTTGCGCCCGAGGAGACTATTCATGAGGAGCCGGCCAAACTTGAGGCCCCCATTCCCGAAGTCAAGGAAGAGCAGCAGCTTCCCACCCCATCTATTTCCTTCGCTACCGCGGAACCGCCGTCAGCTGAAGATACCCGTCGCATGATTGAAGAGGCCAAGCAAATGGTTGAAACCTCCAAGGCGGCCATCGCACCATCCACAGACGCTACTGAGACCACTCAAACTATTCAGGCCGAAGTCGAAGAGCAAGCGGAAGCCACTGAGACTTCGAGCACCATGACGCGTAGAAGCAAGCGCAAGGCGAATGAGATCTCTGTCGAGGAGGCTTCATCCAGCAAGGACAGCGAGATGGCTGGCGCAGCCGAGACACAGGCCAATGCCGATGAAGAGCAAGAGCGCACTGCGAAAAAGGTCAAGACTGAGATTGCGGAGCGGAAAAAGGTTGTGCGCCGCCGTGCGCTATGGGGCATATCTGCCACCATGGCAGTTGGGTATGTATCCCCGTGTAAAAGAAAACTGCCTTGCTTAGAATTCCGTCAGCTAACCATAGTGATTAATAGTGCTATTGTGCCGTGGCTCATGGGTGCCCTGTAGGCGTTGCGCTTCAACTTTGCTTCCTTTCGTTTAATTACCCATCATTACCCTTAAGTTTTTCTCTTCTTTTGCTGTACCTTTGTTTTTCTTTCCTTCTCGTTTTCAATCTTTTCGGTCTGCTTTGCGTCTTTCGCGCCCGAAAGCTCTGCGGTGGGTACTTTTGGTGTTTTTGTACGGTTATTATATCTTTTTTGTTCTCTTCTTCCTTGTCCTTGGCATCCTGTTTCTTTTCCCTCGGATCTGCAGGAGACTGACGTTCTCTCTGCTTATGGTAGTGCGGGCTTTAGCCTTCTGTTATGCCTGATACCTTGCGTCCTTGTACTCTCTTTTCATATTCACTTCGTTGCCTTGGTCTTTGCTTCCTAACAAGGTTGCTTATTTTATTCAACCTTCATGTTTGTCTTTAATTCTCGTTCCCTTCATGTCCCCATGTCCTGCTTTGCGTCGTCACTGCATCTGGTTGCTTGCGTTTTGCTTTTGTTTTTGATTCTTTACGTACCACATACCCCTCCCCCGCCCCCCCATCCTCCCCATTCCTAGTCTTTATACTTCCATGCGGGCCTTGGCAGACTTTTCTCCGGGTCTGCTCTATTACACGTCTCGCCTCATTCATCTAATAACCACGGCAGACTTGGAACTCGACTGTTCAGAACGCCTGGCCCAGGGCTACCTTGTCTGTATTGCCATATAAAGCGCCATGTGGCATCGGCGACGACGGCCTGCTCTGGTGGTCGAGAATCCCGAAAAGCCATACTTCCGCTTCCGTATCCATCTTCGATATCTTTCTTCAATATCCAAACATACCTTTCAAACTCTCCCTCTCCTTGTACCAAATTTTCCTTACCTTTTTTTAGATATTTTCAGTCTTTTTTTGTCCATTTTTTTTTCTTTCTTTTTTTTCTATGTAACCATTATTTGAACTGGTTCACAGAACAGTTTGTATTTATTGCAACACTCTATTTGCGTTTCTTTACCCTCTTGAGTAATTAGTTTTGGGGGATATCATGCATTTTGAAAAAAACGTACTATAAACCCTAATGAACCCTAGCGCTTTCGACGACGAAGAAGGTATTTGGGGTAGTTCAACTTCCGAAGCTAATCCACCAATACATTGATTCTCCATCGTTATATGAATGAGAAGGAAATTTGGAGATAAAACCAATATAAGGACTTCAACTGGCCCTTTGCTCCCGTTAGATTAACTGTCTCGGCTTTAAATGAACAATACAGCAAAACATATCCACAATATGCTTACACGACAGGTTGTGAGAATGGGCAGCGTCCCATCTATTACTCTGCCTCAAAAACGCTTCTTTTCAAGAACTAGAGGGTGTATGGCAAGCTATGCCTTCATAGGCCTCGGGCAAATGGTATGGTACCACTTCTTGACTACCACAAAAAGCCCTATTCACTGCCACTGACAACCGATTCCAGGGCTATCAGATGGCGGGCAACCTGCAAGCAAAGCTATCTGCAAGCGACCAGCTATGCGTATTTGATATCGACTTGAAGATCATGCAGAAATTCGTGACTGAGTCTAAGAAAAGTTCATCGATTTCGACTGGCGCTCGGGTGGATGTTGCGGAGAGCGCACCGGGTGCTGTACGGGACGCAGTAAGCATCTGCAACTTGAGTAAACTTCCTCCCCATAGCTTGTTGTTAACGCTCAATAAATAACCGGTAGGACTTTGTTATTACCGTGCTGCCTGAGCCCGAACATGTGAAGGCCGTCTATGGTGAAATTGTCTCCGCCGACCTGCCAGTGCGCGGCCGAACATTTATTGATTGCTCAACTATCGATCCTACAACCTCTCGTGCTGTTGGTGCTCTCATTGAGTCACACAACTGCCGACCGTCTCTACCCCCTTCTGAATCTAGCTCATCTGAACTTGGCGAGACTGCTTCTATTAAGTCTATTTTTGTTGATGCACCAATGTCTGGTGGTGTTGTTGGTGCTGCCGCTGGAGCCCTCACGTTCATGCTGGGGGCGACGCCTGACAGCGTTGCCATTGTCACGCCGATTCTCCAAACCATGGGAAAGCGCGTGACCCATTGCGGTCCTCCGGGCTCAGGGCTTGTAGCTAAGCTGGCTAACAATTACGTGCTCGGTGTCGCCAACATTGCGACTGCCGAAGCCATGAATTTTGGTATACGCTGGGGTCTGGATGCGAATGTGCTGACCAGCGTGTTGGCTACGAGTACTGGGCGCTGTTGGCCTGTTGAGGTAAATAACCCGGTGCCAGGAGTGGTGCCTACAGCACCAGCCAGCCACGATTACAAAGGCGGATTTGGCCTTCGACTTATGGCCAAGGATTTGCGGCTGGCGGCTACGGCAGCAAAAGATGGCGAGGCAAGACTAGAGCTGGCCGAACGTGTGCGCCAAATCTATGCCGATGCCATTGCAGATGCGAAGTGTGCGGATAGGGACTTTTCGGTATTGTATAGGTGGTTAGGCGGGAAAGAGTGAATAAAGGACTGTCTAATAGAGAGGCTAAGACTACAGCTGTGTCATCGAGGAAGTGTGTGTTTCTATCAGAAAGGTTATGACAGGTCGCACACGGATGTATGTAGATGAAGAGGTAATAAAGCATGCAGTACCATGCTAGTAATTAATGCATCAGTCGCGCGTTTTCAGAGTCTGCTTCGCTGCTTTCCTCATCTTCCCCACCGTCATCGTCATCATCTTCATCATCATCGTCTTCTTCGCTCTCCTCATCGTCCGACTCCTCGTCTTCATCTTCATCTTCGTCTTCACCCTCTTCGCCTTCATCTTCTTCCTCGCTTTCGCTTTCTGCTAGCCAATCATCTAATGACTTCTCGCCCGTGCCGGAAGCCGACCCTCTCTCGCCTCCGTTCAAAAATGCGCCTGGCCCAGAGCCCGCCATCTTGTTAAGTGGCATTCCTAGGCTAGTACTCCGCGAAGCCTCGCTCAGTCTCTCAGCAGCGGTTAGCACTCTCTTTTCTGTGCTGGCACTGTAAGCCATCGCTGAGGGAACTGAAGAAGTTTCCTCTGAGTCGCGCAGACTTGGGCTTGGTTCAGCACCGTCAGAGACCCAGTCCGGCAGAGCCTCGTAGCCGCGAATACCGTGGATACCGCCCACTCCACCAAGAACAAGCGTAGATGATCCAAGGCGCAGGCCTTTGCGACTGTCGGACGGACTGGGGGCCTGTGGGGCAGGTTTGGGTGCGAGGAGTAGGAGAGTTGCGAGTTGTGGCACGCCAATAAGCGACCGGCACATGCGTGCTCGATCGCGCAAGTCGTAAGATGTGTCATAGCGGACGAGTGCAGCGACATATCTCCATAGCTGGGCGATAGGATGGTCATCTTCAGAGTCTGTATCATTCCGTGTAGTAAGTGACGATAGTGGCTCTTTTTCCATGTCATTCTTGGAATTGATATAATGCAAATACACCTTTGCAGCTAAAAGCACAATCTGTCGTTTGGCATCCTCAGACTCTGTGGCAAAACTCTTGAGCAGAATGCGCAAAACATCCGGGGCAATATTGTCTTCGCCGCCAAGCCCTGAGAACTCGCCAACTAGCCAGATAATGGTGGCCCTAGCTTGGGGTTCAGTTGCTGAGTCTAGATTCTTGGCTAGACGAATGACAGTATTCGCATGGCTCTCGGGATCCTGCTGGATTAAATGTCTAATGACGGTAAGTGATTCTGAGGCTAGAGTACCGTCTAGACTAGTAATTTGACCAAGTAATAGACGCAAACAGCGTGCCGCAGTTTGAGGATCAGACTGCGCGCAGCGGCCAATAGCGCGCACAGCTTCGCGCTGAAGAATCTTGTTGCAAGTTCCGCGAGCAAAATGCTCTAGCTCGTTGAGAATAAGGCCTTTGGTATGAGCTGGACTATGTGGGAATATCAGAGTAAGGACTTCAAGTTTTAGCTCCCAAACTGGTACAGGATCCGTAGCCCGTACCAGGAAATGGGACGAATAGCGGACAAAGTCCTGGGGCCGAGACAAGCACACAGTAACAATGTTGTACATTGCGACCTGCTGGATATCAGCAGAGCTACGTAAAAGAGATACCAGAGGTCCAATGGCCTGCGAGACATACTCTGGTGTTCCAATATCAACAAAACAGCGAGTTACGGCAAGTATAACACCAGAGCTGCGGCTATGTAGCAGCGGCGTGATGCTGCTAAGAAGAAGCTCTAGGTCTTTGTCCAGGATGACCTCTTCGGTATCGCCGTCCTGGCTTGGTGTGGTTTCTCCACAATCGGGCTCACCATAGAAATCCTGGAGATCATTGGAAGATGTCGTATAGGACGAAGCTTTAGCTTCTTTCCTTTGCACCCGGCGCGTTCGTCTAGGGAAACATTTCCGGGCATAGAATGTCAGCATGCGGATCGTCGCAATCTGGCTCCAGTCGTCCATATCGATGATTTTGCGGACCAGCGACCGGTAGTGCTTGTGTATGAGGTCGATCCGTTCTGGACAGATTTCTAGGAATGCCATGACGGCTGCACCAGCGACATAGTACTTGTCTGCTAACAAGACCGACATGTATTCGAGGAGAGATGGCAGCTGACTGGGGTTCAGTCGGTAGCATTTGGGGATGGCAAGAGCGGCGGCCCGACGCACAAACGGACTCATGTCTGCCACACCTTTTTTTATAGCCAGGGTGACGATCTGACTAATAACCGGAACGCGTATGCCCGACATAGTCTTGAGAGCTAGAGCACGGACTTGTGGATTTGAATCCGAAAGCGACTTTTGAATGGTGTTAATGGAGAGAAGAGCAACATCGGGATCCTGCTCGGCATGATGAACGGTATAGATGTAGACGAGCTTTTTGATTTCAAGATTCGGCGAGGCAACATTTTTTACAATGGACGAGAAGAAAGGAAGCGTCTGTTGATTGCGGTACATCATCTGTATGTGAGAGTAGAAGAAAGCGTGTGTTAGATACGGTCTGCCAAAGGAAAAGGGTAGCTCTTCTATGATACGTACCTCTAAAACTCGTCGCAGGCCATCGAGCACATCGCGATCGCTGCGACTGTCAAGTAGTTTCTTGATCTGGTTGTGGTCTAACGGGCGTGAAAAGCGCGGGTTCAACCTCGATGATTGGGCTGCATCAAGGGTCAAGTCTCGAGCTATATAACGGGTTGGAAGACGGTTGATTAGCTGCCCATGTCCATCGTGTAGGAAAGGTAGCAAGCATTAGCGGGGTTATAGCTTGTGATAGTAGTAGTGGCCTTGTAATGGGCTTACCGCTCTCAAGAAGTGATGAGATGCGCGCAATTGATTCCATGTCTTTTTCGTGGATAGAAGGACGCAAAGGTTTTCGTGGGCGTTTGTCTAATGGCGTAGTCTTAGGCCAAGTTATCAATCATCGTGAAACTAAAGCCTGTGATGGAGACAGTAAAGGCGGTGAAGCTAGAATGGGCAGTAAAGCTTGTGTGGGGCCGCTGAGTGCAGGCTGCTGACTAAGAGGTGAGGGCAGCTAACCCTTGACTGGTTTCTAACGTCATACTTAGTTTTACTTTTCCGTCAAGATATTCTTCATCTTCGCACAGTCTCATACGCTTCACACCTGCCTGTAATATGGACTCGCGTTTCTCGATATGAAACTATGTTGCAACTTTTGCCAGGCTTTAGACTGCCCCATAACAGACTTTAGAGCTTTGTAGTCTACTACATGATGGCCGATCCGTCTCCGCCGATGGCGAATGCTCTACGGCAAGACACTGGCCCACAAGTCCTTGAGCCTGTGGTTCTGCCACCGGCGTCTCCCACGCAGCTTCTCAATTACATAGTTTCTAATCACACGTATCCGTTGACGCTTATTGTGGGATCAACCAGGGAAGAGTTTCTGCAAGCGTTAGTCGATGACGTTGCGGCTTCGCAAAGCCAGCAGCCGGCTGACACACAGGCTGGACATACACACCCGCTACTAGCTGCCAACTTGTTTCAGATAGCAGTGACTAAGCATATTCGACTTCTCTTCACGCCGACTGTTTCACATCTCCGTGCCTACTTATCCGTATTCTCGCCGCTTGATTCAGCCGTGCCCCCTCCACCGGGCCATGAGACTAATGCTAGGTCAGATAACCGATGGCTCGTTGTCTACGGCATGCTTAATATACATCGTAATACAAGCGAATGGAATGCTCAAGGCATGATGACCAGCCTGTCGATGTTTATAGACACTGCCTCACACACCGAATTCAAACCTGTTATTATCGAACCTTTGCCAACAAGAAACGAGGAAAGCACTGAGACTTCTATGCAATCCGAATATGGTGTTGAAACTCAAGACGACTGGCAGAGGATACGGGCCGAGCAGGTTCCGCTGTTAGGCTATAAACAAAGCAGCGACGTGCGTCTGTCTAATCGAACGGTAGAGCTAGGGAAGATAGTTGAAAGATGGTTCCGCTACTTTTCGGAGGGTTAAGGTCAATAATAAGGCAAGACATTGCCGATGATGACAAACGAAGACAAGTAAAAGGGGACACGCTGTAGTGTAAACCAACAATTAAAGAGATATGATGCCGTGTTAAATTCCAATATCTCAAAGAAACTCCTCAGCTAAGCATCAAACGCCCGTCAAGTATGCAGAAATGAAAGCATAGAAAAGAATAACGAACACACCGTGGTATCTAATTACGCATCTCCCATATAGCCCAGCAGAAACAACAATAGAAACTAACCCTCAAAGCAGAGCCTTGGCTAGATAGCCTGCTCCATCTCTGTCATATACAGCTTTATGTGTGCCTCCATCTTGAGATACTCATCATAGGCTGCATGAACTTCGTTTTCAATGTTCTCTTTGAGGTCCAGCATCTGCATAACAAAAATGAGTTAGCAAAAACAATACATCACACATCACAGTGCAATGGAGAAAACTCACCTTCTTTTCTGTCTGCTCGATGCGCACGCGACGTCTCTCCATTTCTTTTGCTTTCTCGGTTCGCTCTTCTGTCAGCTTCTTATGTAGAGCACGCAGCTCTTCCATTTTTTCTTTTGCTTCCATAGCCTTCATCGTGCTCTGTTCGCGCAGTTTCTCCGTGCGCTCCATCCACTTCTGTAGCTGTCTTTGCAGCATAGCCTCTGCCCGTTCAACCTCGCGTACGTTATTGCCACGCTCAGAAAGCGCATCGCGTTGACGCGAGTTCTTGGCGTTTTCTTCCTCCTCCTTGCTCAGCTCGGTTGCAATCTCGTCCAGCATTTTGATACACGATGCCACATCAGCCGAGACAACCGTGAACGAGTCGGCACTAGTCTGTAATGCACGTGCACGCCGGTCTAATGCGTCGATATGCGAACGGTCACTACTCAACGTGTTTCCCAAATCAGATAAACTAGCCTGCAGTGCTGACGGGCTTTGTGATGCGTACGGCCGCAGCTTGGCACTGTCTTGCTTGAGCATCAATTTGGTAGCCGTCTTAGCCTCCAGCTCTGTGGCTAGTTCGCTCTTCTTGACTTTAGCCTCCTCGAGATGCGTAGCCACCTTCTCTTGGTTTCGGCGTAGCTCCAACAAAGTCTTTTTCAGCTCTTCATTGCGCATTTGCTTTTCGCGCACCTGCGCCTCCATAGCCTCGCGATTGATGCGCATCTCATCTAATATCGCTTCCTTGTCCTGGTTTTCAATATACAACGTCTCAATGCGCGACTTGATTTTCTGGGAGCGGTTGAAGTGTTCGTCGATAACATTGGTTTGGCTTTCGCGGAAGCGGATAAAGTTGATAACATAGCTGAAAATTTTGACTAGCCGCTCGTGCGAGGGCTTGTATAGGTCGTTAAATGAAAAGTCGTTGATACCACACTCAGTCAGTAGTCTGCGCAAAGAGACATAGAAGCCCATAAGATTCCGTGTATCGGCCGGGATAATGTCTGAATACTCGCCACATACGTCCTCAGCAGCAGCACGCATGGCCGGCTCGACAGTCTCGCGAGTGGCATTGAGCAGCAACTCGGCAAACCACTCGAAAATTTGCTGCACCTGCACGGGGTTGGGTTTCTGCAGATTTGCTATGGTAAAGGTGATGCCGATGTCTGTAATACAGCCTACAATCTCCTTATCCGATAGCATGAACGCGTCGGGCTCAGGCTCCTTTTTGCGATTGCGGCCCTGCTGTTGCTGAGGCAAAATGCTCATGCGGTGGTTGTACGCCATGGCTTCTGTTGACTATTGGCTAATGAAGATGTTGATTTTGACGTTCCTTGTTGATTTGTTGTTTTATTCGCTATCGTGAAGGCCGTGAGGACTGATCCAGCCGAAATCACCGTAAACAAGCGTTGTTATTACGTCCACTGTTGAAATCGATCAAGGTGGCATGTAGTGAGTGCTGATATCTTTTGGAGGGGTTGAGAAGACTTGGCGAACGTGAACTTGAGGGGTATGTCTTGTGATAGTCTAAATTCTAAAGAGCCTCTACGTTGCCAGAGAAACCTCTTTGTATTATATGTATGATGTTTTAGGGTTGCTGTTGCTTTTACATTAGGGTTGGTTTCAAAGAGCGTTTTGCTACTAGGGTTACATGACATGTATCGAACGCGACCGCCTGCACGAAACAAAATAGTATACAGTTATATAAAACTACAAGTCCAATACCCTTATTGATTTACATTTCCGGCATCATCTCCTCAGGACCCAGCTTCTCCACAGGCAATGGCTCAACATGACCCAGCAGCTCAGCTTCTACCATCTTCCAGAGCTCCTTTTGGGCATCAACATCACCGCCATCACGCTTAGTTTTGGATATGCTAGCAGTCTTGGCTTCAGTCAGATCCGATGACAAAGCCTTCTTCTGGTGGCGCACTGTCTTCTCCAGGAATTTGGCTACCTCGGCAGGTGTTTCCCAAGTGCAAATTCCTTGTGAAGCCTCGGCTAGACGACGACTTTGACCGATTTGGCCAGCCCGACCAAGAACACCGGTCAGGAGGGTGGCAGCTCGGAGACTGAAACGAATAAATGGGTTGGTTAGAAAATGGATTCAACCCCGCCACGGGGGACTTTACAGTCGTTCAAAAGGGCAACAAGAAAAAAGTGGAAAGTAACTCACCTGTCGTCATTGGCCGGGATAGGGTAAGTCACCCATGATGCATCTGCGTCGGTGTCAATGTATCCAATAGTAGGGATCTTAGCGAGACCGCATTCGTAGAGAAGAGTGTAGTTCTCAATCGGATTCAAGCACACTACCAGATCTGGCGTCAGTGGTCTGCTATCATCGACATGCTTCTCAAAGCCTGCAAGAAGCTCGTCACGCTCATTGACAGCATAAACTTTCAGGCCCTCCAGTAGCCTGTCTCTGTTGGTAATAGAGCCCGGCGTCCATCGCGTGAACAAGTAACAGGCCTTGGCCTTGGTGGCGGCACGCGAAACAATCTCCATGTGACCCTTGCGTGTGCCAACAAACAAGATGGTACCACCCCGATACGCCACCTCTTCGACCACGCGAGCTGCACGCCGCAGATGTGCCAATGTTTGCTCAAGCGAAATGATGTGAATACCGTGACGAATACCGTAAATGTAGCGCGAGTTCGCCGGGTTCCACACTTTGGCATTGTGGCCCATGTGTGTCTGTGCCGCCATGAGCATTTCTAGCGTCACTTGCTGAGCTGTTGGCGGTGATTTGAGCATCTGCGTCGCCGAGTATGCAACCGATAGGTCTGAGCCCAATTTGCCTAACTGGGCTTCAGCTTTCTGGTTACGAGAATAGTTCTTGCGAAAGGCCTGGTTATTCTCCGTATTTGCCAGCTTCATCAACTCCTTAACCAGCGAGTTCTCGTATGACGCAACGGGCTTGCCGGGGATCTTCGGTCCCTTGTCCTCTTCTTCCTCAACGGCCTCGCGAGGGATAGAGATCTGTGTAGCGGGTGTATCAGAAGTGGGAGTAGAAGCGGGAGGACTCGGTCCAGTTGTTAAAGCACGGTAGTTGCAGGTGTTCGAGCCTACGGCAAGGCGGTAGCCTACGAGGAAATATAGCTAGCTTGTCAGTTCTGTCACTATCCCACATATTGATCTGTAGCCATTCATTGACATGAACTGGCTCACAAGAGAGTTCGTACCTTGCCGGAGAAGAGCTTTCCTTGTTATCATCATAAAGAATCTGACGAAATAGAATAGTAACGCTGTCGTCGTCTTCCACGCTCAAATTCAAACCCACTATTTCTAATTGTAGTCACAAGTGAAGCTATTTAGAATTTGGTGATGCGACCAAACACAAGGATCCAGAATTTGCGGTCACGTGACTGTATAAATATTTCATGGCCCAAGCCTAAGCTGTCTATGGCCATAACACACGGCAGCAGTGATGATCTAATATTATATGATTGCCTACTTAATTCTTTATACATTTTCCCATATCTTTTATATTATTTTCAAGAGAAGCTCAGCCCTTAAAGTTGGTTTGGCGGAATTTCCAGGAGAGTTGGTGAACAACACTAAGCTACTTGATAAATGTTAGCAGTTGACACACCTCACATGGTAAGCCTTGTCGAAAAATTACTAGAACACTAAAACCAAATTATGGATAGCCTATATATTGCTAACAACAACAAAAAGGTCTCACGTGTTTAAGAAAAGAAAAAAAAATGCAAATCATGACATCCACCGGGTATGAAGAAGAGACGAGAAATGTGTTACCAAGAGAGAAAGGTATAGTGAAGACAAAGCTAAAGATAGAAGAGGGTAGTACGAGAAGAGAAGTACAATTTGAGATTAGGCATCGTCTAAAGTGCCTGGATATCAGGAGAGTGGCATGAATCAAGGCAAAGGAGGGAGGAGGGAAGAAATCATTGTTAAAACAGAGAATAAGAGAACAGAAAAAAAAGTACAAAGAGAAGTACAAATGAGCGCGCATACAAGAGTGAAAGAAACTCTGGGGAGGGGGACATGAAAAAGAAAAATATGAAAAGCAAAATTTTGACTTCGTGACAGAAAAGGAGGTTAAGAAAGGAGGAGAAAATACAGCCATGTTTAAAGGACTGTCGTTTTTCTACCGTGCTTCTCTACCGACTCGTCAGGCGAGAGATCGTGAACACGCCGACGATGACAACTGAGAGTGCCACAATAGCGCCAGGAAGTAGTAGCTCATTAGGGACACCGGCAATTACTTGGTCCTGGACAGCAGCATGGTGGTGACGATGATGGCCACGCGAGCGACGCGATCTACGCCCATGTTCTTCATCTTCCGTTTCCGTTTCCGAAGTGTCATAGTGCTTACGGCGTTCCCGCACCGAGTGAGCCGGGGCCGGGGCAGGAGCCGGAGCTGGCTCGTGAGTTGGGCTTGGTGCATGATCGGGATCATGCACAAACAAGTCTACCTTGTCCTGGCGACGGGAGCGGGCCATAATAATAGCCTCAAGCAAATCATTATCGGTGGTGATAGAAATAGTATCACCCTCATCATCCAGATAGCTCAAGGCATAACCAGTGCCGTCAACCTTGCCATCCTCAACAATGGGGATCCCACCGATCATGTCAGCATCAGCACCTAGCTTACTAGAAACATTGGCAATAAATGACTCAATGCCCTGAGATGCAATTACTTGTAGGCGATGCACACGGCCAGATGGAGCCTTGAACTTGAAAGGGAACGGGATATCGGCAGGAGACACCTGGGAAGCAGGAGTATCGCCAAGCATAGAATGAGGAGGAGAGTCTATACCAACATGAGAGGCTGAATCGTTAGGGGCAAGGCTGTCGTTGATGCGGTCACGGGTCATATCAGGAGACATGATACGAGAGCCCAGGTTAGTGCCATGGTGCATCGCACTACCTTCAGCAGATACCATGGACTCTGTTTCGTGGTCAAGGGACATCCAGAACTTGTTCCATGCAGGGCCTTCACTATCGCCACTGGACATGGTGTTTATCTGTTCCAAGGTGGCATAAGTCAACTTCAAAACGTCAACCATGCCGACAATCTCGCCAGAATCGTTCATGACAGGAAGATTAAGGTAATGGCCATCTAGTCCTCAATGTTAGCAGGTCTTTTATTCTCTCGTATTAGAAGGAAAGCGGGTTTCCACGTACCGTGCATCTTGCGTAGAGCAGCCTGAATGGTCATTTCCATGGGAGCAAAGTCAGGGTGGGGAGTCATGACACGCACGACACTGCAGGTGTTGGGATCCAAGCCTGGAGCAATGACACGAAGCACAACGTCCTTGCTGGTGAAGATACCAGTGATTTGACCCTGGTCCTGCACCAGAACAGCAGTGGTACGGTTTTCCTTCATCATGGCAGCAGCCTCCTTGACTGAAGTCCGAACGCTGACGGTCACAGGTGGCATTCCGGTGAGCACCGACTCCAGAGTAGGGCCAGACATTTTGGTACGTAGAGCCTCAACGTACTGGATGATTTGTTGAGGCTGACTAGAGCCAAGCTCTGATTGTACGCCCTCCAAAGCATCATATAGCTTTCGCGAAGAAGCATAAGCGCGCTCTAGCTTTTCCATAGCATCGTAGAAACATTTGGTAATGTCAAGAATACCAGAGATATCCTGATTCTCGTCCATAACAGGCAGGTGGCGGAAGCCCTTGCGCACCATCAAATCAAGGGCATCAGTGGCGCTGGTATCGGTACGAGCACACAGAGGGTTCTTTGTCATAATCTCGGCAATGGTGACACTATTAGCCTTGAAGCCAGCACCAACAACACGGAAGGCTAAGTCCTTGGCAGTGAAGATACCTGCAATGCGGTCATCGTCGTCTGTAACAAGCACGCAGTCTTCTCTCTTGGCAGCCATGAGCTGAGCAGCCTCAGCAACCGTAGTAGCAGGCTTGATCTGCAGCGCAGGACTAGGCTTCAGGGCCAGGACAGTGCCGGGAGGTGCCTTCCGGGAGTGGCGGGCACGGGTAGTGAGGTGCTTCTTTTTGGAGAGGTCGCTCTCGAGCTTGCGGCGAATAGCCTATATGCGAACGGACCAAAAGTTAGCATGTTGTTACGTATCAATGAAGGGAGAATAGGTGCGGCCAGCCATAGCCATGGCCATGCAAGCACGGTGCAAAGTGACAGAAAGATTTGATAGTAGCCCCTCCTTTTATTTCGTCATAGAACTAGCAAAAAAGGAGTTGGCATTGCAAGGCTTTGTGTCGGGCATATAAAAAAGGCATTTGGTACACACCTCATCGCGCTTGGTCTGCTTCTGGCGACTGGCACTGACTGAGGCACCGGAGCTGGGCTCGGCCGGCGGTGGATGAACCTCAACCGGTCTGGGAATATTTGAATTAGGCGCCGGGCTTCCGGGGTGGTTACTACCAGCAGCAGAAGGCGAATTGGTATTGTTGAGAATAGAGGCCCGGTCCCGAGCTCGGCTTGGAGTATTGCGCATTGTGCCAGACATTTCCTAAATAAACGGTTCGGGGGCTTGTCGGGAGGTTCTCGAAAAGAAAAAAGACAGGGTGCGGTTGTTAAGGAAAGGTGGCAGAAAAAGAACCGGTTTACTAGGACGACGGCGTCCTAATCTAAGCTCAGACCGACAGAGCAGCGATGATAACGTATGACTATAACAGACTGGATGATAGAAAGCTGAGGGGCCAACACAGCAAGAATTCAAGCTGCAGAAAAAAAGTCCAACACAAGAAACCCTAAATGCACAGCTGCAAGAAAAGATGAGGCGAGACGAAGAATTATTGACCGCCAACCCCGAATCATGTAACTCAGGTGCAGAAGAAAGGCAGAAAATGGAAAAGGGAGGAGAAAAATCTAAAGCATGGGGTAACGAGTCCTTAGGAGGGGCCTTTTCGAAGAGGGGAAGCAAAAAAAAAAAAGATGGCGGGATTAGGGTTTGGAGATATTTACTGTTTGGCACCTGACCTAAACTCTACGAGAGGAAGAAGAGAGGATTTGCTAATAACGGCAGTTGCTAAAAGGCACTCTCACCTAGCCACCTTCTCAAGTTTAAATGGATTGCTCAAGGAAGCAGTCCTCGTGGCTCATGAGCTTGGTGGGAGAATGGGGGGGCAAGGAGGAGGACGAGGACGAGAAACCCGCAGACCGATAGTTGCTGCATGCTCGGTTGACGCTCAGGGTGCTCATTTTGCGTTGCCATATGCAGCTAAGTGGATGATCAAGGGAAAGGCAAGCGAAAAAGAAAGAAAAAAAAACAACTTGCAGTTAAACGAGCAGATGAGAAGAAAATCAAAGGGATGAACAAGACAGTATAGAGCCATTGCGGTAGGAGTTGAAACCAAAAAAAAAGAGAGTTTCCTCTCGTGTCGTGCTTTACTCTTGTACCGATATCATTTGTATATGGTATGTAGTATTAGTATTTCCATCGCCATATTTCTACCCTGTCCGCATACCTACCAACGCTTCCAAAGACATATAGACTCCGTTACACTTGCCAATAGAAATGGTATCGGTATAACTGGCTGTCGCATTTTTGCACCTTGAGATATAACATAGCAAGTCCTTGGACAAAACTAGCCATATCAGTCTATTACCTCGTTGTGCTTTCTTCTTCTTGTTCCCTCTCCCTGCTTCATCACATCAGCTCCAGGTTTTCAGCCACCATGAGAGCCAACCAAGGGAAATTAGGCTTAGACAACACGAGTCTGAGATTGTCTTGCAGACGCGGACCCCGAACCGATACAAAGGCCCAGCGCTAAAGGGTTATCAGCACCGAGGAGTTAATCCTGATTTGACGAGAACAAAAAAAAAAGACAATAATAGGCATGGAGCGAGGCCTTTGTGACACCTTAGGTGCATTGTGCAGCACCTGGCAGACAGCTGGCGTTTCAGCTCAGCTCATGCATAACCCTAGTTCAACCCTACTGCTATATATAGTACCATTTGCGGGTCGCGTAGACAAGCTTAGTAAGTGTTTTGTACTACTAAAAAAAGAGTTAGGTAGCAAAGTACACATAAGTTATTAGTAGTTTTGAAAAGGCACTTGCCTTGCACAACAACAACCTCGTAACAATATAAACATAGGACGCATCTCTACCACTGTAAGATACAGTTCTCCCTTGGAGGCGCAGCCTCACGACGCCCGTCGTTAATTTCCAAGTCGAGGGGTACAACCTAGAAGCCTTGCTTGTGCCTAAGGGGGGTTGCCGTGGCACGCGTTAAATCAGCTCGGGGCACATGGCTAGGAGGGAGCAGAAAAGGGAGCAACTTGTCTATCAGATCAGCAGGGATTGGGTGTGACTGGAAATATGGGAACTACGTGATCGAACCTGCTTTTATGCTATAGGCGACATCATTTTGTTTTTTTGGACGGCACGCTATACGGGCTTGAATGTTCTCGGCCACAAGGGCTAATGAAAACAACCGGAGTATTCAACTTCAAGGTCTATATCGCGTATATGCCAAGGTGAAATGATGAAACAAAGGTATTCCTAAGACTAAGGCCTGCGACTTTCTTCCTGTGATGCAACTGCTGGGCTTGGGCTTGCTGAAGCTAAATGTAAATATTTCTCGCCAATGGCCGACATGGAGTGAGTGCCTTTACCTAGTGTATTGGATCTAGAGAAAAACAGGTAGAGTGAGAAAGACGCTAGAAACAACAAAGGAAGTGCATGAGGAATAGTCAGTGTGATTTAGGATTACGATCGGTTCCTCTTAGACCCAAGCTTGTGCTTATGCAGGTGCAGGCATTCCGATCAGACGAAAAGCAACTCAAAGCTACAGTGCATGCATCTAATGATATACAAGGTAAGGGAATGGGAAGTGCAAGGCACAAACAGCAAGACCTCAATAGTGAATACGGCGGAAAGATCAATTCATGGTAGAGCGGAAAATACCGAAATAAAAGGTAAGAAAAAACCCCCGAGTCAAATTGTGTTGGCAAACCGAGGGGAAACAGATATAGAAAAAAAAGAAAAAGGCTTGTGTTGTGCATATGTCACAAATAAACTGACAAAATACTGATCAGGTTTCCGGTTTGCCATCGTTGTTGGGTGAACGGAGCTTGGATCATGAGAGAGAAGGTACAAAAATAAGTCAGGCGATTTGAGGGATGAGGGTAGAGGCAGTAATAAGAAGGTCAGAGGGAATAGTAGAAAAGTCTAGAGGCTAGGTAGGAGAGGGGTGGCATTGTAGGGTTGCTATCAAATCATAATATAAATGTGCATGTATAATTGTATGTTTGTTGGTAGCTTGATGCTACACACTATGCCTGTCACGACCATGCTCGTCATGCTCACGTCAAAAAACCGCTATGCGCAAGGCGCATTGGGCCTCTTCAACGTACGTCTAGCACAACTCACACAGTAGACAAGGTCTCTCCACCGTGAAGATTTAGATTATGTGGCCCTGGTCCGGTGTCTAGTAGCATCTCGTAAAGTTGTCTGTGCCCAAGGGCAGGAAGTCAGCAGCATGAAGCACACAGCACGTACCGTGATAAAGACCCAAGCGTCGGGTCGGCTGTTGTTCTTGCAGCTGCATGTGCAATATGCAGGTTTAAGAGGCTTTTTGGGGCCCGTGCTCACCAGTCGATGGGGTGCAAGGGAAGGGAATGTTGGTCCAAGTTAAATTTGTGATTGTTAGATTTAGATAGAAATTTGAAGATTTCGTTAGGACACATAACGAAAGGGAATCAAGAAAACAGACAGGGCTGAGGAAGGGGAAGCGAAAGAAACGGGTGAGGATACCGATGATAAGTAGTCAGGGGGTGCTGTTTTAAGGCAGTCAAGAATATTGCCAGGAAATTATTAAATATTGACAGGAAGAGAGTGAACCGTGTTCTGAGAAATGGTGATGGTAAGGCGACGAATTTTTGAAACAGCTATGAATAAGGAGAGCATGGGATGGAAATTAGAGCCACATGTTCTGGAACAATGGCCTATTGTGATGCGGACAAATAAGAGGAAAAAAAGGGTGAAGGGGTGATTGTTGTGTGGAGCGTTTGTGGCTTGAAATGGATGACAGTCAGCCGAGATGTATAAGAGCCTAGCTAAGGTAAGAAACAAAAAGGGTAAGAAGGGGATCAGCCAAGTGGCGGCGGTTTATAATTACTGGGGAAAGGGGCAACGGTAACCATAGCTCATAGGTAAAGAAGTACGTAGCGGGGGGGAGGAGAAGGAGAAGGACGAGCGGAAGAGCAACAAGATGGATGGGGGAAGAAGTCTGAAAAGCTCTGTTGGTCTGAAATGAATATAGACTCAGACAAACAGGTTTGTTGCTTAGTCATCTGAGAGGGTCTGGTTTGGGATTTATGCAACATTGCATGTACGACGTATACACAGCAAGAGCAATCAGGAAATAAGACACAATAATGCACATATGCGGCATATGTGGTGAAGAGTGGATTCGTCAAACAGAGAGTAGACAGAGTAGGCAAGTGCAGTTTAGTGAGTGAGTGGGCAGCAGCTAAGATAGGTTAGCCCAACTCAGGCCCAGGGTGTGATGGAAATAGGCAATCACGAAGTAACCAAAACAGCAACTGCCTGGTAACAGATAAATGACAGGGGAAAAAAGGCCAACGGTGCCAACGGCGTCAACGAATGAGTGATGAATGACCAGCAGCCACTTTATCAACGACAAGGAAAATAAGTTGTAAAAAAGTCCCTGACCGGGCAAGGTTTGGGATGTTTAAGCAACCACTTTGAATCCTAAGAGCGGATGAAAAAAGAGGGTGCAAAGTGGATGTGTTCCAAGAAAGATCTCTGGGACTAACAGACTAACACGACTAGCCCATGCTAGACACACCCCAGACTGCTAGTCGCCATGGCAACACAAGGACCATGGTAAACAATCGCGACTGTTGGTCTCGTAAATGACCTCTTTTTGGGTCGTCTGCAATTATACACCTAGCAAAAGGAAGAGAGAGAAAGCCACGGGTCGACCGCTTGTAAGAGCGAGAAAGGTTTCCGATACGATGCCGCTTTCACTTTCTTTTACTTTTTTCCTCTTTCTTTTTTTTTTCCCTTGACTTTCTGCATTTCCTTTTCTCAGATTCTCTCCCTATCCTCCTCTCCCTTCTTTCGGACGGTCCCCTCCTCTCTTGTACTGCTCGCAACAGGTCAGACAGGCTAGAAACTTGGCTACTACCAGTGTATCTCGCTGATCTTTTTCTTTTCTTTTCTTTTTTTTTTTTTTTTTTTCGTCCGTAACATCACATCGCTCTTTCTCTGTTTACTCAGTCGCAGCTTCTAGTTTTCGAACTCATTCCTGCGTCTTTCTTTCTCTCCCTCTCCAAACATCTTATTCACTCTGCGCCGACCGTGGAACTTGCCTTGGTCTCGATTTCTCGGTCTCTCAATTTCGGTCTTGACCTTCAGGTCTCTCTTGGCCTTGTCTTGCGACTGCATCTTGTAATTCCTTCTCAAACCTTGGACCTGCAGCTTGCATCTGTAGCGGCTTTCTTTTTTTATTTTTTATTTTTTTCCCTTAATATTTTTTTCTTCTCTTTCTCTCGCTCTCCCTTCCTTTTTGAATTGAACCTTGGTAATTTCTGCCTACCTCTGCTGAACGTAATTGCTCTCTTCCTCCTGCCTCGTTCGTTCTTGCCTTCTCCTTTACTTTCGTTTGCTTTCGCGATAAGCCTGCGCACAATTCTACGCTCTTTCCTTTCTCGCTGCAACGCTACAAACGAAGAGATTTCTCCTCCCTCCTCCTCTCTCTCCTCCCCAAAATCGAACATTACGACTGCTTCTGCTTCTGCTTCTGCTTCTGCATCTCTCTATCTCTATCTCTATCTCCCGCTCTCTTTTTTTATTCTTTAGCATAGCCTATCAGTCAGTACCTTTACCCACTGCGGCCTGCTTTGGGTACTCGTCTCGTTTTGATCCACAACTTGCGACGCCTTCCTCCGCCTCAAATTGTCCATCCAATATCTTATATTTTAGCCAATCAATTGCGACCTTTTTGCTTCGTGTTTGCTAGGTTCGAGGTTCGCCGTTAGGGGAGATCGCAGCGGCAAGTTATCACCGTTGGTTCCCAGTGTCCTGTGCGTCAACACTATACCGGACGTCCCCCGCTGCGTTGTGAGAAAGACCAACTTCGAATTGCAACATTCGTAGCATACGAGGCCGGTTTGGTCTGTGCTGAACCTTGAGAAGACTCTGTCTTTGTGTGCTTGTAGGCCTGCAAAGCGGTAGCTCATAAACGAGTCTGTGATACGGCGAATATCACCAGCTCTCATCCCATCTTGTTCAAGCCACATCACTCGACATGATCTCGTCAAGCCACACGCCGGCGAGCGCCATTCACCAAAATCGCCAGCAGCTTCTGCAAGAACGCCGACATAAACGTCAGCAATCAACGCCCAATGCAAACTTTGATACTATCAGGATTGCTCCGGCACACCATCAACAGCCGATGGCAGCCCCTTCTTCTGCCAATCTGCAACACCACCGACAGTCTTTAGGCCATCGCCGAGGGTTGAGCTTAGACACCCGTCGTCAGGTATTGTCTAATCGTCAGAGCATAACCTCTGCTACGGTAGCTGCTGCCGCCTCTGCCGCAGCAGGATCAGCGGGCATGGGGCATCCTACATCCTCTCCCGTGACAACCTCTGCCCATGAACATCGCATCATGATGAGCCGACCGTACATCAACATGTCCATGGACCAAGACAATTACCTTATTTCACCTCATTCAACTCCCCATTCGCAGCGCTTTGATCCTGCTAGTTACGATACGACACCGATTCATTTCGATGGTAGCTTCGGCCCAGACATGGGTTTGCAAAGTGCCCCAATTACAAGCAAGGGGTTTGAATTTTTCACGACGGATAGTCCATTGGCAACCCCGTCGTTTGTATACACCGAGAGCCCCACCGCGGCTGGCAATTGGATGTCCGAGGGCGACGCCCAGTCTCAGTCCCAGCCCCAGCCACCACAGTCCCAAGAAGAACCGCAGTCTCAGTCTCAGGCCCAATCTCAAATCGAGACGCAGACCCATATTCAGACCCAAAATCAGGCTGAAGCTCAGGGGGGATTCCAGCGACACTCGCGCCGAATCAGCAACGGCATTATGGACCGTGTCACCAAGTTTGAGACCTTGGGCATGGAGCCTCCCCAAGCTCAGGTGCAGAACCAAGGGCAGGGCCAGAGCCAAGGGCAACACCAGAGACAAATCCAGGACGGTACAAGGCCAACCACACCTACCAATCAGAATGTAGCTTGTAAGTTGATGACTTTTGATTCCCCTGTATTCTACACATTCCGCCTTAGTCGTCGCGGCATTATTGTCTGTACACGTAGCTAGCTGTACGCCTAGCTTGTGCTGCATTTTGAATTCCACCAGCTAACCTAGATAGCACACACACAAGCAACATACATGCCCCCTACACCCATGGAGACACCACAAGAACGCCAGGATCAGGATCCTCAGCAACAACAGCCGCAGCAACAGCAATCCTCACAACAGAAGACTGGTGGTAGCGATGGATCACAACAGCAACAACATGATAACGAGTCGCTGCAGGACCCAGTCCAGACTCAGCAGCAGCAAATATTCCAGCAACAACCACAGCAGTCTTTTCCCGCTCGCTTCGAAGATGGTTATGACGAGTCCATGGAAGAGACTGTGAAGCCTCTTCGCAAACAGACTGCTCGTCCTTTGACATCGTTTGATGAGATGCGTCAACAGGCCGAACATGCATCTTCGCACTCTCGATCTCAATCCCTGTCTCAACCTCATCCTCAGCCACATGTTCGTGGACATGGCCACTCCCACTCTGTACACTCAGTTCATTCGGTATCGCATCCCACAATGCCAAATACTCCTGTTAAGCAAATCTCATATAATGACTCTGCAAACATGTCGCAACCTCCTTCTGCCGGTTACCTCAACATGAACAACGTAAACGCCGAGTTTCTTAAGCTTCAGGACCAATACGTGGAAGTTGTCAATGCGGACGTGACACATTACCACCATGCCATGATGGCTGGTATGATGCCTGCTGGTGCTATTCCAGGAATGATGTATCACTCCAAGTCTGGCATGAATCCGGTTCAGGGCCTCTCTCTTCCAGATTCACCTCTGCATTCTCGCCGAGCATCTCCTCACCGCCGTACGGATTCTATGGCTAGCATGGCAAGTGCCGCCAGTGCCGCCAGCATTGCCAGCATCAACATTGAAGAGACCAAGACTGAGACTGGCGTAACTCTGGAGGACATCGCACAGTACATACAGGGCCCAGAGGGAGATAACAAATATAGTTGTCTCTTTGAGGGTTGTGGCAAGCGTTTTGGCCGCAAGGAAAATATCAAGTCGCATGTACAGACTCATCTCAACGATCGACAATACCAGTGCCCTACATGTCAGAAATGCTTTGTACGTCAGCACGACCTCAAGCGTCACGCCAAGATCCATACTGGCATCAAACCGTATCCATGTGAATGCGGTAACAGTTTTGCTCGTCATGACGCTTTGACAAGACACCGACAGCGTGGTATGTGTGTCGGTGCTTTTGATGGCATTGTCCGCAAGGTTGTTAAGCGCGGCCGTCCGCGTAAGAAGCGCCCAGACATGGAAACTCGCACCGAAAAGTCTGCACGTACACGGAGAAAGAATAATCTGTCGATTAGTTCTACCTCTTCGTTTTCATCAGAATCATCAGGACCTGAGTCTCCGCACAATGACTTTGACACTGGCGATGACCAGGGCTTCGACCTCATGGATGTTGCTCTCCCTGCCGACTGCGTGATCCCTGGTGTTGGCGTGCCCATGCCGGGTCCTAGAAGGTCTACCACCGGTGTTACGAACCCTGCTATGCTCTCAATGACACATAACATTTCGTTGCCTGGAGACTACTCCGGGTCACACACTGTCGTCGCTACCCCGCACTCGTATGTTTCCCCTGATGCCATTCTCGACAGTGTCGTCGCACGCTCATCGCCCCATGTTAAGACCGAGTACAGCACACCTGAATTATCCAAATCCAAGTCTCCGACACCCTGCAGTCGACTTTTTGAGTCCGAGAGCACACCGTCGGCCACCGGTTCTTCAGCATCTGGCTCAACTTCTACTAGTGTCCCTGCTTCCTCTGAGCCCTCCCTCCCTGCACTTAGCAGTACCGGTACTGATGTTCCCACGTCTGCGTCCTTGATGGACGATTCGCTCATGTCTACTATCAGCGCATCCGGCGGGAGCAGTAGCGTGTCTGCTTCGGCAATGACACAGGCTCCGCCACTATCGGATGATGATATGCTTATAAGTAGCTTTGGCAACGACGTATTAGTACTTGACCGTGATACGGGTGTAATGATGATGGATGGGTTTGAAGCAGTCAGCATGTTCCCGGCTACGGACGACATGTTCTTTAGCAGTACATGATAGGGGCGGGGAGGATCGTTGTAACGACTCCTTCTGGCCTGTGTCTTGTCTGTTTTGTTGTGTTCCTCAAAATCGTCTGTCATGTTTTCTTGCGTGGTCGTGGATATGACCGCACCAAGTTTTCCTTGTTTCTTGTTTGCACCCATTGCTTGGTGGTTTTGGTTATAAGCGGGTTCTTTCATTCTTCCTCTTGTCCTCTTTTTCTTCTTTTTCTACTTACAATTGTTCTTCACTGAAGGGGTTTATTCTAGGAGTTGCTCAGGCTTTCTTTCATCTTTCTTCTCCCCCTTTTCTTTTCCCATCAATCCTCTTCTTCGCTTTAATGCCTTCTTTTTGCTCCCGAATTGCTATTACCCTTCCCCCGTCTTTTTTTTATTACTTCTAGACTCGCTGTCTACATGTTTTCCTTGTCCCCGTTTGTGTCTTTCTACCCATATCACCCTTGGCTCTCCTTTGGCCCACTAGCGGCTTGAGGGCGTACCCTACTTCTTGTTTTCTCTTGGTGTTGCTTTTCAGGTTTTTCTTTCTGCTTTTCTATCTCGGCTGGGTAAATACGCGGAGGGGTTGGTTCAACGCGTCGCTTAGGAAGGGGATGGGATGTTTCTATTTATCTCTTGTTGTATCTCTCTCTTTTTACTGTTTGTTTTTTTTTTTTTTTTGACTTTCTTGGGGTCCCCTCTTTCATATCGTCTTGTCCCGTGCGTTCTTTTGCTTTCTTCTTAATTGTTTGACTTGTTTTCTTTTCCTGATTTATCCAATGATGCTTGCTATTCCCTGTACTTTCTCCCCTGTCGAGCCAAAGTGTACGAGTACTTCGAGGCCTGCTCTTCTAGTTTTACTTGGTGAGCAGTCCCGCCCTGAGGTCGCGCGACTGGTGGGCTAGCGCTTAGATGGCTGCATGGGCGCTTCAAAACTGTGGTCTCAATATGCTGATTGGATGACATGAAAAAAAACCGACTCATCTGGGGTCCTCATATCCCCTCGCCGTTTTAAGATGAGGGACTTATCTCGTGATACCGTCCTTAGAGCCTGCACTTGCCTCCTCACTATCTTCCCAAGGTCGGTCCTTGTTACCTTTGGTTTCTCCAGTATATTTCCAAACGTTGACTCTTCCCCCAATGCTGCTGTTGTTGTTGTTGTTGTTCCCATGATGAACGCCAGTACCAGAAAAAGCATCACTGGAGATTCAAACGCTTGTGGGGTTGATGCAGTTTGCAGTTGCTGGGGTGCTTCGGGGTTGGTGCCTGTGGAACATTGCATCAGAATTGCGTCAGACAGACTTCTAAAAGAGCTCCGGGTAAAGCTCGGATAGACTGCCTGATAAGACGATGTGCTTATCTACATAACGGACAGTATATAATGATAAACTCAAGGTCCAATTTCTACCATCAACAAACACACTCCCGGTAGTCATGTGAGATGAGACCGTAATCATCCCTCAATTGTTCTTCTTTTGATTTAGGAAAAGCGACTCTTTACCGACACATATCGACCTATATCTGCCTCTGCCCAAAGGGCCCCTTTCGTGAGAAACATGCTTGATTCTATCGTTCCCGCTATCCTACGGCCGGACTTTACCTGGCCACAAGCAGTGCCGTCTACAATTTCGGAGACAACACCGCCCTTGCCCCGTGTTTCCAGCAGGAACGTCAGGCTAGCATGGGGCGTTGTGCACAAGTCTCTCTGCTACTTTTCCCAGTGGTATTGCTCCTGGTTCGGAATCCCATTCGACGCCAATATCATCCAATTGCCGTTTGGGCTCGTCATGAAATGGACAGATCGGACCAGCGTAGAAGAAGTGGTGGCAATGCAAATGGCAGGCGCTGCCGGAATTCCTGTTCCCAGGGTACTAAGTTACGGCGAACATCCAAATGCTTCATTCAACAGGAAGATATCCATCTTGATGACCAGGCTGCCTGGAGTTCCCCTGGAAAATTCGAATGATGAGTTGCTGGTCGATCAAGAAGAACCATGGCTAGAGGAACTCAACAAGTGTGTGCGTTCAATGCGTTTGTGGCGCCCACATAACCACCATTCCATCTGCTCCCCGATCGGAACGTGTCTGCGGAGTTCGCGGGTCCCTGGACATATAATGGGCCCCTTCGCCGATCATACGCAACTTTTTGAATATCTGATTTCGCCGGCTTCATCCCATGGCTTTAAGACTATGGTTGAATACAGGGACACCTTAGCGCGTGCTAAAAAGCTCAACCAACGTGAGCATCGGATTACATTCACCCACGGGGACTTCAAGGCTCACAATATTCTAATCGGCCACGATGGGCATCTATCTGGGTTCTTGGATTGGGAATGTGCTGGGTGGTATCCGGAATACTGGGAATACACCACAGCAATGCGGTTTGGCAAAGGTAGCTGGTGGTTTCAAGTGGCCTCTTGGATGGGAGGTGACCGATACTCGGATGAACTGGCTTCGGACATCGCCCTTAACCTTCTAACGGTCGACTCATACATAGCAATCTAGTGGTTTAATGACGTAAACACGAACCATTGTATCTTCACGTTCCTTTTTGAGCCCAAATCCTTAAAGAAATATAACTGCTTGTTATTCAAAAGAATGACATATACTAATCTTAGATAGCTAACTCATGGCAAGGCAGACAAAACTCAACATTCCCATTTATCCAAGACCACCAATGTTGAACAAACCAAACGAGGGACAAAGTGAACAATAACAAAGTCAGCAAGAGTTCAAGCATACCATAACAAACGAGAGATGGTGCTCAGACAGATGTTAGGAGGCTGGCTTGCTCATTACCCTCGCTCAAGAACACAGATTCGATCTGACAACAGGCCGCGGCTGGATATTGGCTGCAGCACCAGAACGGAATCGATTACCGAAATCCATGCACTCCTGTTGCAATGCTTGAGCATTTTCACAGCGGACTATTCCAACCTCAATCAACTTTTTCAAGATGGTCATCAACCAGACACGGCATGTGACACCAGGAATAGAATTGACATCTTTATCGCGAGACTTCATGACTTTTTCAAGCTGCTTGAACTTGGCTGGAGGAACGGTTGCGATCCGAATAAGAACACACAGAAAGGTGGATTTGAATACACCACTAGTTTTTCCATGGTCTGCTATCCACCCATTACCCATGTTTGTCATGTGGTACTTATTTCCACCACTCGGGCTATTATGGAAGTAGTAGCCCCAGTGAAAGTCGTTCTGCAAGGGTGGATCTGATCGAACCCAGAGGGCGATGAATAGGGCATTGGATTCTAGACTTTTCAATGCCCTTTCTTGGTCTGCTTTAATCTTCAAAGCTTTTTTAAGGGCATTCATTGCGTCGTCAGTGGCACGGGAAGCGGAGGCCTGTGACATTTTGAATGATGACGTAGATGGGTTTATCGGACAGTAATGGGTCAGTAATGGGTCAGTATCAGACAGTAATGGGACAGTATCGAGTGATATCAGAGAATGTGTAGAGTTATGTTCTAGTAGACGAGGAAGGGGAGTTGGAAAGTATTTATGTCATGCTTGTCCGAAGAATCATATGTTCGCCTTGTGGTGGGCCAGTATTGTCTCTAAGATGTGGTAGTAATTGTCCTTGGCCACGGCGTGTATGCTCATGTGACAAAATCCGACGGGACTTTGTCATCGAATGGAGACTTTGGCATCGAATGGATAGTAACAAGATGTGGTAGTATCTGTCCTTGACTTCGACCAACTTCGGCGTGTATGCTGATGTGACAAAATCCGACGGGACTTTGTCATCGAATGGGTAGTAACAAGTGTGCTTGGCCAAAGAATTCCAGAAGTAACAACTCAGCCTGCAAAGTTCCTGGCACCACCAAATTGACGTTATAGAGGCCAGGTTTCAACATGCCATGACACGGAGATCTTTCCAAAAGACTCTTGTTCATTGAAACCGGGCGAGTAGCGATGAACGAATAGTTTGCAACATTCAGTCGTCCATCTACTCTTCATCGAGACAAGTATGACTAGGAACTTGAACGAGTAACCTGCGAAAACGGTTACATTAGGTACAATCATCTCTGAATTGATGACTTCAACCTACTCGGGAAACCCACCTGGAACTTTTGCATCGCCTTCTAGAGATTTAATGCTTCCTTCACCATGTTGCTCAAAGGGCTATCTCTTTCCTTAGAAAGACGGGCTACCGCTTTTGCAATCATGGGGCATGAAATGTAACCGCATGGGCCATCGGCGGCGTGTCTTCGCGCCATATATCTAGTCAGTCTGTTGGTTGTGTGAACTTCGTGAACTCCATCGTTATTTAAGCAACAGCGCTTGAGGTTCTTTCCATGCGCCTTTTCCCGAGATAGCATAGTCGATGATGTGATCTCCCACTTGACATCATCAAGTGATGCTGACGTGTTTGCGCCTGATAGCCCCTCTACAGGAAATAAGTTACTATTATTGGGCATAGGAAATATTGGAGGGGTAGTGGGAGCTAGGCCACTCAAGTGTCGGTCCACAGGAGTCGCCGACTCGTGCTCATCTGAAGGGGATGATTTACAATCTTGCATCAATCGCGGGTCGATTGGTAGAATATCAGGGCTTGTAATAGTAGTCGGGGGCCCGGGTTCATCGCTTGTGTAGAACGTAGAGAGTTTAGACGTGTTTGAAATGGTCGAACTTGAGCCGGGTTGAGGCGACGGTGAGCGAGTTGGGCAGTCAATAATATGTGCGTGAGATACTGGCTCTTTTTCACACAGATCACCAAGGCTTCCGTCCACTGGCGAGAATAATGTCTCGCCATACTGACAGAAAGACGTTGCAAAACAGCCTGAAGTAACGGTATGGCTATGCTGAGCCAACTGAGTAGACGACAACTCTGTACTGCTGTCTCTTGAGCTCTGCAGAGCTGCACCCGGTGGATGTAACAGTGATACTGGACTCTGGAGAAGCCCACTAAATAACGGAAAGTTTTCCAGCTTCGCCGGGACTAAGTCTTTGCCGACTCTTAGTACCTTTTCACACCCGATATCTCTTGTTGCCTTGAGAGACCGCATCGGCTCGAGTGCTCACCATTTAGTGGCCATCCAACTTATCGCCACATGTATCCCAGATGGCCTTTTGCAGACTATGCGTATCACTCAACTAATAACGTAGCTGGACCTCTGATTCAAACTTAACTTGGCACATCGGGTGAGAACACATGTATGTCCCGCACATTGTCTTTATATGGCTGACAACATGGCTTCTCACTTCATTGCTCCGTTTCCAGACTCTCATACGATCTGGGGACGAGAGATCTTCGGAGCCAAGACAGAAAGGACAGTACCCTGGCCGGACGAGGGTATAACAGTAAGTGATTGTTTCGTATCGCCTGTACATGCCCTGCTTGAGGTGCCAGCTGCAATGATCTTTCCACTCTTCTACTTTAGAGAATATAAAGCACTTGTAGCAGTACTTCAGTTGTGTCTCCTCGCACCCAAGCATCTTGCAGCGTTCCTTGCATTGGCAGTCGCGAACATAATTAGATCGCGTATGGCGGGTCAAACTGAAAAGTATTAGAGATATGGAAGCCGACAGAATGATATATTGACTTCGGCTGCCCCACTCACCTAGCCAGGTTACAGTTCTCAACTGGACATCTCTCATTAACGGGCTCCTCCTCAGGGCGGCAATGGAAAAGAAAAACATCGTAGTCTTTGGTGCAGTAGGCTGACAGGCCCTCCACGATAGAGAGTATATCTTGATAGGATATAAGATCATCCAGTGGCATCAGATTGGCAATACGCTGGCGATCGGTCTGGGCGTTAAACATGCAGCGTGCAACGCCATTGTAAACGCTCGTTTCTGGAGCTTCCCATCTAGCCTTGACCTGCGCTTCGACGCGCCTTTGAGTCCATTCCTCTTCGTACTTGACTAATCCAGAGTTATAGAGTCGAGGCTTTAGGACTTGAATTTACTTAGCGGTGAGCTTTATGGCAAAGGTAGAATTGACATCAACGTCGTTGGGACCCTTCTTTTAAGATAATCGGATGATAGCTATCCAAACCTTGTAAACACCCTTGGTATCCCTCGTATCGAAGGTAGACTTGGTAAGACGGGTGAAGCCGACAAAGAATCGTTCGGCAAAATTCAGTACAGACGATTTTGTAGGGCGCAGTCAGATCATTCCGTACGAAGAAAGGATGTAAAATCGTATAAAGTATTTGATCGTGGCCAGGTCCGTCACTGGCTGCCATTCACAGAGACCCTCCTTTTGAAGGTTCTCATTCTCTTGGTACGTCTAGTTATATCTAAGAGACAGAAGATTCAGTAAGATGAACGCAGTGGATGCTAAAGAGGTATGGATGTTACTGACGTGACATAGCTCAATAGGGCTCGGTCCTGCATTCCCTTAGTCTCATGTGAATGATAGATCTCACAGTATTGTTGGTCTTTGTCTCGATTCGCTCTTTGAACGTAACTGTTGGCTTGGGCGTTGGTATCAATCAGAGAGGAGCAGAGATCAAATCCCACAACCATGCAAGGTGTCAGGCTGCCGGAATGAAAAGAGAAGGACGACTTTCGCGCCCATTGTCGGAGGGTCCGTGGAGGGGGGGTGAGGGGAGCGGCTGTTCTCTCAGGGCCGTTTTGACTGTCTCCTAGTCGACTCGTTAATAATGCGTAATTGAAGCAGCTAGCAAGCACGCGTGAACGCGAAGGGAGGAAGGGAGGATAAGGGTCAAGCGTGATGAGTGTTGGTGTTGAAGAGGTGAGGGAATCACCTGACTCACCCAGCCCACCCGGCCTAACCGGCTCACCCTCTTAAAGCGTCAATGACCGAAGGTAGAACGAAAAGTGACCCCGCGTAGAATCTTAAACGATAGAGATGCCTAATAATCAGCCTGCATATACTCCAATTGCACACTCTACACTCCATATCTCTCATTTCACTGTACTTTTTTTCCTCACCATCTCATCCACTCACTGCCCTAACCCTAACTACGCATTTTGCAGTTGCCTTTTGTTCTTGCTTTCCTTCCATTGTCAATGTAGTTATTGCAAGATAGAATATAGAGTAATTCACACACCGGTCAATTTCTTTAGGTTACCTCCGCATGTGATGGAGATGGCAATTTATACCTAGTCTATTAGATAGGGTATCTAACCCTATGCATCTTTGATAGGATAGTTGACCTTGTGAAAAATTTGACCATCGTATCTCAAGCCTGTCGTGTTCTGTTTTTGTTGCTCTTCTGTGTCTGCTTTCACTTGCTTTACTGTCTCCCTTTCCAAGAAATAAATGCCTCTTTTTGACAATGGGCCGTCGAGGCAAAGAATTATCGCTTTAGTCAAGGTTGAGAATCCGTGAACTGAAATACGTTGGTTGGCTATTCACATGCTAAAAATCCAGCCCGGAATCCCGCTTGGGGCACACAAGTTAACTCTTAGCGGATGGTCCATGTATGAACCAAGGCCAATGCGGCCCCAAAAAACCACAGAGGAGCAGAGAGACCTTATCTACGACGTGGTCTCTGCTTGTGTATTAGTAGACTACCCTTTTAAAGAGAGGTTTTTGCGTTATATGCTCTGCGGTATGGGTGAGTGAAAGTGATTTCAGCTTCAAAAGAAACCTCTCCTAATGCCTTGACCTATAGGCCTTCGATTGGACTAAGTGAAAAAATCTTCGTCTGTACGGAAGTTGACGTTAGATAAAGGCTATATCGACTGTGGCGATTATTCATTGTCACAATACCTGTGTTGTATGTATATATACTTGGCTTATTCATGAAGCTAGGATTAGAATGAAATATGGAATATCATACAAATGATCAATTTTTGATGGCCTCAAGTGAGTATGAATTTGCTCCTGAAGATCCTTGAGTTGGGCACAAAAGTCTATATTACAAAAGAACACCATTGTATAGTAATACACTGGCCTCCTTTGACTTTTGTATTCTAAAATCTTCCAAATGATCCTCCTAGTACCTTAAACTGTTGTATACGACACAAACCAAACATCTTGTCCTAGCCATCCTGTCCATTTTATTCGCCTAGAGCACTCAGCTCGGCCATGACCGTTTCCTTGGTACCAATCTTTTTCATCTGCGTGTCCTCCAGCTTTTCACCGCGCGCAAGACGCATTTCCAGCTCTTCAATGGCACGCAGCTTCTTCCGGAGACTTCTAATGTTCTTGGTAGCAGGATTCTGCGCATCCCCTTCAGCAGTAGCTCCATTACTTGACGTAGGCATGTCTGGAGCAGTACTCCCGTTAATGGCTGCACTTGCGCCATGACTACGGGTGGTGTTACTGCGTGCCCGATCTCCATTAGGATTACGCGACCGGCTTCGGGCCGTGTTCTGACCCTGACCATTGCGGCGTTCGGGACTGCGGCTTCCGTTACCATAAGCTCCTCCATTGCCGTTGGGGGGCGTAAGGCTGACGCCGCCATTAGGCTCAGGAAATTTGTTTTCGTTTTCCTTGGCCTTCTTGCTGCGCTTCTTCTTATTCTTGAGGGCAGTCTTGGATAGATTCTCATCAACCGGCTCAGAACCAGGAACGGTGCGGGGAGCGGGCTCGGCAAATTCAGCTCCAGGAACAGCACGGCGGGAACGACCAAAACCATTCAAAGCGGTGCCTCCAGAAGTTTGGCTAATGCCTGCGTTGATAACATGTGACGAGCCACCCTCGTCTTCACGTTTGAAATGTAGCGGTGCTGCCATTCCACGGGCTCCAGGAGGGCGATAAGCACCGGCAGGCTTACTAGGGGTCTTACGAGTGCTTAGGAACGAGGTAGCCGAGGCATGAGGTACAGGCACCGGATTCGTGGGATCAGCTCCGGGTAGATCCTGAGGGGCAACGGGCTTCCAGGCAATTTGGAGCAGCTCGATCATGTCCTCGTTATACATCAGGGGTCCAGTAACGTGCCACAGCTTAACACCGTTGTCAACACGCAGACGGGGTGACAGCGTGGCAGTCATGATATAACGGCTATCAGGACTCCACTCAAGAACACTGGGGTTACCACTCTCGATTGTGCACAACTTGCGATAGTCCTTCTCCAGATCGTAAACGTCCACTTGGCCAGCTAAGTTACCAAGACCAGCAACAATGGCGAAGCGGCCGTTAGGGGAGAAAAAGATTTCGTTACGTGGGCATGTAGGGAACTCATGCGTAGCAACAGCCCGGCTGTTGAAGATCTTGGCTTTAGCGGGCATGAAGCCATAGACTACACCGAATTCCTTGGAATTGGGCGACCAATCAAAGTGATGTATAGGGCCCTCCTTGTCAAGTGAAACGCGGCCTTCGTAGCCTCCAGTGCTACTGAGGAGGTAGAGGGTAGACTCTCCATAGTAACTCTTGTTTGTCTTGTCAACTTCGGTCTGCGCAAGAACAAGAATGCCGCTGCCGTTTTTGTTCCATGACAGTTTAACTTTGTCGCTCTTGAAGAAAGTCTTTTGGGAGACGGGCGAGCCGAACATCGGGATGTTGTAGACCTTGACGGCGGCGGGTTGACCCTAGAAAATAGAAAAAAAAAGAGACGTTAGTTTTGTTCTACGCTACAAAAATTTGAAAGTCATAATCAGCCTTACCTTGCGCTCGGGAACAAACACGGCAATAGAGTGTGAAGCACCGGGCGATAGAGCAAACTGGGACACGCCTTCAACACGCAGCTTTTGCGAAACAGTAGACAGATCGCCACTGAGGTAGAACTGCACCTCATTGGTCACCAAGCGAGCACAGTACTTCTCATCATCGGTGTACTGTAAATTGAATTCGGAATGAGACTTTTGCACAAAGCGACCAATGGGCTGCTGTTTGTCATCTTCCACAGCAGTACGCCAAATTTTGAGATTCTTGGTGGCATCACCGGCATCGTCCTTTCCGGGACGTTCCAGAGTGATCAGGAAAGTGCCTTTCGGCGAAAATCCTAGCTCGATCACAGTGGGGATAGGCAGCACAAATACGACCTTGCCCGACGAGGTATCATGGACGCTGACGATCTCGTTGGAGGACCAGGCAAAGAAACGGCTACAAGGAGAATAAGCACAGCACCGGGAAGTACCTTCATACTTGGCAAAGCCACCATTTTGTTGATATTTGGGGGCGGCGTCGAAGACGTTGACCGTCTTTTGGGTCCGATAAGCAAACTGAAGAGGTGCCATGACTAGTGAAAGACACAGAACCGAGTTTGAGGGGGTGGAGGGGAGGCGGGAAAAAGGGTGCCGGATTTGCTGATTGAGAAAACCGATTAAAGAGATGTAGAAGACAAGTAATGAATCGGAATCAGAAAGTCGTGTTATTTTTTTTTCTAAATCTCTTTTATCGTGCTATTTCTTCTTATGACGAAAAATTCTCGACTAAAAAGTTTTCGTAGGGGTAGCTGAATATGCCGGTAGGGAGACAATGTATACAGGAACACAAGGCTGGAATGTTGCTTGGCAACGAATGCTCAATCGATCTTCGCAGTAGCGTAGCGTAGAAGCTCTCAGAGCAATCTGTAGAAGAATAGAATTGGCTTTAGAGATAGTTCAACTCCGAGTAGCGATGATGATTCAAGGTGACGAAGACAAGAATGCTGTAGGCTTAGTTGTCACACGCAGAAAGAGAGAGAGAGGATTGTAAGCAGAAGCAGGTTGATGATGCCAAGCAAACCAAAGAAGCCCTATCAAAAAAGAGTCAAGAAAAGAAGCCAAGTTTTAGAGAAAAGAAAAAAAAGACGATAAGCGGACAGGAAGAAGAAGAAAAAAAAAGTAACAGTATGGGAGCAAAAGAGCAGAGAAGGTCAGCGGAACCCGAAAGACGGGGGAAGGGGAGTATTGGCAGAGGGCCGGTGCTGTGTCGTGGCGTAGCAGACGGAGGGGTTGACGAGGAAGAAGAAGAAGAAGAAAAAAAAGAAAAAAAGAAAAAAAAAAGACAAAAAGGCGAGAAAAAATAGAGCCTGAAAAATGGGTTGGGGTTTTTTTTTTTTTTTTTTTTTTTTTTTGCAGTAATTGCCGTAAACAGTATGTGAGAAAAAATAGCGGATACTTTCCTTTCCTAGCTTACATTAAAAGGCAGGCAAGGCAGGCAGGTAGGTAGGTGGTACCTTTACTACAAATGTACATTGCGAAGGTACTTCCTTGCTACTAATCTAGGTGAAATAGCTGTAAAGAGGCGGCCATGGTCTCCCAATGAAGAGATAATGAGAGAGATAGAAAGAGATACAAGAGAAAATATATGGGAGAGATAGTAAAAAGTCAATTGACACAATATTTAGCTATGAAAGTAGCAAGTATCGAGAGAGTAATGAGTCTCTTTCACTTGAGGGTAAAGATGAACCACCAACTTCTGGGTTCTACCACGTATAGTAGATGGCGATATGCTTCTGAACGGACTTGGTTGGGCGAGCAAGTATCATGAAGCTACCACTCTGTAGCGTTTATAGAGCCCCAATAGCAAGTAGATAGATTTCCTCTTCACTACCGCTTCACCCACACATTCACCACTAGCTCATCGCCTACAACTCCTAGGTGTGCTCTGTCCCAGCCTATATCACTCAATGTCCGCTTCATCATGGCCTGATCGCTGCCCGAAAACTCCCAGTTTTTATGCCAACGACCGCGATTTGAGTAGGACATTTCGACACACCTGTTACGTGACGGGTCCTTATTGTTGGCATTGAGCAAATCCAGCAGCTCTTCAAGTGTAGTTGAGCATCGCACCGTGTGTGATGAATGTGTGATAGGTGTATTGGGCGGGAGCTGCCACGGTTCAACGGTGCTGTTCCAGACTCGAATGTGTGCATAGCCGGATGGAATATGTGAGCTTGGGCTCACGTAGAATGCTTGGTGTGGCTGTTGTTGACTTGGAGAGTCCTCTGGCTGTTTCTGCTCTTGCTGGTGCCCATGATGGCATGTGGGCGAACTGGAGGTAGGCGACTCGGGGTTATTATTGACACCCGTATGGTAGTGCGGGTATGGAGCTAAGGCACCTTGTGGAAATGGTGAATATGGAAACGGGTAGTAAGAGTTAGAGAAGCTGTCTGGCATTGGGCCCATAGGAAATGGATAGCCGTAGCCTGGCTGTTGATAGCCGGCGAAATAGTACGGATAGTACATGACGAATATTGAGCTACGGCGCTCGTCAGCAATGAGGTTGCAACGTCTCAAGCGAGTATCAACTTACTAGCGATCTTTTGGACAATGATGTGTTAGGTCAGACAACAGCAACTAGAGGCCTTGGCTCATATGAAGTGCATATCGAGAGAGGTAGAAATATTACTCTAGAGACCAAGTGGCGCTAGATGACCTTTTAAGCACTTCTTGTTGCGGCCGGTTTTGATCTGATGTTTGATTTGGGGCCCCAACATCAGATGAAACTCTAGATTTGATCCAGACTTTGCCGGTTAATGAGTGTACACATGGCAGTTTGGGGTATAGACAAACACCTACTCTCTTGAAAAGGCCGAAAGGCCAAGCCAAACAAACCATCGTTTCTATATCGCAACAAACTATATACATAAGTAAAACGCAGAGTATATAAGCACATGTAACGCCAAACGCCCTGCTCATCCATTCCCAGAGCCCAAAGTTGACAAGAGTTACCATCATTACAGCTACCCAAATGCAGCCTGTGAACAGGAAGCAAGAGGCGTATACAAATCCTTCGCTTGGGCTTGAAAGCAAACAATATCTTGCTGCCATCAGCTTCCGCCACCCATCAACCGCATAGCCATCCCCTTTTTAATTCCTTCACCCTCATCGGCAGCCTGCTGCTTCTTCTTTTTTTCCACGTCTGTGACCAAGGTCTTGAGATACACTTCTGTCTGAACCGTTGCACTGTATGACAGCGCTGTCCAGCACTGCAAATTCTGCTTGTTAACATCGGCACCAGCTGCGAGAAGGGTACGCAGAACTAGCAAGTTGCCGCTACTACTTGCAAAATGCAAGGCTGTGTTCCCGTCGGCGTCCTCGTTTTGGACTACGCTAGTCGGGCCACCAGGCGCATATGTCAAAAGAATTTGCAGATCAGTGTCAAAGCCTGCTAGACTAGCCTCCATGACAGCATCACGGCCACGTTTGTCGCGCCGAAGAATACTATTCGGCGCATACTCAGCCAGCAAGTGCACCACGTCAGTGTGGCCTTTGGAGGCCGCAAGCATCAGCGCTGTCTGGTGATCTTCATTGAGAGCAGGGCTCGGGGTTTCGTGGCCCGCGGCCAGTAGTGCTTCACAGATGGTCAAGTGGCCCAAACTGGCGGCCAGGTGCAGATTAGTATTGGAGCGGCCCTCAATACTGGTGTCTGGGTTGTGTAGCAGATGCGGATGGGAGCGGAGGATGCGGCTGACGAGACAGGCGTCGTTCAAGTGAATGGCACGGCGCAGACGAACGGAGGGCGTAAGGCTAGTAGAGAGAGGAAGGAAGTCAGTTTAGCGGATCGGAGGAGACAAGGCTTGGGGTGGAAGCAGAAAAGGCCAAAAGGGCAGATTGACAGACATTGTAGGTGCCTGGCGCGGCAGCATTTTGGGCGGCGGAGCATGGAGCATCGTGGGCGAGATAAAGATATATATCAATATTATGCTATGCTTGAGAAAAAGAGGAGAGAGAGACCCTGGCTGCTTTCCTTTGTCAGCTCCTCTTTAGTACCATGAGAAAGCCGATCACGATAAGCGAGCGGCTGACGACAAATAAACAAAAAAAAAAAAAAAAAAACAAAAAAAAAAACAAATTTGTTGATTAGTGGTAGAAAGTCAAAGGATACTAAGGGAATAGTCGTAGTCGTATAGTTGTTTGATCGGTTTCGTAAATGAGGCGCACGTAGAAAAAGTGCGGAGAACGCTTGCTGGCATTCAGGCGTTGAAGTATAAGTATTATTAGTATTACACTATACTATGGGCTCGTATGGGGCTTTCAGCAGCTACTAGGTTACTAGCATAGCTCTGTAACAACAATATACGAGCCCCCATAGAGCTTGACTGCTGATTCAACTGAAACAACTAATTTCCGCAGTTTTGTTTGGCTAGGTCTATTCTCAACAACAACAACAACAAAAAGCTAGGTCTATTCTATTCATTGCAAACACATGGGCGTGGCATGGCGTGGCATATTGTACTTAGTACTACTACTTTAGGTGCCAAGTTACATGACATGCAAAGTCACGATCGGCTGCGCACGCGCTTTCCTTCAATAAACTTGATTCATAGATGTGAAAAAGAAGCACAGGAAATCGAATTTATCCCACTGAGTTGCTTGCGTAGTAGCATTCGTCCAAAATCATAGAACTATGAAACACATCAAAAGAAATCGTTACGCCTTTTACTCCCTTCTCTCTCACCTCCCCCCGCTCGTCCGCCCCCGCCCATCTTATCGTCGCTCAGAATTTACTGGTTCTCCGCCCCATAGGCCCTTAGAGGTCTCTACTACACGGTTCGCTGATTTCCCAGGCTTCAGGATATCCGGAACATCGGTACCGCCCATAGTTAACGATGTGTCTAGGTTTCCACCCATCTCGACATCCTCAGGCACCGGCTGCGAGTCCGAGATCCGGCGTGCCTTGACTGCCTTGGCCTCATTTTTGCGGGCATCCATAACCAGGCCTTGGCCTTCACGCAGCTTGTTGATAGCACGGATAGTGTCGATAGCTGCGTGCAGTGTGCGGCGTGCATTGAAGTTTCTCTGTATAATGTGCAGCCGGTCATGGATCTGCATACCTTGCTGCGACTCACCCGTCACAAACGGATGTTGCAGAGCTTCATGAGCTGTCGGCCGCTTACTCGGATCGATAGTCAAACACTGCTGAATAAAGTCCTTGGCACCTTCCGACACACCATTCCAGTATTCAGCTGGTTCAAACTTATATTCGGCATTAAGAATAGCCTGCATTTCCTCAAAGTCAGTGTCGCGGTCAAACGGTGTGTAGCCACATAACAAAAAATAAGTTATGACTCCGATAGCCCAGATATCCACGGGTTTGCCGTGGCCCGACTTGCGGAAAATCTCGGGCGCCATATACCCAGGCGTGCCGCAAGTGGTTGTGAGCACGTGGAATTTACGCTCATCCATGACTCGAGAAAGCCCAAAGTCAGCGATGAGTAGGTCGGAATTGTCTTCGGGTGTGCGGAATAACAGGTTCTCAGGCTTCAAGTCGCGATGGACGATGCCGTGATCGTGGAGATAGGAAACGGCCGAGAGCGTTGATCGAATCAATTCTGAGGCATCGCTTTCGTCATAATTGCCTTTGCGACAGATACGGTCGAAGAGTTCGCCACCCAAAGCCAAGTCCGTAACGAGATAAAGATTGTTCATGCTCTCGAAGTAGTCAACAAGTGTGAGGATGTTTTGATGGCCCATGGATACGCGCGACAGGATTTCGATCTCGTTTCGGACCTAAAGGGGCGGCGAGAAGCACTGGTTAGTAACTGGATGTCATGCGCAAGTGTGGCAGCGACGTAATCTTACCATGTGCTCACGTCCAGCCATTAGACGTTTGTTGATGACTTTCACTGCATAGTTTCGGCCGGTCTCAATGTGAATGCATTCTTTGACAACAGAATAGGAACCAGCGCCCAGAGTCTTGCCGACCTGGTATCTACAAGGCTGGATATATGGGGGTTGCGGTGGCCCCCCGTCTTTTTCTGTGGACATTCTGCCGAGTCAATACTACCGTAGTGCGGACAAGGGCGGAGATGCAAATATGGCGAATATAGCTTTAGTCCAACCCCGCAGTATCGAGAGGGCCTGCAAGTTAAAAATAAGAAGGTAAAACAAAGCCCCTGGCAGCGGAGATCTGGGAGAGACAAGATGAAGAAGGGGTGGAGAGGCCAAGGATAGCAACCAAGAAGAAATTGGGGTAATTAGAGTATGGCGAGAGAGAGGAGCAAAGTTTGTGAAGTGACGTGGAGGGAATGACGAGGAGAAGGATAGAAGAAAGAAAAAAAAGGAGTGTCCATCAAGTCAAGAGCCTAATCTTTATGTACAGTAGTGCAGGTCGTGCAGATGCAGAACCACAGATACAAGCATGGTATATAGTCGGTCGACCCAATGTAAGTAAAACGAAGCTGGTCAGAGAAGAATTAAAGGTGGGGTCAGCTTTAACCTTTCATGTGCGTCAGCCAATGAGACGAAGCCGCCACACAAGAGATTTAATAGTCGTACGAGACTCTACGGTTTTGTTTTTTGCTTGACTGTATCTTTTTGCCCTTTATTCGGTTATCGTGGAATGACTTTTCTCTGTGAACCCAAGTTAGTTTAACTTACCAATGGACGAAGCCAGGCGTCTATCAAAAAGCAATTAGGGAAGAAAGCAAGAAAAAAAAAGAAAAAAAAAAAAAACTCACACTTTGTCATACTTGTGTGTCTTGGATGAATCCGACTCGCCCGGCACTGTAGATTCGTACATGCACATCAACTCGGCCAGAAATTTCGTTCGGTTCTCCTCGACATTGGATGATCTCTGACGCGATGTCTGCGCAGAGAATGAAAGCGAATCGTTTCTCTCGGTGTAGTATTTTGATTCCCGTAGCTTCGGCCGCAGTAGCCGGGGAACCAAAGTGATGATTTCGTGGATGGGCCATGACGTAATAGCCTTACTCTCGGTTCTTGTCCCAGCATTAGTATAACGTCATATATCTTGTGCGTCGGTATTGTCAGAAACTAACTTGTTTACATGTTGCCCTCCAGGCCCGCTAGAGCGTGCAAAGACTATGTTGCCTCTGGGTAGGTCCTCATGGGTTACTTTGCGGGCCCATTCACGCGCTTCTTGCAAATCTGCCGGGTCAAAGTCGGCAGCAAACGCCTTGTATCGAACATAGCGGGCTTGTATGAGGCCTGCCGACTGATGGTTGAAAGCAACTGTCCGGAGTAGTCTTAACATAACTATAACTAGTTAATCTTGGTCTCCTGTAGATAAATTTTCAATAGCTGCCGCAATGGATAGTCAAAAAGAGAAGCTTGGCCGGCTGATCTCAGGTTAATATTACTGTGCTAAAGTCATGAAGGTAATATTATTATTGGCTCAACTACGAGTCCATCCAGACCTGCCTTCGCCTTGCTTATCTTACTTCCGCTAGGTGAGATAAAGACCTATGACGAATGTCTCCCCACCTCTGACAAAACCGCTTGTTCTCTCCTATGAAATCACATCTACGCATTCAACAACGCCCTCTGGAATCTTCTTGCTTACGTATCAATATTAACAATAACCACACGAAAAAAAAAGAAAAGATTCAGTGTTAGACAGTAGCAGCACTTGGAGACGGCGTACAAAAGATGCAAAAAGATAATGTTGAATCTCCGATACGGGGAATCGAACCCCGGCCTTCTCGGTGAGAGCGAGATATCCTAGCCCCTAGACCATATCGGACTTCTTTCCGTCTATTATGACAAAAATACGTATATTTATACTGTGGAGACTATTCGGGCTCCCGATCCGGGGCCCGGAGCTCCGGAGAGGTCTGAGTTTTAGAGCTCCTATTTTTTCCGCACCCTTGCCGCCCGTGTCTTTTTTTTGTGGGACCGAATAGCAACAATACTGCACTCATAGGGGCCTATGTGAGATGCTCCCTGCTGTTGGGTGTGTCTTCTCTGTCCCAAAACGACAATAAAACCTATGAAGAAAGTTGCAGATGAGAGTCAGTATCACTAATACGGGTTTGACCCAACTTGTCCTTAAGGCCGCACCCTATTGCCCTATGTTTGCCATCAACTTTTTTCCAAGTGTAGTTCTGTCCTTGGATATTCTTGATAGCTTGGTAGCTAAGTTTTCCGCTCGCGGGTTTTTCTTCTTTTCGGTAAGCATTTGCTGATAATTTGTATCTTTTCTTACGCTAGGGTGAGCGCGAAGCCCGTCTGTGTTGTCTTGGCCAGAATCACAACTTCTTTACCTGTAAACAGAATGTAGTTGGCCTTTGTCTCAAGCACTGCGATATTGATATCTTGCCATATTGATCCTAGGAGGAGAGTCTGTTCTTCTATGAGGGTTCACGGACGGGACCAGGCTTTTGAACGGGGGTCTAGCAAATATCCAGGAGTCTGTCATTTCCTCCTGTCTGTATGACCTTCTGCGCCCATGTCTTGAAGGCACTCTCCGCTGTTGGCTTAGCCGGCTTGCTCGATTTGGCGGCCGCTTTCAAAGCCTTGGGCTCCTTGGTCATTTGTTTCGCCGCTTGCGGGCCTGTCTGGAAGGCTCCACGGAATTCGTTACCTGCCTGAGCTTTTTGTATCTCTAGGTCTAAGTATATCCTTAGTTTCTCGAACATCATCCAGGCAAGTTGTTTATCTTCCTCTTCGTCTGGTTTTGCCGTTGCTCCGTTTACCGCTTTGTAGAGTTATTTGTCTGGGCGATAGGGTTTTCCATTCAGATAGTAAGTTGTCCATTTTTGAGTGCCTTCTGTCTTGTAGGTCCCTTTCTCCTGACCATTGCACAGTCTGTTTCGTGTTGTTTTCTAGGCTGGTATATTTAGTTTGCTGGATAGTCAGTCCTTCACTTCAGCCTCGCGAGGCTAGCAAGCCTGATATTCCTCATGACAGCGCAATTGTTGTTTAACCTGTTCTCTCATTATTGTGTATTGTTTTTCCTTTTGGTTATATCTTCTTGATTCAACGCTTTTGTTTGTTAGTTACAGTATCATACTCATTTATGTTGTTATGTTTTATATCTGTTGAGAGAACTTCCACGATCGTTCCGGATAAGCTGCAGGCAAATTGATTGGGATTTGGCTTATCGGAGAAATGAGGAGGTGGATATAAATGAAAAGATGAAGAATAGTTATTTTAACTCAGTACCTTGATAAAATCAGGGCCAATTTCAACAATATCTGCGTTTGAAATACGCCATAGATCTCTGCGGATCTTATTGACGTTGTGTTGGATCAAGACCCGGCTGGCTTTGTATTCTAAACCCCTCCATTCGGCGCTGAAAGCACGGCTTTTTCGGGCGTCACTTTTGTTCATGCCTGTGTCCATATATCCATCCTCCAGCCCAGCTTCCTTGGTTTCCAAAGTTGGCACGTGAAATGGTCGGTCAAAACTCTATAGTCAGCCTTGCACATGGCTAGCCAATCCAACCCACCATCGCTTACTTGATCCCTGTGATTCCTGTAAAGTTACATATATTCAAGTTTAAGTTCAAGCAATAAATTTGCATTATTTCGTCTTTATGAAGACTAGTATCAATATACGGAGTTCTCTCGTCGATATTTCTGAAGGCAAATACCAAGCCAAGCTTGATTAGAAGCACACACGCCTCTCTCTCATCGTGAACCTGTGGTCAGCCCGGCAAAGGCTTGGTTCTTTTTAAGAGCCAATCCAGCACGGTTTGGTCTTGGTAATTGCCATAAGTGTAAAATTTATTCATGTTTTACAATACGAGTAATTACTCAGTCAAATTAAGATGATTTTGGGGCAGTAAGCAGCCAGCTTATCAGATCAAGAAAGCAGGCCTTGGTACCACTTATTTCCCGCGCTGGAAGGCCCAAAAGAACCCTCTATATTTGTCTTCTCCACCCCCAGCCCCTGCACAATATTGCCAATCAGATCAAAACCCCGGCGTATCTCCAGCCCCAAAGTAGCACATAACCTGAACCTCTCTTATTGCTATACACAATTAAAGAAGATAAAGCTTCGATTGGTCGGACAGACTAGCCCACTTTATTACTTAATAGAGGATTGAGATTCATTCCAACAAACGATACTACAAAATGACGCACGCCTCCGGAGGCTCCCCTGAGTCTTTACACTCTTCAGCGAGGCGCAGAAATCACAAGCAACCGCCCGATTTCCCAACTGCTGTCGCTAAAAGCCAAGCTTTGTTCCCATCCAACGGCGGACACGGATCGCGCCGTTCTTCGTCCCCTGATTCCGCTAGAGCACAGGGTATTTCGGAGATACGCATCACGACAATCCCTAGACAAAAAGACACGGGGGCTTCAATAGCGTTAGCAGGAGTGTCTATGATGCTGCCTGTTTCTATTGCGGCATATCTTCTCACAGGTTCCGCAAACACCATGAGCACCGAGGCTACCGACTGGCCGCTTAGCTTCATGACCTTGACGGAGGCTGATAAGAAGCTACGGCGTGCAATTCTAGACAGATACGCAAACTATACGCTACTAGCAACACTCCTCCTTGTTCTCGGCACAGGCCTAGCCAGATTTACCGCTAGGACAGCTTGGCAGACGCAGAAGAAGGTAGGCAGAAATACAAATAGTGCTTCTAGCCATAGAACAAACTACTATCTCCTGGGCAGATCAACAAGTCCTAATATTGAAAGCGGGAGTCTCACAGGATGGAGATTAAGGCTAAGCAAGGTCCAGTGGTGGCTTGGAGGCGACATTGTTATTTCTGGCCAGAACTGGGGCCAAAGAGATATCTGGGTTGGCGGGGCTCTATGGAGTGCCATTCTTGCTTTTCTAAGTGTCTACGAGACTCAAGGCGGTAAGTGGCCGAGTCAAACATTATGTGCACCTATGTATATATTGACCATATCACCTAGACTACCTTCATCTTACAAAGCGCCTCGGCGTAGTGGCTGTAGGCCAAATGCCGCTCCAATATGTTCTCACGCTCAAATATCTTAACCCAGTAGCTCATATCCTCGGCACCTCACACGAGGAGCTCAACCGCTGGCACCGTCTCTTGGGCCGCATTGTCTACGGCTGGATGGCACTTCATGCAGTATTCTACACCAATTTCTTCTACTGGGCTGGCACATTGAGTACCAAGCCCTTTACCTTTGTGGTGTTAATGGGCGAAATTGCATTTTTTGCCATGTGCGCTCTGGCAAGCTCCTCGACTCTCAAGGTCCGGCGTTATAATTACAGGCTGTTTTTCTTGCTGCATGTAGTCGCCTCCATGGTTGTTCCGCCTATGGTCTTTCTACATGCTGATAACGCTAGTCCTGTGCGCATACACTGCATCATCTCTATTGCTATTCTCATATTCGATATCATCATTCGGCGTGTCTTCACAATCAAAGCCATGTGCACCATCACGACTATTTCGGATAATTCTCTTGTCAAAATTGTGGCGGATGTGGGTGCTAAAGCCCGTTATTTCTCGCAGTCACCAGCATCACACGTATATCTCAATGTACCTATAGGTGCCCGTGATATCAAAGCCCCCATGATGTCCCCCAAAAACTTGCAATACGAAAGCATCTTCAACCCGTTTACTGTAGCTGCCACAGACGTCAGTAGCGGTAAAATTACACTTATTGCCCGTATTATGAACGGGCCCTTGACCCAACGTCTTGCTAGTCTTGCTGCGCCTCCACTGACAGAGTCCTCAACTCAAAGTCCGGCTCTGTATAAGACGCAAGTTCCGTTGTGTTTTGACGGACCGCACGGTGCAGCATCACGGAGCTTACGTCGCTTGGTGGGCACAAATATCGACCGCGTGTTACTTGTCGCTGGTGGTGTCGGTGCGTCGTTTATAGTGCCCGTATACCGTGCGATTCTCACATACAAGCCTAATACCCAGGTTGAATTTGTGTGGGCCGTACGCGAAGTAGGCGAAACCCAGTGGGCTATTAGTGGCCCGCAGCTCACGCTTGATAATCTGAAAATGAGAATCTACGTCACAGGTGACAATTCTGAAGATTTGCCTATCGGTACGAGAACGCCTTTGATCGCTGTACAATCTGGTTCCTCGATCGGTAACATATTACAACGGGAATCGAACGCATCAGAGAACCATTCTATGCCAGTATACATCCAGAGACGGCCCAATTTAGTCAAGACAGTGGATGACTTTTTCAAAGCTAGCCCTAACGATAGAGTGGCTATCTGGGTTTGTGGACCCGAGCAAATGGCCAAGGATTTAAGGTCGTGCGTGACACCATGGGTGATGGGTGGACGACATGTAGAATGGCATAACGAGGGCTTTGGCTGGTAGAGGGAAAGTAGATATGCAGGTCAAGAAATGGAGAAGCTTCAGGAAATAAAGATAACTTTTGGTGGCATTGGGCATTTGTATGCGTACATGTAAATCGGTCTTGTTTGCTGGCTGCGCCTAGCAGCTTATGTGACCACCATGTCTCTGTCCTAGACTAAGCCTAGACGTTACTTTTTTCACTATCACCGTAGCACATAGTGTATTTCACTCGCCGGGGTACTCGTACTCGGTATGTTCTTAATCGGTGCGCTTCTTGACAATAGGCTCTTCTTTTTTGGCGCCACTTACAGTTCCCAAGCCCACATCGTCCTCTTCTTCGTCATCGTCCCAATTATCCTCTGCGTTTTCGTCCCAATTATCGACTTGCTGCTCCAAGGTAGGTACCACAGGAGCTTGGGCATTGGCGTTATCAATAACGCCAGTTTCATGGTCCTCACCTAGCTCAAGATCCTCGTTATCCTCGCCAGGGACCACATCATAATTACGGCGTTGCCGACGGCGGTCCAGCATGCGCCCGTGATACCAAGAACACAAGGCTACAGCACCACCACTTCCAATGACGTTGGCGACAATGTAGTTGATATCAAAGTTGCGGCTAGCGGAGAAAACACCTTGAACAAACTCAGCTCCGACACCGAGACTAGCGGTACAAACGACGAGGGTTATATTGAGGGCGCGGCGTCGGTGAGTGTCGACAATCCAGTAGAAAGTCAAAGTCAAGACAAAGAAAGTGGTGAGATGGAGGAACTTGTTGTTGACATAGGAATCGAAATTGAGCGGTGTTAAGCCAGCGTATGTTGCGACGAGGCCCAGAACGAAGAAAGCAGCTGTAGAAGGAAACTTATTAGCAAGGGAGTTGTATGTCGATAGAAGCGAATATAAATACCTGCAAACTGCGGTCTTATCCTCATGATAGCAGGCTATAATCAGGCGATCCTCTTTCGATGGTGTAGCAAGGCACCGTTAGATCCGCTGGAGCAGAACTACGATTTATTTTTACACGACAAGACAGTAGAAAGATAAAGAGGGGCTAGAGAGAAATTAAAGAGTCGAGGGCTTAGCTTAACAAGAGCTTGATCCTGAGCTTACGATTTTCCCAATGCACGGGCATACATAGGACTTTGGGGGAGAAGACAGCTATAATTATGAAGCTTTAAGCAACGACATAGGCAGACGAAAAAGGCGGTAAATGATAGGGCAGATATCGATCGATGCAGGTTAGGAAATGAGAAAGAGATGATCCCGTGTGCGGCTGAAAATGCGAAAGAGTAAGTCAATCAACTAGATTGCAGCAATAGAATCGAGTAAAGAGGTTCCTCTCAGCCTTGCTGTGCTCCTTTGAAGGGGATGGATTATAGCACACAGTCATACAGGTCGACCGTCGATATGATAACCGATAAGGTGGACGCGGTTTAAACGTGCGTGCAGATTATACTGTGTCAGGATTTTAAGACAAACATGAAAAGAAGCATAGACAAAGCAATGGGCCAGCTAACAGGAGAGAGTAGTGAGAGGAGAGGGGAAGACATCAGCTTGCTTGCGTTAGTTATACTACATCTTTACTACTCTTTTGGCGAGTGTGCTCATATTCTATGCTTGATCTGAAGCCTGTCTATGCCTGTATATGCCTGTACTGCTGATGCCGGTTCTTAGTATTTTCTAGTTGCCATTTAGAGCCCAGAGTCACGCGACTCTGCACGTGATATGCTCCTTGCGCGTGTTCCGAAAATCAACAGGCCTGACCCACCAGCAAGTATTGGACTTTAGCTCCGCCCGTCAAAGTACAGGCTACCCGGCTCCCACCTCACCAGATGCCCATCTCCAGTCCATCTACACACTGCGCAGACATTTTTTGACGGCCATTCTACAGTGCTCCGTGCATAGACCCAACGTAGAAACTTTGCGCTCGCTCATTTGGCTTGACAGCCGTGGTTCGAAGCCTTTTTCGGCCTGTTGTCGCATGTACCCTGGTACCTCTTCAGTCGCCAGCCTACAGCCTACAGCCTACAAGCCACTCGCTATAACGCTATAACGGACAAGACAAGTCACTATCGGGGTGATGGCAGATCCAGCGTGCCAAGTTCCACTTCAACCTCCCGTCTTCTCTTCCCGCATCAACGCCGCATCTATCAGCCATCACCATCCGTCCTTAATCTCGCAAATCCGTCGCTAAATTTACACCATTCGCTTCTCTGGAATCTGCGCTTCATTCTGATGTGCTGTTAACTCTGCCTTGCTGACAATCTGCGGCGCAAACGCGATTGCTAATTGCCCCTTCTTGACATATCCCAACACTACTCAATCTTTCAAATCACCGCCTGCAGCGCACCTCTTTTATCACTTAGGGGCCCCTAATACCTACTACTGCTACAACTGCTACTACTAAAAGTACTATTCACCCGGCCTTGGCCTGTTGGCTCTTGTCCTTATCATTCTGCCTCATCGCGCCTTTCCCGTTGGCTCAGCAGTGTGGCCCACTGATATTCAATAATTACTACATTTTACTATTTTTTTTTCCAGTTCTTGAGACGACTGCCCATCAACCCAGGCTCCCCTCCCCCATCTATTCCTCTTCTACAATACGACACTCTTTAAAATCACACCCATCTATACTGTCCTTTGGCCTTCCTCGCCCTCGCTTCTCCGGCCATGCCTTTTGCCAACTCAGGCCTCAATCGCCCGCCATATCTGGCTGTCGATGATGGGCCATCGCGCATGATGACTCCTGTTGACGGTTCTGGCACTCCAGCTCCTCCCGCTTCTCTGCTCCCAGAAGCCGTTGATCCTGAAGAAGAACAAAGACGCGCTCACTTCGCAAATCTCTTTCGCTCTGCCGAGTCCAAAATATCACAAATATTCGGCTCTGATGGTCGCTATGACTTAGGCCTGATAACATCTTTAGCACGTCGTGCCCCGTCACCACCCCCCACAACATCGTCACATTCTCAATTGCCACCTCCTGCCACCGATCATGCTCCTATAACAGAACCACCTAGAAAACGAGCCAAGCGAGCCATCAACGAAGATGACTACGATGACGATGATGATGACGATGACGACAACAGGAATGGTCCTAGCGATCCTACCGCGATCTCCTCCCCCCAGAATGCCAAATCTACCGCGCTATCGTCCGGTCCTGGCGCTCTACCATCACCTTCCAAGTCTGGGAGTTCGCCTGTTCAGTCAGTAACATCGCCCAGCCGCCAAGTCGAAAAACATCGAGATCTTGTCGTCCTCCTTGCCCCTTCCTCCGACCCTTCGCAATCTTCTTCATCACTAGCAACGACAACCACTTCTACAACGCAACTATCCACAAGCATGTGTACAACACAACAAAAATCTTCATCTTCTGAGGATGCACGTAAGCAGCTTGAGGCTGCCCGCACCGCTACTGAGGAAGCTGCCCGTCGTAGTTTCCACACCATTTTCTATACTCTCGAGAATGATCGCACTGCAATGCTCGAGCAGCAGCAACTTGAAGAATCTGAAAAACAGCTACAGGCCGAGATGGATAGCCACCAATCGGGCCCTGCTGTCTCCAATGCGCAAGCACAAAATCTGGGGACCCTGTCTAGCACAAACTTGGGCGCATCAAGTTTAACTCTAAAGCATCTCATTGCTCGCATCGATATGAAGCGTGACGTTGTCAACGCCACCGACTCCGAATTGCGACTACTTATGAATGAAGTACGCAAAAACAGAAGCAAATGGGCTAGTGAGGAAAACATTAACCAAGAGGAACTTTACGAAGCCCTTGAAAAGGTCTTGACTGAACTGAAGGCGCATACCGAGTACTCAACACCCTTTCTCACTAGGGTTAACAAACGTGAGGCGCCAGACTATTATAACAGTAAGTTGCGCCCGGCTTTTCTATCTTCTTTTGACAATCGGCAAATCGCCCGCCATGTTCAGCTCCGTTAACACCTCTTTAGTCATCAAACAGCCCATGGACCTGGGAACTATGACGAAAAAGCTGAAGGGTCTGGTTTTCAAGTCCAAAGCCGACTTCGTTGGTGATCTAAATCTTATCTGGGATAATTGTTTGAAGTACAATCGCGACATGAGCCATCCTCTCCGTCGCATGGCAAATGGCATGCGCAAGGAGGCCGAGAAATTGATTCCCCTGATTCCCGACCTGACTGTGCGCTCTCGCGCCGAAGTTGAAGCTGAGGAACGCCGGAAACAAAACGGCGGCGATGAGGATAACGGCGAGGATTCTGAAGACGAGCCTATCATGTCGTCTCGTGGGCGTGCTGGTGGTACCACCTCAACCAAGGGCACTAGCAAAGCCCGGAGATCAGGGGACGTAGAAAAAGAGGGCACGCCGGCAGAACAAAAGCCACATATTCAAGTCAATGGAGTACTGGCTAAGGCTCGCGAAGGCTCCGAAGCTGATGGCTCGGTCCGCGGTACACCACCTATTGCAGGATCGCAAACACCCATTGTAGCGCCACAAGGCGATTCTATGGATGTGGATGGACCATCACTCAGCGGCCTAGCCCTAACTCATACTATAGGCGAGACAACTCAGGCCGTGTATGAGGACGAAGAGTACAAGATCTGGAAGCAGGTCACCAAAAAAGGCCGTGCCCTGATCACGCGTGAACGATATATGCTTTTCAAGGAGTCTGGTCTCAACCCTGACGCACCAGCGCTTTTGCGACGAAAGTCTGATATGCGACGTTTTCTCCGCAATCAGAAAATGATCGACTGTAATTCTTCTGCTGTGCGAGCCGCTGATGCCGGGCCATCCAGCGAAGAGCCGGTGAATACTGAGACTCTAGTTGATAACATGGATAATTCCGAGGAAGAAGAAAGAGTAGTCCCTGCCTACTACCAGCCCCAGAGTCTAATTCCTGATATACCATCTCATCTCCAATGGATAGAAGATGGTGAAGGCCAGGTAGTTAACCAAAACCAATGGGCTGTCAAAGTTATTGAGCCTTCAGCTTGGAAGTCCGCTGCAAGCAAGTTTTCCCAGCAAATTGATGCCAACATCCGGCAGATTCAGGAAACGCGCAAGCTTTCTACCAAGATTTCTGTAGTCAAGCAAATGCAGGTCCAAACACAAGTCTACTCGAACCAGTTCCCTAAGGCGGCTGAACCGTTTGTCGAGGCTGACGTGCCACCTCAGTTCGTCACTGATGACGGGCCCTTAATGGCGGGCAATCTGTGCGAAAAGGCCCTGCAACGTTCCATTGGCAAAATTCTCTACCATGCTGGCTTCGAAGAGTTGCAACCATCAGCTGTCGACGCTCTCACAGACATTGCGGCCGATTATTTTCAAAAGCTCTGCCGCACATTCAACGTGTACAACGAGGCAGACAAGGTGCAGGTAACTCTTCCCGATGGGCCAACTATGTATAAGCCGCGATATACTCAAGAGGAAATAATACTGCATACTTTGGACGAGAACGGCTACGATATTGCTGCTCTAGAGGCCTATGTTACCGATGACACGGTGCGTCTCGGCGGCAAGCTATCGCAAATCCATGAACGCATGAAACAACACCTCACCGATATTCTGCGGCCAGCACTGACATCTGAGGCTGGAGTAGATGGCGTGGGAGCCTTCAATGATGGCTCTGAACAATTTGTCAGTGGTGACTTTGCTGAAGATCTTGGCGAAGACTTCTTTGGTTTCCGAGAGCTCGGTCTCGATAAGGACTTGGGACTTGACATGCTCTCAGTGCCATTGCACCTCCTCCAGTCACGCATGCGTAGCCAATACCAGCAAACACAAACCACTGGAACTGCCGACATGGATATCTTGCCTCCCTACCCACCCCATACCCCTGTTACCCGCGAGTCGCTCAACGAAGAGATTGGCCTCGTGCGAAACTTCTTCCTCGCCAAGTTACATGCTACCAATGGTGAGCCGCTTGTTGAGGACGAAGATCTACCCATTAAGCAACGCCGCCCGCGTCCCCGCCTGCCTGCGACGGGTAAGATTTCAGCACCACAGAAGAAGCCACTGCGCGAACAGATTGCCCTGGCCAAGAAGAAGAAGAAAATGGAAGCTGCCGCTGCTGCTGCTGCTGCTGCCGCTGCTTCTGCTGCTGGCTCTGGCTCTGGCTCGGGCTCGGGCTCGGGCTCAGGATCGCAGGAAAATGGCGCTGCCAAGCCGACTGGGGATACGACCACCAAAGGCTCCTCTCGCCCGTCTGTCGGTATCAGCATGAAGTCTGGCTTGCCCGCCGGCACGCCCGATCAAGGTCTCAAGCCATCGCAGATGAGCATTGCAGTGGGCGGCGACATGGAATAGCGTCACCGGCCGCCCCCGCTGCGTAAGCCGATATCTGCAACTGGGACATCACAAATCTCATCCAGCTTTGAGGCCTCTAAGGATAAAAACTCTAATTCTAACGGCCCAAAACACTATCCTTCCACCCCTATCGTCCTACCCCCTCCGCCAATCAAGGGCATGGTGAAAACCAAGACACCCACCACCTCAGTTGCCACTGTTCCCGTGTCTGTATCTGCCGCTACTACGGCTGCCGCAGTGGTGGCCAAGTCGAGCGTAGCCAAGAAAATGCGAGCAGCGGGAATGGCCAAGGGTGTCAGTGTGAGCGCCGGCAAAGCGCGGTAACAAAAAAGGAGGGTTTCTTTTGTTTTTTTTTTACTTACTCCATCAGACTTGCGTCTTCTATCTGCCTGCCTGTCTGGTTTCTATTTCTTCTATTTCTTCTTTTTTTTTTTTCGTTCTTATCCATGCGTGATGGCCTTTTCTTTTTCTTCTTCTCTTGTCTTCTGGTCTTACACTTTATATTCTCTTTCATGTACATTCATCTTTCTCCTCTTCTATCAAAATGCTGCAGTTTGATGTTCCTTTATACACTTCACCACTTGGTATCCTACCCTCGCTCTTACTTCACTTCACCTTGGTCTTTATCATCTCCATCCCTCTTTGTTCCCGGCTCACCGGACTATTATATCTAGTCTGTACCCTCTCCTCTCCCCTATATCTTCTCTTTCTTTCTCTTTCTTTTTTTTTCTCTTTCCTTTTTCCGTCTTTTATATCTACATCTGTCATCTCATGTGTGCTTGCTACTGCTTCTGTCGGCTTATTTTCTCCTGCCTGCTATTCCCCTTTTCTCTTCCCTCTCGACATCACTTTCAATCTTTTCTTCTCATCTCGTTTTTTTTTTGGGCTTTACTTAACTCTGTCTGTGTACAACTTCGCCAAGGTTTCTCTTTCCTGTCATGTTTTGTTGGGGATTGTTTCCATGCCTTTTTCTCTGATTGTTATCGTCGTGATGCTGTTGTTATTGCTTCCCTGTCAAGCCCGAACACAAATAAAAAATATCACATATATTTCTCCTCGTTTATTTCTCAGTTGTCAGTTGAATGGTTGTTTTATTTTGACATTTCAGGCCGTGTTAAAGCGTGGCCCTTTCTGATCCAGGTGTACCGGATTGTTTTTGTGTACGTAGCGAACTAAAAGTGTGTATATGAACCGCAAGGTAAAGAAAAACAACAAAGCAAAATCAAGTGAGGAGGGCAAAGAGTCAAGACAATCATACAGCTCTCTTGATAGAGATCGCCAGAGTACCAAACTCCTTCCTCTTTCCGTCTCCTCACAAAACGAAATGACACATTTTCCAGCCCAGTAATACTATGTTGAAAGTTAATGTTGACCCTTATTCGGGTCTTGTTGTATGTTGAAACCGCGCCGCTTAAGTGAAAAGGAAAGAAAATAAAAAGATGTCAGAAGCTGGATATAAACACCGCATGGCCCAAGAAAAAAAAGGCAATTTTTTTTGTACAGAAATCAGTCGTTTCACTAGTATCTAGCCGTCATGAACTTAGATACCAGCGTCCATACGCCAGCCCTCGACGGGGAGAGGGAAGCCGCTAGTCCAAGCAGCGATCTCGGCCTTGAGCTCGTTGATGCGGGCAACCTCGCCCGAAGCAACCTTGGCCTTAAAGTCCTTCAGCTTGTTAGCCTCCTTGGGAAGGGCGGCTTGGGTCTCCTTGCAGATCTTGATGGCATCATCAATGTACTGGCCAACGCGCTCAAAGTCAGCAGTGCCAAAGCCACGGGAAGTCATGGCAGGGGTACCAATGCGAATACCACAAGGGGTCAGGGCAGACTTGTCGCCAGGGATGGAGTTTTTGTTGCAGGCAATGTTGATCTGCTCTAGGACAGCCTCGACACGAGCACCGTCTAGAGAGTGTTGGCGCAGGTCAACCAGTACCATATGAGAGTCAGTACCGTCAGAGACCAGCTTGTGGCCGAGGGACTTGAACTTGTTTTCCAGAGCCTTGGCGTTGCTGACAACCTGCTGTTGGTACTCCTTGAACTGAGGGCTAGAGGCCTGCTTCAGGGCAACAGCCAGAGCGGTTATAGTGTGGTTGTGGGGGCCGCCCTGGTGGCCAGGGAAAACGGAGAAGTTGATCGGGTTTTCCAAGTCATACAGAATCTCCTTGCCCTTAGCATCGACGGAGCGAACACCCTTGCGGAAGAAGATCATAGCACCGCGGGGGCCACGCAGAGACTTGTGGGTAGTGGTGGTGACAATGTCGGCATACTCGAAGGGGGAAGGGATTACACCGGCCGAGATTAGACCGGAAATGTGAGCCATGTCAACCATCAAGTAGGCACCGACAGAGTCAGCAATCTCGCGCATGCGCTTGTAGTCAATCAAGCGGCAGTAGGCCGAAGTACCAGCAACAAGAACCTTGGGGCGGAAGAGAATAGCGTCCTTAGCCAGAGTATCATAGTCAATGATACCAGTCTCCAGGTCAACACGGTAGGGCATAGTCTCAAAGTAGGTAGAGACAGCAGAGATCCTAAAGGAAAAGATTGAGTCATGTTAGCATGTATAACACACTAGTGGCTACACAAATATGAGTAGAGTATATGACCTACTTGCGCTGGGGAGTCTGATAACCGTGGGACAAATGGCCACCGTGAGGCAGGTCCAGACCCATCAGACGGCCGTGAACAGGCATGATAGCCTGGTATACCTGTAGGTTGGCAGGAGAGCCCGACAAGCACTGCACGTTAACACCCCACTTCTCGCCATTGAGGCCGAAAGCGGCTAGGGCACGCTTCTGGCACAGAAGCTCAATTTGGTCAATGTGCTGGTTACCACCATAGTAGCGGGCACCAGGGTAGCCTTCCGAGTACTTGTTGGACATGGGCGAACCAAGAGCATCGAAGACAGCACGGGAAGTAACGTTCTCGGAGGCAATCAGGATGATGGACTCGCGCTGGCGCTGGATCTCGTCCTTCTGTAAAGAGGAAAGAATATATTTAGTCAGAGTCATTGCTCGTAATGAGTCGTGTCGATTCAGGTGTAAAGTAAAGACTTACCATGATGGTGGCGACCTCAGGATCAGTGTCGAGAAGAGACTTCTCGAGCATGTCCTTGTGGTCATTTGACAGAGCGTAAGCAGACATTGTAAGTTTGTGGGTAAATGTATTTGTTTGCTAAAGAAACAAGAGAATAATTGGGAGGAGGAGAGGTTGAGTGTGCCGAGAAGAGGAAAGAGGGAGGGAAAAGAAGAGAAGAAAAGAAAAATATGAGCTGTGAGCAAAGAAGGCGTTACCGGATTTATATTATGACTCTAGACTTTCTAGCTAAACAGAAACTACTCTTAACGGAAGCCTATCAAAAACAAAACTAGCCTGTCATTGGCGGAGTCAAACTTTTTTCCTTCCTTCCTTCTCTTACTCCTTTATTTTTTTTTCGCACCTTCTTGTCTCGGTGGGGTCATCGGAGACAGAGGGGGAGGGGTTAGCAGGCGAGTAAAAAAGCTTTGGGCCTTGGTTTAGAGGGGTAATTTTTCAATGGCTGGGCAATATTGGCTAGCTATTGTGGTTTCAGTATCTTGGATCCCGCTTCTGAATTTCAGCTTTATTTACTACTCAACATTCTCAATTATACGCCGGACCAGATCGGAGCACCATGTCACTGGCCTAGAACTTTTCAACAAGGCGTTTAGATTTTGGCCGGCTCCTTTGGCACTAGAATTTCACACGCGCTTTACTGCTGTATACTGCATACAATAAAGTGGGATGGAATGCACTCCATGAGAATAATGCGTCTAGTGCTCACAGCTGGTACAGATTGCACTCAAACACGCAGTATTTCGCATGCGAGCTTTGATAACCCATAATTTAACCCTCGTGTTTGAACCTTGGTTTCCTCTGTTTCCATATCCTGTGCGTTTACAGTCACTGTCACTTGGATAACTCTCGTCCAGCGGGTGGTGGTCTAGCATTGCAAGCACGTGAAACCACACGTGACACAGTCAATAATTTACTGCTCGGATTAACATCGGGTAAATACTGCGAGATGACTTGAAACTTGTCAATGAGCTGTAAAACACCTCCACTTCATAGCAAATCACGTTCATAATTCCATGCATTCATATGCAGAATTATCAACAATCTAGTGTGTCGGCCAGCATTAGTCCAAAGACATTCTTCCGTCGTGTAACTTGCAGTCCATGATTTTTGGGCTTCACATCAAATATCAAGGCGTGTGAGCCTTCAGCAACTTGAGTCAGTTTTAGGGTTGCGGTCTTGGACCGAGGACGCAAATCCATTCTATATCAAGTTAGAAGGATTATTTCCCTCCATAACAGCGGTTTATTAAAGCTCAGACTTCTCATGATGGATGGTCTCGACGCGTTCTTTTCAGATGGTGCGGGTCTATGTACAAATCACGCACAGTTCGTTGATTTCAGGTGTAAGTGGATTTGGATTTGTAGCTCGACGCTCGGTATGTTATACACTGAGATTTCAAGATATCATGGAGCACTGAACACAGGGGTGTAGAAACAGGAAGGGTTTGATAGCCGCCCAGGCGCTGTAGAAACAGCGTTTGCAAAGGGTATTTTTCAAAACAAAGTAAAGCGTCATGAGACTTTAGCTCATACGCCAGTCAGCCAGCTTCCTTAATCCAGGCTAGAGGTGAACATAACACATCAAGTGGCAGCACGAAGCAGAGATGGACAGTTGAGCTGTGCGCATTCGCTTGTTAAGTGTACATTTTCGCGTGCTACTGCAGTATAAATTTTGCATTATAAGCTTTATCACCTGCGCCTTAGTATCATATAAACCTTCTTATAATCCATGAGCTGAGGCTTATCTATAGGAAGCTAAAGTGGCGGTGGAAGTAGCAAATTGTTGCTGGCATGCCCTGTTTTATCTGCAACCAAACGAAATCCCTAAATGCATTTTCAGGAGAGATATAAAGTAAGGCTGTAGGTATCTATCTACCCTGTGCACTATAACTAGGTATTTAACCTGACAGCATCGTTTGTTTGAAGCCTCGTGCAGTGGCAAGATTCCTTCCCATCGTCAGGCGCCGTTTTTTTTCGTCTTGTTGGTTACGCCAGCCAAGCTGTTAGTGCATGGGCTTTTTCTTGGCATGTAGAGTTGCAGACAGAGTATGTGCTGTACTTGAATGAACAAATGCATACAAGGCTAGGTGTACTACAGGTACAAAGTACAACAGTGGTTTGGCCTGCAGACAGCTTACATACACCAGTACGGTATAAAGAACAAGGAACAAAGCACAGGACACATGCCATAGACTGACAGGCGACAGAATGGGAGTACGCGTACGTATCTTCCCTTTCATCCGCCTTTCTTCCGTCGGCTATAGAGAAAGCGGAAGTTACAGACACAGAGAAAGAGGGAGCTTGCACACTGCAAGCAAGCTAGCAAAGTAAAATGGAATGAAGAAGGTACGGAAATGGAAGGCACAGATAACGTAAGCTAAACAAAAGCATAGCATGACAGTGGCTTCAGTGGCTTGCTTGCTGTCAATTATAGCGGACGACAGTGGACTACAGTGGATAATAAATGGAGAATAGTGCTAGGGAAAACAAATACTAGTGAGCACAATAGTAGGAAGAAGCAAGGACAGAGCAGAGCGCCTTCCCTTCCTTCTCCTAGCTCCCTAGCCAAGCCTCTCTCTCCACTTGATTCTCCATTCTTACCCTAGCTTTGTTTGTCATTGCCATACCCCGTCATTTTCACCCATATCAGTCCCTCTTCTTCTTTTTCCAACTTGTATCGCTTTTCTCTCCATAAACATCACCAACCCCCTTTCCTAGTTTGCCATATCTGCGTTCATTCGTCGGAGCTTGCGATCTATTCATTTATTTTCTTCCTCTTCTTTGTTATTCCTTTTTCTACCTTCAAGTTTAAATCCTCACAATGAGAGGAACCAATGCTTTCGTGGTTGCTATGCTGGGCACAGCCAGCGCTGCTGTTCACACCATGAAGCTCAAGAAGGTCCCTCTTACTGAGCAGCTGGTAAGTTGGAGATGGATCGATACCAGTACGATGATATCGCGTAAACCACGCGACGTTGGCGATGCGATGCACGAGAAGCTCGTATTATTTTTTCGTCTTGTTCCCTACGACTTTCCGCTGGATCTTCGCGATCCAACAAAAAAAGAACTCATGCTAACCATAGCCCCTGTAGGCTACTGCTTCGATAGAGGAACATGTTGACTCTCTCAGCCAGAAGTATCTGGGCGAGCATCAGTTTAACCTTGCTGATGCCATGTTCAACACCAAGACCAGCAACTATGCTATGAACTCTGGTCATCCGGTCCCCGTGAGCAACTTTATGAACGCTCAGTGTAAGTTGATTAACAAATTGTTATGATTGCGTCATAACATGCTTGCATATGTCTTGTCCTCCCCTCCCCCCCCCCCAATATCCCAACAACACCATGATAAAAACAACAAAAGAAACATCAATTTTCATAGCGATATTCTAACAAAATTCCTTCTAGACTTTTCTGAAATCACCATCGGTACGCCGCCCCAAACTTTCAAGGTTGTCCTCGATACCGGCTCTTCCAACCTGTGGGTCCCCTCCAGCAAGTGCGGCAGCATCGCCTGCTACATCCACGATAAATACGACTCGAGTCAGTCTAGCACGTACAAGAAGAATGGAACCGAGTTCGAGATCCATTATGGCTCTGGCAGCATGACTGGTTTTGTGTCCCAAGACACTGTCACTATGGGTGACATCGAGATCAAGCACCAGCTATTCGCCGAGGCCACCAGCGAACCAGGTCTAGCGTTTGCCTTTGGACGCTTTGATGGCATTCTGGGTCTTGGCTATGACACCATCTCGGTGAACGGTATTCCCCCTCCGTTCTACAACATGGTTGACCAGGGCCTCATTGACGAGCCCGTGTTTGCCTTTTACCTAAGCAAGCAGGATAAGGGCGAGAGTGAGGCTATCTTTGGCGGTGTCAACAAGGCCCACTACACCGGTGATATTACCTACATTCCTCTGCGCCGCAAGGCGTACTGGGAGGTAGACCTGGACTCGATTGCTTTTGGCGATGAGGTTGCCGAGCTGGAGAACACAGGCGTGATTTTGGACACTGGCACTTCGCTCAACGTGCTGCCTTCATCTCTGGCTGAGCTGCTGAACAAGGAAATTGGCGCCAAGAAGGGATACGGAGGTCAGTGGAGCGTTGACTGTGCCAAGAAATCGACGCTTCCCGATATCACCTTCAACCTTGCGGGCCACAACTACAGTCTCCCTGCCGAGGATTATATCCTGGAGGTTTCGGGAAGCTGCATCTCGACATTCCAGGGAATGGATTTCCCTGCACCCACTGGTCCTCTGGCTATTCTGGGTGATGCATTCCTGCGCCGCTACTACAGCGTGTATGACTTAGGCAAGAATGCCGTTGGTCTAGCTAAGGCCAAGTAAATCAGGCAGTATTTCTTTTCTCCTCGTTATCCGTTAGCCCCTTGGTAATGATGAAGGAAACATTAGCGAGCTAGTTGTACGTCTGGCTAAGCGGATATGATGCTGGAGCGTCTCAGTATTATTTGTTTTGGGGCACGATTGGGAAGTGACACAGCATGTCTGATGGTTCCCCCCCCCTTTTTTTTTGTTATTTTCTTGCTATTCTCTTATCCCGTTGTCTTGTGCTTGTGGACCGACGCTTTAGTTATTCTACCTGTTCAGAAGAAGATATGGATTATTATTAATGGTACCTCATTGTAAAGGGAGCTTCTCGTATTTACTTTGGGGTTTTAGTTTTCAAGCCCATGGATTGGGACTCAGTACCAAGACAAATCATATTTTTATCGAGAATTAAGATGAGTGTCTGTTGATGTTGACTATGCTAATGGTATCTTGCTGGGTTATCTACAGTTACTTGCGGTACTAAGAGATGATAAACAAACAGGGGGGTGGGAGGGGTCTCAAGACTAGAATTCGCTGAATATTGCTCCTCATGTCATGCCATGCCATGCCATGCCATGTTGGTGTAAGTGGTGTAAGTGGATGTGGGATTGTGTTCCTGGATCTGGGAGAAGAGGACAAGGAAGAAGAGGGAAAGCTATTGATTTGGCTTGTTAACCCTAATACTGGGGATAGCATGTTTGTGTCACGTGACTGCAGAAGGCACAGATAGTACAGGATGTGAATAGATACTGCTGATAGACAGCAACAAATGGAAAGGGAAAATCGAGGAAGTTTTGAATCTTTAGAAAAGAGAGTATATGTGGCTAAATACATTGCCAGGTTGAGTATCTGTTCAAACTGAGGGGCTTGAAGATGAAGCCAGGGCCAAGGGCGTGAATATACCAAGCGTGGTTGCGGGGGTTAGCTTTAGGGACAGGTCGCGACGGAGGATTATGAGAGCATGTAGTCGCAATGAATGATGGAACGAAAAAAGAAAAAGAACATTTTAAAGCTGACGAGCTTCCATGCTGAGCAAATCATTTTGATTTTAATAGAGCTGCATCGTATCATTATAATATTATATTGTTGTTTGTTGTGATTTTGGTGGTTGTTCATCTTTTGGGCTACGCTCCACATCCCTAATTTCCCAGGGCAAACAACGCAGCCAGCCAGCCAGCCAACCAGCGGTAGTATAGCTAGTATAGGGCAACAAGCAGGCTAGAAGCAGGAAGAACGAGAGGAGAGAAGACAGCAAGGAACTAACAGCGCCTGGCTTGGTTGGTCTGGCCTTGACCTAGCCTTGTCCAACCGCTCAATTTTGGCTCGTAGATTTTTTTTTCCTTCTGGCTTTTCTCTCCGTCTTTTTTTTTTTTTTTTTTTTTTTTTTTTCCTTTTTTTTTTTCGCTTCCTCGCGTGTCGCGACGTAAGAATAAACCAAATTTCAAGGTCTTTTTTTTTTTGTCTTTTCTGACCATTTTGTAATTGAATTAACTTACGCCAATTTTAGATCTTTTTTATTTTTTCGTTGCTGTGAAGAAAGGAAAAATAAAAATAAAACTGACAGCAGCTTCCAAGGCTGGAGGTAACAAAGTCATATCAAGCAAGGCAAGGCAAGGCTTTGTATGCGCGTTCTTTTTATTCTTTTTTTTTTTTTTTTTTTTTTTCCTTTTTGTTAATATTCAAATCACCGAGATCTCGCATCGATCCGATCTAGACAACAAGACTGATCATTGTCCTGTCCTGCGTCCTGCGAAACAAGGGCGGCTACAGCCCGCGAGTCTCGACACCAGCTAAATACCTAGCGACGCTAGCTATTCCCGTCTATCCAGCAGAAAGACAGCCTTCGCCATCCATCCCCCACTGTCACTACAACTATTGCTGTTCCTGTGTTATCCTCTGCTGCTCCGGGGCAGAAAAAGATACCCGCTTCCCCTCTCTTCTCTCCCTCTTTATTGGCCTCACTCTGCCCGTCATGGCTCAGTCTGCAATTCCCTATCCCAATGGGATGAACCCCGTGCCTGTCTCTGTCTCTCAGATCGCCTCAGACAACAACACCATGCATATCCCCATCGACTCGGCCTTGTCTGCCTCCGTCATGATACCAGGAAAGCGAAAACGTGATGATCACGATCCTGCCACTATCGATACCGCGACAGCCTCTGATGTTTCTAGTGCAAACACCTTGGCGGCGACAACTGGCATAGGCGCCCCTAATACACCCGTTGCGCGCACCACCACCGATAAGGCTGAATTTATTGATGCGTGCTTCCAGTTAATCAAAAAGTATGTCTTGAACATTGAACGCGCTTTCTTCCTCTATCCATCTTCTCTTGCCCTGTCTTTCTTCATACGCGCTTTTCACTTATTCATTATCCTCGATAACTAATATTTCAATCATCTCTTCCAGGCACGATGCGTTGAATCTCCTTCAAAGTCCAATTCATGTCGCCTCCGACTATGCTCCCTCCGACGAGCCTGCCCTTAAACGCCAGAAGTCAGAGGCTCCAGGTACACCTGGTGCCTCGATTTCCGACAAAATGGCCCGTCAGGAATACATGTCTCTTGAGGAATTGACCGAGGATGTCTGCACCATTGTTAATACTCGCATCAAAGATCTTGAAGCCTCCATGGCCCACGAGGCCTCATCAGAAAAGCGCAAGGCCATTCATCAGGCTTATCGGCTGAGAGAAGAGACCGTGGCTATCTTGCATCGTGAATACGCCTACCCCTACGTGCCTCGCCTTGATGCCCCAAAACTTGTCGCATCTTCCAAGACCCGCACTATTCTCTCCGTCTCCACAGATGCGCCTCAACGCCAGCTGTTCTCCAGCTTATCAAAAGATCCCGACTTCGAATTTGACGACCAGCTGTTACCCGAGAACTTTCGAAAGCTAGGCCTGCCTGACGGCCTCTCGGCATCGCAAATCCACTATGCTAGTAGAGTCACGGAGGATCGCAGACCAGGAACCATTGGTGATGTTTTCCCACGGTCTAAAAAGTTTATCCCATTGCCCATGCCGCAAAAGATCACGCCTGCTCGCGGCAATGTCCTTGTGCCTCAAATGCCCGACGCCTTTGAGGGTGCGCCTTATGTCTCAAATTACTACTTTATCCAGAACCTTCCGACCGGCCACTTTCTCAATTATTCCAATACCGGACCATCACTGGCTGTTACACCTGAGCTGCAAAAGAGCTCTAATCCGGAAGATCCGTCGATGGCTGAGATGGAAACCATGTTCCGCAGTGCATTCTCTAGTTTTGCGCCGTGCAGAGATGACTCGACTGCTCTTGTGCCCTCGTCGTTTGTTGGTCGCATGTGGTGGAACCGTGTTGGCTGCGATAAGTTCAACAACATGGTTGACTCCTATCTTGAAGAGGACAAGAAGGGAGAGTCTGAAGACCATCTGATGTCTGATGACATTGACTTGTCTATAATTGACAAGGCCCTAGAAAACTGGGACGAGAAAATGCTCGACCCGTCGCTTGAAGAGATCATGAAGCCCAGGAAAAAGGACCCCAAGGAGCAGGAAGTTGAGGAACTTCTTGAGGAGGTATCCGATCTTATACTTACGCTCGCTTCTTACCAGAGACTGCGCAACTCTGCAGCCCCTAAGAATCCTGCCGAGGCCCAGGCTCCTGATGCCCTGACTATTGCTGAAGCGGCTGTGCCTACCGAAGCTGAGGCTCACACTTACGAAGCCCTCAAGGCTCAGCTCTCACTCATTATCAGCATGCTCCCCCCTTATGCTGTTTCTAAGCTTAAGGGTGACCAGCTGGAGGACCTGATGATTAGTACAAAGATTGTTGTGCCTAGCGAGACGGTTAAGGGGACTATGGAAGAGGACGAGGCCGGCATCCGTCAACGGCAGATTCAAGCTCAGGCCCTTGCCCAGGCACAACAAGCCCAGGCTCAAGCACAAGCTCAGGTCCAAGCTCAGGCTCAAGCTCAGGCGCAAGCCCAGGCCCAGTCCATGCCTTCTCAGAGCGTGTCCACTCCGTCAAGGCCCTCCGGTCAGCGTGGAAGCGTCACCTTCCCAAGCCAGTATTCCATGCCACAGTCACAGTATTCGACTCCACGCGGTGTTTCTGTCTCTGGCCAGCAGATGCAATATTATGGTGGCCGTCCACCAACTACTCAGCAAACTCCTGTGCCCGTTCCGCGACAAGGCTCTGTTCAGCATATTCCATCGCCTGTTCCTCAGCACCGCTCGGCGACCATGTCTCCGGTGCCACCACAACAAGCGCAACAGATGCCTCAGGCCTATCGCCAACAGCCACCGCCCCAGGCATTTCCACCCTATGCAAACCAGCTCGCTAAGACCCAGACGCCCTACGGCCACCAGGCTATGCCACAGTTTGCCAATGCCGGGCCCCGACCACCTCAACAACCCCCTGCCGGATACTCAGCTGACAGTCCCAATGCTCGCTTTCGCCAGCCCTCCTTTTCGCAGTCTGGATTTCACCCGCAGCAACAAGTTCCCCCATCGCAACAACAGCAACCGCAGCCACAGCCGCAGCAACAGTATTACCCCAACGGAGTAGCTCCTTCACGCACTGCATCGCCACAGATCCCCCCCGGTCATGCACAGCCACCACCACAGTATGCATCGAATCAGTATGCTACGCAACAGCAACAGCAACAGCGTTTTGCCCCCACTCCCGGAGCGCCTAATATGCCTCCTGCCTCGCCTCAGGCTACACGTCAGTACATGATGCAGCAGCCCTCGCAGCAGCCCCATCCCCATCCGCATCATCAGCGTCCTGGCCCTGGTCCGGGCATGAGTTCTGTTCCATCTCCCTCGCCAGGCCCAGCCCCTAGTACGCCTAGTAGTATTGGAAGTGGACAAGGATCCAACGGCGTATACCATGGCCTTCCGCCCGACGCAGCTCAGGCACAACAGCATCGCATGTACGATCAAACAAAGGCGCGAATGGCCATAACTGCTTCGAATGCTGGCACAAACGTGCACACGCCACAAAGCATGCCACAAATGCAACAACAACCGGCTAAGCATACACAGACACTACCGCAAACCCCGGGGTCGGGCTTGGCCCAGACACATGGTCTGCCGCCACGTACAGTAGCAAATGGGTCGGCACCGGTGATACCACACAAAGTCACGCCAGTCCCGGTTCCAATGATTCCGGGACAAGGGCCCAAGTCATGAAAAGAGAGCGGTGAATCAAGAAGTTGAGGAGTTGGAAAACGGGCGATGGACGAGGAATGGGAGTAAGGAGCGGTATGTTATTCCAGGAGAGGTAGTATGTGTGTTATTTGGCTCGGGTTCTTTTCCTTTCTTTTCTAGATGCGCGTGGACGAGATGTGGATTGGATTTAACTGGCTGAGAGATTTGGGTGAAAGGCGTTAAGTGAGTTGAGTATACTTGGGCTTATTTTCTTTTCCTTTTCCCCTACGTTACCCTGCTCTTCTTTCCGGGGAGTTTTTTTTCTTCTTTTTCTTTTTTTTTTTTTCCTTCTTTTTTTCCTTTTGATATTTCTTGCTTCTTGGGTCTATCCAGAGTTCTCTTCTAGATGTCTACCCTTTAGCATCTTGCTTTTCCCGGTTTTGTCTTGTTTTAGTCTAGTCCGGCCGCATACTCTCTTGGTCTTGTTTTCTGTTTCACTATCAGATCAGCCAGGCTCATCCCGAGTGCGACCTAGCTTCGTGGCCGTGCTGACCATGACCGTAGGGTCTCATGGTTCTAGATCCATATTTACCTGTTTCGTCTGCCTTGTATTGATTTGAGTTTATTATTTATTTGTCTGACTTCTCTTCATGTGTTGTTTTCCTTGTTTTGGCGACGTGTTTTTGAGTAGCAGGGAAAGGAAAGTCTACGGTTCTTGCAGTGAGGACAGGGTATATTAAAACAATAATCAAACAGTGCTGCAAGTGGTTGCAAAATATGATATTCGTTTACGCATTAGGATAAAACATACACAGAGCTACAATAATGTTGCCTTTTCAACACGACTCGGCTTTTACTTTGCTCTCTCCTCCACCGGCTCAGGTGGCCGCACCGGCATCCGGGTCACGGGGTCGATCGGAATTCCCTGTGAAATGGCCAGTCGCTCAATATTTTGCCTACTCTCTTCACGGATCTCAGCCACAATGCGCCGCGTTTCGAAGATGACCTCGACCGTGATTAGCAAGATGATGATCCACTCCAGACGTGTGCTCTCCTGCTCAGTGCCCATAGTGCGGATGGTGCCGATGATTTCCTGGGCGTAGTCTAACCGCTGGTTGAGAATCTCGATGCGCACACTAATGTCCAACGCCTCGCTGACCTGCTCAAAATAGTGCTCTAGGCCCAGCTCGGCACGACTGTCCCAGAAAAGGTCGGGGATGGGGTCAGTTAGCTCTGAGTGGTGGTTGAGACGTGCACGCAAGATCAACAGATCCTTGGAAAGCTGCAGAATCATGCGTTGGCTAGAGCGTAGCCGGCTTGGGCTGTCAAGTGGCAGATTGGTAAAATCATTGGTACTCTCGCCGTATTTGCCCATTTTGTTTTCAAGCACGGCTAGGCGTGTGCTGCGCGCAAGAGCTGAAGAGAAGGCAACTTTGGCTAGCGTTATGTTTTGTGCAGTGGTTGAGGCATCAGGGACACCCTCTGTAGCGGAGGGCGGCTTAGTACCAAGAGTTATTAGATCACCCTTAAGCCGGCTGTTCTCACAGGTGCTGTCTTCGACAAAATCGAGGTCTTCAACTTCTCGTTCCGAGATAGGGTGAGTGCCAATTGAGGCCTTGAGTAGCTCAGCTGTTAAAGGCTTTAGGTCGACACCCCATGTGACTATGGTGCCGGAGCGAAAAACAAAGATATCGCCACCTTCAGCGGGTTGAGCATGGATGACTTCACTAGGAGAAAGTCCCGTGGCATGTGGGTCAATGGCGTAGTTTTCCTTGGCCTTCAAAAGGCGGAGGGCTGTTGGCATGGTGAAGCTTTCGCTCATGCAAATGGCAGTAATCAACTTGGAAGCTGGGCGGCCTTCCTTGGGGCTATTACTGGTAGAAGGAACACCAGCGCGACGAAGTGCAGCAAGCTTGGCACCAACGGCAGGCAAGACATTGCGCTTCACTGCGATTGCCTTGGGCGACTTTGAAGCTATCGGGGCAGAGGGTAGGATTGGTACATTTTGGCCACGTGCAATGGTGCGGGAAAATAGACGGACTTGGTGAGATGGAGGAAAGTGGAGGGGTATTTGAAGTCGTCTGGAGCAAGCTGTGAATGCGGGAAACATGGCCGAACTGCTCAAAGAGTTGATTGTGCGAATAGCTGGAGAACAAGGAACTGTTATAGAGGAGGGGTGAAGGGCACAAGAGCCAAGAGCAGCTTTCAGTTCACGAGGTTGTATCACACCAAGAGTGATAGAAAGAGACGCAGATATCCATTACTTAGAGCAGAAGGGTAATAGCTAGCCTGCTTTGAAGCAAACAAAAATGGCCTTCGGATAGACTCGACGAGTGTGTAGTTAGTTGGGTGTGCCTGGCTAGCTAAATGCTTGTGATAGTGGCAAAAAGAAAAAAAAAGTACTGGGACTAGAAGACGGAGCTATTGATTGGCCCGTCTTATCGTATCATCACGTGATGTGGGGCATATGGGGTATAGAGCCACTTTTAAGCGGTGGTTAGCGCAGGAGCTTCAACGACACCTCTTGAATTAATGAGAGGGGCAAGGAAAAGACGCGAGTTTACTGGGAATAGCTGAGAAACTTGGGTGATTTGTGCTGTGTGGTATCTCGCCCTTCCAGTGTTTCCTTTCTTTTGCATTTTTCCTTTTACTTCTGCAGCATCCGCTGGAAAATGCGCGCGAATGCTGCGGCCACTGCTTAGAGCTGGCAGCTCGAGCTTCCAAAGCCTTCCTAGGAGGTCTCTTGGAAGCCACTCATATTTGAAGGTATGGTTGTTGAGGCTTGTAGTATGGCTGCTTCTTATTAGTTCTTGGGCTTCGACTACTGGGTACCTTGCTGACATCCAATTACAGGGCCGTTTTAGCACTCCCCAATCAAGATCACATGCCTCATCATCACCTGCCTTAGATGCCGACAATGACCATACCAGTCGGCCAGCCGCTGGCCGCAGTCTGCCACATTTAGATTGCAACGTCGCAAATGCTATCGATCCTTTACTTGCCGAAGACAAAGATATATGGGAGTTGATACAGGGCGCCTTGAGAGCCCCAGAGTCTCCTTCCTCCCTGCCAGGGTTAGAGAACACCCCACAGTCCTCATGCCCAGACCGGGGTCAATCGCCAGAAAAGCTCGAGTTCGATTACGAAAAGTCGTGGTCACTCGATGATGGGCTGCGTTTACTAGATCGTGCTTTCGAGCCCGAAATTTCAAAGGATCCGCTTACAGCCGAGGAAAAGCACATACGTGAACCTACGCCCACTGCTCCCGATGGGAAAACTCGCAAATTACGTTCCATATTCAACCCTGATAATCCAGAAGGGATAGCGGAAGGTCGGTCTGTTCTCGCACCACAGGATGCCTTGGAATACATGAAGCGCTTTCGTCGGCACTTTGACCTCCCTGAATCGAATAAGGTCACACAGATGATTGCCACCTCCCCCGTGCTTCACTATGAGCAGGCTACAGCTGTCGAGATGCTCCGAAGCCTTTTCATTGAGCCTCGGCTTCCTGCGCCACATGAATACAAAACTCTTCAAAAGTCCCTTGATCGTCACGGCTACACCCTGGAAAACATCAAAGAATGGGCATGGATCCTTAGTGGGAATACAGAAGATGAGTGTGTTACACGCCTCTTTGACACAGGTAGAGGACATCCATTCTTTGTTCTCAATTCTCTTCTACAAACAAGTAATAGCGGTTTTGTGCAACGGCAGTCTCTGTCTGGGCTAATTAAAGTAGTCGAGCGCTCATTTGTTAGAGATCCTCCAATTGCGAATACCCGCAATGCTGAGCGATACATTGCAAATGCTGCCATTATTATGAAGTATATTTGCGCTCATTGTTGCAGAATATGGCCCTCTCTACTACCAATCTGTGCCACAATGTTTGTGGAGATGATGGAAAAAACACTTCCGTCTATAATCAGTAATCCGGAAAAGCTCTTCGCAGCACAGAGTGCTTTATTGAACAGTTCATTACAGTCGTTTGCAAAGCTTTCGGATACAAGAGCTTACAAGAATTCTGTCTTTAACTGGCAAAGTCTGCGTATTCTTTTGGCATACTCCGACCGCCAACCCAAAAGCTTCATGCTTGACCGTAAGAGTTACGTTGCTGTGAGACTGGTTCTCCTGGCCTCTGAACATACACCCCGTGAGCGTGATATTGCTGGTAGATTGCAAGATCTCTGGCCTCCGTACCCCGTGCCACGTGACGGAATCGACGAGCAAGTGGCTCCTGAAGAGAACTACAGCCGCGTAGTAAAGCTGGGGATGATGGCTACCGAAGCTGGCTTTAACAAAACTGACTTAGACCGCGAAATCGACACGCTTGGTGGTCTGGGGCTTGATATGACACCAACTGCTCGACAGCGCGCAGTTCTCAGCAACATAAACCTTTCCAAGACTGCCAGAGAAGAGAATATTTGGGCCGCCAAAATCCGTTCAACCCGTAATGCAACTGAGGCATGGGCTGTGTTCAATGACCCGCCGACTCGCCGACTCACCCGGCCAACGGTCCGGATATATCATGCCTTATTCCGCAAGCTCGTTGCCCGCGAAAGCACTTCTCCCAAGTATCTTCCAGGCGACGGTCGTGAGCTGACACCTATCACAATTCCTAATCTTACCCCATTTGAACGAGCACGTCTCACGCCACCGTCAGTTGAGCAACTATATGAGCAGATGAAACGAGATGGGATTAATGCCGATGAAGCCTGTCTTAGTTTACTTGTTCAAGAAGCTGCTAGTGTTGCCGACGCTTGCAGATATCTTGAGGAAAGCACTTTGACAGATGCACAGTACGAGGCCATAGCAGGGCCCATGCTGGTTGAAAATATCGAGACTCTACGGACTGTTCCTCGCCTGATTGTGTCGGGATTCATCAGAGTTCTGTGCAGGAAGCATGTCCGGAACCAGGTAGACGTTGAATTGTATCATCGCGCCACGTTCTACCGCATTCAGAAAGCCGTGTGGCTCGCTTGGGCCCGGTTTCCCGGGAGACATCCTTCTGGTGTCTCAGTCTGGCGCGATATCTGCACCGTCATGTCACGGTCGCCAACTCCGCGCCTGCATCCGAATATCTCAGAGGAAGCGAACATGGCAAGACTAGTACCACTGTTCTTCCGTGGCTTTTTCCATCTGGTAGATAGCTATGGCCGAGACTTGGAGAGTGCGGCTAATTTATTTTCTGTTATAGAGGCATACATGGTCCCTCATATCAACGCACATAAGAATTTCTCTCTAGAAAAGCCTCTGGCGGGTGTGATGTCAGTCTTTGCCATGGAGCAGCAGCCGCCCACACATTCCAACATCCCCTCGGCAAGAGAATATGATCGTCTCAAATCGACCCTACTAGAGCAACGGCAAGACTCCAGCTCTGTCGAAATGGCTTGGCTATTACGACGATTCTCTGGATGTTTCTTTAATCGCATCCGCGATCCTGGTCCGCTTAGTCCCTCTTCACATGATAAAGTAGCTGCTAGCCAAGATTCCGATGACCACAGTATCGACGGTGAAATTCTACCTAGCATTTACACTGTACCCAGCGATGCCGTCCACCGGCTGATGCGTGCATGGGCCTTTACGGGCAACTTTGCTGGCATGGCACGACTGGTGCGTTGGATCGCGACTGAGTGGACCGAGGGGGATCTCGTGGATCATGAAGGTGCCAGTACACGCGAGCGTAACAGTATCCATAACGCACTATGTGCTTTTCGCCTGTTTGCTGAGCCCTTCCGGCCAGAAAAGGAGGTACATGCTCTGCGTGACTTGGTTGATAATCGTGCGGAGAGAGAGGATTGTGGCTTCAGTTGGCCCGGCGAGGTGGAGCGCGATTTATATGGCCAGGGAGATTTACTAGGCCACGCACAGCTGTTGAAGAACGTCCTAGATAGGATTCTTAAACAGCGTGGGATTGTCAGAAAGGTGTATGATTTACCTGACTGGGAGCTGGACATGGAAGAGTGGTGGGAGAAACCGGACTACTTGTAAGAAGGGGTAGTTACATGCAACGCACATGTTCATAAAATGAGGGGAGACCAACCATATGATTATATGTAGACCAAGGCAAACGCCTAGACACAGGTTTGTACGATAAGATGTAAGCTAGTAAAGGTGTACATATCAAAAAATATGACCTGTATTTTTGTAGTTATCGCCGTCTATATGTTGAACTGTTTAGGGTAGTAAGCGTCACCACATCTAGTCAGACTACCACGAAAAGGACGCTACGAAGCGAGCACACAATGGCCTGGATGGAGAGAAGAATAGATGTGATACGAAGGCTCGTATCCCCCTTTAGCCATACCCCTGGTCTCTAGTTCAAGTCTGATGTGCCGTGACATGTTCTTTGTCGTGAGTCTTCCACTGCCGCTCCCAGGCAGTCAACAGCTGTTGGTGTACGTCGGCTTCAAGTATTTCCTATGACTTTTTAGGGTTCGGCTTGGAAGCCAGGTGGCTTTTCCCGCCCAAACAAGTCCGAGAAATTGAGAAGAGTATAAATAAGCCGTCATGCTAATGTTCACCGTCGCATAGTTGGTCACACGGAAGGTCTACCAAGCAGCGAAGTGGGTGATAAGTCCACAGAAGACAACATCGCCAGCGGTGAGAGACCCCGACGGACAGACGAGGACTTCCCCAGCCAGAAAGATTGAAGTACTGAGACACCAAAATCTCCCAGGCAACAGGCAACAAGACGTCCAACAGCCGAGAATCGAAACAGGGCCGACTAGGTGGGGGGTGATCACGTAAGGGGAGGCAAAGGAAGCGATATTCAACCCCATGAACACAGCATCAGGCAAAGACAGCATTCAGAACAAGATTCTGACATGGTGCTGAACAGAAATGGGAGCCTTGTATACCGAATTCTTCAACCTCTGCCTGACGATTGGACATCACCCGACCTGCTTCAAGGAAGCTAAGATGGTGGCAATCGCGAAAGGTGGAAAGAGAGACAGGACAGACCCTTCGTCATACAGGCTGATATCACTACTTCCCACTCTTGCAAAGGCGCTGGAAAGGATAATTGCAAAGAGGATGTCAACCGAGGCAATGGAAAAAGGCTTGTTCGGCATGAACTACGCCTGTGCCCTCCCCAGAAGGGCGGCCTCGGACCTGACACTCCTGGTAGCAACCCAGACGCGCAGCAACATGGCAAAGGGAAGGTTCACATCAATCCTCACCTTCGACATCAAGGGCGCTTTTGACGGCATCCTGCCGAACAGGATGGTGACGCGCTTGATGGAACAAAGATGGCCAAGCAACCTCTGCAAATGGGTACAGTCTTTCCTGGACGCCAGAACAGCACAGATATCCCTGGACGGAGACACGGAACCCCCCGGCCCAACCCCGGGCAGCCTACCGCAAGGGTTTCCAGTCTCCCCTATCCTGTATATGCTCTTCATGGCACCGCTATACCAACCGTGGCAGCAGAATCTGCAAGGATACATGGACGACAGACTCTGAATCAGAACTTGGAAGGCCTGCGCAAAGTCATGGAACTGACCACGCGATGGTGCCAGGACAACGGCCTCACCTTGGATCACAACAAGACTGGGCTCCTTCACCTGACGACGAAAACCTCGATCACCCAGAACCCGGACCTGGAAGTTCCCGGCATCCCGAAGATAAAGGCAACTCCCGTGAAAGGGGCGCTCAAATGGCTAGGGGTACACTTCGACAGGATACTGAGCTTGAATGCACAGGCGAAGCATGTGGCCAACAAGATTCCGCACACAGCGATTGCGCGGGACCTCACAGGTATGGGAGGCAGGGGTACAGAAAACCGGCACATGAAAACTCGGACCTCTTCGAATTTGATTTGAATATATTTAACGTCTACTACAAACGACGCCGGATTGTTTACCGGACAGACCTAGCCCTCCGCAAGACTGACTACAGGTCTTGGGCGAGAAAAGCTCGTAAGCTCCCAAGCAAACTTGTTACTCGCCCTCCCGGACCTCTCCGGGGCTCCGGACTCCCAAAGTGGGTCCTCCGGATAGACTCAAGGGGATAAATAAAGCCAATATTGTCATGAAGCGTAATTGGTGTAGTGGTAACATTAATCGTTGCCATCCGGTAATGATTTCGATTAGCCCTGGGTTCGATTCCCAGATTACGCAGCTGCTGTCTCGTGAGTTTCCGCCGTTCATGACTTGAAAGCGGGATGCGGGGTTTTCTCTCTTTTTTTTTTTTTTTTCTCTTTTTTTTCATTGGGCAGCTATGCATTGTGTTTGAAATATCAAGATCAGGCATCAATTGCTGCCCTGTGAGACTACGGAGACTACTTCCGGCGGAAATGGAAACACACAAGACACTGAAGCCAACAGCCGCCGGACCATGCATGCCCCCTCGAAAGTGGCTCAGCAAAGAGAAAGAAGCTGAGAAACACAGAGAGGAGGTGGACATGGCCCCCGTAGGAACTCTCTTAGCATACTCTGATGGCTCAAAAGACGCAAAAGGAAACACAGGAGCAGGATGGGTGACCACCATGGACGGAGCCACCCTGGAAACGGGACACATGGCTCTGGGGAAATGGATGGAGGTTGCAGACGCTGAAGCTTACGGAGCGTGCGAAGCAACCATGCGGGCCGTTGCACATACGGACGCCGAGGAAATCTGGATATGTCTGGACAACCAAGGAGTAGTCGACCGACTGCGCAACCCGCAAGCGCGAAACAGTACCTCTCAGGGCATCATAGACATGACGAAACGGGTCCTAAACAAGTGGAAGAACAGGAAGGACGGGAGACGCGTCCAAGTGCTTTGGGTCCCGGGACATGTAGGCCTGGAGGGAAACGAACAAGCTGACGCTCAAGCCAAGCTTGGATGCCTCGGTTACTGCCGCGAACCCCGTGCCAGTCTGGCAGGGGCAAGGAGGTGGAGACGACAACAACTGCGTGCGGAGTACGAAAAGTGGTGGAAAGAGCAGAAAGGATATCGTCCACTGCAGGACATTCCCTGCAGCCCCCTTTCCGAACGCCGGGCTACAGAGGCTTGGACAGAACGGAACTGGGGCATATCCTGGCTGCCAGAACGGGACATGGAGATTTCGATCAATACCATGACCGCTTCGAACACCAATGCCCATGCAAGTGCATCCACTGCAACCAGCCAAAGGAACGAGGACACATGTGGACGTGCAAGACTTTACCAAGGCCGTGTAGCCAAAGGTTTACGGACAAGCTACTGAAAAACATAGAGGCGACAAAGTACGTTGCCGGCGTGCTACATCGGAACCTGAAGTTTCTACAGCGGAAGTGAGTAAAACAACCCGCACACGCACACGACATGGCTTCTTCGCAGTGAAGGAGAGAGGAGGAGAGAGGAGGTTGATGGGGACGAAAGGGGGAGAAGGGAAGAGAGGAGTGAGGAGAGAGGAGGTGTGTTCTTTTTTAAAAAAAAAAAAAAAAAAAGAAGGAAAAACAAGACAGGAGCGCATGGAGATGTCGAAAGGACGCGGAAGAGAGATCGGAAGCTCCTTTCTCGTGACGCACAGGGTCTACTAAAAATGCGACAACCACCTCGCTGAGCAGAGGACAAAACCGACGTACTCCGCCAGGGCCAACACCCGGGCCGACAGCCGTTGGCCTCTTAGACTAGACTACGAGATAGATAGGTAGGGCGCCGCAAGCCAAAAACACCAGGTAACCAATCCTGGGAACCCAACCAGCAGGGTAGCCCTCGGGCATCGTTTCACGGAGAAGACTCTTGGCCGCAAGGCCGGACCCTAAAAAGTCATAAGAGCAGTTCGAAGAAGACGCAAACCTGCAACCGCTGACTGCCCGGAAGAGGGGTTGGAGGATGACGATATCTTCCTACTCTCTTTCCGTCCAGAACATGCCGTCGTATTGCTGTGGAAAACCAGTAGGTAGACGTTAAAAAATACAAACAAACAAACAAACAATGAATTTGGACTTGTCTTAGGTCTGGACGCCGCGGCAACCTCAGTACAGATCTTGCAACATGACTGCTGCGGTGGATCTCGTGGGGTCTAGCTGGGTGGTTAACGCTATGCTGTAACCTGGGTGGCCTACCCAAGCCCCCATTCTCCATGCTCCATGCTCCATCCTCCATCGGCACTTTCAACATCTCGCTCACTATATGTTTATCGTGTTTCCTCCTACAAATTCCTCCGCTCCATGGTTGACTAATGCTGCCGCTGCTCATAGCTTTTCTCTCTTTAGCCATGTCTCGGCCTTGACTCCCTCCTCGACGCATCTAATCAAGCGCGCTTAACCATCTCCAAATCCTAAGAGACCTTGGATCTCAATCCTACACTCTGCTCATAATCAGACTTGCATCAGCCGATAGCAATGACCACGTTAACGCCTACCCAATTTGCCCCAGACCCGCCGGGGAAGCTTGGCAAGCACTCTTCCAGGGATGTTGGTTATTTCACCATGGCTACCCTCCACGAAGGCGATAGCTCTACCGGGTGGCGAGCCTCCATATGCCTAGATGTTGCACCCAGCACAATTATACGCTTAGCTATGCCTGATATGATTTCCTCATAGGGTGGTGAGCTTGCACAGTACCGAGGATTCGGGTACCACCGTCTCTCTAACTATGCTCTCAACACCCAGGATACGCATCATCAAAGCTGCGTGCAGACTGTAGATTGCTTCCGACACTACGTTCTGGTTATATAACAGGCATTGAGACTGTCCATGTGCAACTGCAAATAAATAACCACTAGCATCGGAATATATCCCATGTCTCAGCCATACTCAGGCTCAGCAACTATGCGGTTGCCATCGGATAAACCTCAGTCGATCCAGTATCTGTACTATCAATATACTACCCGGAGCAATATATGCGTCCCCAGACAAACATGGTTTTCCCATTTGGAAACAAAGCAGTATATGCGGTAGCTTGTGGTGCGCACAAAGGTGGTAACAATATCCAAGCATTGTGATAGCCACAATCCCTGTCTGATGTGAAGCGTACCGAGATCTGCATTCAGCTATCTTGCTATCATCTAGTTGAGCGCACTAGTTACCCACTTCCATGCACAATAGGCTGGCTCTCGCTACCGCCGACTGAAATAGGCCAAGCGTTTGTGTCAGATCCATAGGCATTAGAGGTGGCCCGCCCTGCGAGGTTCTATCAACCTATCCCGATCCATCTCTACAAGACGAGACAGCACAAGGACCTAAGCCTTGCAAAATCATCATTGGCCAAGTGAACCTCTAGCAGCAGTTGCTAGTGCCCATATTGAGACATCTAGATACTGGCTGTGTATTCTGCTAGACGGCTATCTATTGACGCCATGCTCACTATTCTCAATATCTTGAGCTTGGCAACAAAGCGTATTATTTATTACTTGACACAATCTATTTTGCAATAGACAGATGCCACACTAAAGACTAAGTCTCGGTGTTACAGTAGGGCTTTATACACAGGAGGATGCACAAAACTCGATAGTCTTACGGATCAACATTTATGCACCCACAAGGTGACTTTCAAATGTTTGAAGCTGGACGCAATAAGGTGTACGTACGATCGAGCTGATGAGTTTGTATACAGCAAATGTAACCTTGTAATAACCAACTATAGTCATGAAGAGCATCAAGAGCTTTGGATTTAAAGATTCTAATATAGAGACAGAGGAAACGAAAAAGAAAAAAACAAAGGAAAAATGAAAAAGTTATGATAATACGGGGAGAATCCTAAGCTCTATCGGGAATAGGTATTTCCCTAATATCATTAAAGAGCTAACACACATATCGTCCGCCCATCTCTCTTCTATCTGGCCACTGGGGCTTCAGCAACGGTAGCGGTCACGTATCTAGTACTTGTTGGAGTGTAAGTCACAGTCTCATACTCCTCCCCAGAAACCGAAGGTGCAGAAGGCTCAACCGTAGCGCCGGGAACGGTTATGAACGAAGTCAAGGTTGGGGTAACAGTGACGGTAACATATTCAGTGGTCTCTACCACGAGCTCAGTTGTGGGTATTGGTATAGATGAGGTTGAGGAGGGTGATCCATAAGATGTACCCAAGATATTCTCGGCATAGTCCTGTTTGTAGCAATCCATTTGTACTCCATCTGTCGTGTTCAGAGGAATGGCATAGCATTTCGTCCCAGTCCCGCACCGGGTCAAGGCGTATCTGCTGTTGTAAAGATCGCATGTCGCCATATCTCCGTCAATGCAAGCTACCGACTCTGTCGTGCATCTAGATGATACAGTAAGAGCAGAAAACATCATGTTGAAGCCCCGAGCAAGATCCAGATTTGCCGAATAGGTCTCCGGGGAAACAGTTCCGGTGGAAGGAGGGGCTGAATAAATCACAGAAGGGACAATGGCACCAGGTGGGGAAGCAGACGATGTCAGGCCAGGTATGGTCACAACCGCGCCTGCAGGAGCCGTTAAAGTAACGATAACATTCACGATACTAGATGTAGAGCTGGATGAAGACCCGGGCACAGATACGGACGGCTTAAAGTCTGCATAGGGTGTTGAGATAATAATCCCGCTAGAGCCCACATCAGCAGACGGGGCTGTCTGTGTAGGGCTCAGACTTGACCCGCTGCCTGGAAAACTGGTTACGACTGGGGGAGCATTCGATGTTGAGACCTCAGTTCGAGAAAACTTTGTGGTAGAGACTAACTTTGAAGAGGAGGGAGACAAAGTTGAACTTGTGGTCAAGACTGGCGTTGGCGCAGCAGAAGGGGCCACATCAGCTACTGGCAGAGATGGCTGCACTGAAGCTCTTGTGCTACTAGTCAGAGAAGGAGTCTTATGGGTAGAAGTAGCTGGCGGCGTCACTGTTACTGTAGTAGGTGCATCAGGCAAAACCGTAACCTCGACGTAGCCCGGGCCCTTGATAGTTGAAAAGCTAGCAGCCTCTGTGGGAAGCGAAGATGCGCCCGGCTTGCTCTTCGAGACTGTCGAAGGTCCTGTAGTAGTTTGCTCGATAGGGCTAAAGATCGGACTAGGAGTGCCCGAGTTGAAAAAGTTTGAGAAGTCCTCAGTATACTCTTTCACAGATATCTTGGTAGTGACCGGTTCTGATGGGGATACATCAGAACTAGCAGGAGGCACTGTAGTTGGTGTAACTGAAGAAGGGGTGGCTTGAAGGCCTGTCGACAAGGAGTTGAGATCGAGGTCGGGAGTTAAGGTCGTGTTGTAGTTGTGTCTAAGCAAGAATTAGGAAAACGAAGCATGTCAATATCGTAACAATAGACTTACCTGGGGCGAAAGTGCAAAGGGCCGGCTTCCGTCGAGATAGCCAGCATCCAGACCAGAAAGACAAGTGAAAGAATGGAGCCCATAGTAGCCTCAATGCAGCTGATCAAGGTATAGAGAATAGACGTATCGAGGGCAAAGAACGAGCCACGGCGCTGATATAGAGCAGGATGGATGCAGGGTAGATGACAAAGAGAATGACGAAGAAGGCGATAGACCGATAGGCAGAAACCAGGGACGAGCCCGAACTTATACACAAGAAGAATTAAAGCCAGATGTTAAAGGCAAATGAAATAGATGTAGGCAGCCAGCAGCCTAGATTAGATGCAAAGAATCTGAAAGAAGGAAACGTATCAAAGACACAGCAAATAGGGTGAAAGAAGAACGAAGCCCAGCTTCAAAATGCCAAGGGAAGGAGAAAGAGAAGCGAAAGAAAGAAACAGCAGAAAGGCAGAAAGGAAAGTCAACCAACGAAACGAGTATTAACAGACCAGCTGGAAAAGGAAAAGAATAAAGAAAAGAAAAGAAAAGAAAAAAGACAGAACAAAGAAAACTGATAGAAACACTAAACTAAAGGAAGATCCGGGACAATGGACCAGGAAATGCTTGTCACGATGAGGAGCGGCTGCTCGATCTTATACTCCTAGTGTTGCTCTCTAAAGTTGCACAAGTAGGGTCTCACTGATACCCCAGGCTAGTCCGTTCCAAAGTTGGACTGGTCATGATTGTCATTGGCACCACTCGAAGAAAAAAAGACGACCTGATGTTAATTTTGAATCCTACGATGGCGCTGTGTAAGTCATTATCAGCCAAGCAAATCTAGAGACAGTCCTTTGTCGTCTAGATGCCCCTGGCCTAGATCATGTTTGGGTCCACTATACCGGCTGGTATTTAGTGTTGCAAAGAAGACATCAGGCAGTATGACTGCGAGAGACACTGACCCTAATCTCTCCAACCCTTGTAACAGTCACCTAAGCACAATGTGCAAGGCCTTCAAGTCGACAGCTCGCAGCCAATAGTTTGATGAGCGCTAAGGAGCATGCAATAAGCCGTACCACAACAAAGCCAGCTTAAATACACTGCTTTGAACGGTGTGACCAAACTTGGCGTGATGAAGTGGTTCAAAACTGGCGTGGACTACTCCTCAGTATCCATTATAGTCCGTCGTATTGCTGCGTAAAACAGTAGGTAGACGTAAAATAACACAATAAACAATAAACAATTAGAATCCATTAAGCTTTGAGAAATGTGCTTAAAAGTAGGATCTCTATGTGATCATCGTTCTTCGGCCCCAGGCTCCTATGTTAATATTCCTCTTTAACGGTAAGTTTATACATGACAAGGAATCTTGAAACTCCAAGCCTCGCTTCCTTTCTAGAGCTCCGGGCCCACGAAACTGGCCGGGCGCTTAGAGCAGTGAAGCAAAAATAACTTGCATTGGGCGTTGTACGAATCTGCACATGAGACACAAACCAGGTGCCGCCTGAGCACAAAGGTTGATGCTATAAAAAGATGTCGCCCTCCGACCTCTCTTGCGGGCAGTCAGCAGTCAGCAGTTCTAGATGTGGAGTGAGGTTTGGATCCTAGACCGGGAAGCCGCCATGAGGCGGCAAAAGGATATGCCTTCAAGCGGATTTGAACCGCTGACCTCGACATTACTAGTGTCGCGCTCTGCCAACTGAGCTATGAAGGCTTGTCTTTTTTGAACGTGATAACGGTGAAAAATACGCATTTATAAATGTAGCGCAAATGCGAAAAGTTTCCCCATAAAAAAAAAACTTTCCAACTCTTCCTCTTACAACCCTCGGGCGGGGTACCTTTGAGGTCTGGTGCCTCCTCTTCTCCCGGGCTGCCGGAGGACGACGCCTATGACACTGATGGGCGTCTTTCATTCTTTTCTTTTTCTCTGACTCTGTCATGGATCTGGACAATGAGCTGTGAAGCCTTGAGGCCGCGCTTTCCCAACTTTGAGGATAACCTCGTCGTCGACTCGCCCTCTCTTTCACGACTTCCGCGATCGCCAACTCCTCATCGCCACAACACCACTCCAACTCAAGGAGCTCACCTTCACATTCAGGACTGAATTTTGAGAGTTCACACAGCCCGCCCCCTTTTTCTTTTGTTTTGTTTTCTTCCTCGCGTTCCTCTGTCCTCGGACAGACTGGTGACTGTGGCAGGTCACCAGAAAGGGGGCTGGCTGCCTTGCGCCTCATCCACAACCCAAGGCAGCGGCCACCAGAAAAGCAGAAGGTTATATCGTGAGCCCTCGGATGCTCACACAGTCTGGGTTTTTCTCGTCTTTGGAGGGGTTTTTCCCAGGCTGCACTGGAAGCTGCCGTCCTGCTCTCGTGATTCTCACGATTCCAGTAGACGTTAAATATATTCAAATCAAATCAAATTCTCCCACAAAAAAACTTTCCTTTCCAACTCCAGGAAAAGGAGGTAATCCTAAGCAACCCTACAAATTACAGAGACAAACGACTACCAACAAGACAGAAAACGACAACAGTATGGAGAGGGAGACTGCTCCAGGGAACGCCCCACCAGATCAGTCCCAGGACAAAGAGACAACTGATGGAGGTCCAGACGCGACCACCGAAGTCGAGGTGGAGATGGCCGAGGTGGACGACACCGTGTCCCCTGCTGAGAAGCAGAGGACCGCGCCCGTCCCAAAGGACACGACAGACAAAACCATCGAAACCAAGACCCGCGACGGAAAGAGTACCGAAAAGGAACGGAACGTCGCGCTAGCACGCAGAGGCCTCGCCGCGGAAATGAAACAGCGTGAGCTGAGGACCAATGCGACACTCTGGCTGGCAGAGATGATACCAGAAATTTGCAACCAAGCGATCGCCATGTCCAAGGGTGACGCCTCGGTAAAGAGACTGGCCGGACACGTTTCGGCTGAATTTAGGGCGAAGCTCAAGCTTCTCCAAGGCAACCAAGCCACGGGCAACCCCAACGAAACGAAGAAGCCCGTGTCCGAGAAAACGGCCAATAGCGACAGGACCCTTAACCCCAAGAAAGGGAGCAACCCGGAAAAGGGACCTGTTTCATACGCCACAATCGCGTCCCAGGGGGATAAAGGGACCAACAAGACGGTGTTACTGAAAAGTAAGACCACCCCGAAGAAGGCCATCAAAGAGAAAGAACAGATGGTGAGGGTTTTCATCCGGGGACCGACGGCGGCCAATGAAGGCGCCGCCGGGGAAAAGGTAGCGAAAGCCCTTGGAATCAAAGATCCCGAGCAGCCAATGAAGAAGGTGAACTCGGGGTGGGCTTTCCACATGCCGAAGAACACCGCCACCGCAACCAAACTGGACCGGATCAGGGAGGCTTGCGGTGCGAAAGCATGCGAACTGGAGTCCAAATGGACACACGCCCGCATCACCAACCTGAGCGACTTCTATGTCCTGGGTTCAAATGGCCCCGTAGCCCAGAAGAAAGAAGAGTGGTTCACGGGCCAGATAGAGAAACAGACCGGCGGCCGCGTTAGGTCAATAAAGTGGCAAATGGAAACGGAAAAATACAAAGACGCCACTCTCCGGATCGCACTCGAGCTTCCAGAAGGACGGCAGCTTCCCAAGACGCTGACCTTCGACGGGAGCACCACCAACGCCGCCGTCAAGAGGTGCCGGACCAAGTCCACACCACTTTGCCGGCAATGCTGGAAGACCCACCCCACGACGGCCTGCAAAGACAAGCCGCGATGCAGACTGTGCGGCTCCACTGGGCACATCGAACGAGAGCACAAAGGGGCCCAGACGGATTGTATAGTCTGCAACACGCCCGGACATACCGCAGGGGAACCGGCGTGCAAGCGGGTAGGCCCGCCAAGAAGCCGGCCACAGAAACCCACGGAGAACGTCTCGCGCGGGGCGGACGGCACGTATCAAGGCAACAAAAAACATACTCTAACTCTTAGGGGTCTACAACGCGCCAGAAAAGAGCTTTCGGATTAGCGAAGCTCTGCGAGAGCTACGGCTCATTGAGAAGGAACACAACTGGATAGCGCTGGGAGACTTCAACGCCCCCCACGGCACGTGGGACTCCAACGAAAAAGAAAACCCGCAAGGGAAAGTATTGGAAAATTGGATGACCGAGAACAACCTAGTGGTGCTTAACCAGAAGAGCGAACCTACTCAGAGAGCCAGAAGAGTGTTGGACATGGTGGTTATGCCGCATAGGGCAGTGGTTGGATTGGAAACATGTATGCGACTCGTCCCAGGAAGTACAAGTGACCATGAAATCCTGGAAGTGGAAGTGCAGGCAAGGGCAGCACGTAAGAGACCTGAGACTAGATGGAGGTTGAGCAAAATGGACAAAGAACGCTTTGTACTTGCCTGCGAAAGAGAAGCTGTCGAGCTGGACCTGATGTTTGAGGACGGGGATAAAGGTCCAGATGCGACGGACGAGCTGGCCAGGAAGATGGTGGCGGCAGTAGAGAGGGCTCTAGAGACATCGACACCGAAAACGCACTCTAAGATCATCCTTAAGCCATGGTGGAACGAAGAATGCCGACAACAGAACGCCAAAATGAGAGAAGCTCGGAGCAACCACCGCACGAACGTGGATGACGTCGGACTCAAAGTTGCATATGCAAGGGAACAGAAAGCAATGCGGAAGAGGAAGACTGTTGTGCAGATGGGTTAGAAGCTTATGGAAGGAAGAGAGGCGAGCATCTATGGTGAAGACACAACCACAGCTCTCGTAGGAGGCTCACTCCCACAGGGCTCACCAATCTACCCAGTGCTATATATGCTCTTCATGGCACCGCTCTACAAGCATATGCCCCCGCTACTGGGATATGCAGACGACGGGGCCTTGGTGGTTAGTGGACGAGACTTTGCAGAAAATAGCAGTGCAATCGAGGTCATCATAAGGCCCAGGCACGTATGTCCCGACGCCGGCGAAGGAATCAATGAGATGGCTTGGACTACACCTGGACTCGAGTCTTCTCTTCAACAAACACATCGCACAGGTCACCGCGAGTGTCAACCGATTGGCAAATGGCTTGAGGTATCTAGCCGGATGTTACAAAGGGACAGACACAAAAAGTATGCTCACAGCGGTACTGGCCCGTGCCTTGAGCAAAGCACTCTTCGCGGCGAGCGCCTGGTCCGCGGTGGAGACAACCAAGGAGTCAGCGGAGAAGTTGAACATCTCGCTCAGGAAGTGCTTCCGAGCAGCCACTACAAACAGCACATCACAGGAAGCGGTAGACGAGACGAGACAAATCCTAAAAGCCTGAACAGACAAGACACCCGGAAGGATCGCCCGAGTGCTATGGGTCCCAGGACACATGGGCATTCGGGGCAACGAGTTAGTCGACGCCCAGCCCAAGTTAGGATGCCAAGGATTGGTAACAGAACACCGCTTCAGCCTCGCAGGAGCACGGGGATGGAGGACAGACTGCCTACGTCTCGACTACGAAGGTTGGTGAAAAGAGCAAAAAGGATACCGTCCACTTGGAGCCGGTGTCTCCACTGAACCCCCTTTCCGTACCTCCCGCTACAAGGGGCTTACCAGAATAGGGCTGGGTCACATCCTCGCGGCTAGAACAGGCGATGGTGACTTTGACAAATATCATGAGCGTTGGAACCACAACTGTCCGCTTGGATGCAGGGCATGCAACCAAGCAAAGGAACGAGGCCACTGATGGACATGCAAGGCACTGCCTAGACCTTGGAGCCAACGGTTTGCGGACAAGCTCCTTTAAAAAAACACGAAAGCGACAAGCTATGTCGCCAACATGCTTCGCCGCAACCTCAAGCTCATTCAAGAGTCACCGCAACCCGAGCCCAATCTGGGCTGTCTGGACACTATAGAGGCAACCCCCGCTTTGGAGACGCGGAGAGGCAGGTCACTGCCACCGCAGACAACAGAGGACCGACCACAACAGGGGCAGCCTGGCATGACACGACCAACTCCGGGACAGCAAAGACAGCAACGAAGGAGACGAGGAGGGTGGAGTGGAGGGAGTACGGAAGAGGAAGGGATAAAGGATAGGAGGAGGAAACGTTTGCAGGATAGGAAGGAGACGTCGAGGAAGGCTCCATGAGAAGATACCGAGGGAGCTCTACTACCGGCCCCCAGCAAAACAGGAAAACATTAAACGATGTGGCAACAGCCATGCACATAGAAGGACAAAACCGCTGTACTCCGCCGGGGTCTACCCCTGTGCCGAAAGCCGGCGGCCTGTTAGCCTAGTTCACACGCTGCAGGGACGTATCCGCGAAGCTTAGCATCCCCCTGATGGAGCACATCTCGTCCCGATGCGCTCAACACGAAGGGGACATCTGACCATTTAGATATAAGACAGTTGTCACCCTTGTTTCGGGTTGAGCTTTTTCGGGAGGTTGATGATAAAGCTGCCCTGTAAAAAGACATCAACTAGTAAAACAACATCGTTGTATTCGTTATTCTAGCTAATGTCATGACTACAAGTTCATACACCACCAAACCATACACTTCGTATCCCATAGTCTACGTGGGTATATATGTATAGAAAAGGCCAAACCAAGATATCCGTTACTCAATAACACGGGAAATAGGAAAACAAAATAGAGAAAACGCACTCCTCACCGACGGCGGCGGTACTTACTGTTGAAGCTAGGCCCGCCCTTGGCGCCAAAGTTGCGCAGCTTGAGCCTCTTGAAGTTTGCATGCGCTAGCTCATTAACTTTGCGCAGTGGCTTTTTAGCCTGTATGGAATCGCCTTCAGACTCAGCAGATGTAGGACCAGATGCTTTCTTTCTCCTCCCTTGATGCGCTTTCTGCGGTGGTGGCGGGACATTCTCATCATTGGTATCGACAAACTCGCCGTCCGAGTCGGGGCCCAAAAGAGCAGGGTCTTGCGGTTGTGTTTCGGGGATAACGTCGGGGTCATCGCCAGCGGCGTCAGCGGGTCGTTGGTAAATAGTCGGCTTGATCGTAACCTTGCGTGTAGTCCGCTTAGGCTTCCGCTTTTTGTACCGTGTGTATGATGTGCGGCCCTTGGACGTTTTCTCCTGATCAGTATCGTACATGTTGACATCATCAAATCCACTGAGAAGGCGTAGGCGGGGTTGACTGTCCAGTATTGTCTCACTAACGCTGAGATCAGCTGCATTATCCAGACTGTCTTGCGCAGGGTGTGTATCTTCGGGCTCCTCACTGCCAGCTATAGGTAGTGTCAGCTGCTGGAGGGGTTTGCGTTCAAACTTAGGTGGCGATGGATGGACAGGTCTACTAGGCAAGTCCTCAAACTCAGCTGCTTCCATTGCACGCATAGCTTCCTCGTCATCTTCATAAGCCTCCTCTTCAACTTTCCGCAAGCTAGCTACGAGGGAGCTTAGACCCTTTGAAAATTGTGGTCTACCTAAACGAACGGGGCGACTAGGCGAAGTAAGGTCCGTTTCTTTATCAAAGATGACAGGCGCAGTACGGCGCTTGAGAAACAATGGTGTGCTGAAATCTTTAGAAACCGACTTTGGAGTGGTTCCAACAGCAGAGCCAGAAGCAGGGCCGCCTGATCGCTTTGTTGGAGTGAGGAAGGAGTCTAGCATTTGGCGTTTTGAGGCAGACATGGGAGTTCGGGTTCGGGAGAATACAGAGTCGTCGTCCGTCTCATCTAGCTTGCGTTTTTGTGGGGTTGAGATGTCTGCAAAGCCTACTTTGGAGGGTGACTTGTACTCTGTATCACTCATAAGATCGAATAGTCCTAGGACCCGGCCATCCCGTTGAGGGGTCGGTCCGATAGTTGAAGGGGGTTCCGGACTAGCCAGCCGTTTCGAGGTGGGGGTGAGAAAGTCGGGTTGGGCAATACGGGTTCTAGTTGGCGTCTGAAAGTGTTGGACACGAGTCTTGGATGGTGTCACGAGAATCGCCTGTTTGTATTTCCTAGGAGAGGCGGGGTGTGGTTCGGTCGGTCGGGAGTTTGCCGCTTTAGGGGACTTCTGCTTTGGCCTCTTACCGCTGAGTACATCTCGCAGATTGTTATATTGTTTGTATTTGGCAGCTAAGGGTAGAGGCTATGTTAGTTGGTATCAATAGCGAAGTGTAGGCTGTAGCGTACCGATATCAGGACTGGCTTTGATAGCTTCCCGTGAAGGTTTTTGGCCGTTGTGTCTCTCAGCATACTTCGATTCCCAGGATTTGAGCTCAGCCCTAATAGCAATACATTGTTTATCTAGCTTGTCACGCTCGGCAGCATCCATATCCGGAGATAGTAGAATATGACAGTAGAACAAACAGGGAGGTTTGGGTGAAGGGGAGAAGAGTAACGAAGACGAGAGCGGATGACGTATATGTAGGTTAGCTTGCACGGTAAGAAACCAAAAATTGAATTAAGGTGGGTGAATAGCGATAAAGGGTTGCTATGATGGGCTTCAACAAAAAAAAAACCCTCCCAATATATCAAAGGTACAACACTTTCAGTTACTCTTCTTCTTCAGTGGCTCTGAGGCAAGAGTTTAATTGATAAAGTCTTGAGCGCGACTACGCGCGTCTCAAACGCGTTGGCGTTGGCAAGGCAGTGCTCCACTTATTTTTCACTAGCCGGGGCTAAGCTCGGTCGGTGTGGGTCACTACGAGTTCTGGGGGTGTCTTTGTTTTGTTAAGACACTATGAGAGCTGTAAACAATGGAGCCTGTGGTTTTCTATATGCTTGTGAATAATTCATTGTTTAGAAAACTGACGCCATAGACTGAAATTAGAAACTTCCAAGTATTCAGTCCCTTTGCCCCTTTGATATCCTCACCACTCGTTGTCTGTCATGGCATTCAGTCCACCTAGGTCTTTCTCCATCGCTCGTAGTCTGTTCTGTAAATCTCTCTTCTTGCGATCTAATTCTCTGACCTCCTCTTCCTCGGCTCTCAGATCCTCTTCAGTTATGACTATACTGTCATTCTGATTCTCTTCCTCCTCCTCATGCTTCGTCCCATCTTCATCCATCCAATCTTTGTTCATTGCTTCAAGCTGCAGCGACTGCTCTGCAACTTTGTTCTCGTAATATGCCATTGTGTTGGCTAGGTTCGCATGTTTGTTCCTGATCTGTGAAATACGTGCTGCCACGCCTGCTGGTGAATACACCGTGCACAGCTTCTCTGCCCCACGTAAAAGAACTTCGACATCAACATCGCCACCACCCGCCCCCGATCGTGCACTTGCCGTGCCTCGCTCACCGCGTCGTAGCTGGTCATGCAGTTCGCCACCCAAGACCGCCGCAACAGCTGTATTTCGTCGTGGCGCCGTACGGGACGTCGGCGGGCCTGTAGTCACCTCACCTGAGGCAACGTTGAAGACAGTCTGACGCCTTGATTTGGACTTGGCAGGCGCATCAGACTCCGAAGCACCACTTCCCCCGGCAGTGTTGGACGTAAGGGTAGGTGTGCTAGGTGTTTTCTTGGTAGGCGGAACACTAAATAGTGCGCGCTCGTGGGGCTCGGTGTCGCGGATGAGAGAAGTGATGTCGTGGTTAGATAGAAGGGCGTTGGTAAAAATACGTGGAGGTGGAAAGCTGCAGTATAAACAACGGTCAGTACTGCAAAGTATCAAAAGGGGGACATCTCAGCTTACGGTAGAGAGTTTATGCCTTCACAACAAAGCTGTATTTGCTCTAAATGCACAGAAAGCAAGGACATGGTGTGTACTGTTTACTTATTGGTTGCCGAGACCGAGGTGTTTGCTTTGCGCGCCAATCACTTGGTTGCTGATATTTGCTCCGAAGGGGTTTTAGAAGTAAAATCTGCGCTTATTTTTGAAAATTGAGGGTCTAATAAAGAGGCAAGTGTTGAGGCAAAAGACTATTATTGTCAAGCTACTCTACGTCAAAACTGTGATAAAAGACTTGATTACGTATGTTAACAATTTATCTCTTATCGATAAGGACAAGATCCCCCCCCCCACCTATTGAGCTTACTTTCTCTAGGTCTTCTTTCTAGGTTTAATAAGCTTAGATAAGGACAGCTATTAAACTTCAACCAAGATATGATAAACATCTAAGCTTTTCGCGGCTTTACGACTTGTAAATAGACACATGGCTCGCATCAGGCTTATTCAGGTTTCTTTGTTTGGATGGTTTTGTGCGTTAACGCGATACCTGAAACTTCAGAATAATGTAGGAAAGACTCAACGAACGATATAGAGTTGAATGCTTTTTCAAGGCCAGACGTAAAGCAAAAAAGTAGATACTCATAGTTTAGAGACATACGCTCAAGAAATTAGAAACACAAATGTAAGCAAAAGCACAGGCTTGCCTATGCTATTCACAATTCCCACCAAAAAAGAAAGATAGGATAGGAAGGAAACTTCAAAGGGGAATAGTTAATTTGATCATGTTTTGTAATATTGTTAAAGTGGTGATATGTGTATGTGATGTGATATATAGTGGTGTAGGGTAGAGTGGGTGGTGTGGTGTGGTGTGGTGTGGTGTAGTGTAGTGTGGTGTAGTTGGTCGTCAAGGTCATTATTAGCTTTATGGGTACAGAAGGACGCCATTGTCGTTTTCATTTTCAAAGTCTTCGTCATCAGACTGGACTTCCATGATCTCCCAGCCATGGTAAGGGAGCTCGCAGTCAAGCGAATAGTCATAATGCTTGTCTTCGTCATCTGTGTCCGGTTCCTCTAACTCCGGGATCCGCTCAGGTTGTGGGTCTGCCGTAGATCCAGGCCGGCGCTCGCCAACTCGACGGCGGATGCGGCGATCGCCCAAGAAACCACATTCGCTAAAAACGGTACCCTCTCGGTACTGCGATCGTAGGTCCTCAATATCAGGGTCATCACGATCGCTAAAGGGCCGCTTGCCTATGCTGCTACCGTGGCTCATGCGGGTTTGACGCTTGATCTCCCGCTGCCGCTTCACAAAGTCACGAACTTCAGGTTCTTCCAGGTCAGAATCCGACTCGTAGCTATGGCCCACGTTGAGGTTGCTCATTCCCGAAATTACATCCCGCTCAACAAATGCTTGACGTGGCCGCGAATTACTATAGTCTGGATCCACACATTCTTCAATACTAGAAGGTCTCAGAATAGTGATTTCACAGTTGTCCAGAACTGGGTCGAAATCACTGCCAACTTCCTCAAGCTCAATGCCACAAAATGATTCCACAACAGTAACGGTTGGCGTAGAGATTTTGAAGGGAGTGCGATTTCCTGGGTATGAGCTTCCGGTGCTAGGCGTGAAGCGGGGCTGGGACAAATTGCGGTGACGGTGCTGGGGATGGCGCAGGTTGCGATTTCTGCTAAAACGACCTGCATGGCCATCTTCGGGGTTCGCAGAGTTCCAGTTGTACGGTTCATCGAACTCGAAGGGTGACTGGGCAGGTCGGCGGAGAGGCTGCGGAGAGGAAGCGTCTAAATCAAAAATCGTCGAGGGAAAAATGGTGTTGCGCTCAGGCAGACTACTACTAAAGGCAGTTGTGAACTGCGAGGACGAAAATTGGGGTCTCTGAAACGCAAGCTTCTGGGCCAGCCCAAATTGGGAAGCGTGCTGGGTGAAAATAGGTCGAGCTGAAGATGACTTTTCAGTGATGCCAGGCATCCGTGACTGTGGATAGATATCCGGAGTTTGCGGGGGCGAGGCAACAGGCGGAGGAACGCCCTTAGATGCGTTGGTGGCAGGGTGAGATGATCGAGACATTGTGATTAGACGTTGGGGCAGATAGAAAAGGCAGTCGAAGGATAATGCCGTTACGTATGGGCTAGAGAGTAAAATTCCAAGATGAAGACAGACTTGAAGTTAGAAAACAAGACGAGCGAATCTTGTATATTCGTCGAAATAACCGATTACAAGATTCCCCAGTCCCTCAAAAGGGGGTAAGCCAGGGCGAGGTTTCTGGAAGAATAGGATAAAAATAAATCGGCCCTGACTTCTTTCTCCCTTGTCGAGATTGGCTGACTTTTGGGGTGGTTTTTTTTTGGCACTTCACACAGCGGCATACAGAATGCTTGGGCTGTGATCAATGGGTATGCGACGTGGGGTAAAACAAAACAAGACAAGTAAGAGACCAAAGCTGGAGGGGCAGGGAACCTCGACGAAAAGAAGGGGAAGCGGATATCAGGGAAAGACCGACGAAAAAATGAGGCTGTAATTTCTGCTCAGTGCAAAACAAAGTCGACAGATCTCAATTGACGAAGCTAAGAAAGAAGTCTGCACGTGTAGACTTTACACAGGCTGAAACAGTGACCAAGGTTCAGTCTGTATTTGTTCTACTAAGCGTAGAGTAGGCAGACGAGAAGAAATAACACACAATTGATAAGAGGTGTTGAGTTCTATAGGACGAATGTGTAGGAGTAAAACTGCGACGGCTGGCTCTTGAGTTAGAGCAATAGAGGCGACCTGAAGGGCGACTAGTGCTGGCAAGACATAGGTGTCGAGAGATGAGGAGAAAGGAAGACTTCACAGACGGGCTCAATGAGGGGCTTGGGGGTGGAAGGGAGGCAGGAAGGTTGAAGTGAGAATGAACCAACAACCAGCAAGGCAAGCAAGTTTAGTGATGCAGACTGTGCGAGACCCGCAAAGGAAGGGAAAAGCAACTGTTGGATAGGGTGCAGGTGCATACACATACATATAGTTGGATTACAGCGTAGACGTAGACTGAGACGCAGCAGACACGCTGACAAGGATTTCAGCAGGCTAGGAAGCTTGCTTGTTTATATATGAATGGACAAATATCAGTCCTCCACCCCACGGCAGCAAAAGCCTACGGGACACAAAAGGCGGTGTTGCTTGCACAAGGCTTGTTGGACTCAAAACAGAGTTGCAAAGACAGACACAGTGCAACACCGGTGCCACATGTCGAGGGCTCGCTTCTAGGGATCCGATTATGTGCATATGAAGCCTCTGCCACCACCAATATATGACCCCCTCTCAATGATTTGAGCCCAGTTCAGTCTAGACACTGTCCAAAGTCGGAATGGGGGATTTGAGTCAAGTGAGAATTCGGGTCATGGTGCATGCGTATGTACGTATGTACATGCTGCCAAGGGTTCAACTCGGATTGTTGCATCTTTCCTTGCCATGGATTGAAAGGGAGCTGGACCAAAAAGAAAATAGGGCAACATGATACGGCGATATTCAGAGGTCCAAACGATTCTAAAAGGCGATGTAGGGTTAATCTGGGTATACAACCTGGTGCAGGGTCCCCTTGAGATCTATCTCAGTTGCATACCTAGAGCTATGTCAGCGAAGGGTAGGAAGGATGGATATTTCCATCCCACTCGGAGTCAGGCTGAGGAATAGAAACAGAGGGGCGCTGAAATACATTAATGCAGTGCCAGCTTGCACAGGCTCCAACAAAACCAAACGAGGTGCGATGGCTGCATAGGGAGCTGCAGGATGCTTTGAGCGACATAGCATTGCAAGAAAACAAAGGCAAATTTGCAAGATTGGCCTAGTTAATAAAGCCACCTTGGTATCTACTGGTAAGGGAGCAAAGTGAAAACTCTTCATTTGCGTCACCCTTCTGCCGCCTTCCCCCTTTGATTACATTGTACAGCAAACAACCAATAGCAAACGATAGGGAATCAAATACACACAGTACGTACACTAATATAGTGCGTGCTTTCCCAGTGCCAGTACATTTTGTCAGGCACAGTAGATTGTTATTCGTACAAAATCGATTGTGGCACATCACTTCTGGCACTTGCCCCATTTAGAAATATATAGAAAGACGTGGCCTTCCTTGGCTAAGGTAGGTAGGTCTCAATATGGAGCGGAGCAAGGATAAGTGTAAATCAGACGGAGATTAGCTTTAATGGATAATGGCTTCAATGGACAACGGCTTCAATCATAATAGGACAGCCTTCGTGGGGCAGGCCCCCTTTGTTCCTTGTAGGCGGCATATGCTCCGCTGTCCTATAGCTATAGAGTATAAGGAGGCCAATTGTAAATCCACGACACATGCGCTTTGTTGGTCATGCTATGCTTCACTGAGGCTCAAGTAGAAGAAGGGGAGATGCCACGTCACGTGATAGGCGTACGTACTACTTACTATGTGATAGAAGGACTAGTGAGACAAGATAATCGGCACTGTTTTAGCAATATATAGCTATATTTTTTAATGTGCTGCTGTTTGATTATCGTCAGTCAATACATCGAGGGCGAATCAGCAGCAATTTATCTCACTTCACGATACCCAGGGACAATTCCTATTGTTATAAAACCCAAGAACTCTCAGCTTCAATAGCCCAGCGCATTTCGACTTCTCTGCTCTATATCTCTATTATCCAACTTTTATTTCCGGCTCATGTGTAAACAACAAGTCTACAATTCCCATGCCCTACATACATGCGCATAATTTCCAGCCTCGATTACCACCGAATACAGCCTTGTGATTTTATGGGTCACAAATCTTTCTCAAGCTTAGATATCCTCCCCCTGTTGACCTCTGCAAAAAAAGGCAAATAGCAATTGGAAATGCGGGCAACTGGCAAAGATCACCTGTCGCTTCTTCCTTCATACACATGTGTATGTATGTAGATACGCATGTATGGCTTGCTTCTCAGTTTTTTCACTTACATATGTGCTAACAAAACAGCCTAACTCGCACGTATAGACATAAGGCCCAAAATTACAGTACAAGATTTAAATAATAGGACCATTAAAAAAGGCAGATATTACACCGAGGGAAAAAATACGGTGTTACATTGAGAGTAGGGCAATAATGCGTACGCAAGTAACTCATACTCTCCCATTAGTTAATGCCTACAGCACATAACATACACATGGCCCCAATCTACTTGCTTGTGTCCTCACTTCTCAAGCTCTATCAGTTCCGGTAGCAGACAGATATACTACATTACGTTTACAATGTAGCGTAGGTTACATATATACACAGTACAGCATTCACATCCCATGCATAAGAACGTAGGATTAGCCTAGCCTAGCCCCTCCAACTAACAAGCCACATACCATGAACTACATACAGCTTATGTCTTCAACTCGTTACTGTTCGGGCAGGTTGTCAAGGCTAACAATTCAAATGAGAAGCACATATTATTGAGAAGGAATGTGAGCGCGTAACGTAGCTTCATTATCATAGTGCTTTAGGGTTCAGGGTTTGTTGTTAGGTTAGTATTAGCTTGGTCAATGCTTTTTCGTTTATGACGACCTACCAAGGATTGCGCTACACACAAAGATTAGGCCGTCGTCAAAAGGGTTAGAGCACAGACCCTGATATGACTTACACGTGACCGTGTTGCCTAAGGCTGCGTGGAGCCACCCACCACGTCGCGAATCTGGCGAGGCTGCGAAAATTGGTCTTCAAGGCACATCTGTTTTTCTTTGTCCATCTTCCCAATCATCTTCTTGTGACCCAACGGTTGCCTTGCTTACAAAATTTTATCGCCTTAGCTAACCTTCGACTTCATTTACATTGTTTTCTTTGGCGTTTTGCCCTTAATATTGACAAGAAGGATTTTATCACCACTACAATCTTTCGTCGCCATTCCCAACAGCCCAAAAAAGTGTGCGACCTGAGGCGCATGCGCAATATTGCCCTCTTTTAACAGTCAATATTTTTTCAATCACAATAGCCCAAGATGAACAATAGCACGCCTGGAACACCCGTCATGCAGACACAGGCGACGGTCAATGGCCGGCAGTTCACCATATTCCGACCAGAACATATACTGCAAATGACCTGGTTACCGGAAAGTGAACGTCAACGCTATCAGTTTGGCTTGCGATCCCTTTATTCCTCGTTCGAAAACAGTCCCAAAGACTCGGATGAGCAGCAAGGAGCCAAGAAAAAGATCCTGGAATTTTCTATGTCTCTTAACAACAAACGTAGACAGATTCTCCAGCAACAACAACAACAACAACAACAACAACAACAACAACAGCAGCAGCAACAGCAGCAGCAGCAGCAACAGCAACAGCAGCAGCAGCAGCAGCAACAGCAACAGCAGCAGCAGCAGCAGCAACAGCAACAGCAGCAGCAGCAGCAGCAACAGCAGCAGCAGCAGCAGCAGCAGCAACAGCAACAGCAGCAACAGCAGCAGCAACAGCAACAGCAGCAGCAACAGCAGCAGCAACAGCAACAACAGCAGCAACAACAGCAGCAACAACAGCAGCAACAACAACAGGGCCAAGTGCCCAGCAACAGACACAAGCCCAAGTTGCCGGCCAGGCACAAACTCAGGCACAGCAAACGCAGGCACAACAAGCGCAGGCACAGGCACAGGCACAGGCACAGGCACAGGCACAGGCACAGGCACAGGCACAGGCACAGGCACAGGCACAGGCACAGGCACAGGCGCAGGCGCAGGCGCAGGCGCAGGCACAGGCACAAGCGCAGCAAGCACAAGTACAAGCGCAGGCACAGGCACAGGCCCAATCCCAAGCTCACTCTCAAGCTCAAACCCAGGCCCAACAAGCTACTCAAAATTCTCACCCAATAGCACCTGCTGTTTCTGTAGCTCAAGCATCTGCAGCTAACATGGCTAATCGTTCGCCGAGCATCGCCGCCACGGCACCTGTCACGACAAAAATCCCTGAGAACATTATGAAACACATTAGCTCGATGCCATGGACCCCACCGCCAACACTTCTAGATACAAAGGGTGTTGAAGCTGTTCAAAAATGGATAGGGGACGCCAAGAAGAGCTACGTTAAGGCTCTCATGACTATTGAAACTACCCGTACGCGGTTGAACATGATTGGAACGGCTTACAAAGAAAAGAGCGACAAGGGCACGGCAACGGCTGAGGAGACAACCAGATATCAGCACCAGCGCGAGCAAATCCAAAAGTCTTTTACTGATGCCAATAGATACGTCGAGCAGTTCCGCAGACAGCAAGAAGCATGGAGAACATCTGCTACAAGCAAAGTTGCGGCAGCTATAGCTGGAACCAATCGTTTGGTTCAGGGAGGAACACAAGGCACTACGCCATCTGGTACACCAGTAATCGCGCCTGCTACAGCCCCATCGCAGCAAGGAACCCCTCAGCCAGGGGGTACGCCAGTTCATCTTAATTCACAAACCGAAGCGGCAAAGGCTCAGCAACAGGCTACTGCTACCGCTACTACCGTCAACCGGGCCCAAAAGCAACAGCAAATCCAACCTCAACCTGCTAAGCCTTCAACCCCAGTGTCGACCCGTCCTTCGAATATACCGGCCAATCAGATTCACTCTCATCCAATTCAACCACAGATGGCACTCCAAGCTCAGCAGCAACAGCAACTGCAGGCCCAGCAACAGCAAGCTCAAGCTCAAGCTCAAGCTCAAGCTCAGGCTCAGGCTCAGGCTCAGGCTCAGGCTCAGGCTCAGGCTCAGGCTCAGGCACAAGCTCAAGCTCAAGCTCAAGCTCAAGCTCAAGTCCAGGCTCAGGCGCAACAGGCTCAGTTTCAGCACCAAGCGCAATTGCAGCATCAAGCACGACTACATTTACAGCAACAGCAACAGCAAACGATTCAGAATACTAAGGCGCATCCGCCGTCTGTCAACACAGCAATTGCAACATCCGCTATTGGCGGGCAGATTTTGACAGGCGCGCCGAGTGCAATTACTCCTAGAGTTGGGACTCCGCAGTCTGCAACACCAGGTGGCCAGGTCCGGCCTTTGAGCATGTCGGCTGCTGTCAATATGGCCAACCAAAATCAACGACAGCAATCCGTGACACCTACGCCATCGACACAAACCACGAATACGGCAAACAAGATGGCGATTCCCAAACAGTTACCAGAACGCGCTACTCAGATACCTCAGCCAGTTGCCATGGCTGGTGGTGCGGGACCCGGACGGCCTACATACAATGCCGGTACTGGAACCCCAGGTGGTGTTCTTGCTCAGCCTGCAATTCCTAAGGTGCAGATTCCGCAATACATCAATGAGGCTGAGGGAGATCATGTTCTTAGCAAGAAGAGACTTGATGAACTTGTCCGGCAGGTGTGTGGTGGACAACCTGAAGGTCAGGAGGGGAATATCCTAGCACCGGATGTTGAGGAGGTAAGTTTATCCGTTTATTTCTTTAGGTTGTATATTGTGTGCACTGACATGACTTGTAATTTGCAGAGTATCATGACATTGGCAGACTCCTTTATCGACAATGTCCTTCTGACAGCCTGCAGGAATGCCAAGGAACGTGGGTCTAAGAGTCTGGAAACACGTGATATCCAGCTCGTGTTAGAGCGTGTGTACAATATTCGAATTCCTGGCTACTCCTCCGATGAATTGCGGATTGTGCGCAAGATCCAGCCGTCAGCTAGTTGGATTACGAAGTTGAGTGCTGTCCAGGCTGCCAAGGTCACGGGTAAGGGCGAGTAAGGCGAACGCACACAGTGAAAATATATGAGTCAGCAAGGGGAAGAGGAAGAATAAGGCGTCTTGGGTTATTTCTGGTTGTCTTTTTATTTTCCTATTCTAAATTTGTCAAGGAAGGGCGGGTGGTTAGTTAATATTGAAAGGAAACTGCAGAAAGCAGTGTATTGTGGAAGTCGGAGTTGGAAACCTCGTCTATCCTACCCTGGGGATGCTTTGATCAGAAGGGATTAGGGTCATGGAAACTGAGATATATTTCTTTGTTTATTTTGCAAGTGGGCATGTGTTCCAAATAAATGGCCTCTCCTTGTAAGGCTGAAGACTGCTTGGTCCTATTTTAGCTTATAGCTAGACCGGAGTGTGTTCTCTGGGTTCTGTGATGTGTTTGCCATAAAGATGGGATGGGACTTATAGCTTAGCCGGTGGGATATCAATATGGTACTGTGTTGTAGAGCGCCTTCTGGCCTTGGTGGGTACGAGTTGAAGATTTCTGCGATGTTGTTTTTGGTGGTGCGATACGCCTTAAGAATTGAGTGTGTAATGAGATTTGATAGTCCATCTAGTGGAGATATTTAGTCTCAATTATTAATCAATTAGACAGTCCCGGGTATATACTGCTACGAAATGGAAATGTTGCCTAGAAGCTCTGCATGTAGAAAGTGGACCTTAATTTATTATGTGGAGGTGATGCAGAGTTTGGTTACTTCTCTTCTGCCTTTCAGATAGGAACATTGTCTTATAAGTTTATCCGAACTCCACACGGAGCTCTTTTGGAAGTCGGCTTCAAATCCCCCCCACTTTCCGGGAGTTCCGGATAAGTGGATTTCCACGGCCATGCCGCTTCTGGATTCCGTAGTCCGATCATTGCCTTAAATTCAGGTATCTTCTGTGGACCCAATTGTTTTGTCAAGCCATCTGCAGCCATGCTACTCGTTGGAACAAATCCGACTTTTATTGAATCATTCTTCGCCCACTGTTTAACAGCATGGTACTGAGTGTCAATGTGTTTGGTACCCTTCTTGACTCCCAATGCTTTAGCTATCTTGATAGCTGCTTGATTGTCTCCAAAAACTAAGCTTTCCTTTTTCAACCGTAAGCTTTGGCACTCTTTTGTTTTAGTCTCGGAGATTCCGGTAATTTTGTTTAGTATACGTGGTAAATGTATACCTTCTTTCGCATACGGCGTTAATATGATGTGCTCGGCTTCCGTGGTGGACGTTGCCACAGTTGCTTGCTTCTTGGAGCTGCAGTTTATATCCCCTCCAAGTCCAACGAACGCCATCCCGCTATCTGACCTGTGGTCTTTTGCATTTGCATGGTCCGCGTCACTGTATCCATTATGCCGGTTTCCCGATATGGTATTCGGCGTAGTTATGGATCAGTCGGACGTATGCGGTGGGTAGCGCAACACTCTTTGGAGCCCTTCCACGTGTCTCGGCGTTGGTCTTTCAGATGCTTGTGCTAGGCTTGACACAGCACATGCTATATCTGGTCTTGTTATAAGGGCTGGGTACGTTATCTTCCCCAAGATTGACTGGTACCTGTTTGCTTCCAAGATTACTTCTCCATCTTGTGCTGGTTCCACGCCTTCCCATTCCTAATTGGGGTGAGAATTGAAGTCTTCTTGTCTTTTTCTTCACCTGAGGTTCCAACCCGAACTTTCTCGAGGAGTTCTATTGTCTTCGAGATATGGTAATCTCCCCGGGTGCTCTCAAGGATCACGTCCTTGTATCCTCCCGGGAGTTGCCAAGGAAATTGCTGAAAGGCGTGGTTTTTCATGTCCTCATCGTCTTTCATGTTTCCTTGCATGAAGTATCGGTTGTGGACTATTTTGAAGTACAGCCAATTCTGCAGCATGGTCTTGTCCTTCGTCAGGGGCGATCGAAGTGCCTTCCTGTATTCCTCATACGCCACCTCGAATAGGTCAGGCGCACAAGCCTCTCTCAGTACTTGATAGGCCCCATACAAAGTGGCCTCATCTTCGACAACCATCTGGAAATACTTATCCAGACTGGGATCGAGCAGACCCTTTGCTGCTTCTTGATCTTTGGTATAGGTTTGTTTCTGACTTGAGTCAGAAGATTCTGTCCTTTCCACTCCCTCCATGGGGTCTTTTTGGAGCAGAAAGTGCAGCCCAGCATTCTGAAGCTGGATCGGGAAGTTGGTCTCTCCCACTCTTTCCAGTTACTGGCATGGAAGAAGTATAGGCGACATCTTAGCTATGCTGGTGTCGGTCTCGGTCGAGGATTGATTTTATACAATCAAACAAAACATCATGAGCCTTAATTGGCTCATGAGAACGATATGACAATCGTTCGACGAAGGTAATTTATTATGAGTTGATAATTTGTAGAAATTTGTGCTTGATCAAAGTAAGTGAAATGGAAGAAGAGTTTACTTTGTGGGCTTACTCAATCTAGCACAAACCTAGTTTCGAAAATACACTCAATACAATTAATATACACTTTACTTTACAACAACTGTAGCTTACAATATCACGTGGCGTTGTGTATCACGTGGCGTTGTGCATCACGTGACACATGTACCTAGGGTTACTGCGATATAGAGCCGCTGTAAGGCTCATGGTTGGTAGCTCGTGGCCTAAACCTAATAGGTTTAGTGTAGCGCTAGGCCATCTACTAGGTAAAAGCTTCTCCAGCGTACTGTACACTGACTGGACGCCTTGTCAAGTTGGCCCTGGTGATGGCTGAGATGCAGTGGAGAGTTTTTAGAGAAGAGGACATGATGAACGGTATGCTTCGGCTTCAATAAAATATTCCATTCTACAAGTCATACTCCGAAGCTCTTATTCTAGAGGTACCTGTATGTATGCGTACTGAAAGCTGTACCAGGCTTTCTTCCTCATTATTCACTAAAAGCCTTGGACTATCTTGCTGCTCCCTGTTTTGCTGTCTTTCCCTGTACAAAACCTTCTGTCGTCACCATTTCGCCGCCTGCCACCACAAATACCCCAGCCATAAACAGCTAACTAAGCTAAGCTTCCTCTGTTTTTCTCCTCACCTCTAGACTCTCCGCCCTTCCCATCCATTCAACCAATAAACAATTGGCGATATTTCCAAAGCAAGTCCGATCAGACTTCTGGCCTTTGGCAGTCTCTTTTATTTATCCTCAATTGAAGCCCAACCTGATCGCGATCCTCGAATTCCCGTTAAATCGACTTGTCGCCCTCTACCACATACGCATCCGTATTTGAAAATCACACAACAACGTACAGTGCCGCCGCTGGCTATACTTGCTTAAATCTGAAATGCCCGCCGATAACAGAAAGACTAAAAAGGACAAAGACGGTGACGAGAAAATGACTGTGATCGTGCCCCCGTCTAAGAAGCTGAATAAGAAGGCTGACGCCGACGTCGATATGACGGATGCTGCTACCGATGTGGTTGAGCCAACCGTCGATCCTGTTACCCAGGCCATTTCAGGTACGCTTACTGGCAATATATGTGCTGTGTATATGATGAATGGGCTGATGCCTGGATGCTGGGTGTACTGCTTGAGTATATATCATTGAATACATCTATCTGGCTTCTGCCCTGCGTTGCTAGTCCTCGCCCATCTGGCAGGCTTCAATGTTATCTCTACTGTTTCTTGATCATCTCCGCTACTCCCTTTCCTGTCTGAAATTTCTAACCAAAAGATTTTGCTTTCACTTAGATATCAAGGCCAGCTGTGCACTACTAGACCGCGGTGTCACCCTTTTTGATGCCCGTTTCTCTTTGCGAGCCCTTCGTTCCATTTCTCTGCTTCGCAAGCGTCTCACGCCCGATGTAATTGCTACGGCTGTTGTCGAGACCTATCCTGCGTCTTCGGCATCCATCTCTATCGCCAAGAGCATTCTGGCTGCCATTGGTCGTGAAGAAATGTCATTTGTATCAACACCTACCGATATTGATGTCGATAGCGAACCCAAAAAATTGTCCTCAGTAGCTAAGAAGGAAAAGGAAGCCAAGGAAGTCTTTCCCGAGGTTGGCGTCTACCTAAGCATCTTGGTGCAGGTCTTCTTGCTAGACAATAAGGAGTTCGATAAGGGTGCTAAGTTCTCGACGGAGTTGGCCGAACACATCCATTCCCTCAACCGCCGTACGCTCGACTCATTGGCCGCGAAGGTCTACTATTATCTCTCTTTGTTCGTTGAGCAGCTATCGCCTAAGCCACCTTCGCCGCAGTCTCCCATTGTTTCTATTCGCCCCATCCTGCTCGCCGGTCTACGGACTGCTGTTCTACGCAGTGACACCGACACACAAGCTGCTGTTATTGTTCTGCTGCTGAGAAACTACTTGCTGACTTCCAGCATTGAACAGGCCGACCTGCTTGTTTCTCACACTCAATTCCCCGAGAATGCCTCCAACAATCAGGTTGCTCGCTTCCTATACTACCTTGGCCGTATTCGGGCCATCCAGCTGCGCTACACCGAGGCTCATGAGCACTTGACAGCTGCTTCGCGCAAGGCTCCCTCAAGTGCATGTGCCGTAGGCTTTACGCAAAGTGCCACCAAAATGCTGTTAGTGGTTGAGCTTCTGATGGGTGACATCCCTGAACGTGCCACTTTCCGTCAGCCTGCGCTAGAGACATCACTACAACCATATTTCCAGTTAGTACAGGCTGTTCGGGTAGGCAACCTAGACCTATTTGAAAAGGCCATTGCATCCGAAGCCGGCACCTTTCGCAACGACAACACGTACTCGCTGGTCCTGCGTTTGCGTCAGAATGTCATCAAAACTGGTATCCGTATGATGTCGCTGTCATACTCACGTATTCCGCTACGTGACATTTGCATCCGCCTGCAGCTGGGCAGTGAGGAGTCGGCCGAGTACATTGTTGCCAAGGCCATTCGTGATGGAGTTATCGAGGCCACTCTTGACCGCGAGCACGGATTCATGAAAAGCAAGGATGTCGGCGATGTGTATGCGACGCGCGAGCCGTCGGACGCGTTCCACGACCGTATTCGTGCCTGTCTAGCGTTGCATGATGAGAGCGTCAAGGTATGTACATATGGACTTAAACACACTACTCGGTCATGCTTGTCATATGTCTGCAATATGCGGTTTTTTTTTTCGAGGTTATTCTATTGTTCATAAAAGTCAAGATCTTTTTACTAACAAGTTTCTGCTTCATTTAGGCCATGCGTTTCCCTATGAACCAGCACCGTCTTGAACTCAAGAACGCCCAGGAAGCGCGCGAGAGAGAACGCGAAATGGCCGACGACATCCAGAACGGTGACCTGGATGATGAGGACATGAGTGGAGACTTTGATGGCATCTAAGTGCCACAAACCTAAACAGCTAGTACTAGTACTATTGAAACGTTAATCCAATAATGGTCATGGAGTTTGGTGAAGAATCTCCTACTTTCTTTCCATGCTCACGTTAGCATACGCAATTTTTGCACTTGGTTATCATAATAGAAGCGAGGCGTTTCCACAAGTAAATGAACACATGCAAAGATGCAGACTGTTATTGTAGCTAAACAATAAGTATATCGAGAGGTATCACGAGAAGTAATCAAGAAAAGAAAACAAGAGAAATACACAAGATAGATAGACAGGAGATTGTAGTCCCAGTCAACTACTACCCACCCGGTGCCACAAAACCTCCCTCAGTCTTCTTGATCGCATATCCCTCTATAAATCCAGCAGGGTCACACGCACGATCCAGGTTAATTTTATTCTGTACTACCCAATCACGCACCGCATCGCGTGAAATGTACACATAGCGAGTCTGTTTCTGGGCCTGGCTAGACTCCTGGCCCGGGATGCCGTGGCTTGATACGGACGTAGAAGATGCCGAAGTTCCTGATAATGTTTCAGCAGATTGCAATGCACGAGGTCCTTGGCTTTGCGACTTGCCTGGCTGCAAGTCTGCATCGTCACCCTGCACAACGTCCATTTCTCGTAGTGTTGCGAGGCAGTCCTCAGGCGTGATCCAGGTGGCTTGGCTGCAATCGTAGATATCAACCAAGACATCAGTGCTAGATCTATTGCTACTCAAGGCAGCAGCAGCAGCAACAGCAGCACTAGCAGAAGATTGCGCTTTTACTGCGACCTTGGTAGCGTCTACACTGAGTAGCCAACGCGCAATTTCACTACCCCAGAAGCGGCGATAGCCCTTAAGCCCGAGATCAGATATGGGCTTCTCCGGTCCGCCGAGCAGGCCCTCACGCCGGGAAATCTCATAGGACACGCCCATTAGCAGAGCACCAAGACCCTTGCGCTGCCAAGGCGGGAAGACGAGGATGCAGGCCAGATTGTTGTTGTCCCAGGACATCTTCTCCTTGGAGAAAAAGCCAGTAATACGCGGCATGGTGCTTTCAGTGGCTTTGGAGGGACTAGAGGTGGCAGGTGAGTAGACTAGCAAGAAGAAATTGAAGTTATGTACATCATAAAAGACGGACTTGGTGTCGAGGAAGAGTTTGCCAAATAGTGAGAGGTTTTGACAGAAGAGCTGTTCAGGCAAGTTGAAGGTTAGTTGTGCGCAATTTCAGCCAGTACACAGCACATATTAAGAAATACTTACCGAGTCCTTCTCGCCGTCTACCTCCCATACACTCCATTCGCCCGTCTCGCCTTTGCGCGTCGGATGGACATATACCTTCTGCCCCGGCACTCTCTCATAGAGGTGATGCCCCATGCTACAACAGAATTTGACATGCTTTGCCCACGGGAGTACTTCTCGTGCATATTTAAAGCAATATGGACACACATACAGCTTTTCCAGCAGGGGCGCTTGGCGCTTACGGCCGGGCACTCTTGCAGGACGGCTGGATGGCTGGCCTAGCACATCTTTGCTGTATGGAGATGGATACCATGTACGGAAGCAAAGGTCACCTAGCACGACATGGTCAATGTTGCGATCTGCACAGGGCATATTGGTGTTAGAGGGTGCTGTGGCGGATGTTGGCGTAGTGGATGAGGTTGTGAATGTGGCTAGGTTGTGGGTTGACACAGTAGTAGTGGCAGCCGTTGGGGCAGAGCTGGACGAGGCGGCATCTTTCCGTCTGTTTGTACAGCCTGGCCGCCGTCTGGTTTGAGGGGGCGATGGTTCTGGCTCCGGGTCAAGTGTTGCGTCTTGTGAAGAGTCATTCACACACAATTCGCTCAGCTGTTCTATCGTGGCCGCTTTGCGCGGCCTCCGACGTTTGCGAGCTGGAAGAGTTGCCGGCATCGTGTCTTTCGACGGCTGGGCTTCCGGCTCAATCTCCATGAAAATGTCCTCTGGTTCCTCCGTCTCTCCATCTCTCTTGATAACTGTGTTTGCAGCAGCATTCTCCCGAGAATTCAGCAAAGAGCCCGCCTGCTGCTGCGATCGTTTAGAAGCTAAAGTAGCCTGACGCAATGAGCGCGCTTCGCTTCCATCGGGTACATCCTGATCCCGAGTTTGACTAGCTGTGGAGGCTGGTACAGCGCGTTTCCGCTTGCTTGTAGGCATGGCTTTTCAGGGTCAGACAGACTCAATCTAGGGTTAGGAACAGAGAATTGCCAAACAAACAATAACTCGTTAAGCAACGATAAAAAGAGACAGATTTATTGCAGCAATACAGCACAGATTATCCAAATTGATCAGTGAGCTTGAGCATCATTTCTCAGAGTTTTAGACAATAGGCGTTGATAACGTATTTGTAACTTCAGCCAGGGCAACGCGTTTCTATAACCCTACACAACCCTAGGTAGATGGAAAATTAGACAAATATGAACTGTGAAATGCCTCTTCTTGCTGGTCGACCTCAAAAATCATTAAAGTAGCTTTGCCGAATTAATCTGATTTCATGAATAGCTTTACGGGAACGAGTACATGTACTAGAAATAGTGACGTTGTGTCCGGTCACGTGACCAATGAAGTCGTGATTAGAGATGCTTACAGTTGAGGATTTCATTAAAGGTGTGTAACAACGCGGTTCATATGCTGTAGTGAGTGTGATGAAAATGAAATCGAAGCATAAAGTCAAATTACACGGTACGCCAAGGGTATCATAGAAGCGGAATATAGACGGCAAGAAGGAAAACAAACGCAACGCAAATACAGATAACCAGACACTTATAGTGCTCGGCCCACAAAGGGAGACATGGAAACTAGTCGTGTTGATCCAGCTGCCTCAAACTGCTTGTCATCTATAGACGCAGTCTCGGGGGTTTGCTGACGCTGGCTAATAATGTCAACGACATCGACGAACCAGTAAAGCAGGGTTTTGCGGTTGATGACGATGATTGCAAGATCCCAGACGCTGGAGAATAGATGGATGGTTAGAAAAGGAGAGCAGGGAATGCATATAGCACTAGTATCTTACCTGATGATCCAGATCAAGCTATACACGATGACGCTCGTGTAGTCAGCCTTAATTCCCCAAAAGGAGTAACTCTTAGGGAATGGTCCGTCTGATGCCAAGTACACCAGGAATATCACAATGTAGCTAAAGATCAAGACGCACTTGATAAATGCTACCCACCCGGTTAGGGGCTTGTCAAAATGGGCAATGGAATAGAAGTTGAGGATCATGTCGACGCTTAGAAGTATTATGAGCGTGATGGCAGGAGGACTGTTGATAACGACATTAGCACTGGAAGAGCCAGCGGAAGGTGGCAGGTAGACTCACCCAGAGGACCGGTTTACAGCGGCCTCATCATAGTTGAGATAAAAGGCTAGCATCAGCATCATAAACATACACACTACTGTGTGTGCCGTCTCGGCTACTATGCCTAGAAAGCAGACCAGGCCTGTGCATCTAGACTGATCTCGCGAAGTAGGATTAGGCTCTACCGTGCGGGCAGCTTCAGCTTCATTAGAGTCAACTGGTGGACGGGCAATGGCAGAAGCGGGACTGTTGGAAAGAACCAGTGGAGGAGGGCGGTGTTGCTGCTTCATCTTCATTTTCGTGGGGTGGCGGTGTCCAAATCTATTGCAGACTCTCTTCTTAGACAATTTGTAGTCGTGTCAAAGTAAAGGAGGGGGATTTGCGAGCGAGCGAGCGGGATCAAGACAGCGAGTATACGCGTGTGTTTTGAGTCCAGCTCAGGCCGTCGAGGCAGGTTGGACCAACAGAACGGCCTTCTAAAAGCATGAGGGGAGGAGTAGCCGGCGAGAAAGACGGCCAAAGAGAGAGGACGGATGTGTGAAGAGGCAAAGGGAGAGAAATAGAGTCTGAGAGTAGCAAGCAGCCAGACTAGGATAGGCTACTCGGCTTAATAAAGAGTCATGGAAGAGTGTAGGTCCGGTATTTGAATGAAGATATGGAAGAGAGATCAAACAAGAGACGCGTTGGTTGGGTTCGTGTCAACTAGCAACAAGCAAGGCCAAGATGCAAAAGAGTCTGACAAAGGACGGCACGAAGACGGCAGACGGGTGAGCGAGCGAACGAGCGAACGAGCGGAGGGAGCTAGAGTTGCTACATATAAAGCAGCAAATATACCAACATCAAACACTCCAAGACTTCGTCTATGCCCTGGAAAGCCCCAATAGTCCTAATATGCCCTGGATATCTATAATATACTTGCTGGCTGACTGAGGAATCCCCCTCAAAACGCCGGATCCAACATATCGGATGGCGTCTTAACCGGGGGTCTTTCTCCTTGCACTTAGCCTTCCCTTCGCATTTCGGGAATTTCCAGACAATCCAACCAACAGTTGACCTTGTCTGACCTGAAATTTGGTGGACTATCAGACGAAGGTAGAGGGGCGGAGAGATGGCAGCCAAGCAAACAGAGGAGGTCTGTGTGGTTCAGATAACATGGAATGGGTGCTGTAAACGCAAGCTTCATAGTGGCTGTTGCGCAAGTTACAGCGCTTTTGTCTGCAAGCTCCAGGTCGCCCTCTCCTCGACACACGACCCTTGCTAGATGGCCGTAGTGCTTCGTCTGTTAGTTACAGGGAATTCTATATGGTGTTGTTTTACAGGCCTACCCTTCCTTGTCTGTGCTAGCCTGGACAGGGCTTGTTTTTTTCCTTAAGCAGCCCTTCGTCCGACTCTTGGTTCTTGGACGATATCCCCCAAATAGGAAGAAGAGACAACGTTTGAAACAGCGATCAGATGGTTTTATCTTTGTTCTTTTCTCTTTCTGTTCTGTTCCCTCCAGTCCTTTTGGAAACTTGCGTAGCATTACCACACTGAAAATAACCAACACGGAGTTAATCCCTAGCATTTATGAGACGATTCGAGCGTGTTTCTTATTTTGCTACCTCTCTCTGCTCTATGGCTCTTATGTCAAACGCGTTGTTGTTCCGGATACACACAAAGGACCAGGACAGTACAAATAATGCTTGACAAAGATATCATAAACATGTCATCTATATGCCAATACGTCAGTTCCCTTCACCATTAGCTCAGACTTGCCTTTAATCGAGGTCATAACCCAAAGAAGATAACAGCCTGCAGACAGCCTGCAGCGCACAGCTCCACCCACTAAGTAGACAGACAAAAGAGAAGGCAAGGGTTAGTACCTACAGCGAGGCACCAACGAACACAAGCTCTCTCTTGGGTCATCTCCTAGGACCAGACCGTTGCTGCAGGCCAATGCATAATCTACCGCTCTTCTTTGTGGTTCCCAAGTATCTGTTTGGGTCATCACTGCCAATGTAAAGATGGACGGACATATGAGCCAGTCTAGATATTGCCTATAACCCAATTTCTTGGGTCCCTGTAACCTTGCCCGTTTCCATTTTGGCCGAACGAGCTCCAAATTGAATCTGTCCGCGTGTTCTAGTTGTTAGAATTGATTTTCTTTCCGGGCTTTTGTTGCTCTCCTTCCACATCATCCCACTGTCACTTACCGCTCGTTTCTTCTCAAGCAAACATCCAAGTCCAAGCTCTTTCGCCACCAACCGCAGCACTCGTTTGTCTGGTGGGATCCCGGAATAGTGCTCGTTCGACGTCGAGAAATCGCACTTCTCCAATACCGATCGCTGAATAGCCCATAGAATCACATCCTCGTCCAAAAATGGCAGCCGAATCTCTCGCCCCCAATGGCTGATAACTCGGTCATCGCGCCCGAGATTCCGCGTATTAAGTCGCCCCACGTCTAGCTTCAACTGATCTATCACGCCCGAATACCCTTGCCGTGAGTATATGAGCGCACACCGGCTGTACCCACCAAATAGCTCATCAGCGCCTAGACCGGAGAAGATCACACGTGCTGATGTTGTCCCGTAGCCATGTGTGCCCCTTACAGAGTTGCTGGTGGCATCAGTGGCCTCCCAAGAGTTGTAAAACAAGCCCGAGCCGCGGGATGCAAAATAGAAGGCTAAGGATATAGAAATATCCATCTCCGTTCTATGTGGGGACATCAGTGCGGCAACTTCACCGCGATGGGCTAGAGTTTCTTTGTATGGAACGTTCACGGCGATGAAGCGCCACTTATGATTAGGACACGTCTTGCACAGATCGCGAAAGCTAGCGCGGCCGGTAATTCGATCGGGGCATTCTTCGTAAATGTCTACAATGTTCCCCTTATCTTTTCGTAACTGGGCTGCAACGCGCGGATTTTCAAACGCCACGTTAATCAAGTCGATCTCGTCGTTTGGGGGTAGGTTTTCGGACAACATTCGTGCCACTATTGTGCAATCCAGGCCACCGGAAAAGAAAACGGCTGCTTTGGCCTTGCTCATAGCTGTGGAAGCTTTTTGCGCCTCTATAACTCTATGGGGGAGTTTGGGAATATCCCGAGCGCGTAGTCGCACAGATTCCTGCAACACTGTAGTCAAATCGCGTGCTGCGTCTTCAATAGTACGGCTTTGTGCGTGGGCTTCAATCTCGTCATCTGTTGGAACTGACGTGTTAAACACACCCAAGCCTCCAACCTATGCCACCGGAACATCTCAGCCAATGCCAATAAGTAGCAACCAAGTTTCAACTTACCAAATCATCACTCTGTGGCACGTCCACCAGCCACTGTTCTTTCTCAAACTTGAGACTGGAGACGTCACTGGTGTTAACATCCACCCAATAAATCCCGTCGGCTGGAACTTCTTCAGCGCCCTGCTGGCCGTCAGAGACGCTACAGAAGACAAGACCCTGGGTTTCTGGATCCCGCCAACGCATCAGCGATCGCCTGCCCAGCCTATCTCGTGCTAAATAGATGCGGTAACCCCCATTGCGAACACGCAGATATGCAAAAGCAAACGGGCCTCGAATTTGTCTCAAGCACTGGACAAGTTCACCATGGCTTGAGCTAGCCGACAAGAGAGAAAATACGGCCTCGGTATCGTTGCCTTCCACAGGGAGTTTATCGATGAGCCATGCCTCGCCATTCCAGCAAAGGAGATCGCGGTCTGGATGGGCTTTATCTGAAGTAGTGGCCTGTACAACAGGTGTAGAAATGGGCTGAGCTGTAATGTGGTCGCCCCTCACAGACAGGACGGTCGACGTGAACTCAAGATACACAGGCGACGCAGCTGCAGACTGAGACTTTCCAGGAAGACTTTCAATGCAGCATCTTTCTACAGCGAAAAAATCAGGCCCGCGCGCATTGAGTCTCCGCTCCAAGTTCTCGGAGCGCGTAGCAATAGCCTGGCCAATAGAAAGGTAAATGCCGCACATTGCGACTGGTCAATGGCTGCTTGACACTAAAAAATAAAATGCCCTGCTCGTCAAGTCGGCGTCGCTACTGCATGAGCTAGACCAGGCCATTTTGGAGGTTGTCTCAAGTTGGCTTAGTTAGCTGGCGTCGAGGAGAGAGCCCCGCAAGGCAGAGTACCCAAAAAACCCTGAGGTGTAATATACTATCTCAAACCCTATCACGTGACAGCCTATAATATATAACGGCCCTAATAAGTTTAAGAAAACTTTGAGTGCTTCAGGGCTCGCAAGGCTACCAAGTTAAGGGACAAGGAGCCACCCAGCCAAGGCTGAGATTTTGCACCTCTTCGACCTTCATCGTATTCTCCATTATCACCAATTTTCAATTATCCCCATTGAAACAGCAGCACCCACCATTTAGTCTGCCAAGCTTGATCGGAATTAATCATATTTGCGGCCTGCGACGAAATCTTTTAATTACAATATTCTCCTGGAAGCACGTGGTACTATCTATCTGTACGTACGGTGCTGCGAAGAGCCTTTTCTGCTCTCTCCCACTTTCTTCTACTGTTGTCTAGTCCTCCCCAGAGCGCATTTCCGTGACATCAAGCCTTGGCTTTTTTGCTTGCTGTCACACTGATTTATTCCCTTCGTTTTTTTTTTTTTTTTTTTTTTTTCCTTCTAGCCTGTGCTTTTATACGTACTAGTACTTGTGATAATTGTCTTTTTGCCGGCCTTGTTGACTCTGCAGAAGTCAGCGCATCACCTATTAAGCAGCTGTCCGTCAAGAAAGGAAAGAAAAGTTAAGGCTCTAACAATCAAAGGCAAGTTACAAGGCTTAGCTTTATACTTTGAGTCGTTGTTAAAAAAACAATTTCTTTTTCTTAAGCCGCAAGACCACAACGGCCGGCCGAGCGAGTAACATCTATATAAGCGGAGGGAGCGTTGTATTATTTCCAGGCTTGCTGTGGTTAATAACATATTGCTTGAAGCCAATCGTACCTCTATTAAGTACGCAGCTCGGCCTTTGAGCTTCACCCCCTTCTCTTTCTCTTTTTTCTCATTCCTCTCCCCTTCCCCGTCTATCTACTATGATTACTGGCTACCAGCAAGACCTGTCCAACCAGGTCATGTGCCCGGACTGTCAGGAGAACCCTCCCAATTTGGTTGAGGAGTTCTCCTCGGGGGATATGGTGTGCGCCACTTGCGGCCTTGTTGTTGGCGAGAAGATTGTTGATACACGCTCCGAATGGCGTACTTTTGCAAACGATGATCAGGGCAGCGATGACCCTTCACGTGTCGGAGACGCTGCTAACCCGTTGCTCAACGGCTCGCAGCTGGAAACCAGCATCGCCATGGGGGAGACGCGTGGCCACCGTCAACTAGCGCGCATGCAGAATAACACTACTGCCCAAGACAAAGCCACCAAAAATTTGTTGGCTGCGTACAAGGAAATTGGTAACCTCTGCGATGCCATCAACACTGGCAAAAACGTCTCCGATGCTGCCAAGCATATCTACAAGCTAGCTGATGACCGCAAGTTCATGAAGGGCAAGCCACAGGAAGTTGTCATTGCTGGCTGTATCTTCATTGCCTGCCGCCAGGCTAGTGTGCCACGCACCTTCCGCGAAGTCTTCAACCTAACCAACGTGTCCAAGAAGGAGATTGGCCGCACCTATAAGCAGTTGGAGGCTTTCCTGGCCAAGGTGCAGGACGAGCCGGGCAACAGCTTCCAGAAACCAACATTCGACAATGGCAACACCTCGACTGCCGCCGAGTCGCTGTGTGCTCGTTACTGCACGCCACTGGCTTTCCGTAACAGCATGAAGATTGAAAATATCTCACGCACTCTTGCCGCTCGCACCAGTGGCGTTTCCGATCTTGCTGGCCGCTCTCCACTGTCTATTGCCGCCTCATGTATCTACATGGCCGCGCATTTCATGGGCGAGCCACGCACGTCGCGTGCCGTGGCAGAAGTCGCAGGCGTAAGTGACGGCACAGTCAAGACTGCCTATCGTTTCCTGTATGCAGCACGCCAAGAGATCATCGACCCCGAGTGGCTCAAGTCTGGGGGCAAGATGGAGAACTTGCCAACTGTCTCGTAGCGGAGTGACCAGCGTGATGTAAGCATTCCATGTATCTGATGGTCGATGATGTGCGTATGAGATACAGGGAGGAGATTATCAAAGGTGGCTGCGTGAGTAACTGGGTGATCCCATTACTCAGAGGCTAATAGCTGGTCTATGTTCACAACGAAGACTGGTAGCAGGCGTTCTTTTGCTCAGCTAGACTGAAAACAAACGGTCTTTTCTTTTTTTTTTTTTCTTTTTCTTGTTTCCGGCAAGAAGAGGAGTGAATATCCCACGACTAGGCTGAAATGTCTTGTTCCCATACTCGACTAATAAGCTTAAAAGAGAGTCCGAAAAGAAAAAGAAAAAAAAAGAAAAAACCCCTCCCCAACAAGAAGATGGACTGACCTCCGACATCCTGACCCTGAAAGACCGGGCTTCTGGGATGCTATTTGTTTTCTGCTTGGCCGTTGTTAGCTGCCTATATTCTTCATTTCTTCTCTATTCTCTATTCTCTCTCCGGCTTGGTACCTCCCACCATCTCGTCAATCACGGATGTTGCTGTACCGGTTTGATTTTCTATATTTGTTTCTTTTTTTTTTTTTTCTTTTTTTTCATGCGTGTTTGTCTTCTGCTACTACTAAATTATACCACCCTCATCATCAGAGGACATCTACCTAAAAGACGGCTGGGTTATTCTTTCTTTTTCTTTTTTTTTTCCTCTTTTTTTTTTTTTTTTTTTCTTTCGTTTTACTTAATCCAAATCTCAACCTGTTGTTGCTTGATCTTCTAGCACAACGTTTTGTAGCTCTACTGTTTGCCTAAATCGTCATCATCACAATTTGACTCTCAAAAATACATGAGTTCTTTTTTTTTTTTTTTTGCTTCTGATTTTCTTTCTTCCCGTCAGTTTTCGTTCATGAACATGTATGTGCTTTATTATGGTCAAGAAAAACAATGGTAGATAGCAAGACGAAACAAGACACTACAACAAAAATAACGAGAATACAGAAAATATAAAAAGCCAGGAAAGACTAGTAAAAAGAAAGAGAAATTCAAGAAATTTGAGAAAAAAAAAAAAAAAAAAAAAGAAAAAAAAACAATTGACAGCAAGAAAAAGGCACAAGAAACCACTTGCCCCCCCGTCCTCACCAAATCTCCAGTCCTCGTGTGTTTACAGAAAGGAGAATCGGGGAATGAATGTCATGTAGGATTATCACACAACTCAGCCCACTACAGCTTGGTTGGTTGGTTGGTATACGAGGCGTAGATAACAATCATCACCACCAAGAAGAAATATCAGCACGACGCCTAGCCAAGGAAAAAGAAACCAGACAAAAACAAAAAGAGGAAAAGAAAAACGTAAGCAGAAAAAAAAAAACAAAAAAAGGGGGACTCGCTCACTAGGCGCCACACACCAAGTCAACACAAAACAAGGAAAGGAAAAGTAAGATGCGTCATGTATCCTCAGCAGCCAATTTGAACAGGTGGTATGTGCTGTGGCATCTGTTCACCGTGGTAGCTCTCCAAGAAGCGTTCTCTACGGGAAAAGTCCAACTGCAGTGCATCTGCACGGTCCAGAGCACCCATCTGCGAGTAGATCTTAATCAACGTATCAACCATATACATAGTGGAACTGCTCAGCTCACCCCATAGCGCTGTCGACAGTGTGACAGCCTTCTCCATAGTCTCGGCGGCAATATCAACCATACCACACTCTAGCTCAATGTTAGCCAAGAGATCGAGGTAGACAACGCGTGCTGAGCGACTGTTGTTGAGGGGGGCAGCAGGGGTTTGGAGCAAGACCGTGCGAGCTTCTTCAGGGTGGTTATCTTTAATCAGTGAACGGGCAATCTGGTGGCACACATTCTTTTGTAGGACAATATTGTCGTAGTCCTGAATTGGGGAGTGCCTTGCCTCCTGTAGAATCTGGCGCAAGGTTGCGCGGGTCGCTGGTGATGAGCCAAATGATAACCGCTCAATCTCACTCTGGAACATGAAGAAGTCAACATACATGGCTGACGAATTGTCTGCCCATGTCTTGATCTGGTCTGCAAGAAAACGCATGAGCACCATACTTTGGCCAACATCATTATAGATGAAGGCGGTTGCAATAGTGCCCCAGACTCGGTTAAGCGGACTGTGGGCGCCCACACAGCAAGGCGATAGTTCACGAACGTAGCGCCACAGCATCTCTCCCAAATCGCGACCGTGGCCCTCCTTTTCCGTCCGCAGACCAGTGAGGAGGAGCATAGCCATCAGACGTGGATCGTCCAACACCATAACATTCTTCAAAGTAGCAAAAGCAATGTTGAATGACCGCGTGGCTTTTGGTATATCCCGAGTAGTACGTAATGTCTGAAGACCTTGTAGGAAGTGGTTGTAGAAGTCACTGATAAGTGTGACCGATGCACCTGTGGGGTCTCCCTTGGTTTCTGTGGTTTCGTTGAATAGGGCATAAGACTTCATCCAATAGTTCCAAGCTCCAGATTGCACCTTGCCGTTCATCCAAACGCCAAGGTTGCAAAGAATTTGCTCGGGTACGTGTAAAGCATCGGGTGCACGCAGGGTGAATTGTGGTGATTCCCGGACCGGGGTTGGCGTGTAAATACGCACGTACTGTGGAACGTCCTTCTCAACAGCGGGTTCCTTCTCTTGCGCTCTTCTCTTACGCGATCGGCGCTGTGACTTGAGGATGCCCTTTTTCTTAGCATGGCGGAAGATTTGGGTGAGCTCGAACTGCTTGCCGTGGATCATAACAGCCGAAGGCTTGCCTTCCGCATCACGCCGAGTAACTTGTTGGATGATGGCTTGAACTTCATTCTCGCGCAAGTTCTTCTTGAGATTCCACTTCTTGATTTTAATCTTGTACATTTTTTCTCTAACATTCAGAAAGCAATTGTTAGCAAATGCGGCTGAGTCAAGGTACACAAATCGATCTGACAAACAAGGATTGCAACTTACGTAGCACAAAATGCATAATCTCTAGCCATTATGTCCATGACCTCCTTTAAAGGCTTATCCTCTTCGATATAGAGTCGTGTGATACAGTCTCGATATTGAATCCAGTCAGCGGGGGTGGCCCATGACTTTGTGTTCCCCGCGGCAGCAGGAGATAATTCCGGCTGGTGGTTACTAGATACTCCAGAGGAGGGGCGTTCATCGTATTGTTGAGATAAGGGCTGGTCGTTCAATGCTGGTACAGGCTGGGTCTTCGAATACGAGAGTGGTACGGCTGGAAGACGGGCCTGCGACCACAAAGGTGGTGACTGAGAAGGAAAGTTTTGTTGCGATTGGGGTTGGTATTGGTGAGGTGAGCCCTGGATAGAAGAAGACGGCGCAGAAAGCGGGCTGTGCGAGATTCCAGTACCAGTACCATTGCCACTGCTAAGAGGGACTTCATCGTCGATGACTTCCGAAATTCTCACAAAAGGCGAGACAGTTCCAGTAGCGGGATGGATGGGGACCCAGACAGGTAGGTGAGTAGGTTGTTGTTGCTGGCTTTGCATGATATCGTTGTCGCTAGACCACATTTTGGGGTCATTGCTCATGTTATTCATATTAGGAACGTTAGTCCACGCCTTGTCCGTGTTGTCCATCTCCAATGCAGCGGCCCAGGAATTTGGCAGATCGTCGATCTCTGAAACCGAAATGCTAGACCACAAGCGCGACCCTTCGTTAATTTCGGACGTAGGCGTCATTTGCTGCTGCTGGTTTGTATACGTTGGCAACGGAAGTTGCGTTTCTATGGATATTGTGACATTCGATTGAGGTTGCGGGATAGTAGGAAGCTGGACATTGTAAAGAGGTTGCTGCTGCTGGACCTGAGGAAGAGACTGGGGCATGGCTTGAGCCATGTTGTGAGGTAGGGCTTGGGGTAGCGGCTGCTGCTGCTGGGTGGTGTGTTGTGTTTGGTGGTGGTGATGTTGCTGCTGGTTTGCCTGGTGTTGTGATTGTGATTGCGACTGTGGCTGCGACTGTGATTGCATCGAGTATGGATCAGGTAAAACAACAGATCCGCTCGTTTGGTAATGGGTGTTTGGCGAGACCTGGTCCGGCGACTGCTGTGTGAAAGCTAGGGGATCAATCATATTGGAGAGAATCGGAAGGGTGATTGGGACAGTACGATCCGGTGGCATAGTAGTGTTGGGCATAAGGCCCCCATGGGCAGAGGCGCTAGCAGCGAAAGCATAGTCGGTGGTATCCCATGAGTCGGCATCAAAAACCTCGAGATTCAAGTCGGGACCATCTGGACGATCGGATGCATAGCGCATAGTAGAGGGGTTGTATTGTTGGTTATTTAGGTGAACGCCGTTCATGGTAACACCAGTCAAGGAATATGGGAAAGTGTCTTTGGTTGCGGGATTCCAAGAATAATAGGTCGAGCTGAAGATCAGTTGGTCAATGCTAGATAGCAAAGACGGGAGGGAAGGACTTGCTCCAAGCTTACGATTGGGAGGGGAGCAAACGCGGCGCAACTCGGCTCGAGCGTTGATTGACAGGCAGGCAGCGCAATTATTTGTTATGGAGAGGAAGCAAGACGAATTATAAAGAGGTAAAAATAAGCAAGAAAATTAATGAGGAAATAAGAATAGCTTGAGAGTGAAAAAATATACTAACGAATCAGTTGTAGTCATGAAGGTAAAAATAAAATAATAAAAGTAGGATAAGGCGGCAAGAAAGGCAAAAGAAACAAGATTCAGGAGAAAGTTAGAGTTCAAGAGAGCCAAGAAAGAACGAACAAGCTGAGTTATACGAAATCGGCTCGGCAAAGCACAAGGCGTCGCCTGTTCCTTGACAGTGTTTGAGCCGGTAGTCTGCACTGTGTATTGTGTTCCGCGCTATATTGTGCAGTTTTTTGCACTGTACATCACTGATCACTGTGACCTCAAGTGAAAGTGCAATTACGACTGCGACTTCTGGTAACTACGGTTTAGATATTGATGGGATTATACTTGGCATTGGGAGAGGAGAGAAGATGAAAACGCTGATGACAAGAGAGCAGATATTGGAAATAACCCGTGGACAGGAAGTCAGTCAGCAGGTGGGGGAGAGAGAGAGAGAGAGGAGAGGAGAGGAGAGGAGAGGAGAGGAGAGGAGAGGAGGGGAAGGGGAAGGGGGTAAAGGGAAGGCTGCAAAGTTGGAAGGGAAAGTGAAGCACCGCAACCTTTCAAGAATACAAGATTGTTATCTATATCTTCCTCGAGAGTCAAAAGGCCTGTCAGGGGGGGCACTGAAGAAAATACGAAGAAAAAAAAATAATAACGAAAAAGGCAATGAATCATAGAGAGATGGTGTTTGAGAAGAAGCAGATGAAGAAAAGGGAGCCAAAAATTAAAAATAAAATACATAAAAAAGTTATCCCTCCACTAACGCAGTTACTGAATTCTAGCCGCTTGCCTACCACCCTACCATTCATTCATTGATATTACACTGTCCCCATTATTACTTGCTCCTTTGCTACGACTTCGTCTGCCGGGGCGTAGATAAGGCGTCATGCGTTCAACACAGTAACAGGAGCAACAGGACAGGTAAAGCTCACATAAGGCAAAAAGAAAAAAGGTACGAGGTAAGAGGTAAGAGTGAATAAAATCGAGGAATAGCAATACAAAAAGAAAAAAAAAAAAAAAGAAAAAAAGAAAATCACGGTGCGAATAGCCCGGAGGGAGCAAGTATCTAGCCTGTTGGGCTAGAAGGGAGCTGCAACACCACAGTTCAGAGAGTCAGGCCTCGTCCTAGAGCTGGAAAGAACGGAAGAAACGTGACAATTACTATATGTGGCAGGCAAGACGGGCTATTACTCTTTTTCTTTCCTTATCCTACTATTGGGGCAACTGTGATGGTGAGAGGGAGTGAGTGAGTAGCATAGTAGCTGCTGTCTTCTCAAACTTTCTCATCGAGTTGTGCTCTTCTATTGTTCTTCTCTTCACACTAACCCTGCAGTTAGTTTTCTTCCAGTTTCTCCCTGCTTCTCTGTTTTCCACTCGCTTTTCTTACTTTCACTTGATCTCGCCATGTCTGCCCTCCTCAAAAGGGAAGGGCATATTGCAGGGATAGGCTTAGCTTAGGATCGGAGAAGATCAGAGATCAGAGAGGGTAATTGCTCTTTCTAGCGTCGACGTTAGCCTTTGATGGTGGATCCTTTTAGTAGTGTTTTGTCTTCCTGTCCTCCTGGCAGGCCGGCGGCCAGCAAGAAATCGCAATAGACACGTGAACAAAACAGTAGAACAACTAACAGGACACAGTTATTGGATAAAGAGTTGGCAGACAAGCTGATCAACCCCCAACTGTTTATATATATATATATATATATGTATGTGACTTTGTGGCAAAGAAAGCCTTTAAAATTGGGGCAGCGTTTTTAGCCTGCGTCCAGGTGTGTTTTTGGGTATTTCCTCCTTCACGTCTTCCACATTGCCATTTCTGGTATCAACCCTTTTTTCCGTCTTCTTTCCCTATTTATGCTCCATTTTTCATCGCTGCTATTCGGTAGGCCACCAAGGGAAGTGGAAACGACTTCGGAAGGAGGGGAGTTTCCTTCCAACCTACAAAACGCAGGTCACACTATTATGAACGAAAACAGGGCGTTTATGGCACAGTGTGGATTTGTGAGTGCATTGGGAGTCGCTCTTGCACAGTACAATTTCAGACCTGACCTGTCCTGCCCGGTGCCTTCTTAATATTTCTAATATACCGTCTATGTGACGAAGAGGTTTTTTGGTCGGCCTACCGGCTCAACCAAAAACGAGCCAGAGGCAACGTCAGCCAAGCCAGGCCAAGCAAGCAAAGGCCAGTTTGGGTTGTAACCGAGAAATCAAGGAGCCACTCGTCCAGGAGCGCCTACTAGATAGAGAGTAATCGAGGCAGGCAAAGCTGGAGCAAAGCTGAAGCAAATCATCGGACTGGACATAGGACGAAGAGCAACAAGCACAAGCATGAAGACTAAATGAAATAAAGTCTTGGTACGGAAAGGAAAAGGAAAGGGAAAAGAAAAAAAAAAAAAAAAAAGAAAAAGGAAACCCTCCTCCGTCAATCAACGCCGCTGTAATGAATGAATGCCAGAAAGATACCATTTAACTCCTAGCATCATCTAGCCTCTCTGGCTTGCTTGACATGCTAACACTAGAAGCCAGGACCAACTCGAATTAAACCGGCCCTGGCCTTAATGGGATTTGGCTTGCGTGCATAGACATAGACGGCAGGAGCCTTTTCCCATTCAGGCGCTTTAGAGAGAGTACGCTTGGGCTGAAATGCAAGTATTCTTCTGTCGCCCTCCTTAATACAGCGCTATTATTCATCATCGCCTACGACCAGGCTTCAATATTTTGTTATTTGCTCAAACTCTAAGGGTGCTTGAGGCCTGTAAATCTCTCAAACTAAAACTACTGCAAAGACGCAGCGTTTTTCCAGACTGACCGAGACATCGAGCGGAGTGATAGATATAAGGGTTACAGATGCCAGTTCATACTTGGGGTTATGCTAAAATTAGGGACTCGGACTCGTAATCAGACTCGGACTCTGCATCTTGCGAAAGGAGACTTTCTTTGATGCCTCCAAGAAGTGTGTGAGAATGGCTGTCTATTGGATATTTCATTTTTACGAATACACACCACCAACACTGTGCTTGATCCTGATTTCTCGTAATATTTTGCTTCCAACTCTCCAGGTCCTGGGCTTGGGCCTTGCTGCTCCCCTATTGGATGGATGGAACTGAAGTTTTGCATATTTGTTCCTGTTGTCATGATTTATGTTTCACTCCAAGCTTACTCCGCTATGATTCGGTTATGCTGTCTCTCGACACTGATGAAATGCACATTTCCTCGTGTATTCACTTGGTCAGTCGCTAATGCTTAATAGGCCCGGGCTATTAGATTTTTCACCCATCACGAAACAAAGGCGTGTTTCGTTGGTCTTGGCCCTGTTTTGCATGAGGGATTGCTAGCGTGTGGGTTGTTAGGGTTGTCAGCGGGGAGGCCTAGGGTTGTCTAGGGTTAAATCGTGCGTCCAGAGTAGGGTCACTGAGGAAACAAGACGTCAAAAGTCAGGCTAGACCCGGCCGGCACTGTGCCTTCGGAATTTCGCCTTCTGCCTTGTTTAGGTTAGAGTTCACATTGGCTTGTGTATGATATATTGGCAGGTTACCGTGGCAGAAGCAATCCTGAGGCCTTGTTGAGTTGGAAATTTGGAAAGATGAGGTGAGGACGGGCGGCCTGATTGCTGCGATGTGGTGGTGGTGGTGGTGCGCTGATGCTTTGTGACAAGCCTATAGCCGTGTTTCTCGTTCACCGGGGGCCGAGACTTGTGGGTACGTATGAAGAGAGTAAGTAGATAATATGCAGGCAGATAAGCTACCGGCAGAATTAGAGTCACATAGTGATGATGGAGGTGGGCTGCTGTTGTGGTTGGGCAGGGCGGGGCTGAGACTGAGGCGGAGGCTGAGGCTCGTTTGTCTCTTGTCATGTAATATGCGGCTGAAATGCACGTATGTGTGTGTATGCGTGGGATTGATGGACGGGAAAAAGAATACATGCATGCACTGTACTGCACTGCACCGAAATGCAGATTTCTATTCATAGCCATGCGAGTTCGACTGGCTTCTACGGCAAGCGAGATGATGACGACAATGGTGCAGGTCGAGCGATAGATAGGGCGGCTGGATTGCAGGCCCATTCCAAAGGGACATCCCTATGGGTCACTTTTCTTTTCTATCGCTTGTTCTTGGCGTTGCGTCTATGTTGAGTGACTTGTGCGATATACGAGTTGTGAGGGAAAGGATGGAGACGTCCTGGGGAACTATGCAGTGGTACAAGCCAAAGAAAGGTAAAGGTGTTGTTTGAGAGGGTGGTTGTCAGAACTAAGGAAACGATAGTAGTAGAAGAGCGCCTCGAAGGAGTGGAAAGGAACAGGGGGAGGCGACAGGATGGGAGGGGCAGAAGCAAAGGAGGCCCATGGTGATACACTTCGTCTCAGAATCATATTGGTGTGTGAAGGATAAGGAAAGGGGCGACAGAGACGGAGGAGGAGGAGGAGATTATTGTTTTTGTCTTGCGTTGTCTTGAGTGGGTGATTTTTTATTTATTTTTTATATATATATTTTTTTCCCCTTCTTCTTCATTTCTCCAGAGGACGAACAGCCAAGAAATGAAGACTAGAGAAAGAGTCGTTGATGGGCTTCATTCTTCAAGAGTGTTATAACAAGCCTTGGTACGGGTGACAAGGCACGGCATGGCAATGGCATGGCGGATATCTTTTTTTAGAAGCCAAGGGGAGAGACGAGGACGAGGACGAGGTTTGGATGACAAAGAAGACGAGGCAGAGGAAGAAGCACAGAAATGGACGACCAAGGAGCAGTAAAGGAAAAGAAATAGGGAAGAAAAGAGGAATTGGAACATGCGAAAGGAAGACAAGGACAGCCATATATCTGCTAGAAGGAAATGCCATGCAAGTAATGAGGACAGGATGCGATTCAGGGTGTAAAAACATGGTAAAATCCCCCCCCCCCAAAAAAAAATTGATAGAAAAAAAAAAAAAAGAAAAATGATGCTGGAAAACCCAGACCCATCCATCCTCAACGCCTCACCACAACACTCCCTCCCTTGCCGACACTGTCTTTTATTCTGTTCTTCCTTTCTTTCTCCTCTCCTCCAGTCGTTTCTCTTTCTTCGTTCTCTTCACCACTCTCTTGCTTTATCAGCATCTTCGCCTCTTCTTTTCTTTCCTTGGTTGATCCTTGGCCTTCTTTGTTTCCTTCTTCTTTTCAAAAAAGTCTCGCAAGGCTATCAGACAAACTCGTGCTCCTGCTCCTACTCCTACTCTGTCTTGTCATTGTTTCGACTTTGTTCTTCCTCACACACACACACACTTGTCTCTAGCATTTCGTTTCTTTCGTTTCTTTCGTTTCTTTCGTTTCTTTCTCTTCCTTCTCTTCTCTCTCGCTCTCCCGTTTCTCTCGTCCATCCGCCTCTCGAGATGCTGGTTCTTGCTATGAACTTCTAAAGACGTCGCCCAAACATCGAGTGCAGTCTTGGTGATCCAGTCTTGAGTCTTTGGACTTTGGTGCTTCTTTTCTTTCTTCTCTCGAGCGGGATCTTATCGGCTGGCCGTCCTTCTTTTCTATTTTCTTCTCACGCCCTTCTTTTGGTGTTTTCACCTGTATCGTCGTCATCTTCATTACTCATCCATTAGCCACCGACCATCGACCATCGACCATACCGCCGTATACCACTATAGGAATCTCCTGGCTACCCGCACACCTAACCCTTTCATACGAACATGCACTTGGTTAAATCGTTCCTCGCTGCGACTGCTGCAGTATTCCTCCCTACCGTGCACGCCATCAGCGAACTGCACACCGTCGGCTTTTCTACTTGCAGCGCTTCCGATGCTCCTGTCACCGTCAAGAATGTCGACATAAGCTTTGACAAAGACCAAGAAATCCTTGTCTACGACGTCAGCGCCACCAGTACTAAGCAGCAAAATGTTACTGCTAAACTTCTTGTTACCGTCTACGGTCGAGATGTCTACTCCAAGAGCTTCAACCCATGCGAGGAGGGCAGCTATGTTGAGCAACTCTGTCCCGTGCCCGAGGGCACGTTCACGGCCAAGGGCTCTCACAATGTCCCCCAGAGCTTTGTCGATTTAATTCCAGATATCGCCTTCCAGATACCCGATATTGCTGCCGTTGCCCGTCTCGAGCTTACGACTGCTGATAATAACATGGCTGCTTGTATCCAGTCTCAAGTAACCAACGGAAAAACAACCCAACTCGCTGCCGTATCTTGGGCTGCTACGGGCATCGCCGGTGCTGCGCTTGTAGTATCCGGAATCTCTGCACTTGGCGCAGGTGCTGCCGTTGGCACTGCTTCGCCATCTCCCTCATTTGTCCAGGTCGTTGGTTGGATGCAAGGCATGGCAATGAACGGCATGCTGTCTGTCAACTACCCGCCTATTTACCGCAGCTTCACCCAGAACTTTGCCTTTACTACCGGCCTGGTTAGCTGGGACAAATTGCAGATTGCTATTGATAATTTTCGCGGCCGTACGGGTGGCAACTTGACTGCTGATAGCCTGCAGACCCTTCGAAAAACCACCCTAGTCTTTGCTGACGGCAGCCGCCAGGAAGCCCAGGGCGCTAGCAGGCGCTCGCTTGAACTGGTTGCTCGCACTCTTGTGACTCGTGATGACGATGACACCGGGGCGTTTGACCAGGCTGTCAGTGGCATCCGTGCTTTTGTCGAAAAGTTTAGTGTGCCCCAGTCTAATACTTTCATGACCATTTTGCTTGTGGTCGCCATTGTTATTCTGTCAATCGTCGTTGGTATCCTGCTTGTCAAGGTTATTCTGGAAGTCTGGGCCTTGTACGGAAGCTTCCCCAAGTCGCTGTCTGGTTTCCGGCAGCATTACTGGGGCTCAATCGCCCGTGCAGTGACGTCATTGGTTTTGCTGCTTTACGGTGTTTGGGTGCTATACTGTGTTTTTCAATTTACTCAAGGCGATTCGTGGGCTGCCAAAACACTTGCTGGTGTGACCCTAGTCCTCTTTACAGCACTCCTTGCCTTTTTCACGTTTAAGATATGGCGTGTGGCCCATGTGCTCAAGAAAAACGAGGGCGATGTTAGCAACCTGTACGACAAAAAGGAGCTCTGGGTCAAGTACAGCATATTCTACGAGTCGTATCGAAAGGCGTACTGGTGGGTCTTTGTGCCAACCATCATCTATGCCTTTGTCAAGGGTGTGACGTTGGCTGGCATGGATGGACAGGGCCGTTCACAGACGGCAGTGCAGTTGATCGTGGAAGCAGCGATGCTGATTCTGCTGTTGTGGAGTCGCCCATATGAGCGCCATTCCGGGAATGTCATCAACATTATCATCCAAGTCGTCCGAGTCCTGTCGGTTGGCTGTATCCTGGTGTTTGTGCAGGAATTCGGCATTTCGCAAACAACGCAAACGGTGACTGGACTGGTTCTCGTCATTGTGCAGTCGATTTTGACTGGTGTGCTGGCTATTCTGATTTTGTGGAATGGCATTAACCAATGTGTCAAGGTGAACCCTCACCGCAAGAGAAGAAAGGACGCTGGTAAGTTTTCCCCATCCCCTGCCTTGAAATGCCGTTCAAGATGTAATACTCACATATAACCATAGAAAAACTTATGGCACGTGATACTCTCACGCCCCTCGGCCCACAGGAGATGTACATGGGCCGATACTCCGACACCAAGTCAAGTAGCCAGTCGACCACCTTTGCTGTATCATCAATGAACATAGCCAACAATGAGAAGGCCAACCTCAGTCCGAACAACTCATACACCGGCCGCGAGGGCTTCCTTAGTGCTCCTACGCCATCGCCTGACCACCAGCGGCCCATTAGCCCTATGACACCGCTTAATGGTGATCGTGATGGGCTGATGCGTCATGCCGCGCCCATAGGTAGCAATAGTTCATCGGTTGACGATAGCTTTGACCAGAGATGGAGGGTCAAAGTCTAATGCCGCAATCCTGGCGAGAGCTCGTTCCTGCAAAACTGCGACCGGCATCTTGTGATGTCCGGGGCAAAGACTGGGAAGAAAAAATGGCTGAACGATGTCGGATAAGATTTTATTTTGGTGAGGGGTTATTTTTCTTCTGATTTTCCTTTTCCTTTTCCTTTTATTTTTTTTATATCTTTTTCTTTTTATTTTTTCTGTAGTTTTTCCCTTTCCATTTTTTTTTTTCACTTCTTTTGCGCTTCCCTTTGTCGTGTTTTGGGTAATGGTTTCCTGGACTGGCTAGATACCAGGTTTCCTTTCTGTTGGTTGACGCTCTTTCGCTCTCATACTTGTAATTTCGCTATATATCTTATGCTTCTTGTTCTAGCAATGATGACTTGACGATGTCCTTTTCTTCTACAACAACTGCTCCTCCATCGTGAACGAACATGGATGACGTGCGTGTCCAAGTTTGGCACTGTAAAGATACCTGGTCTACTGGTATTTGTGCATATATCTAAATGTATCCACCACGTGCCTTGAAACCTGCCCGCACTGTCCATAACCCCACTTTGGACCTCATAGCAAATCGGGTCTTCACGTGTCAAGACGCCTTTTAGAAAATCAATTCAACTCTATCTCACGACGCACAACCTACATAGTATATCAATACTATCCTCCACTGTATCCGTTGCCCCACCTTTTACTATTGGGTATGAGCGAACTACAAAAGCACTGGGCAAAAGCCAAACTAGCGCAACAGGCCGGCCTAGAGCCAAGCTTGCCGAGCTACGAGGAGGATGCTGAGGACGAAGTGGCCGAACTTGGTGACGGCGAAGTTACAGAAACAGAGCAAACAACAGCGGACGATGACTCGTCCTCGGCGTCATCAGCATCGTCAACAGGAACCGTGATTCCATCTCCGGGCCGAGGATTATTTGCGCGCACGTCAGGGTGAGTTATCCTTCTTCCTGGTGGGGTTAAATGTGCTCTACTGGAACTCACACCCTATGAAAAAAGAAAACTGTGCCCAAGTGTATAACTGCTAACCGAGCTATATAGTCCCCCACGTGGCCGCTCTATTGACCCAATCCCATGGACAACCTACTTTGAGCGTGAGCTGACCCTCGACCTACCCACATCCAACACACACGCCTACTTCAATCCACCGGGAGAGAAAGGGCCCCTTTTTGTAATGCATCACGGCGCTGGCTCTTCGGGACTGTCTTTCGCTGTCCTGTCTGCCGAGATTCAGAAACTACTCCCTCATGCCGGTACTCTCTGTCCCGATGCTCGTGGTCATGGATCAACCACCGATAAGCTGTCCCCTACAGGGCCACCCGATCTTTCTCTACCGCGGCTAGCGCAGGACCTTATTGATACTATTCACGCCACAAAGGCTGCTATGGGCTGGACAACACTACCGCCCATTATCCTCATTGGCCACTCACTCGGTGGCGCGGTCGTAACGCACGTCGCGCTCGGCACCAAAGCTGAAGGCCCGACTCCGGGATTGGGCTTGCAGCAAGCCTTAGGAGCCGAGGCACTTCTTGGCTTTGCCGTCCTTGATGTCGTTGAAGGCTCAGCAATGGAGGCACTGCAGAGTATGACGGCATATCTGAGCACGCGGCCAGCAGGCTTCACAACAGTTGCACAAGCGATTGATTGGCATGTTCGTAGCCGCACGCTGCGAAATTCGGTATCGGCAAGGTCGAGTGTGCCAGGACTCTTGAGAAGAGATGAGGCTGAAGATACCGCACGGCCGTGGCGTTGGCGCACGGATTTGCAGGCTACACAACCCTTCTGGGAGGGCTGGTACAAGGGCTTGAGCGGCAAGTTTTTGGCAGCCAAGGGGGGAAAACTGCTGTTGCTAGCGGGAACAGATCGGCTAGATACGGAGCTGACGATTGGTCAGATGCAGGGTGAGTACATGACATGTACCTGATGAAAGGAAGGAGAAAAGAAAACACCGTCGCCGTCGTCGTCCTCGTCGCATGCCTATACTAAATCCATCTTTCTTTTTACTTGTCCAGGGAAATACGCACTGCAGGTCTTTCCTGACGCCGGTCACTTTATCCAGGAAGATGTGCCCGAGAAAACAGCCATGGTGCTCGTTGACTTTTACAAGCGCAATGACCGCTCGCTGATGGTGTTGCCCCCCAAAGTGTCCAGCATGCCGAAGAAGAGCTCAAACGCATGAATCTGGGGTACATAAAACGGCATATATAGAAGGGCAAGAAGGAGCAGGGGCTCAAATACAGTTGTAGCACTATTTATTTCAAATAAAACTCCAATAACACGTCTATGGTTACTAAAAGACAAACTCAAACAGCACCAGGCTCATTCCCAGTCATCAATACTCACATTCATTAGCTGCAACATATCCCGCAAACGGTAATCCTTCACTACTGTTTGCCAGTCATCCTCAACGAGTCCATACGACTCTTGCATATCCTCATGGGGCTTCCTCGGGTTGACGGCCCAATAGCCAAAGTCTGCATCTGTATCGAGCAGATACTGCATTAAATTCCGCCAGTAGTTTGCATCTCCTCTATCGGGCTCCGTTGGAGCACCCACCTCCCCAACCCATACGGGGGCCACATTGTCTGTGATGAGATAGCCCCAGTTTGTATGCATATCGCTCGCAAACGACTCATACTTGCGCAGTGAGTAGCGGCCTTTCAGCGAACCCCAACCTGACCAGCTGTAAACATGTGCACTGTAAACGAGCCTATTTGGGACTGACAGGGTTATCGGACGCGTAGCAACACCCGTTAAATCGTTTGCTGATGACGTGCCCTCCACGACCATTAGCCATTGCGGGTTAATGGCGAGTAGATTCTCGGCCACTTCTTCAGCAGCAACAGCCCATGATGACCAAGGCATAGTACCCCACAAACCACGCACCTCGTTGCGCAAATCAGCACCTAGAACAAGAGGCTCGTCGGCTAGTGGCCGCATGACGTCAGTCCAGTGGGCGATCCAGTCGCGGGTGGTTTGACGCACAGGGCACATGGGTCCTAAGTGGCTGTTGGACCAGCCGGCGTCGCAGGGATCTGCATCGCAGCACCAGCGTGCTTGGGTAATGTGATTGTTGACAATGACAGCGATGCCGGATTCTACAAGAGCGTGGACGGTAGCATGGAAGACGTCGAGCGCGCGTAGGCCAATCAGGTCGGGGTTGGCAGCGACGTGGCGTGCAGGAATAACAGGATTGTTCCTGACGAGCTCGTCACTGTAGGGAAGCCGCACGGTGTTGAAGCCTAGATCGCGAATCAGTGTAGCAATTTTGGAGCGGTGGCGGATATCCAGACCCCCGGGGACGAAGAGCTCATCGCTAGCACCGTACCAGTTGACTGCAGCGACTTTGAAGCGCCGGCCCTGCTGGTCAACCACACTGCGGCCAGAAGTTCGCAGAGGCAGAGAATAAGAAGTAGCCAAGAATTCAGGTTGGTATGGAGGTATAGTAAAGTTGTGGCGGCCGGCGTACTCGGGCATCCACGGAGTGGCGATATTGGGCTCAGGCGGGAAAATTATGCGCAAAACAAGAATGCTAGACGTAAGGGCAACGAAGACGATAAAAGAGATGATTGGGTGGCGGGCGATAGATCGAACTATCACCGCGAGCGCATGTAGGACACGTCTAACGGCTCGTATGAAGATTCGACGGATACTTGGGAAATGGAGAATATGCTCCTTGATCATGGTGTTTGCACTGATGTAATCCTCACTGGCCACGCCTTCAGACAAGGCACTACTGTGGCTAAGAAGCGGAGACTGTTCGGTAAACGTCCGGCTGTTTTGTTGAACGCCCTGCCCACTAGGGTCTTGGACAGCGTTTGGGCTCAAGTCTGGCCAAGTGGCGAAGCCAGGATTGTTTTTTACTGACATCATTTTTGGCTCGATGAAAGGTCGAGAAGGGATGTGGTCTGGGATGGTTGGCGATGGAGGCGGGCTCAGGTCCACGTGCGACTCAGCATTAGGGACTCGATCTTCGGGCTTGATTTCGCCAAAAAGCCAGTTGGCGATGTATTTGATAGCCATAGCGAGTGTGTGTGTGTGTGTGTGTGACTGTGGCAAGAACCGTGTGGTTCACGTATGGGAGACTGTGCAACTGAAAGAGGTCCTAGAAGGCGGATATATTGGTCTTCAAGTAGGGTTGAAGCGCAAGAAGACACGGGTATTGGAGCCTGATGCTATCATGAGTTGACGCTGATGCATACAAAGTTGCCGCACATTGATGCGTACGCTATTAGTAGAGGGAAATGCCAGACGGCGTTAAGGAGACTTTGATAACTTATGGGCTAATATACAGCTAGAATTGCTTAGACTATGAAATACACAATATTGAGATGCCGCGAAGTTGAGACTTGTTTGTGGTTGATTTCCAGGCCAGATCGGAGTGTTGATTGTTTGGCAGGCTTTTGTGTTACCACAACACATTATAGGCAGGTGCAAGTCAACAGCACTATATGAGTGCCTAAGAAACGCTAAATGGCAACCCCCCCCCTCAAAAGCTTGTTTGGCTTTGGATAGAACAATGCCAACGATGTATTGGCTCATTGAATCTGTCAACGAAGATGGTGATATGCATGACATAGGCTGCATCCCCCTCCAGTGCCAATGTTGGGAAGGTCTTTCGGTACAAGGCAAGGGTTAAGGGCTTACATGACATGGTGGTCAAGCAGGTTTCTACGGCGCAGTGGGCTAACGCGATGGAGGGGCGGGCTTCCTATGGCCAAGTATATTTCCTAGTCTTGATCGACAGACACTCCTCCGCCACTTGCTCGCTGCTTGCCAAGACAGTGGCCGCTTCTACTTACCCCTCTCTAGTGGTGTATCTCCTTTTTCGTCAACCTCTCCCGTTCCACTGTCACCAACATGCACTTAAAATTGTCCTACGTTGTACACATATCCTGACTAGGTAAGGCTATTATTTTATATTAGGCTTTTATTTGATCTATTTTACATTGTTTGAAATGCCCTTGAGCCGAGAGATGGGTCATCACGGGCTGCCTTGGTGGCGGTCATATGCTCGCCCAGAAACTATAAGACGGGAAAGGGGGAAAGAAGGAGGAGGCGGAGGCGGAGGCGGAGGCGGAGGAGGAGGAACACTCACTCACTCTCATGGGTATATATGTATATATATGGGAATGGAAAAGACAAAAGAAAATGCAACACCTGCACCATGCTATACCCGGTTCATGCCTAACGGGTTCATAGCATGGTCGTTAATTTGCTGGTCCACTCGAACCACATCACTCTGAGCCGGCAGTGGTGGTGGCAACGACACCGAGCCTGCTCTGGGCGCGTGAGGGCTGCTAAACGATCTATTTGGTGCATGGTATCGTGCTGTGGACCCGAAATAGTCGGGTGTGCGCCGGCCCTCTTCGACAGGCGAGCCAGCGACCGATTGCACAGCCGCAATACCAACAGTCCCGCTGGAATAGTCTTCGGCTGTATGAATGGGCGGGTAGCTAGCAAAGCCAGCTGAAGCGCGGAAAGTAGAGCTGCGCGCACCGTCTGAGATGGGACTGTCAGGCAACGGGCTGATAGGGCTTTTGGATTCCATACCAGAGTATGGGCCGCGGGAGAAGTTGACCGGATGAGAGGCAGTAGGGGCAGGGCGCATGGGGTTGGGCGAGCCAATCATGCTTGTAGCGGTGACGGAGTTGGTCTCTCGTGACAGCAGCTCATACGACTTGCTTTGTAGTGTGGCGTCCTTACTGACAAACTCAATGGGCTCAGGCTTGCGGCCTAGGAGACCATTGGCCAGGTCAACCCAGCCCATCAACATGCCCCAGTTGCCGAGGAAGAGCAAGAGCCAGATGCCATTGATGGCAAGCAGAATCAACACGGTCACAATGGTGGGGAGCTGGACGGCCAGACCCGAAGCTTCGTCAATGCACTGGCCTTTGTCACCACTGTTCCGGAGCAGACAAGACACCCAGGCTGTGGCCTTTTCGGGGTGATTACGGACGTCCTCGACGGTGCGGTCCTGGTAAACAAAGACGACAGAGAAGAAAATGACGTCCATGAGAATGATAAGCACAATGGTGATTCCACGCCATTGAAGTTGGACCACACGTTTGACGCGGCGGTAGGCCTGACGCGGCGAGATGTTTGAGCTGCCAACGACAGAATGCGTAGGCAGATTAGTAGAGTTTTCGGTAGTGCTGCTGCTATCGCCCAAAGAAGCGAGATACACCTTGATGCAGTAGACGAAGGTGGCGCCCTGCAACACCAGTGTGAAGCCAGAAAACACTAGCATGGGGATCCAAAAGTCAGCCATGCTGTTGTCGTGGTTGATATGGCAGGTTTGGCCGAACCGGAATGATACGCCGCTGTACTTGAGCGCGACAGCCACGATAAGCGTGGGAATGAGCCACCCAATGGCCTGGGCAATCAGCATGAAGTTGCGGCCAACAACAACCTGCCAGCAAATTTGCAGGTGCAAGGACAGGGCTCTTAGGAAGACCCAGGTAGCGCCAGCAAAGCCCCCGAGCATAATCAAAGTGCCGGATACGGCACATACGGAGCTGGTGGACATGTCGTTTGGGGTGATCTCGTTAATGCACTGTTCGGGGTCTGCGGCGAGAGGTACGACAAAGCCGAGCTGTAGACAAGAAGGAGGAGCGGGAGAATCAGCCTGTTAGTGGAGTCTCAGGAAACGAGGACAGACATGCAGACACGCAGCGCACGACGACTTACACTCATAACAGCTACGGCAATGGTCAAGCAGATACTGAGGTAGTGGCGATGGGTCTTTTCTACCGGTAATGCCGCCCACGATATCAGCAAAAAGACACAGCATATGACGCCAACCACGCTGATCCAATCAGCGACCGAAGCCATAGTATGGAAGCTATCGGGGTACACCCAATCAACAAGGGGACACGGCAAGCAGCAAGTAGAGTTGGCTTCATTGCTAGGGATGCAAAGGCGGCCGGGGATGACTAGGACCGTTAGAGAAATGGCAGGGTAAGCGGTGTTGAGGGAATGTGTGGCGCCAACTTACAGCCATCGTCATCTGAAAAAGAGGCCTGGTTGAAGAAGGGCGCTTGACAGCCGCCTCGTAGTAGGTCCAAGTCAGAAGACATGATTTTGATGAATGAAGTCGGGAATAGCGGAATAGGGTATAGTATTATGAATATAGGGGCCTATAATACAGTGATGGGGAGGGCGAGGACAGGCCTCGGGGCGCCCCAGGAAGAAGCGATAATGGGTTCTGGAAGGGGGGGGGGGGGATACGGCCTAAGAAGAAGAGGAAGAAAGCAATTGGTGGTATGCGCAAGTCGACTGGCGTGATAGGGAAGGGCGCGGAGGACTTCTTGGTCTTGGTCTTGGTCTTGTCTATGTTTGGATTATATACAAGTCGCAGAAGATGAGCCGAGACATCAAGTCCAGAGGCAGTCGGAATATGGGCGATTCGAGTGAGCGGGCGGGTAGAAGCAGGCCCTAGTAGGTAGACGGAAGGTCAAAGTCGTCGGTATGTGCGGGTGAGTTTGTGTATATACGAATCAGTTATGTACAAAGAGAGAGAGGGCACAGAAGAAAAGAGGTTCTAGGGCATGCGTGGCAGCGCAGTGTGCAGGTAGGTGCAGAGAGGTGGTATAAGGCGAGACGTCGTCTGTCTGTAGAGTGTAGTGGGTGGTAGATGTACAAAAGCAGCCCAGATATCGGACGGGGACCAGTAGCCCAGCGGAGTATCATATGACGGAAGTGGAAGAAGAGAAAGGAGACAGCAGACAAGCAGGACGCCGGCCTGGACAAAGGCAGGACGGGAGGGGAGGGCTGCGGAGGATATATAGCAGAAGTTGTGCCCTATCAAGCCCCAGTTAACAAGACAATGGCAAAGGGAGAGGAGGAGAGGGGCCGCCCTGATATGGCCTGCCATAGGGCTTGCTTGTTTCCTGAGAGGAGAGGGGGTGGAGGGGTGAGGAGGGGGGGGGGGGTGTTTCTTTCTGTGTAGCTGCATGTAGTTCTCTTTGCCTCTTCTCTTCCCCTTCTGCTTGGCCGAGTATCTTGTTTGGGTTGTGCCCTTGCCTGGTGATCCCTGCATTGTGACCTATCCGCTTGTTTTTGTAATCCTTTCCACAGTTCTGTGATATATCTCCTTGCTTGTTTTACTGTTTTATTGTTTTACTATTTTACTTATTTTATTGGGCTTCTTGTTTCTTTTTTTTCCTATCTTTTCTTTTTCTCCTCGCCTCACCCTTCCTTGCCTGCAGAGGGAGTCGTCTTGCAATGCTGTGCGAGTCTGTGTAGATATTCTCTCTCCCCCCCACGGACGGCCAGGACTCTTGGTTTGCCGGCTTCATGTTATCCTCGCGTCCTGTGGCCTTACTGGCTGCACTGCTGTACATGTCGCCGGACCTCCTGAAGCCCTTCCAGACGCTGGTTGGTCAGGTGCAACTCTCCCGCCTGTCTTATAATCTCATACTTTGTCTTTTTTTTTCCTCTTATATATACTCTTCCTCCTCCCTCCCCCGATACGTAGCTCCAATTTGCTGGCGACGACAACTGCGACAGCGCTAAGAAATTGGAGGTTGATGGTTAATAACAGCCGTTGTTGCGACTTGACTACTAGACTAGACTGAGGCTAGCATATGTTTTGCGTCTCCTTGATAGGCCTAGGACAGGGGAAAGGAGCCCCGAGTTTGGAGCTTTCCATATCCCGCTGCTTAGGTCGTGCACTATAGCCGTAACAGGGAAAGCCGGGGGGGAGTGGCTTGGCCTAGTTGTGCTGCTGTCTTGTCAACTTAGAGCGTTGGCTAACACTAAGATGTTTCTTCTTTTCTCTACGCGGCTGTTTGTATGTCTGTGCTCCCTGCTGGCCTGGGCTTGGCCCCAATCCTGCTCTCCCCCATGCTTACAGACACGAAGATTATAGCGAGCAAACGACTCGCGGCACACGACACTCTTTCCAGCTTCCAGCCACACCACAGCCGCATGTAGGCTGGCGGTCTATATCACAAGACGCATGCGCAGAGGTAATGACGGCCAGACGCCATGATCGCCCCTTTGCCGGTCGCCATGCGGTGCTACGTGTGCGAGAGCATGGCGCAGAGGAGCGTATGTTGGCGACTCCAGGATAGCAAAGAAGGCAGACAGCAAAGCGCAGTGCGGCTGCATAAACGGAATATTGGCACAGGGCTGAATCGTGTGTATATCGTTGTGTGTGCGTCTCCCTCACTCACGCTCACGCTCACGCTCACGCTCACGCTCACCCTTACTCGCCCTTACTCGCCCTTACTCGCCCTTACTCTCGTCGTCCCTCCTCTTCTCCGTCTCCGTCTCCCTCTCCCTCTCCCTCTCCCTCTCCCCGCCTCTCTCCCTCTCTCGACTCCTGCTCCTCCTCCTCTTCATCTCTTTCTTTTGTTCCCACTGCCCCTTCCTTCCAATGTGCGTGTCGCTTGCTGATAACAAATCTTGCAAATCTCGCCAAGATCAGAGTTTTTCTTCGTTACCATACTTGCCGGTATTCATGCTTTTTATGCTCTGGTATTTTCTTTTTCTTCTCATGGTCCGCTGCTCGCCTGTCTCGCCTCGGTGTTGCTATCCACACGGCTGCTTCTGGGGGGGGGAGGGGCTGGCCAGTTGTTTTCTCACTTCCTGGGATTCACAAATCAGAAGCCTCCCCCCCCCCATGCTCTTCTTCCTTTCCCATCCATTGTCACGTCAATACCAAGCACGGGAAACAAGAAATAGGCAAAGACACGAGACGAGGCAGTGGTGATGTGACGGACAAGAAATTCACTCGTAGCGTAGTGTCCTTTCCCTGCCCCATAAAACGCCCCTCCCCCATTTAGCACGTAGGAGCCCTATAATTACAGCGCCTATGCCCTGAGTCTACCTGTGTATTCAGGGGCAGCCGCTCCAGGCCAGTGCTCTGCCCACTCACTCACTTCTCTACACTGCGCCCTTGAAGCCGCACTCCTTTCAAACAAAGACCTTGTTTCTCCCTTTTGCATATCCATTTCATTCCCTTTCTTATCTCATGACGATGCATAGCTTGATTGAGTCTTTGGGCCAATCTTTGCATTGCTCGACCTCGGCGACTCTTCCGTAGATGTTGCATGTCTTCAATCTCAGGCTGGGGCCAATAGCTCTAGACTCGCCGATAGTGGCCTAAGCCTAAGCCCCAGGCGGCTTTATCACACAGTATTACAGGCCCGGTCCTCTAAAGTGGAGGGTCAGAACCATGAGCTCGCGCGTAGCTGTAGTCTTGAGTTATAGTGGACTTACAGGGCCTAGCCCCCTGAACGGAGGGTGTCAAGACAGCCATCGGGGGAGGCTAAGCGAGCTAATATCAAATGGTGCCGCCGCAGAAGAGATTTACAGTAAAGTAAGACATGCCCTGCTCTCATATGATTGTCTGCCGTAGCTTTCTTTACGTCTTTTCTCATTTAGGACCCTTGGCTTGCACTATAACTCGGCCTCTTAGTCTTCAATACTACCTCTTTCTCCTGTCATGCCAACAGAGTGAGTGAGCGAGTGAGCGGGCGGGCGGGCGGGCGGGCGGGTCTTATATTCCTCCGTTATACCTCCTCGCAGGCTAACCCAAACCATCATATCGTCAACTTCACTTGCTAACGACACCGGTCTTCCCTTTCTATACACGGTGCTCAGTCCAAGCAAGTCCTGTATGTATCCGTACGGCCTGGCTATCTCGGTCAGTTAGTCCTCCTTGCTCTTGTCGCCTCCCCTCCCCTCTCCCCTCTCCCCTCTCCCCTGCCATTCCCTTCTCTCCCTTCTATTCCCCTCTGCTCCCTCCTTCTCTCCTTCTCTTCACCAACACCATCTTGGCCTGTTTTACTTTGCTGGAGGGCTGTAGCGAGATTATCGCCAGCCGGAACAGTGCTTCCTGAAGCCGGATTTCCTTCTTTTCCATTCTCATTGCAGGGCCAGCACGGACTCTTTTTTTTTTTTTTTTTTTTTCCTTTTTCTTTTCTTTTTCTTATTCTCTCACCTCCCGGCCAAGGATTCAACGGGGAAGATTCAAGATGCAGGTAGGCTGCAAATGAAGGAGCAGAAACTCCAACCTAGAGGCTATCCGTAGAAAGCAAGCCAAGGAGGGATGAAAGGACTGCTAGCTCCCTTCTCGGCGCGCCATATGAAGATTTTCCCTTGACCTTCTCTCCAAGTCCTTTGCTTTTCCCTCTCCTTCGACTCGGCCCAACCCTTTTCCTCCTCCTCCCCCTCCTCCAACTAGCCACTGGCAGGCCGACCCGACCGACCTGGCCGGCATTTCGTATAACTTGCGATAATAGAAGAACAAACTAAACTCCAACACAAAACAAGACTCTGTCCGTATCACTCGCGCCAAGAAAAAAAAGGAAGCAGAAAAAGAAAAGAAAACAAAACAAGCAAAGTTCCCAGGTTCAGAAGCTGGAAGCTGGAAGCTGGAAGCTGGAACAGCAATCTCTGTCTCCCCCCTCTCTTTGCAGGCCAGGCTGTTGCTGAGCCGGGTAAAAGATTTTCAGTAACACCGGAAGAATCGGCCAGTTCCCAGATTGGTCCGTGATGTGCGTCTATTATTCAAGTCTCCTTGTTTGTCTCGCATCAAGGCCTGTGGTTGTTCACTTTTGCAACCTTTGCAAAGTTCTCTTCGTTTGAGACCCCAAAGGGGGGCTTTGTAAAAAGAAAAGCCAAGCCTCTCGTCTCGCCTGTCACAGTTGACAGCTTACAAACCCAACGCCACACCATGCTACGCTACTCTCTTGTGTCAAAGGGGGGGAGGGGGGGCGACCTCCTATGTTTTAGCTCGTTTTCTTCTTTGCCATCTTTGCCCTCTTTGCCCTCTGCGTCATGATGTCCGAGGGTGGTGTACCCTGGCGTCACTCCCAACGTGCTAGTGGTTAGTAAGATTGCTGTTTTCCTTGTTGCTTTTCCGCCGCAGAATGATCCCAGCTAGCGGGAGTTTGTGAGTCTCTTTGTGCGTACGCGTGTGCCATTCATTAGCATTTAGCGTTCATCTGCCTTTCATGGTTGTTCTCTCGTTTGTCCCTACTATGGCCATCGGCACTGCGCGCCTTCTACCCTGGAGACGGAGGCCGTTTCTGGCGTCTCTGATATGCTGCTACGACCACAGTTCACAGCTTCTCTCCTCTCTTTGTCGTTAGAGCTGGACCAAGGGGGGGAAAGTAAGGTGGTAGCGAGACAAAACGGATAATGAATGGCCTTGGGATGGCTAGGCCCAGCGTTTCAGTTGAGGCCAGGATATCTCTCGCTTTCACACGTACACACGTACACACGTACACACACACACTCTCTCTCTCTCTCTCTCTCCCCCCCCTTCTTTCTTCTTCCTCTACCACCTTTCCCCTAGTCTCTCTCTGCTCTTCTCGTCTCGTCTCATCTTCTCTGACAAGACACAATGCGTGTGGTGGTCGTCTCTATGCCACTCTAAACAATGCAGAACCACTCACTCCACTGATATCCGGAATTCTGCTCTTTTCTCTTCCCCTCGTCTCCGTTACATGCATGTCTTGTCTTTACTTGGGGTTGTATTTGTAGTCTTTTGTTCCCCCCCCAACACTTTTTTTTCATTCCTTTTAAATTGCGATAGTTAAACCTTCTTTGATGTTCTTAAGACCCCCTCCCCCGGCTGTCGTCTCGAGATGGACTCCAGCCTGAGACTCGGACTCGGCCTCAGACTCGGACTTGCTTCTTTAAACAGAAGACGCTCCAGATGATCCCACCTTCACTGACACTGTTGCTACCACTACTACCACTTGGCTTTCCCCAATGTCATTTCACCCATGTCCTGGAGCCGACTATCTCCCCATCCAAGTCTGTTCGCCCGCCAAGCTAAGTAAGGCTCGGAGCAAAACTTAGCTTAGCGCATCATATCATATCACCAACCGTGCAGTAGCAAATAAGCAAGACACTAATACAGCTCTGCGAACTGCAAAGGATAAGGCTTGAAGAGGAAACGCAAAGAACAACCAAGGAAGACCTAGAACCTCGAAACAGGGACAAGCAGTAACTGTAGTCGGGCAAAAGAAAAAAAAAAAGAAAAGAAAAGAAATCCCATGGTAACTTAATGTCGCCATTTTGGAACTCCGGCCGGCCTATCCTCCCTGGTTGGTTACTCAACATATACACGTGTGGCGCTACCTATCGAAGCTTGGACACTATATCTAAACAACTCATCAAGACTGTATGACTGTATGCTTCACCACTCAAGTCTACCTGTCCACGACCAACCCCAAAGAAAGAAAACACCCGAGTTGCACTGACCGTCCGTTCGCTCGCTCCTCCGTCTACCCGTCTCCCTATTGACCTGTCAAGCTCTAATGCTCAAACAGGCTGGAACGTCATGAAAGCCATCAGAACATCGCCCCGGCTTTTCAAGCTGCGCTGCCCCTCTCCCAGGGATGGATCTATGGCTATGGCACGACAAACATGCCTAGCCAATAAGTGCTGATGCTTGCCGTAGCCTGGTGACCGTGCAGCTTTGTCGACAGTCGTCGTGACAAAAGGGCAGATGTGCACACACAAACAGCCCCCTCCATCCCCCCCCCCCCACCCATTGCCCGTATGATGCCCGTATGACATCCAATCATCGTTGTAACGCTCATCCTGATGACGTGACGAATAGAGCGGCGTATACGAAGGGACGACGGGCCAAACTAAAAGACAATGGCCACCAAGCCGCCAATACCACACATCATAGGCCGTACATGCATGCATACATCCCAACACTCAATGCCACCGTATCTCCTCTTTCTTCTTATTTTCCCTGCGTCCTTTCTTCCCTCGTGTCTCCATCTCCCTCGTCTCCTCCAGCTATCCTCTTCTTCTGTTCTCTCCTTCTAGACTTTCTCCTGTTCCACTAGCCAATAAGCTGCAAGGAACATGCTTTTCATTCCAAATCACCTACTCTATACTTGCACAGATATGCACCAGCCCTTATACACACAAAGAAACATGCAGGCATGGTTTGTATGATAAGCCCCAACCTGTGTATTGCCCGTGTCAACGCTACCACTGATTGGCCCAGAACCAGGCGAGCTGAGCGTTCCCCTCCTCCCCCTGCTTGCATAGGTATGATGCGGAAGCTAGGGTCTTGAAGAAACCAATAGAAGACGTACTCCAGCATCTATATGAACTGGTCGCTTTGGTTGTTGTTGTTGTTGTTGTTGCTTGTGCGCTACAACATCGCTGAATCAGAGCTTCGCCTCTTCTTTTTCCCTCCCTTCTGTGTAACTCGTTCAACTGCCATGCCCAGCCCAAATCCGCCATCTCACATGTCGCCTCCTCGTTTTCGTCTTTGTTGCTTGCTTCTCCCTTGCCTGTTTAGCTTCTTCTCTTTCTGAGTTACTCCCTTCTCTCCAACTTCGTAAACGAAACTTGCCCGGTAATTCCTCCGCGTTTATCCACCCTCTTCTCTCCCCTCGCCTCTCCCCTCGCCTCTCCCCTCCCCGTTTCCCAAACAAGCTACACGTCCGATTGTCCACCCATGAAGCTTGATGGCTACGTTGTATTTTGCATTATTCCCCTCATAAGAACACTAAATCACACTCACACACAAACACGAGCACGCGAAGAGAGTGCAAATATGGTCCTTGCCATGTGAGTCCTAATAGATGCTACAGCATATGACTCTCTTAGAAAGCAAGCTGGCTTGCCGGGGCGAGATCTTTTTAGTTTCCTTTTTTTTTTTTTTTTCTTTTTCTTCTTCTTTCTCTTCCTCCTCAACAACTTTTCGGAGGGGCTTTATTATCATTATGTGACTCCTTCTTCCTGTTCCTCGTTTACTTGCTCTAGCTGAACATCAAACAATGAGAGCCGTCTGCTTGGCTCTTCTTTTGAGGCAAATATGCACTTAGGGGCAAGGGGAACAAGAAGCACTGAAGGAGGAGGGAGGAGGGGAGGACTAAGGGTCCCAAGACGTACTTGGGCATGTCCATCTAGGATTCATTTCATCATCCTTCTTCCCGCATCCAACTTCCTTCCTGTCTCCGCGTACTTAATCCTCAGGCCAATCTTTGTGTTCTACGGAGGTTTTTTTTTGTTTTATTATTTTTTTTTTTTTTTTTCTTTGATGTCTTCATTCAAAAACATTATACGGCAGGGGTATAATGAATGATGTTACATAGAAAAAAAAGGGCAGAAAACAAGAAAAAAAAAAAACAAGGTGAGCCGATAAGTCACCGAGCCTAAAATGAACCAACTCTCCATGCCTCGCTGCCCGTTACAAAAGCTTCACGATGCTGGAAATAGTGGCAAAGGCAAAAAGATACACATGATATGTTGACAAGAACGAGATTCGAACTCGCGCGGATTGCTCCACTGCGAAGGCTTTCCAGAAGAACAACCTGAACACAGCGCCTTAGACCGCTCGGCCATCTTGCCTTATGTGTTTCACGGAATAATTTGGCCCAATCTGGAAAAAAGTATCCGTTTCTCCGTGGTTAGGGTTATGTGTTCGTGAGACCCCCACATGCGTGCGTATACTAGGGTTGTGGACATATGTCAACACTTGGACCTCAAAAGCTTGTCAAGTTTTCTGGGGCCGTGCTTGTTAGATAATTTGCGTGCCTAGGACTCGAAGCGATAGAGCGAATCAAAGAAGCCCCTACCCGTAGTAGGGTTGACTCGGTGAGAAAATGCCTTACATATGGACAGACCGTGTGATCTACTACGGATACGGAAAGAAGGCATGGCAATTATGGAAGACGTGAGGCCTCTGGTGATGGGCGGATAGATACACAGCTTCTTATCAGATATTGCGACAATCGTAAAGTCCTTGGTGTGGTGCAAGGCAGGTCTCCTATTGTGATAACTTCTAGCCCTGCCCCCAGACCAGACATGCGGCATCAGGGCTTGTTTTCGGGCGATAGATACCAAGAAGCAATGAGTAACCTACCAATGAAAGATACTATACGCTGCCTGATCAACCTGAAGAAAAGCATGATATGGGTTCTCCGAGAATGCCGTCTTCTCAAGAAAAAAAAAATCTTGCATGTGCTCTGAAGTTACACACGAGAAAGCATTGATAGCCTCTGTTTGTTATTTGGTGATAACAGACATAGGAAGCAAACGTTGAAGACTCGTATACGGCATGAGCATTCGCATACGATGCGAAGGGGGGCTTGCTAACAAACAATGGGATCTCGCGTCCCTGTCTCTCGCATACGAACGATAACTCACTTCGAGCTCTTGTACCACCATTATTTTCAATGTCCGACGTAAACATTTTCTTCCTAGATCAAAAAAAAAAAAACCCCCAAAAAAAAGGCACAAAAATAACGTGGCTTGGCATCACAGCCTGTCCTACAATGTCCTCGTACCTCTCTCTCTACAGGCAACCTACCGATCTTGTGCCATGGCAAGAAAGCCCTTCATCTTGGCGGACAGCACAAATTTCTACGCCCTGCGTCTCCACATCCTACACAGAAAATAAAACACACAAGGGGCACCAAAACTAATATCCACAGAAAGCCAGGTATGTTACTCAATGTTCATAGCTGAGTCATGATCGTCACTGGCTTCTTTCAAGTCATCAAAAAGTGTACCTCGTGCCCGGTCCTGTCCATCTACCCCGTCATCATACCAAGGTCCTATTCCGTGAAACTCGTAAAGCGTTTTTTGTTCTTTATGCTTTTTTTATTTCATTGATTATCGCGAGCCGCTGCTCTTTACAGCTTCTGCATGGCAGCGATATCAGAGGACTGGACGTAGTCCTCAAATCCAGCAATGTCATCCTGGAGCTCATCCAGAGAAATCTTCTCATCCTCAACGACCAGGTTGATCTGCAGCTTCTTGATACCGAAACCGACAGGAACCAGCTTGGAGGCACCCCAAACCAGACCATCCTTCTCAATACCACGAACAGAGGCCTCAAGGGCAACCATGTCGGTCTCATCATCTGTAGTTGATCAGTCAGTATGAGGCAGGTTGAAAGACAAACAGAAAAAGAAAAAAAAAAAGAAAAACATACCCCAGGGCTTGACATCCATGGTCACGACGGACTTGGCAATAGTCTTGGGCTTAGCAGCCTTCTTCTCGCGGTAGGCGGCCAGGCGCTCCTCGCGAATGCGAGCAGCCTCAGCATCGTCCTCTTCGTCAGAGCCGAACAGGTCAACGTCATCGTCATCCTCGTCCTCGTTCTCAGCGGGAGCAGCAGCCTTGGCCTCCTCAGAAGGACCATAGGCGCTAGCCTCCTTTGTGGCATCACCAGGAAGAGTAGAGAACTCAGACTCATACGAGGCAATATGCTTGTACCAGCGGGCAGCGTGAGGGTACTTGGTGGCATTGGGGGCGGAGGTCACGGCCTTGAAGACGACGACATCAGCCTGCGAAGGTGCCTGACTGAAACCCGAAGAACGTTAGTTTCACAATCTCTCAGTTAAAGTGGGCTAACACTCTCTAAAAGAAAAACAAAAGAGACAATCCAAAAGTGGAATGCGGGCAAGTCCATAGATCATTGGATATGTTCAGAGGTGCACAGAGTGCTTTGTGTCGTCTGCATTGGCAGGTCTTGAGTCTGCTCAGAAACACGGACCAATTTTTCTCATCATTATACCATAGTGACCTAGGGGGGAAGAGGCAGGGAGAAAAGAGTAGCTGGGAACAACTTGCCCTTGGGTCAGGCTGTACTAGTGCCCGCAGGCTACTTTTTCCATTGTGAATGGCGCAAGCGCTCGGGAGCGATTGAAGTGTGAAGATGCAGATGAATACGACTTACCCATCGATGTAGGACCGGGTCTTGGTCCAGCTGTCAAGGCCTGGTTGAAGTTAGAACTGGGCACATTTGACAAGAGCAAAACAAAGCAAAGTAGGGACGAAAAGAAAAAAAGTTCAAATGACGCCGTTCTTGGGACTCTTGGGGCACATACTGGCCACACCAGCGTCGGAGGAGAGATCGGAGAAACCCATGTTGGTGGTTGATGTGTGAGGAGGGAGAATGTGATTTTCTGCTCGAGAAGAAGAAGAAAAAGAAGAAAAAGAAAAGAAAGATGAAGAAGGGGGAGAGGCTCAAATATGAAGGGACCAGAAGAGATGAGTTTGAGAAGACGAGAACGTGCAGGATAGCGGGGTCGTTGGAAATTTTTTGGACGTGGGCTGGGTGACCACCACAACAGTGGGCCCTTGTGGATAAGTCCCACAGTATTTAATATTCAAGACCAATGGGATGCCAGCAACATTGGCGGCCCGCCACGCCCTGAGACCGACAGCTGCTGGCACTTGCGACGAGGCTGGTGGAGAGCGCTGACGAGGTCTAGATACCTTGCGTTACGTGTAAATTACTGTGTGGCGTCATGTACCTCTTGCTGCCTGACCCTTAAACAAAGCAAAAGCCTCCATTAGCATCGAGCTGGGGCCTAGGTGAACGAAGCTCCAAGCTAGTTACAGTGTTGTTGTATCATCAAGCTACGCACCCCCATTGAAGGCTTCTATTTTTTTTTTCTGTTACTCTAACTGTCGCTCCGTCCGCCACGTCGTCGCATTATTCCTACGACTACATATCCTAAATCTCCATAATGTCTACTGAACCGCTTATCGTGTTTAGAGCAGGCCGCTGTGATGTTGATGTAGGTTTATATCAATGCTAGTATAAAGGCTACCGCTTATTTAACAGCCTTGCCAATGTATCGTGGGCGCCACGTGCTGACTAGACATTTCTAAGACCACAGTTACGCCACCTAGAGTGACTGCTAGACCCGACCCTGGTTATCTTTATCTGTACACTGGCGAAGATGGTATGATGGATGATCCACTGGTGGCCAGTTTATCATTGGTATCACGTTGATTGGCGGAGGATAGAGCTGACCGTTTTCCAGAACTCATCCACCTTTGCTGGCGCAAGAGGTCGGCGTCATCGAACGATCAACCCGAACTTGATCTTGTCATGATCCCCGGCGACGGCAACTTTCTGCACTATGACTCCGAAGCTCCCACTGCGAAAACTAACGGCCGAATCTACGTCCTCAAGTTCCAGTCTTCCTCTCAGCGCTACCTCTTCTGGCTGCAATCGGCCCCCGAGCACCCTACAATCCACAGCCGACTGAGCGAGCGCGACCGCAAGATTACCGATATTGTCTTCAACCTGCTCCAGGGCGAGGAAGTTGATGTGGATGCCGAGCTGGCTGCTTTGGATGAAGATGACGACGACGACGAGGAGGAAGAAGAAGAAGAAGAGGAAGAAGAAGAAGAAGAAGAAGAAGAAGAAGAAGAAGATTATGAAGACGAGGATGAAGACGAAGATGAGGAAATGGTGGACCAGACCACGACAGCCCATGGTGCCACGGGCGGTGCTGGCCCAGATGCTACAGGAGGCGATATTCGGGATGAAGGCGAGGATGCCAGAGAAGGCGGAGCTGATGGTGGTAGAGCGTAGGTTTCTTTCTTTCCCTGACATTATGATTGGGATTAATGATTGCCTGGTCACTGAGAAAGCCATGACACCTGGGAAGTCAGTCTACGTCGCGATTATGATTGAGGTGGGAATCAGGTTGTTTTCTGACAACTACATCTCCTCGATTTCTTTACTTCTACGCTACATTATGAGCCAATACAATCAAGAGAACATACATTATCTCCTCTAGAGGGGAACATGCAGATTAGTAGCTGACTGATTTTCTTCGTTGTAGTGCCACTGAAACTACAGCCAACATCGATTCTGTAGTCCGCGATCTGCTCGCTTCTCTAGAAGGCAATCGGCAGCTTTCAGATAGTTCCCTTCATACAGGGCCAGCCGATAAACCGTTTCCTTTTCTAAGCCACCTATTGCCAACATCTGTTACTGTTCCCATCATTGACGGCGATATTTCCGAAGAAAAGATTGACGAACTCATCAACCTATTGCCACCCACATTAGTCGTTGCTACAGCCAACAGCGGAACCAACAGCGCTGAAATATCGCAAGACCCCACGGCAGAAATGCTAGAGAATGCAAAGGCGTCCCTGAGCTTTGCAGACAAGCGCGATCTTGTGAAAAGCGTTCTGCGAAGTCCACAGTTTGCCCAGTCTTTAGGAAGCTTGACTATGGCGATTCGTGATGGGGGCCTTCCGACAATTGCCGAAGCGTTGCAAATCAACGTCGAAAACAACGGCTACGTGAGAGGCAGTGCCATGCCGCTAGGAAATGGTAAGGCGGTTGAGGCCTTTGTGGAGGGTGTTAGGAAGACAGTGTCTAAGAAAGAGTGAATGAGATGAGCGGCACGATATAAGGCCAGATTAAACCTCCGCTGCCTTTTTAAGATCCACGAAGAGTAATACACTTTGTGTCTCTTAGTATCTAGCCACTGAATTTCTACAATAATCATCAATATTTGTTGTTTTGGACTTTGAACTGTAGTCTATAAGGAGCGAGGACTTCTACGTACAGTGCGATATGTCAAGATGTACTGTCACATGTTATAATGGCCAATCTTGAATTTTTGCTGTTCATGCACTTTGACCAAACTTCTCTCACACAACCATCAACAGCGATCCCTTCCTACGTAAAAATGGCAGCTCATGTCGAGTTAAACTTTCCAACGGACAAGTCGCAGTTCGATAGCGACGATCGGATTTCCTTTTCGAAGCTCGATCAAAAATACATTGCTGTCCATGATGACGGTGACGAGTACGAATTCGATGAGGCTGCCCAACGTTGGGTACTTTGCGACGAAGGGGATGAAGGCGACGAACCCCCGCTTCCGCAGAATCTCGACTCAATCTCAAAGGCGCTTTTACCATCGGACACGGACTCTATGAGTGATACGCGCAAGAGAAAAGAAGCTCCAACTGCGGCCGATAACGAGGTAAGCTTCGTCGCATGGAACGAGACAACATAGTGGGAAGAAAGGTATGCTTCTTCTAATAGGATGCATCCCTGGAAAGGGCCCTTCTGCCAAGTTGTGTTTTGTCTTTGCAAGGCCGAGCTGCCGGGAATACCTAAAGAGCATTTCCAATCCTAGCAAGGTGTATTCATTGACACGCAGCTCAAGAGATGGAAGTCGTGACTTTCAACGCGAGACAACGTTTTATCGTGCACGTGTGAGCATGGGGGGGGGGGGGCTATTTGCCTGCCACTTGTGGCTTCGGGAATAATACTGACAGTGCCAATGTGTGCTCTCTTCCGAACCATCAACAGGATTCAAATAAGCAACAAACAAAGCCCAGGGCACAGAAAAAAGCCAAAGGACCGCTGCCTCCGCGACAAAACACGGCTGTTTACGTGACGGGAATTCCAAACGATGCGACGCTGGACGAAATACACGACCTGTTTTCGCGCAAGGGTGGTGTGATTGCAGAAGAAATTGACAGTGGACGTCCTCGCATAAAAATGTATACGGACGTCGATGGCAATTTCAAGGGCGACGCTCTGATAGTCTTCTTCAAGCCCCAGTCGGTCGAGATGGCCATCATGCTCTTGGACGACACTGATTTCCGCTTTACTAGTACCGGTAAACCCGAAGGCCGTATCAGGGTCCAGGAGGCCGATTCGAGCTACAAGAAGACCAAGTATGAGGGAAAACAAGATCAACAGGGTGGAAACAAAGATGCACAAACATCAACTACCCGTAAGAATGACCAGGACCGCCATAAGATTATCAAGAAGACTCAGAAGCTGGAGCTAAAACTAGCGGACTGGGATGATGACCAGTACCCTCCGGACAAGCCAGTCGTCAAGGCTCGTTGGGAAAAGACGGTCATCTTGTCGCACATGTTCACTCTTAAAGAATTGGAGGAAGACCCTACAGCCCTGCTAGACATCAAGGAGGATATTCGCGATGAGTGTTCCAAGTTGGGCACTGTCACTAACGTTGTCCTATTTGACATGGAGCCTGAGGGCATTGTCTCCGTCAAGTTTAAGGAGATTGAGGCTGCGCATGCCTGTGTGCGCATGATGCACGGCCGGAATTTCGGAGGCCAAGTGGTTGAGGCTGGGCTTGCAACGGGGAAGGAAAAGTTCAAGCAGTCTTCCAAGGTCTCTTTGAGCGATTCTGACTCGGATTGAGGGGAGAACTGTTTAGAATATTTGCAGCAAACTTATGGTATGGGTGGCTAGCGTTTGATAATGAGCGCAAATACGCTGTACCTGGTTTGCTTGGCTTGAAATTTTGTAACATGAAGTTTCTCTTCACAACATTAATTGACATGTTGTACCGTACCTTGACCCAAGGATATCTTTCAAGTGTCTGTATCCCGGGCTGCCATGTGCGTTTAGATCTTGACTACGTTGCCATGAACAACCCAAGCAGGAAGCCTACCTCAATGATGCTACCAACACCTCTGAACCCATTCTCACCTATAGTGGAAGTTAGCATGTACTATGTACATAATAGGCAGTTAACTACTGATTCAATACACGCCACGTGGTCTGTAGATCATCTCAAAACTCTCGAGGATTGGATTTCTGCGAAGCCTGAGCTTGCGGACGAGCCGATGACGTTGGTCCTAGCCTTTCTGTCAAGCGTTTGTGAGATTTTTAGGATGGAGACGCCTGTGCACGGTATAGCCTGCGCTCTGGATATGGTAAACTTCCCTCTCACAAGTGTTGTTCATGGGGTGACAGGCAAGCAAGGCTGTCTGCGTGTACTTTTCAAAACATGAGCACTGGATTGTGCGAGATACAACGCAGCAAGCAGAGAGTTTCACGTAGTCTGCAGTACTGCGCCAAAGAACTGTTTTAGATGTTTTACCTCTAACAAGCACTGTACGAGCAGCTATAGGACGCGAGTCGAGTTTTAGACAGTGAACAAGTCTTCAAATCCCCCATAGATGAGACTGCATTAAAGCTTTCAATGAGACATGAGAAGGTCGCGGATAACCCATAATCTGACCTAAATAATGTGCAAGTATTCAAGGAAGGTGAACAGGGTAGGCTGAGCGAGTTTGGGTAGTCATTATAGATAAGTGTAATAGCAAGGAAAGACATCGTAGCCATTGCCGTATACGCGGGGCAAAGATAGATAGTGACAGCTGAAAACCAAAAAGAAAGTAGCAAGATAATAGGCATAGCAGCCCTTGTAAACAGCAATCTAAACGTCTCCATAATGCTCCCCCGATTCGATTCTTCGTTCATCACACAGGCATCTTATATGGCCATAGTTGATGATTCTTGTCAACAAGCCGCGCGGCTGGTTTCCGTCGGACCGGTGTTGAGACTTGCCTACTACTTGGTGAACAGTAGAATAAGTGGATCCAGCTACGGCCGGAAGACCGATGTTAAAAGCGGGTCTCGAATTCCTGCAGAACTGATGCCCCACTTGATATTTTCACCGCCCAAACTTTTTGGGCAGAAAAAAATGGAATTTTTGCCTATCTTGTATCTCGATCTTTTTTTTTTTTGCTGCGTTACAAGAAGACAGTACGATTTTTGGTGGTTTGTTCTCTATATCCACTGCAATTGCGCCTTCTGCTTACTTCTTATAGCAGTCTTTCGACCGCTTTTGATCCCTTTTCTTCTAGAACTGGCTGCTTTTGCCTTTTTTTTCTTTACCGATCTAGAAATTGCCTTGTCTAGACCATCTTTCCTTGTCCTCCTCCCTCTCCCAAACTTTTTCATCACTTGCCGACTGCCATGGCTGTTCAAGCTGCGGGTAGTAAGCGTAAGGCTAGTGGCCATGGAAAGCCCAGCTCCAGCTCGTCCCCCAAGAAGGCGAAGCTGCAGATTCGCCCCAAGGACAAAGAGAGCGGCTCCCGCTTGAAGAAGACTCCTGCTCTGCCGACCACGATTTCCAGCCAACAGAATGACTCGGACTCGGATGAGGCCGAGGACTTCGAGGCCAAAGACACGGAGATGGTTGACTTTTCCGACTCTGAAGAGGGTGGTGTCAGCCTACATCCTGACAGAGCAAAGGTTGTTGAGGCCAGGTCTCAGCCTCCCCGCGAAAAGGGTACGTCTAGCCAAATACTAATCTCCCAGTCGATACATATTTCCATGAAGTGCATTCTATCTCTGCATTCTCTGCCGCAGTACTAACTCTCATTCTTTTGGTATAGAAACTTCCCGCGAAAGTCACATGAAACAGAAACAGCTGGCCAAGGAACGCCGTGCTGCCAAACCCCTTGCCGACGAGATTGCACGCACAAAGAAGCTATGGGAGCGTTTGCGGAGGAAGTCGCATGTTCCTACTGAGGAGCGTAAAAAGCTAGTTGAAGAACTCTTCCAAATCATTAGTGGCCGCATGAAGACTCTGGTCCTCAAGCACGATGCTACGCGCGCTGTGCAGACCGCTATCAAGTACGCCACTCCCGAACAGCGTCAGCAGATTGCCAAAGAGCTCAAGGGCTCCTATGCCACCCTGGCATCCGGCCGCTATGCCAAGTTCCTAGTGTGCAAGCTGATTTCCTACTCGGACGACACCATTCGCGACTTGATTGTGCCTGAATTCTACGGCAAGATCCGCAAGATGATTCATCACCCTGAGGCATCATGGACTCTAGAAGATATCTACCGTGTTGCTGCCACTAAAAAACAGCGTGCTATCATCCTGCGAGAATGGTACGGAGTTGAATTCACCTTACTGGATACCAACACTGAGGAGCCTACAGCTGTCCTTGCTGATATTCTCGCCAAGGAGCCGATGAAGCGCGGTCCCGCCATGAAGAGCTTGCTTGACCTGATCAACAGTCTGATTCAAAAGAACATGGTCGGCTTTTCTATGCTACACGATGCAATGCTGCAGTACTTCCAAAACGTCCAGCGCGACAGCCCTGAGTTTACCGAGTTTTACGAGATGATTCGTGGCAACGAAAGTGGCGACCTGCTCAAGAACATGGCATTTACCAAGTCTGGTGCGCATCTGGTATGTCTGCTGCTCACCCAGGGCACTGCCAAGGACCGCAGGGCTATCCTCAAGACCTTCAAGGACACCTTTATCCTCATGTCTGGGGATACCAACGCTCACCGGGTTCTACTCACTGCCTTTGATGTCATTGACGATACGAAAATGACATCCAAGGCCATTTTCCCTGAGCTTTTTGGTGAGACATTTGACAAGGCTGGCGAGTCTCTTCTTGCTGCCTCACAGAACATCCACGCCCGTGTAACCCTTCTGTACCTTTTGGAGGGCACTGGTCTCTCTACTATGTTTACGGGCCCTAAGGACGAGGTTCGTAGCTTAATGGAGGAAGTGCACGAGCTGCGCAAAACTACCAGTAAAAAGGATCCTGAGGTGCGTCGCAAGGAGCTGGTAGCGGCCATGTCGCCGCAGCTACTGCAGGCTATTGCGGACTGCGGGACGCAGATGGTGCACGACCACTACGGCTGCCAGCTCATGTCCGAGACCATCTTTGCTGCTGAGGGCGATAAAACTGCAGCTCTCAAAACCATTGCTAATGCCGTTGCTGGCAACCCTAGTGAGATGCTAGGTGGCAACGGCGAGGATGGTGAGACTCAAGGCCTAGGCCTTATTTCGCGACCACACCCAGCTTTGACAGCACATGGCGGTCGTCTCATTAAGAGCTTGATCTCGGGCGGCAAGTTTAACAAAGCAACAGGCCAGACAATACGTGTAGAGCCAGCACTCAAATTTGCCAACGTGCTTTTCCCCGTGATTAAGCCTCATGTTCTAGAGTGGGCCACAGGTCCATCTTCTTTTGTCATTGTCAACATGCTAGATGCACCTGATTTTGATAACGTGGCTGAGCTACGCAAGATCCTGAGCAAGGGCCGCTCACAGCTCGAGAAAGCAGCTCGCGAGGGCGGCACGCAAAAGTACACCAAGGAGCAGAGCGAGGAACTCGCAAAGAAGAAGAAGAAGAATAACAACAAGAGGCCGCCACGGTCAGACCCGGGCAACAAGGGCGCACAGATTATTCTGGAGCGCCTTGGTTAGAAGAGGGATTTCAAGTGACCCTAAAAACTGCGTGTGGTGACCGGTGTGGTCAACTATTAGCTAAGTAGCTTATTTTGAGTGCTAGGCTGCTGTAACATGCCATATCTCCTAACACCATCCGCTATTTCATGAAGGTAGTTTTCTTTCCTCAGTGTCAGCTCTCTTCATGTCTTTTCTTTTTCTCTAGACCTAGATGGAGGTTGTTTCACGTCTCATGTACACAGCAAAAGAATCCCCTCCCCCCCCCCCCCCATCCCTCCAAAACAAAAAAAAAAACAAAAAGGAAGAGAACATGTTATATCTTTGGCCGGCGTACCTTGCTCTCTATTGTTGTCTTTATCAGTGTTAAAATATGCCCTTTCTTATCTGATGTTCTTGTTATGCTCATGTTCTGCATTGAATAAAATTCGTCTTGTCCCATGTTAGATATCAGATGGAGTGCACAAATATGTTCGCTATGAAATGCTTGCTATTGTCCAACACTTGACGACATTTACGAAATACATAGCACAACAAAGCCAAGAAATACAGCGGCGATCTCTGGATGACATGTTGTTTATCAAAGCAAAAAAATATAAAGAAAAAAAAAAGAGGAAAATAAATCAGTCTGGGCAATAAAGTCCAGAGAAACAACGCCAGTGACCATCAGATGCCAAGCTAGAAACAAATAGGAAAACTCATCAACAAAAAGGAAGCCCCAGACTAGACAATAGAATAAGGGCAGCACTATACTACTTTTATTCCTCTACTTGGTGCTCTGAAGCTTGTCCAACTGATCGAGAATCGTCTGTAGCTCCTCGTCACTGATCTTGTCCTGTAACGAGGGGATAAGGGTCTTGGCTTCCTCGGCGTTGAAGCAGACCAGCGAGCCTGTGACATGCACCACATCGTATTAGCAACAAAAACAAAACTCCTAGTTTTAGCGACAGAAGATATATCCATACCTAGCTGTGCCCTCTCAAACTTATGCAGCTGTGTACATGAGCTTAGTAGACGCTCTACAGCCTCGACGTTCTCCTTTTGTTTAAAGCGTGCAAAGTGGTCAAGATAGTCCATAGTTTGGTTGAGCATCCTGTATAGCGCGTTAGTCAATGATCATGTTATCTGTTCATACGGGGCTTATGAGGCAAGTCCCAGTCGAGTGACACAACCCATCAGGTTACGCACTCATTATCGTGTACATTCCGGTGCTCCGCACGTCGCTTTTCCACAAGTGCCTTGATGACCAGCGCTGCCTCGGAAAGCGTCAGTGTATCAACGTTCTGGAACTCGCCCAGGTTCAACTGCGAGCCGGCGTCCTCAGTGCCAGGAACCGGAGGCCGGGGCCGCGATGTCATAGGGTGCTTGTTGGGAGCCATTGTGAGAGTTTGGGTAGTCGAGGAAGATAAGAGCGTCTATATATGTGTATCTATCAAGGACGACAAAATTAGAAGCGAGCGAGAAAGATAATGAGCGGATGATGGATCAAAACGATGACTTCGGAATTGTCAAAACAAGATAGATCAATGGGAGATTCGAGTCAAGGCTGGCGCCTAGGTTGCGACAAAGTTAAACGCCCTTTGGCGCCGGCTAATCTGCGGCTAATTACGGCTAGAAGCACCAGCCTCGACATCCAGACTTGAGGCTCGGCCTTATGCCTCTAGAACGCTGCTCATGGTCTTCAGAGTGTGAAATTAAAATCATTGTACATATGTTTATGCCACTTGAGTGTATCTTGCTATTCTGTCGATATCTCGTTTGCCTTGAGTAAATTTTCTAACCCAATTCTTCAAACGTCTCAACTATCCCTATCCTTAGGGTTAGACATACTCATCCACCTTAGCTTATGCTTGGTGGCATCCCACAGATAATATCATCGCCAGCAACTTACTAGCACCCTCATAGTCAAAACACACTGCTCATTTACAGGAGTACCATATACGTCTATCATGTTAGTTTCAACCTCGAGGTATCATATACTAGTTAGAAATAGCCGTACTAATCATTCTTTCACTAGGACTGTATATGCCCTTATTATCATCAACAAGGCCGGCGGTTTAATATATCACCACCAGTTTGACGATAGCGGCCTAAACAAGCTTTCCACAAATGATTATTTAGTTCTTGCTGGCACATTCCACGGGTAGGTTGAGCCTCTTCGCCAGCCCTAAACCGGACTAGATAGGCTGGACGGGCCAGATCAAGACAAGCTAACCCTCAAAACTTTCACACGCAAAGAGTCCATGCCATCACAGCACGGTTAAATCCTATATCCCAACCACGGCCATCAACACCACCTGGCGGTATTTCTAGCAGACCAGATCCTCCGTCAGGTCTAGAGGTGCTAGAAACTGAGAACTTTCGCATGCAATGTTTCAACACCCTGACAGGCACCAAGTTTCTGCTGTTCACAGACATCAACCAGACCAATGTCGATGTCTCCATCCGGAGGATATACGACCTGTACACTGACTTTGTCATGAAGAATCCGTTTTATCAGTTGGAAATGCCTGTGCGGTGTGAGCTGTTCGAGCGAAAGCTGCAATTGTATATCAAAGAGATCAATAATCGGTAGTGAGCAATCGATTGGGTGGCACGTGGCCAAGTAGCGCGCAATATGGGGCCACGCTGTTGAATATCGTCATGTCATAATCATAATCCTACAAGCAAGAATATACAAAGCATACGTCTTTCAAGTCATTATTCCATGTTAAATAAGCCGTGACGCCATAAACTCGATTGCAAGGTGAAGCAAAGTAAAGTAACCAAACGAACATGATGCATCTAAGTAGCCTTTTTTTTAGGCTGCTGAAATAACACCTCCTTCCAATAACAAATAATTTATGACGTGTCCATCTTGTCACCATCATCCTTATCGTTCTTCTTACTCGAGTCGCCCAACAAGGGGGCTGACTCGCCCTCTTCTTTGACGGACTCGAGCGAAGCCTTAGTGGCAGCATTGTCTTCCTTGGCTGATTCGCGGGCGATTCTGGCGTTCTCCTCCTCCATACTCATGCGTAGAGCTAGCGCCAGTTCGGGATCGGTATTAGGGTCGAAGGTAAATTCGCCGTAATCTTCGTTGGCAGCTGCTCTTCCGCGATCACCCGTGGCGTTGTCTCCCAAGACAATTGGGGTTGTGAGGAGTTCATCGCTAAGAAGCTTGCCACTAGGACGGATGACAACTAGGTGCGAGCCTTCAGTGCCCTTGACCTCCTCGTTGAATTTGCGTAGGCGAGCCTCTGCCTCTTCGTCGGGCTGGCCAAACATGACAATGTCGATCGCAACGTTGTTTTTCTTCATGCGGGATGCAAGCTGTTGGAGCTTCTTGTCATCCTCCTCAAGAGGCGAGCATAGGAAGACTATTATCCGCTGACGCTGGAGCTTGTTTTGGCGGTATTTGAGGGCGAGCTGTTGAGAAAGAAAGAGACATGTTTAAGAGTTAGCAGACAACAATTGTCGACGGCTGTATAGCCAATGGCCTTATTAACTTTTTGACTTACGCCTGCTATTTGGATGCCGGTGGCAAGGTGTGATTCGCCCTTGATCTGTTTCTTGATACGATGCATGCCAGAGTAGATACGGCCCGGTTCTGTAGTCAGTGTCGACAGAACCTCAGGGCCATTACCGCCCATGCTCATAAGACCGACGGAGGACTCGGGATTGGAAGATGTAATATTGCGGAATAACTGATTAACAGCATCCGTCTGTGCGTCAAATCTGGAGGGAGAAAAGTCGCCATTGCGACTACTCTCGCTGTTGTCGACAACGATCATGACAGCCTCGAGACCCATGATTGCGGTTTATGTGGTTGGTAATAGCAGTAAGCGGATGGGAGTTGAGAATAAGGAAAAAGGAAGAGAGAAAAATTACGGCTAACAAGAAGGAAGCTTATATTAGCGGGAGTTGTAGGCAGGCTGAAGGTTGATGGTTGGTTGGCGGCTACAAAGTTCGTTTGAGATATCTTTTGATGTTCACCAAACAGATCGCCTTGAAGCTGATGAGCTCTAAGCTTCAGAGGTTAGAAGTCGTAAGGCAAGTTCAGCCTGGCTGTTGCATGAAAGTAGTGGTACTTTATTGCCGAGCTAGATACGCCTGCTGACTAGGTACAGGTACAAGACCACCACCTTGAGTGGATCCCTTGTCTCGAAAAAGACTAGCCTTTGATTAGTCATCATTGATTGACAGGGAATTTGTTTACTTTTGCTATCGAGCCAATTAAAACGCTTGATTGCAGCGCTTTGAGAGGCTGCACTGTCACCTGCGTCAATCACATTTGACTAGGGGTCAACGAGATTCTTTCAGAACGCTGTTGCATTTGGTCGCGTTCCCTCACCTTCACCATCAATCCGCACCTCTTACTCACGCTCACAAATTTATGTATTCATAGGTGCCCCATTCGCACTCTGTTATACTCCTTTGTTCCTTCTTTTCTTTTTATAACGTGATACTCTCGTTTAGCCTCGAAAATGGCCGTTCTCTACGCGGAACATGGTGGTGATGCAACGCGCTCTCCCACACGCACAGGCATTAGAAATCGCACGATGACTCCCTCGCCCAGGAAGAATGGCGCTTCCCACATGCAACCTACCACTCCTCGATACAACATGAGTCCCATTCGCAAGAGGCCAATAGGCATCACACATGCCCAAAAACAGGCACTTATCGACAATCTTCAGCTAGAAAGTAAGTCGTCTTACACTACAAATGAGCTTGAGGGGAAGCCATGTTAACCTTGAACCCGAATCTGCAGTTACCGAACGCGCAAGAAGACTACGCGCCCAGTACAACTTGCAAGCACAAAGTCTGCGGACGCGTGTGGAAATCCGACTCAATCGCATCCCAATGTCTCTGCGAAAACTTACCATGGCCGAGCTCGTTCAAAGGCACGTCCAACAGCAAGAGCGCTCAGCCCAAATCGCTGCAAAAATCGCTGCAGGCATGACCAAGTCAACTGTTGCACCCATAGCTCGCCCAGGGATGAAAGCCGTGCCCTCACTAGCTGCCCCGACACAAACTACGCGCCGCTTCAAGCGAACTAGTAATGCCATGCTTGGAGGCGACAAGGAGAATGACAACGGCAGCAGCGATCCTATGGAATATCCCAAGAAGCGTGCACGTGCTGTCCCGGCCAAGGCCTCAGAAAACGGACCTGTCCTCTCTCCAACTTCGTCAAACTCTCGTCTGGTTCCGCGGTCTTGGCAGCAGTCTCCTACCAAGACCTCGCCTATCAAAGTCTCAGTTTCACGCGCCACATCACCTGTCAAGACATCGCGTGCCAATCTTCTTTCCAACATGGTGGAGAAAGCAAAGACGACACGCGCTGCCATGACCCGCAAGGCCACCACGGCTTCGGTTACAAGCACAGCCAGCTCTACCGCCTCTACCACAGCATCATCACGAACTAAGCGCACAGCTGCTGCGAAGCAAGCTACTGCCCCAGCGACAGCTACTCGCGTCACTCGTAGAACCAGTGGCGATAGTAACAGTAGCTCTTCAACGGTGGTCAAGAAAACTTCCAGTAGGCCGGGAACCGCTATGTCTAAGTCGTCAACTACCTCTCGTGGTAAAGCCGCATCTGGAACAGCTACAAAGAGGACAGCTGCTTCAAAGGCCTCGGCAGCAAAAGACGCGCCCAAGCGCGTACTGCGGAGTCGTGCGGCTTGAGAAATGACAAGGTGCTAAGATTTCTATTTTCTATCTTTTATTGGCCGGGCGAGTCTGCCTTTTCTCTGGGAACATGACGTTCTAACACAGGAGCTTGGGTTGGGCTGGTCCCTTGGGTTTAACTGAGCGGGGAACTCTTGTTTTTTACTGTTGTGGTGCTTCGTTGTAGGGAGCCTACAAGGAAGGCCCTTTGGCGGGTTGGCAGGCGTCTTTCGGAGTTATTTGGTTCTGCATATTGCTTTTGTACACATTGATCACACCCAACCAAATATAGCAGCAGGTTCACGGAATGTCGTTTTTCCTCATTTTAACTCCATAAGCTTTTTTACTGGTATCACTTGGATTTACTATGTCTGTCCTTCTCTCCTCTCCGAAAGCTCGACATAGCCTCTAGCCGCTCTTCTTCTTTTTCTTGTCTTCCACTAGCTCTATGTGATTTGGCGGGATATTCTTGTAATTGGCAATGAGTAGCTCCTCGATCTCAGGGCTAACATCGCCCTGCACGACAATCTCTTCAACGCCTCCAGCAGTCCGGGTGACGGACGAGCCCGTCGCAAACTTCTTGCCAAACTCCTTGGCAACCTTCTTGAGGTCTAGGCCAAAGGCCTCCAGCCCAGTGACTGAGGTCACGAACTTGTTCTTATTGCGCATGATGCGCTTGATAACCACTGTCGAGTGGGCTACTTTCTCGGCTTCCTTGGCTTCCTGAGCCTCGGCCTTGGCTGCCTTCTTTTGTGCGTCCTTGGCTGCGCGCTTTTGCGCATCGACAGATAGAGATGCTGTGGCAGCTTCAAGGGCTTCTACATTGTGGGGGTGGATTGGGGATCATAGGCCGAGTATAGTTAGTGTGGCTGATCATGAAGAGGATCAAGTGAAATGCAGACGAGGGAGGGGGGGGGGGGGGAGAGAGGAAGGCGTACCGGGAGACCAAAGCTTGTTATACAGCTCGGGCTCGTTGGTTTCTAGCCATTCCTGGCACTTCTTGACACGGCCACCATACTCGCAGTACTAGGGAAAGAGAGTTAGAGTCAAGACGCTAGATGTGCGACACTCGGTCGGGTTTATGGAAATTCGAGTCGGTCGGGGGACTGCAGCGGCGAAAGACCTGGTTGGCGGGGGATGTTGGAGAGTAGGAGAAGGGGAGAAGGAAGAGAACGAACCTCGGGAGGAAGAGAGCAGACTAGTAGGACAAAAGGAGAGAGTCAGTTGCCGGAAGACCGACTGGGGCTATTCAAATAGAGCAGCTCAAATATCCAAGGTTCACTTACCGCCACAGTACTTCACAGACAGCCCGCGCAGTTCGGCTGGGACTTCGTCAACGTCGGCCATTGAGATGGCGTTTTACAAGCTGAGCAAAAGAAAGAAGGAGTGGACAAAAGGCGCTGATGCAATTTGCAGTTATCACTGCAATAACTAAGATCTGAGAAGGCTGAAGGGCTACTAATAGATGCCAAATTGAAGCGAGGAGGTACAAAGCCGAAATGTGTAGGTTTGCCTGCCTTGACCTTGACGTATATCTTGAAAGCGAAGAAAAGATTCAATTAATTCACGATGGAGGGGCATTTGTGCGCAAAAGTGGGATAAGGCTGCCAAAGCTGGAGGGCTTGCTTGTTTTTAGCGCTGCTTAGGAGCAAGGCTGTAGATAGTAGTTAACCCTATATTACAGTGGTATATGGGACATTTTCAGTGCTAGCTTAACACTAAGGCTTTCGGCCAGCGCTTCCGTTACAGGACACCCCAGGCCCTACTCATAGGAGGCCCAAAGACCCCGCACTTTTATCTATCCCGCCAACTGAGACTCAACCCAAGCCTAAAGCAGCCAAAGACTGGACTGCATCTCCCCGTTCTATGGAAAATAGGCAAAGGGACAGTCAGCGAGGTAGGGAATCTCGCTTCAAAGTCTCCTTCATCTGTTTCTTTGCTTTGACACGATTCTAGGGCGAGCTGAGGCTGTTTATCGTCCCCCTCCCCGCTCCCAAAGTTAGTGAGTGCTATCCAGGCGCAGACCACGACAATGCTTGTACGTCAAGCCCTGCTCATTATGCTCGTAGCTTTCAGACCACCAGCTCCTGCTGTCTTTTGCCTTAGCCTTGACCTTAGTCTTAGTCTTAGCTTTAGCTCCATCTTTTCTCTCTTCGTGTCTATCGCAGCTAGCCCTTGCCCTTACCCAAAGCGTAAACAAAGATGTATATAAAGGGGGGGGGGGGAGGGCGAAATACAAGGCACATCTCGATAAGGGCAACACGCTGTCTTGCACATGAGTGCCGTGCTATACAATAACTGCACAGGCTCGTCATACACTACTATACCGACTACACAAGCTACAATGGTGCCTGGCTTGGAAGATCAACAACAGCGCCAAAGGGAGCTGACCGTACTGGTGACAGGCTTTGCTGTAAGTTGTCATGACCGTTAGTAATCACGAGGCGTCCATTTCTCACTTTTGCTGTGGTCATTTGCCCGCAACGCCATTGCAGGATCTACTCATTTATCTCCTTTCCATGTCTTCACTCTCCAAACTGCCTAGGCCATTGCTCTATTCCTCTTTCTTTTTCTAACTCTCATCTCCCATGTCCTCCCCCCTTGCCAGCCCTTTCGTGGTTTTCCCAAGAACCCGGCCTGGGAAATTGCGGACTCTCTTCCCGAGTATCTCCCTACTCCTCAGCCAAACCCGGACTGTGACACGAAGGGTGACGGCAATGGTGGCAGCCTCTCCGGCGTTGACTTCCCGCATGTGCGCATTGTAGTCTACCGTGAGCCAATCCCCGTCAACTATAGTCAGGTGCGTTCCATCGTACCAAATCTCTGGGACACGCAAAAACGCGGAGAACACTATGATTTTGGCATACACATCGGCATGGCTAGTAGCGAAATCACGTATAGACTTGAGGCTTGCGCACATCGCGACGGCTATGTGAAGAAGGATGCCGACGGCCAGAGTCCTCCAAAAGAACCCCGAGAGGACTGGTCCAATCTACCGCCTGTATTGGACACAGATGTCGATGTGGCCGATGTAGCGGCAAAATGGGAAGCGAATTGCCCGGTATGTAACGCCGTCCCTCTTCCTGCAGTCCGACTGTGCTGCTTCTAGGCTGACTCTCTCTTTTCTTTTCTCACCTATTGCGACTTTCCAGACCCATACCAAGACGGTAGTCTCTCATGATCCGGGCCGCTTTCTCTGTGACTATATTTACTACTCTAGCCTGGCCGAGCTAGCCAAACGCAAGGAAGAAAAGAGGGTAGTCTTTATGCATGTGCCAGACAACTTCAACGACGAAGTTGTGGCCTACGGCACAACAGTATGTCTTGCGCTAATCCGCTCGCTAGTAGAGAGCAAACTAGCCAAGGAGAAAGCTGCAGTCACCCCAGAGTGAGATAGATGCATAAGCAAATACGGCTCGTGTTCAACAATGACGAGAGACGTTTGATTCCTGGTAATGTTCGGTAGCTGGTCTGCGGGAAAAACGAAATCATTTGATTGTGCTTATCTCAATACATGCAATGTAATACATTCACGTACAAATAAGGCATATATACATAGGTACCTGTACCCGTGGAGGTCCCCATGACGTGAGCCACAGCCACTAATCCATAGGCCAAAACAAAGCAAGAAAATGGGGTAATCGCCGTTTCTTATCGCCGTTTTTTTTTTGGGGGGAGGGGCTCGTGTTACCTGAAGACAAAACCCGCACTTGCTTTCTCTCGCGGCGAGCAAAACTCCATCTTCTTTATTCTTGGTCCGTTTGGTCAACTTCCGTTTTAATCTTCCGTTTTCTTCGGCGCTCCATCTCCGTTTCTGCTCTTTTACATTGATTAACTCCAGCGCTACCGCCGCTATCGTTGCCCCTCTCTCAGCATCTCTAATAACAACTTGATTTCTACCCGATCTTCGTAATGTGCAGACCAGCTGCCTGCGGTACTTGCCGTAAGACTAGCAACAACCCCTCTCCTGAGCATAGCTATGACATGCGTGTTTTTTTGCATGCCAGCTGTCTAGTGTTTTCTAACATACTTCTATGACAATAGAAAAGACGACTTGGTGGGGCTGCGGCAGTCACATTGGTTTCGTCATGGATACTATCCCCGTCTCCCTCCGCTGCACCTGCACACCCACCGTGACCTTTAACGGCAAACAGTACCCTCCCAAGGCCCAGGTGTCGCGGTCCCGTGGATCTTTGACTTGAACTGAACGGTCTCTATAATATGCATAGGTAGACTGTACGTGTGCCGCCAGGTGCGGTTAGTGTTCCTCACTATGGGGGACTCCCAACTCAATATAAATGTATTATCCAAAAGCAATGCCATGTTCTCTAGTTATATCTCATTAGCCACTTGCGCCTTGCGCTTCGCACCCTCTTAATGGTCATGTCTCTAGGCCTTTTGCCGGATCTCCTCACGGTACACCTTAGGCGCGACCTGCCAGTATTGATGAGGAAATTTGGCCTCAACGCCCAAGTCCCTGGCTACATTCAACACAAACGCCGGGTCCTTTAGGAACTGGCGTGCCACAAATGCCAAGTCTGCGCGCGTAGTCTGCCCATACTCTGGGGCCACTGTCTCGGTTCCGTCCTGCACCACGGCCTTGGCCATCTCGGCATCACGGATCATGCCAACACCGCCAACCAGTAGCTTCAGGCCGTCTTCATGCAGAGCTGCGCGGATCTGTCCAGCAATGTCGAGCTGGTACAGCTTCTGGTTGCGCGGGATCTGCTGGACTGGCGAGTTGGCACCTGAAGACACGTCAAGCAGATCGACGCCCAGAGGTGGCAGCTCCTTGGCAAGACGGATGCTGGAAGCCACATCCCAGCTGGGCTGACCAGTGTGCTCAAGCCATTCGGTGGCAGAAATACGGACAAAGAGGGGCATATCGGCGGGGATCACAGACCGGGTAGCTGTTATGACCTCTTTGAGGAGTCGTGTGCGGTTCTCATAGCTGCCGCCATATTTGTCGCTTCTCTGGTTGGTCACGGGCGACAAAAACTGACATAAGAGGTATCCGTGGGCCGCGTGGATCTCAATGATGTCTGGAGGGTGTGCGAATTAGTTACATTGCCATAGGAAAAGTCATTGTCATTTACTTCAAGACTCACCAAATCCAGCCTGGACAGCACGTACAGCGGCTGACTTGAAGTCATCCACAAGCTGCTTCAGGTCCTCCTCCGAAGCGGCACGGGGAGTCGGGAAGCCGTCGTCCCATGGAATAGCGGACGCAGAGATAAGATCATCGGGCCAGCCGCCCTCAGACTCCAGAGCCACCTCCTTTCTCTTTGTAGCAACCCAGGTGGCCAGTGTGCTTCCCTTGCGGCCAGAGTGGGCCAACTGAATGGCAGAAACGGAGCTTTGGCTGCGGATGAAGTCGGTGATCTTCTTAAGTGGCGCAATTTGCTCGTCTTTCCAAAGGCCCAGACACTCAGCCGTAATACGGCCGCGCGGTTGCACAGCGGTGGCTTCAACCATAACAAGGGAGGCACCATGCAAGGCAAACTGGCCTGCGTGGACGAGATGGAAGTCGGTGGCAGTGCCATCGTAGGCACCTAGGTGGGGGTTCTGTGTTAGAGTGGCAAAAGGCGACAAGACGGAGAGGGGGGGGGGGGGGATGAGGCTCTTACTATATGTGCACATAGGGCTAACAGCAATGCGGTTATGCAAAGTGATATTCCGGATCGCAAGCGGCTTGAAGAGAGTGGGCACATTACCCTGGTCTTCAGAGGCAGAACCGGCCGGTGGGCTTTGGGCAGGTGTGTAATACGGCACCCCTTTGGCCGGAGTGTTGGGGGTTGTGGTAGGGAAAGACATGACGAATTTAGTGGCAGGGGATAGGATTTCAATGTAGGCAGGCTGTTTAAGACAAGGCGATGTGAGCAAGAGCTTTGTCGACGGGATAAGCACAGGACGAGCGGCGTGTGGTTTCTTATAGAACGCAAACGAAGGCAAGACGGCACGGAAGATTTGGACTGTGTATGCTTGATGGTTCTATGGCGCCATCACATTGTGGCGCCATAAACTTGACAAGCTTGCTTTTTGGATTTATCAGCACATTGCTACAAGGCAGCTAGAAGCGTAGAACGGAGCAATAGCCGGATTCAGGATGAACTGCAGTGGATGTGTGTATACAACACATGCATCAAGCCAAGAGCAGGAAGTGCAGCTCTTAATAATAGGAATACAGACAAGGGAAGAGGAGGGAAGGGAAGGGAAGGGAAGGGAGACACCACCTCCTTCAGTTAGGCAGGCTCCCACCATCTTCTGGTTTTTCGGAAGGAGCTGCCGCAATGAACTGCCGCTCCGGCGTTGGTCGCATACGCCATCAACTTGCCTTTGACCGCCACCAATGAGGCGGCCCGCTTTCTGTGGGGCTCTTACAAACCAGAAAACGAATAGATTAATAAATAAATAAAAAGACGCAGTTTGCAGACTGCCAGAGGAAACTTGGTGTGTTGCGGAGAATTCGGTAATTACTCCAGTTCGAGAATGTTTGTCTAGATTGATTACCAATTCAACCATCCATGTTGTTAGGGTTAGATGGTGTCATTAACCCAGCGTGAACAAGATCGGATACATGCATACATGCATAAAACACGACCTCATCCTCCCTCTTCTGGTATTTATCTTTCTGGTGCGTCTGGTTGCTTCTGCGTTTCCATCCACCTCCAGTGCTTTGCTACCCCACGAAAGATTTGAAGGGGGCAAACAATGGGAAAAGTCGCCTGGACTTGAACTTTTTTCGTTAGTGGGAAGCTGTTGCGCTTAGACCCTTTATGCCTGTTGACGGGCTAAGCCAAGGAATGCAAGCGACATCACTCGGATGTCTGTTTTTCTCTATTCCTTTCTTTTGGCCTGTCTAGTTGGAGAAATGCAAGACGGCTATAGCTTTGAGTTCATGATGATAATATAACCAAGGGATCGGAGTTTAGCCCTGATCTCTGCCCTTGTGTTGGTCTCTGTACTCGGCCGGAGCTTGAGATGGGAGCACAGTGGCAGGCGGAGCCGTGGAGTTTTGGGACATTGGAAAAGGATAAACGCTGCTCTGTCCCACTCACTACTCGTTGTTTCGACCTGAAGAAAAAAAGAAGAGGAAAAGGAAACCAAACAGGTGGCAGCGGGGACGAAACCCAGCCCAAAGAAAAAGGAAAACCAGGAAATGGGAGTGGGAAAAGGGAAGAAGAAAAAAAGCAAGTATCCATGCGGAGAAATCTTGCACCCTATGTCCAACCCAGCGTACTGACTGACTAACTGACTGTTAGCCGAAAGGCAAAGCAAGCAGCTTCTCAAATTTCACCTTTCAATAGATTGCCCTTGCGAGACCAATCTATCAGCGGGACAATATACCACTCTACTATGAGATCATCCGAGAGCTTGTATCAGAGCACAGGCAACTTGGCAGGCGTAGAGAAGAACAAAGAGCAGTACGCAACATAGCCCACGACTACTACTTCCTACAAGAACAATATATTTCTTTGCCCCTCGCTTCGTGAAAGCCCGACGGAAGCTTTGGAAAACAGACGAACTCGATGGCTGTGCAAAACAAGGACATTGGAAAAAGCCCCGAGACACGCTATTACAAAAATACATACACCGGCAAGAGACAAGAAAAGAAACAGGCAAAATCAGAAAAAAAAAGAAAAGAAAAGAAAAGAAAAGAGCAAGCTGGCGGGCGCATCTTGGTTCTCGGACTACAAAAGCGGTCTGAGGACGAACGGCCATCTATCGCATGCTACGTACGGTCATCCCGCAACCATCGGGTTTCTCCAATACCAAATATAAGGGACGGGCGGGGTCTGTTTTGGTTTTGTTGATATCTTGGTTGAATGCAGATAAAGTCTGCTATGTAGCGTAGCTGCACTGCATCGCAAGCCTCTCTCTCCTCCACTTGAGAGAAGTCGGCCAGCCTCGAAGCGCCTCGTCGATCTGCAAGTCACGCCCGCCAGCAGACAGGCCTTCAAAACATGCATTCGCAGCTAGCCATCCTTAACTGTGCGTTTCGTGTTTCATGCATACGCAGGTACTTGAATAGGACTAGGCTAGAATAAGTCCGCAGACCGGATAACTTTCTGCTCCCTCCCCATACCCGTATCTTGCTTCTTCCACCGCTGACAAGTTAAGTTGTATGTATGCCTGGTACCTGCTATCACTACAAGATCGCATATTATACTTTGTATGCACAACTGCGCTAGTGTCGCAAAGACATGATGTGCACAACACTAGGTTGATAGACATTTTCCCTCCGTCCACCACTGTCACACACATGGCCAGACTTATCCACCCTCCGTTTCAAGTTGCTGATTGAAACAAGGGGGTGTTGTGTGCACGCATGCCCGTTTATCCATCGATTTAGTGCAGTGTTCTTACAATCGTGATAGCAGTGTGGCTGGTTATGTAGGAGGGCGCGCTGCTGCATTTGACGTGCGTGCATAGATAAACATGTATGCATATATTCCCCTTTAGCAATTTTTTTTTTTTTTCTTTTTCCTTCCCCCTTTACAGACAGCGGAATCGTTGGCCGTACGTACCGTGCCATAGAGTCTGTCTAGAGTTAATATATCATATAGGGCCAGTGCTGTTTCCCAACCCCAGGCCCTAAGGGCAGAGGCATTTACTTGGGACAGGTCTCGGAGCTTATTATAAGCCAGTTGAGAGAAGAGAACCAAGGAATTGGATGTACAAGAAGGGGGGAGGGAAGATAGGTGGGGGCCAAGTAAGTGAATTGTCGTCTGGGTCTTCGCCGCCGCCGCCGCCGCCGCCGCCGTCGTCGTCTTCTTCTTCAGAGTCGGGAATAGACGTGATTGTGTTTCCCATGGGCCTGAGGCCAGAACACTGGGAGCCGGGAAATTGACCAAACCAGACATAAGATTGGAGCAGGAGACAGCGAAGAAGGTGGGTGCACATTGACATGTTCCGCCAGGGTCTCTCGCTAATGCACAATTTACCCAGCCAGTGAGGAAATACATGGAACTGAGAAAGAAGCGAGTCCAAGGAAAGCGTCCCCCTCCCTCTCCTCCTCTTCCTCCTCTTCCTCCTCTCTTCTTCTACTGCAAGACCAGGGTTAGGGTGACGGTGTCGTAGTGTCGTGTTCAACCAGAGAAAGCAGAGATTGGGCGTGAAATGAATTCTCCGATAAACGAGATAGAAACTAAATCAGGCGGATTTTCTATTACGGTATTTTGTGCATTGCATGAAAATTTTACCAGCAAGGCGTTCCCCTTTCTTCATTCTTCATATGTCCAGGATTGTTATTATTTTGTCGCTCCTCTTACACGATGTCATTCTTGTGTGCATAGGGTTAGGGTAGCTAGGGTTGGATATAGGGTTACCTGAATATATGTATATATATATATATATATATAGTAGCACACACCTCCTCGGCCCCCTTAAGCCAAGCCCGCTACTGAGGAGTCCTGCAAAAAGTGCGGCACGAATTTCGGCTGTGCTTGCAGCGTAGTGGTGCTATGAAGCAATAAAGCCAAGCCATGTGAAAGTGGTGAAAAACCAAGAAATAGGAGGCAAGCAAAAAGTGTCAAAGGCAGAGCACAGGCAGAGCACAGGCAGCGGGTACGGCGACTTACAGCAGGAATTATATGGCTATAGTGATGATGAGCAGAGCTAGGACACCGGGCTGGCATGGGACGGCTGTTAGTGCTGTTGTTGTTATTGGGTGGGCTGGGCTAAGTTGGCGTGAATCCTAAGTAGTCCTGAGTTTTAAGTTGCAAGCCAGACAAGCCACCATCTGGGTTGATACACGTGGGCGAAGGATATCAGGACAAAGACTAGATAGAGGACGAGGAGGGTGGGATGATCAGGGGAGGGAGGGCGAGAGCCAGAGAGCCAGAGAGCCAGAGAGACACTGTTGCATGTAAGCCTCTGCCCTGCTCCGGGTCCCTCTGGATTGGCCGTGTGGGTATATCCGTCGTTCATCTCAGTGGCCGCCCCTTCTCGCGAGTCTTGCCCAAGATACTGTAGCTATTTCTTCTTTATCTCCTCCATTCTTCGTGTATTCCTTGCCCTTTTCGTGTTTCATCTTGCTGTCTTCGCTGCATGCTGTTGCTATTATTCTCCCCAACCCTGGACTCACATCCTATTTCTCAAACCTGATAGCGGGGTCATACCCTGTAAAGTAGACTGCATGCCCTGTAATTAGCTGTGTTGTCGGTGTTATTGGAGGGTTGGTGGCAACCTGGGCTAGGCTCGACTCTACCGTTGCTGCTGCACCCGGGTATTTATTCCTGCTTTCTCATTATTTATATATATATATTCTTTTTTTTTTTTTTTTTTTTTTTAACTTAACCTTCATTTCCTTAATTTGCGCTGCTTGCATTTTCTCTTACGTCCTTCGCCATTGTCCGCTGTCCTCCTTAGCCACCTGATCTGCCTGTCCCTTGGTCTCATGCTCTCACTTACACGCCATCTGCCATCTGCCCTCTCTCTTCCTATCCCGATTGCCCCGCTCTCCGCTCGCCTCTCCCCTATTCATGCGCCCACAATAACCTTCTTCCAGCCGCCTTTGCAAGATCTCTGCAGGTTCTGCACGCTCTGCAGGCCTTGTAGCCTCCACAGCGTCGCATCTGTCTTTACTAACCGTGAGTCCAAGTCCAATCATGTGAGTTCTTGCTGAAAAGCCTAGAGCCTTGCTTCTTACTCGCCCCCCCAGTCCCTGTCTTTCAACTCACCCAACCCCAGTCTCCCCCTTGTTGGCCTTGCCACCCCTCCCCTCCCCTCCTCTCCTCCTCCCCTCCTCTTCTCTATTCTGGGCTGCTAGGGTCCTAGTAGTCTTGGGGCCCTTCTAGCTTTTCTCTGACTACCATTTGCCCTTTAACCCCCTGGCCTTTTCTTTTCTTGTGCTCTCCAAACTCTCCTACATTGCTTCAAGATTATCTCCTGTAGCCTGTCCATCTGTCCCTCGTCTTTTTTTTTGGTCTGCTCTGTTTCATGGTCCTGCTCGTACTTAATATCTCTTAGCCTCTGCCTGCGTCTTTTTCGCTCCAGGCTTTTCTCTTCTTTCTTCTCTGCTGCTTGCTCGCGCTCTTTTGCAGTCTAGCCCGCCGCCCCTCCTCCTCCCCCTCAAAAAAAAAAAGATACCCTCGCCGGAACGGAGGGACTTGTCTACTTTCTTGTTCTTTCTTTTTCTTGCCAACCGAGCTTGACTCCCTAGAGCAAGACTTTCTTTTAGCTTGTTTTCTTTTTCTTTTTTTCTTCTTCTTCTTTTTCTCTTCTACTTTGTTTCTCCCATTCTTCCGTTTTTGTGTGTATTTTGTGTCCCTACGCCTTTATAGCATCCGCCAACGAAGAGCCGCTTCATTGTCGTCTCGTTGTCCGAAAAAGCGCGTGACCAGTGCCAACACCACCAAGAACACTACCAGGACCGGCTCCAAGTTCATTTCATTCTATTCCATTCCATTCCATTCAGCCTCTTTCTGCTTTCTAGCGTTCTGTGTTTTATATTATATATTGGGCGTATACAGCTTCGATTGCTTGCTCTACATCAACTACGCAGCCCATATACAACATCAAGTGCTGCTGCTGCGCGCGCAAGTCAAGACAACCAGCAATCCCATCTTCTTTCTCACAGCTTCCTATTCTCGCAGCCGCCCTGCTCATGACCTCGCAGCCTGCCATTCATAATGTCTAGAGATATAGGCCGTAAAGGGTCTATTAGGTATGTAAAGCCCGCCTCGATACTTGCATGTCCATCTTACACCAAACCCCCCTAGTTGCATATTCCTTTCTCACCACTGACACCCATTTCAGCGCCTCACCCAGACAAACTCCTACAACCCACGTCTACGACGTTTTCCCTCCCAAATCCCCGTCCGCTTTCCGAGTAATAAACAATGCCAATGCCAATGCCAATGTCTCGAATACTCACCGCAGGCGCAGCAAGTCGCTCGGCAGCAAAGCCGGCCCCGGTATTTCTCATATTTACACAGCCTCTACATCTGCCTTTGTGCCGACTTCCACTCAACGGTCGGCTCTGCCCACCATGACACCACCACAAAAGGCCACCACCCATAGCCACCACCATAAGAATTCTCACTCCTCTGCCGCTACCTCTTCTCCAGCACCAGCAGCATCTGCAGCCGCAGTGGAAGCTGCTGCTAAGCGCATGACTGAAAACGTGCATGTCTTTGTCGGCCCCGAGAAGCACGAGTTCATCGTTAGCCGCGCTTTGCTATGTGCTTGTTCTCCCTTCTTTGGCGATCACTTGGCCCGTGGCACTAGTCGACTCGAGCTTCCCACCGAATCAAGCTCTATGTTTGAGCTGTTTGCCGTCTGGCTGCACAACCCTGTCAGCTTCCCTAAACATCTGCATCGTGCGCTAGAGCATGTAGAACCCGAGCCTGGCCGCACTATAGACAGTGCTGCTGCCTCAACTCGTCTGCATTGGACACTAGTAAGATTGCATTTGTTTGCAGCCGTGCTGGAGCTGCTCCCACTGCAAGATCTGGCTCTTGACGCTATCCAAGACTTGTACTTGTGCCGAGACTGGGATGTGACGCCTAGCTTTATTAGCTTCTTGTACAGCCAGTGTGACCCGTTTGCCTCTCTGCGTGTTCGCCGCTGGGCCGTGGCCATGGTTGCCTTTGCACTTGCTTCGAGCGCCAGTAATGCCCAGGGCGCCGAACGCGAGGCTGGCTCGTTGGCAACAGATCCTGCTTCTCACGCCCGCACCAAATCCACTAGTACCAAGGATGCTGCCGAGTTCCAGAAGCTTTTGTCTCGATACCCAGAGTTCCTGGGCGACTACGAGATGCACATGCGCAAGATGGATGAATCAGGGCTCGACCTCGCCATGAAGAATCCGCAACTCCGCATCCCAAGCAATACTCTACGTAATGACCAGCGGCGCTTTGCCTTTCGCCAGTGTGCCTTTCATACGCATCGCGCTACTGCCGGCCAAGGAAAATGTCCCTATGGCGGTGACGACGATGTCGAGGGCCGCGTGGGCTTGATCCGCAAGAAAAGTCGCGCTATCCGCCAGCAGCGACGCCAGGCGGAATTGCAGATGCAGTTGCAGGTACAGTTGGATCGCCAGCGGGAACACCAGGCACTAGCTGCTGTGCACCGCGAACAGCAGCAGCAGCAACAACAGAAGCAACAGCGACAGCAACCAGATCGCGCTACTCGTCATAACCGTCAAGCTGTTGATGATGACCAAGATAGCGATTACACCGTGGCCCCGCCCAGAGACAATGCTCGCTCACGCTCGCGCTCTCAAAGCCGCACGCGGCCGCATATCTCACAGCTCAGTCTTGGTAGCATGTCTGCGACACGTGGCTCGCCTGATACACTGGGTCCACTGCCGCCACTGCCTCCCAAGACCTTCTCTCCTCTTCCCCCAACACCATCGCAAAGCATCCCTCGATCTCGTCTAGCCTCGCGTGGAACTCACTTGAAGTCGTACTCGACTTCTGCTGCCGTCTCTAGCTTTTCCTCAAGTAATAGCCGCGCCGTAGCATCTGCCGTACGCGCCCCAAGAAGAAACATGACTGACTTTGACAAGCCCGTGCCCGAAGTCGAGACACCATCGACCTCGCCAACGCCATACTTGCGACCCGCTGCCCAAATCGCAGAGTCCATTGCATTGAACATCAATCCAGGCAAGCTCACCATCGATACATCCGTGGCCGGCGGTGCTATAACTGCCTCGCCACCCAGCGTGTCGGCGTCTCTCCAGCAGCAAATCCGCGATCAGACAGCCAAGCTAGCCCGACACAACGCGTCATTTCAGGCGTCATCTCGCCTGCAACAGGCAATGCCCGAGTCGCCGACTTACGCATCACCAACGCTTGGCTATGCCGCGTCAGCCATGTTTGCTGCATTCCCGTCGCCTGATAGCCCAGCGCCTGCTATGCGCAAGATGCACCAGAAAAGACCGACCCAACTCCAAACACAATCAAATTCCCAGTCATCGCCGCCACAGAAGCAGAAGCCGAACCAGCCCTCCCTGTCCCATCAGAAGTCCCACCCTCCTCACAACCACAAGCACAGGATCACCCAGCCCAAGCGTGCGGCCACCACACCGGCTCGCATCGAGGATTACCTTGACCGCAAGCTGCCTGATCCTCCTAAATCACCCGAGTACCAGCTGGCCATGCCAAGTGTCGACATTGATGCCGAGATTGCCTCGCTGTCGGCACTGATGCCCCAGCCTGGCCAGACGCCGACCAGGGCCAAGCCGTGCCCAGTAACGCCACACAACAGCCAGCGCAAGCCGGCCGGCCACACCAAAGCCCCTAGTGCCAGCAGCGCTGTTTCCGGCAGTACATACGGCATGGCCTCCAGCCACTCCAAGTCGCTCAGCCATAGCAAGAGCTTCAGTCACTCTACGGCTGCGGTTACTTCTACGGCCTTTGCTACTGCTGCGGCCAATCTGCACTCAAAGGACAGGCCGGATTATCAAGGATTGGACGTCAGTGCTGTAGATGCGCTGCTCGACGAGGTGGCTATTTCACTACATATAGCCCAGTATGCCTCCACCAAGACCACGGCCGCAGGCACACCAGCACCATCGTCACATCATGGGCATGGACACGGCATGCGAGTGGCTGCTGCATGAGAAGATGCAAGCCCTGTACCGAGCTCTATATTTCTTTTTTTTTTTCTTTCTTTTCTTTCCCGTTCTTCCTGCCATGTCACTCTTTACGCCAACATTCGTTTAATCTTAGTCCATCTTCACTTCTCTGTCCATATTTTCACCCATATTTTATTCTTTGACCAACCAGCCTTGTCACTCTTTTCTTTTTCTTTTTCTTTTTCTTTTTCTTGCTTTACGTTTCTCGCACTTGTTTTTTTTTTCTTCTTATATCTGGCCGTTTCTTGTTCTCTGCTTTATATATATATATCCAAGCTTCTATGTACAACATCCTTCTTCTATCTCTATCTCTATCCTATTCCAAACCATCTCTTGCTCTCAATGTTTCCGTGCCCCTCCCTCCCTACCAAAAATCCTCGACTATCTCTAGAGTTCTTCTACATTATCCTCAAGGCTGGAGTCAGACTATCTATCTATGCTCTACTGCTATGCTACTGTTAATAAGACTAACCTTGTTTATGATTTGACTACCTATTCTTCTGTCTTTGGTTGTATGAATGCTTGATAACTACTGCGTCACGTGAACATCAATATAAATCGCTACAAAAAAAAAGAATATATATATATATATGAATGAGCTAGCTGCGACCGTGGTCTGGCTTTAGGATGTGATCGTCACAGTCAAATCATATGGCAATGTCATTAATGCACTGTGGCAGAAACAGAAGAAATATAAGTATTCATAAAGGAGTTGTTGGAGACAAATGAAAGAAAAAATTCGAGCAAAATCAATACCACGCGGCTTCTAAGCCAGTCGGGTCAGTGTTCATAGAAAGAACGAAAGAAATAAAACCTGGCGTTTTCCAAGAAAGTGTTTGAGAGTGTAAAAAGAAGAAGAAATAAAAGGTAGTGGGCAAGGGACAACAGACACACAGCAAATACAAAATAGCTTCATCAGCAGCTTTTGATACTTCGCAGCAATATTCTAGCTATTGCCCTGTCATAATGGTCATAAGAATAGAAAAGAAAAACAAAAGGAGGAACCCGTGTCAAGGTAACATGGCTTGAGTCTGAAACAGTGAATATCAGGGAGAGGTAAATAAATAAACGCAAGTCTAGAGCCATACTCGATAACACCTGATAACGTGATTCGAAGACAAAACAATGACTGCAAAAGGAAAGAAATGAAATAGAAAAGAAAGAAATTCAAGAAAAGAGCGTCAAGCAGTGAGTGGGTGTAAGAAAAAGAAGGGAACCCAATTTAGAAAAGACAAGCGATCGTGGTGGCACGCATTGCACATTGTTGCTGAGCATCACAATGCAGCTCATGGCAATGGCGGGCGTTGGATAAGCATCTAATGGGCTTTTGATGAGAAAGATGAAAAAGAGCGACTGATGGCAGGACTAGGTGAGCCAACACCGCCTGTTATTTGTGATCTGGTCGAGAATCGATTTGGCTGGTTCGAATCGTGCTACTAATGACGAATATCGTCTGGTGGTTGATTTTGTTGGAAGAGAGCAAAGGAAATACAGAAGAGACATCATGAGAGAAGCAGAGATAAGAATAAATATAAGAAAGAAAAAAAAGGAATTTCGCAGGCAAATTGTACGAAACAGAATGGTCGTGATTTCGAGGCCGTAAAGCAGGACAACAGGAGGGACATCAATCATGGGGAAGAAGTCTGTCCGAACAGACTCGTATCGTAAAGCGTTCACTTCTAAGTGCGATGGTGTTGATTAATCTCACGAAGACGGTGGTCAATATACGCCAGCTTCGATCCAAGATCATTCTTCTCGAACTGGGGGTTATCAGACCCGCGGCCAGGCGCTTCCTGAACGGTCGCAAAAGGTCGTCGCACATCATCTGCGTTGACACAAAAGCTAGACTGAGATAACCGCGCAGGAAAAGTGAAACTAGGATTGAGGGACCCAGCAAAAGGAGACCCCAGACGGGCAGGACCGTCAAGTGCAGGAGGCTGGAGAGGAAATTCCTTGACAGAATCGCGATGGACGGCAGGCAGAGGCGGCATGGGAGGGGCGTCCTTAAGAAGTTCCTCAAGAGAAGGGCGCTGAACTGAAGAAAGGTCACGTGCGAGGTATTCGGAGGTCGAGCGCGCGCGTCTACGTCCGAAATCTGCGCCAAGTTTATTAGGCTCGTTGTACAAGTCGCCGCCTAAGCTAGGCCTCTTGATACGACGCGGGACTTGTGAAACCTGGCGGCTTCTGCGCCTTTGGTGTTGTGTATTAGACCGGCTTCTGGTCAGACGAACTGGTGATTGAAGTCCTTTCCGACCATTGCTGTTTTGACGGGAAATAGGAGCACTATATGAAAGTGCCTCTCCAAAGATTGACTGAGTAGAGCTTGAGGTACTGACGCGGGAAATTGGAGCTGCACTCATCAAACGGGGCGCCGAGCCGAAGAAGTCCAAAACAGGATGTCCCTCTTCGTTTGGGATCCCGGGGAATTCTTCTGTTTCTGTTGAGTTCGGTCCGGACAGTGCCAATTGAGCCAGAGGGCCATGTGGCTGCATAGACTCCGAAGTGCTGACAGTCAGTGAGACTTGCATATCGCGAGCCGAGAAAACAGAGCCAATAGGAGTCATACGGCGGCACTGTCTGGACATGAGACGGCTATTTCTAGAGTCGGGCATTGCTAGTTGCTCAGAGCGCATCATGGATGACATATTCTTAGCGCGACAAATCTCACGTAGGTGTTGGCGCGTAGCAGCGCAGGTATGGGGCCATTGTACAAATGCCACAGGAGTGGAAGCACGCGCTCGATTGGCCTGGCCATTCGACTTGGTTCCTTTCCAGCTTCTCCTTGCTGCACGAGCCACCCTCATGCAAACACCCTGGGGAGGAACCCCGTTCTTGCCTGTATCAAAGGGCGTTACTTTGGGGTCTTGTAAGTACGCCATATAGGTAGACCAAAGATGGGCATTCATGGCCTGAGTCCATGGGGCCTTGCGTGACTTTGCCTTGTCCGCTGTATCATCCATGCTAATATCGGATTCCAGCACGCCATTGCATCCAGCATTGGGCTGGAGACATTCGCCTAGCATATTGGAATATTCTTTCGGTTCAATTTCAGTAAAGCTTGCATCGTCCGAAAGAATAGAAGCACGGCTAAAAGATGAAGAACTGGTTAATGTAGAGCGCGATGTTGAGGGTCTGCTGGAATCACACTCGGGCGAGGATTCATGATCAACAGCAGAGTCCATTGACCAATCAGGGTAGCGACGCGGGGAGAGAGATGGTGCGTGGCCAGGCATAGGCGTGTGAGGAGTAACGAGCCGGCCGCGGCTCTGAGGAATACAGAGCGAAGAGCCATCATGGAGATCAGTCAGGTTGTTGATAACCGGGTATTGTGATTGTGTTGTTTCGGGTGTATCGCACACTTCTGGTTCTTCAATACTAGGAATTGGAACATCGGCAGCCTCAACAGAGGCGAGAAACTGCTTAGTCGGAGCTGAGAAAAGGGTGAGATTCCGTTTGCGCAGTCTGAAGCGTTGGCGCTGAGGAGAAGGCGCACGAGGAGCCCGGGGTTCTTCGGTAGCATGGTGAGCATCTGGTTCTGGTGTGGAAGGAAGAATCATTGTGCAATCAGGGTCGTGCAAACGAAAGCCTCGCGGCAAAGTAGCTGCGCCAGGAAAGTTTTGCATCATTGTGGCTAGCGATGCGAATCAAGAGTGTGATAAAGGGTAGGTGTTTTTTTTCGGGGAATCTTGGTCTAAGAGATTGGAGGAAATGCGATGAGAAATCAAGGCTTTGGTCTGAGAAACAAGAACCAAAGGCACTCTAAATGTAGTCCTCAGACTTGATGTTTTTCTTTCACATTCAATGCCTGTTGTTGATGTAAACAATGGGAACGATAGGGGGGCGCGTTTTGGAATGCCGTGACCCTTGCGCCGAGCAGGAAATACAAGCCAGAGAACTCAAAAAGGAGCGGCGAAAAAAGAAGGAGGAAAAAGTGAAGGCTGGACGTTCTCCAGGGTATTGGCCAGTCTTGTCGAGAGATTCCTAGTCAGAAAAAAAACACATTTGTTAGAAGTCCTGGTTTATGTGAGAGTCTTACACTGGAATGAAGGAGAAAGAAGTTCTTACCGATCAAAGACAGAAGAAGCGCAAGCACCACAAAGAAGGGTGGTCTTCGCGCTCAGAACAAGGCGACAGCTGAGGTCAAAGAAACCTAGCTGAGGGCAGGCAAGCAAGGTAGATGGACAAAGTGAGGCCAGGCGAACAGTGATGATTTTCGAACGTACGATAATCCACGAGGCTGGCGTTCTCTAGGAAACACGACTGGTATGAAGAAAGGAAAAAAAAGAATTCCGGCAAGGCAGTATAATAAAGAGGCGGAGAAGAGATAAAAAGGCGAGGATTGACGAAGCGCCCAACAAACAGCGGGGGATTGTGGATTCAGTGGACCAGGAAATAAACCAAGAATTAAAAGATAAAAAAAAAATTGTCGCCAAAAAGGAAAGAAAAAAAAAGAAAAAAAAAGAAAACAAGGAGATCGGAAGCGTGAATGATATTAAGAAAGCGAGACAGGTCGTGATAAGGGATTAAAACCAAAGGAAAAATCAAGAAAAAAAAAAAGATGCAAAATCAGATTTCGTGGATGCGGAAACGACAGACACTTGTAAATAGAGGACAAGACAAGCCCAAATGTTTAGTGATGTTTTCTTTTTCTTTTTTGTTTTCCCCTCTGAGCTTTTGTGAGTCTGCGCGTGAAGTCAACAAAGAAATCAAAACACACACACACACACACAAAAACGACCGGAATTTTTCGCAGGCGCGTTGGAAGCGGCAAAGCAAAAAAAAAAAAAAAAAAAAAAAAAAGTCAATAAAATGAAGTAAATAAAACTAAAGAGCGACCAATCCAGTCGTGAGACGAAAGGATAAAAAAACAACAACAACAACAAGGACGAAAATGCAGGTGGCGGTGATGCACGAAGAACGAGCAGGTGAAAGGGTGGCCGTTCAATGTTGGATAGGAGAGAAAAGAAAAAAAGAAAAAAAGAAGAGGGAAAAAAAAAACTTGGGGATAAAATCAAAGAGGGGGAAGACGGCCGACCGAAATACTTGTGTGTGATCAATTGAAGCCTTGCAAGAAGAGGGAAGGAGCAAAAGGAAGAAGGTGCGAGGACCTGTGTAGAGCAAGGGTTCCATGAGGAAAAGCGGGTCTTCGCGCAGACTTACCACACACAGCTCGACACTCAGACTTGGCCACTTAATAATCTCCTAAATCTCTTATTGAACAGCATTTAATTAGGAAGGAACGGAGCAGAAAGAGTCCAACAAGGTACACAAAACGAAAATCTGGCTTTAATTATGGTTTTACTTCTAGTTCGAGCACTTGCCGCTGTCTACTGAGGGCTATAAAGAAGGCAAAAGCAAAAGCGGCCTATCCTCTTCATCTGGCGTCTGCGACAACCCCTAGTCGCAACCCGGCTGTTCTATATGACCTGCTAGGCATATAATTGCATGCACATATATGTCCACGGGCACTGGCACCACTCATGTAAGTACGTACGTTACATGCATCTAATATATCGTAATATTAAGGACAACCGGTTTTGACCTCCAGTGCTCTTTCTCTCACTCTCTCTCATATCTTAGCAACGCTTTTTCTTTTACCTCCCGCCGCCCTTATCCCTCCCTCCCTCTCTCCCTCCCTATACCAACACACAAGGAACAAGGCTGTCTTGTCTCTACAAAGCAACAGCAAAGTATAGAAGTAAGTATAGGACGCTTAATAAGGCAGGCACGCCACATGCTCTTTTTTGTTTTTATTTTATTTTTTTTACTTTATTTTATTTTATTTGTCTTCGGTCTCCGCTCTCGTGCCGGCAACGTGTGAGAACTATTTAAGCACTGTGCTTACCGCATCATCTTAACAAACCTGTTTGCTTCTTCTACATGTTAGGTCGTGATGCATGCATGGTCCACATCTCATACTAACGCATAAGTTTACGTACACAAGCTGATACGCACACCTGCAAACACACTGCAAAAGCCTGTGTTCATTTAGTGGCAGAGTTTCCATCAAGCCAAGGACCCCTCACCTCATATGCAGCTTCCGCGGTTATCCACCCAGCTACATAACATGCCAACATCCTACGCACTTGCATGCTTTGTTTTATCTCAGGGTATATACATACATGGCGATGTAACCAGCGGTCTAGACTGTTTAGTTCATATGAACTATTCCCAGACCACTCACTACTCTCAAGCGTTAGACCCATATAATAATATATTAGTTAGTCTCGCAGTCGTCCCTCAAGACAGGACTAGTTCCTAGTCGCAAATCCAAAAGACGGTGAGAGAAAAAAATAAAGAAAAAAAAAACAACATCTCGATGAATTTGACGTAAAGAGTCAAGAATCAAGAATAAAGATGAAAAAAAAAAAAAAAAAAAAAAAAAAAAAAAAAAAAAAAAACTCTGGGACCTGGTCTTGTTGTGTTGCTAGGAAGGATGGAAAGAAACAACATCTCTGAGAACGACTCAGGTACAAAGTAAAAATAAGAACTAAAAAGAAAACCTCCAACAACTACCCAGACACCACTACATACGTAAAAGCCCGCTAGGCACATGATATGACCCGAGATGGCTCACAATCACTGCCGCTCCGTCCAATCATTTTTTTGGCTTCCTACTCCCGTGTCGTCATTTTAATCACCACGCACGCATCGTGATGGCTACAATACGGCACCACTTACTAGTACTACCTACTCACACAAGTACCTAATACCTATGGCGGGCGCAGGTACAACATGCATGCGTTTTTGGAATTTGTTTCAACATGACCGGCAGAAACCCTAATTGGTGATGATCTGTGGACGGCTACTAACTACATGGTAAGTGAAGTGCAAAAGATGCTAGGCTATCTCCGGGCTGGGGTGGAACCTTTTCTAGGTCGCATGTGTCGTCCAGAGTTTCATTTGACTTGGTTTCTTTTCATTTTTTTGCTCATCTATTCCAGAAGTGCTTCAATCTTCAAAGGTGCATAAAACTCTTGATTGTTGGATAGGTGCTTGACAAGGGCCACGGACTTTGTCTTGATGTTCAGGGGAAGCAGGAAAGGAAGAGGGGTGGGGGTGGGGGGGCAGGAGTGTGCCTCTCTACCTGCCTCCCATTGAAGGCATCGGAGAGGCCTACCAAAATACGAAGGGCGATGAACACGCACGCCATGCAGAGGCAGGGCTTTTTCCTGGGCCTGGTATGGCTGGATGGGCACTGCTCGGAAAGTTGAAATCAATGAGATATCAATCAATGAATGAACCCACTCACAGACGCACGAGCAAAACTCTCTGAGACAACGCGTGCTATAGTTGGCTGGCTGGCTGGCTGGCTGACTGACTAGCTGACTGGCGCTGGTCGACTGGCTGGCGGACCGGACGTTTGTAGCACCCCAGGCCAGGCCACAAGATCGACCCAGAATGAGGGGGGAGGGGGAATAGCAGAACAAGGGGCACACAGACTACCGCAGCATCTTTGCATTACACATATTACACATATTGCGCGTGGATGAAACTTGGAGGCTGCGCAAAAACGAGAGAGCGCTGCTAATGGCTCTTTTAGTAGCTCGCGCACTTGCCAGAAAGCGACCGACGCTGAGGCTATAGAGAAGAAAAAAGAAAAAAATAGACATCTTAACTTGGCTTGTGGCATCCAGACATGGATGCTGGCAGGAGGCCTGTGTTTGTTTTTGTTGTTATTTATTGTTGACTTTCCTATTGTGGAAATCACGAGGAGCGCATGCCATTGTTTCACATTTGTTTACTATCAGATGAAAGCGGATGTTTATTTGTTTTGTTTGAGCAACTACACAACCACTTACACGCGTGCTGGGTCGGGGTAGGAAGGAAAAGGAAGAGAGGGGAAAGAGTAACCGTACCCCTGCCTGCCTTCCTGCCTTCCTGCCTTCCTTCCTTTTTTTCTTTTTTTTTTTTTTTTTCCTCTTCTTTCCTTGTTCAAGTTGTAGAGGAGAAATCACAGCATTAGCCAATCATAATGCTTTGTTTCTCTTGGTGGCAACCTGATCTTTGGGCACAGCCCGAAGAACCATCAACTTGGCATTCCTCCTCAAGCCTTTTTGCATTGTACTCCGAACCAACATGAAACCGTCGGCTTATCGAAAGTTTGCTTCAAGCCTTTGTTCGATAGAGACTCGTTCAAAATGCTCAAGCGTATCATTGGCCCCCAACCCCAACGGCCCGACTAAGGGTTAGATAAGGGTTAACAAAGGGTAAGACAACCTGAACTTACCTTGCCTGGCTGTACATCTGGCTAAACAGACATACCAACTGCCACCCATAATCTTTATGACAGCTGTCCCCTAGACTCTGGGAAAAGGACTGTGCCAGAGGGTAGACAGAAAAGAGAGTCTTCTTGTCAAGGCGGCCACCAAGGCCTTGTTTGCAAGACATCTACGTGGGAACAAGCCAACAATAATCAAGTCAAGTATGGTGTGTTTTCGACTGACTCAACCTTGGCTTGGCCACTTGGTCTCAATTGTTTCAGAGCGGGCGGCGGCCTGCGATACAAATGTTGTGTGAGGCTCTACAAAGAAAGGTATGGTGTATCACCAGCTAGGACTAGCCCACTGTAACTCGCAATCGCTGGATTAGGCTCACTCGACCCCTCACCTTCACAGTTTTCTTCGGATGGCCTTGTTTGTGTGGTCTCCCGACTCTTTCTTTGGGCTCTCAGTTTACTGGGTGGGCTCTGCGTGTACTGGCCTCAGTATGTACTGTATACTTGTATGTATACTTATAGCTGCGTGCGTCTATCTGTACATGCTGTAGGTGATGTATGTGCACTAGTGTACATGGTACTGGTGGCAAAGCTCCACTCTGACCGTGCTAAGCTACTTTGAGCCAAAGCGTTCCATTGGACAAAATAGGCTGCTATGATGATATGATGCTGTCTCCGGACCAGCTCTGTCGCAGGTCTTGTGTGAAGCTCCAAACCAGCAATCTTGATCTCTGCTGTTCCAAGAGATCCCACCCATCTCCCACCTACTCACCTAATCCCGCCATCACCGCTACATATCTACACATTCTTCTTCTGTATTCGCATCTACTATGGCGCTTGAGCTTGTCACACTCGACAACTTCCGAGACAAGCTTCCAGGATGGGACCCTCTCAACCACGATGGACAGCTATTTGCGATAGTTGACATGGGAAGGTGAGTCCGTAATAGAACGAAAACTACTACTGCCAAATATACTCCCAATAGTCGCTGACATAGTGTTGCATGCTTTCCAGCAATGGCATACGCTTCTCCATCACAGATCTGTCGCCGCCCAAGACAAGGCTGCTGAAAACTGTCTACAAGGAACGGGCCTCCATCTCTCTTTATGATGACCTTAATTCGTCCTCGAAAAGCCCGCCGACCTTTTCGAAGAGTACCATTAAGGAAGTGTCTGATGTTGTGCACCGGTTTCAGAAAATCGCCGAAGATCTTTACAGCGTGCCTGCTGCAAATTTCACCATCATGGCTACCGAGGCCATGCGTAAGGCTGGAAATGCGAGCGCAATGATTAGGGGTATTGGCACCACTGTCTTTGTGCTCGAACCTCAGGTGGAGGCTCTGTTTGGTGCAGCGATGGGCTCGCGCAGTGCATTCCACAAGATCGATAAAGGTGGCTTGTTCTTTGATTTGGGCGGCGGCTCTGTGCAGATCAGCTGGATTGACACCGCCAAGCCCAACTACGAAATCACGGCGGCGCAGACTGGTAAAAGTCTACCATTTGGCGCAGCTAGACTTCGCAACATCCTTGAGAGCAAAGATGTCGATATGCGCACTACGGAAATCAATGCTCTGCAGAGCGGTATGTCACTGGCCTTGGCCGAGTTATGCAATCAGTTCCCTGCTCTTCAGGAGGCACGAGATGGCGAAGGAGTAGATATATTCATGTGTGGGGGTGGCTTCCGCGGCTACGGTAGCATGCTGTTGCACACAGATGAGGTGTCGCCTTACCCCATAGCGAACGTTGCCAACTACAGCGTCAGCGGAAGCCGATTCAAAGACACGCAGAGCTTGCTGGACCTTAACGCAAACTACAAGGGCAAAATCTTTGGAGTCTCCAAGCGCCGTCGCAAGCAATTCCCCGCCATCAACACTGTAGTCGAGGCTCTTGTTGCGGCTGTTGGAAACATCCGCGTGGCCACCTTTTGCGCTGGATCTAACCGCGAAGGCTCGCTAATGATGAAGCTGCCCCCCCAGATCCGAGAGTCGGACCCGAGCGAATCACTAATGTACCTAAACCCGCGCTTCTATGAGGGCCAGGCAGACGAAGAGTACTCTTTCTTTGTCAAGGCTGTTTCCGAGTCTCTTCGCTCCGCACTTCCAAGCGGCGCCGGGTTTGACCCAACTCACACCATCTTCGGCCTCGGCCTGCAGAACTACCTTGTCAGCCATCTCTGGGATAACCTTGGTAACGGTGAGGCTGAAAATGCCGCTCTGGCTTTGCACTATGCTACGTCTCAGTTCCCCGACATACCCGGCTTATCGCATATTGGTCGTGCTGCACTAGCCATTACACTGGTGGCTCGATGGGACAATCAGCTAGGCCCAGCCGACAAGCTAGTCCTGGATAATCTTAAGAGAGTCCTGAACCGCGCTGACCCTAACGGCGCCTTTTGGCATGTGTATCTTGGTGCTGTGGCTAGAACTATTGCCATGGTGGCACCCAAGCGCCCGACGAAAGCCAAGGATATTGCCTATTTGTCCAGCGCCGTTTTGTAAGTCTCGATGTTGCTTCCGATTCTCAGTGTCTACGAGATTCTCTAACTCCTCTATCTCCGCGCATAGATTCAAGGCCGAGTTCAAGAATGCCTTGCTGATAGCCGATGGGTTCAATCTTCAGATCAAGATCAATAACTCAGAGTCCCCCGGGATAGATTATGACGATATTCGAGACACTATCAGTGTTACACTGGAAGAGAACAATGCACACGGGTTCAAGGCGATTGAGACTACGTTCATATCTGGATGAGAGTCGAGAGAGCTGATAGTAACGTGCTGGCTGAAATGCTATCAAGGAAAGGAGCTATATTGAAGAAGAGATGAGCCAAATAAAGGGAAATATGCCACGCCTTTTGGTTTTTATAGAAGCTATTATAATAGCGGCTAACGTACATGTGCTCGTTAAAACGTCATCGTGGAAATCGTAAGTCGGCCAGTGCAAGGAGGAGACCAAAAAAGAAGCAAGAGAAAACAAAACAACAGGAACAACAAAAACCCAAGGAAATCAAGGAAAGGAAAAGAGATGATGATGACAAAGGAAACAATGTGCTAAAGAGAAAACAACAAAGCCAAGCCAAAAATAAAAAAAGGAAAAGCAGGGAAAACAAAAAAGCAATAAAAACAACGGAGCTAAAGCTCCAAAGGAGACAGACTGTGTCCCAACCCAATATCATACACCCACCCCATCTTGTTTTCGTTTTCGGGGGGTTTTTTTCTTTTTTTTTTCTTTCTTTACATGGACCTTGGGCCTTTTTGAGTCACTGCATTAGTAGAACTCGGCCACATCGATATCCAGGTTCATGTGCTGCTGCAGAACTGCATGGTCGATATCTGGCAGATACACGGGCAGTGCTTGCGTAGCATGCTTCTTGCGCGAGCGACGCTTACGGAAAGCACAGAGCTTGGCCTGTTCATGATCGACAAGCATGTGGAAAAGGTATTTGTCAAAACTATCTTCAGACTCTTCCATATCTGCAGATGAGACTGAGAAAAAGAAAAAAAAAAAAAAAAGAGAAACAAGTGACGTCAGCATGCAGTTCCGTGTGTATTCAGCTAGCTGTATGGGTCTGTCTATGCACACTCATGTGTGTCTGGCTTTTGAGGCCGGCGACTTGCACCGGAGAAAAGAAGAGAAAAGGGAATGCGAGGCAGTAGTAGGTAAGGCGACGGGGAAAAGAGGAGGAAACTTACTGAAAGCGAGGCGCTGGTCCATCACAGCGGCAAACGACCCTTTGAGGGCATCCATATGCGACCGCGCAATGTTCATGCTGCAATCTTCCAGGCTGGGGTTCAGCGATGCAGGCTGGTAAAAGTGGCCAGTGTAAAAGACAATGAGCGCCAGATACAGGCGATACGACACATAGCGCATCTGCTCAAAGCTCTTGACCGCCGTCATGGCCCCAGACAGAATGGCCTGGTTGATCTGACGATACATCAGGATAAGAAGCCAAAGGCAGACGAACAGGACGGGCTTCTCGTCGACTGTCTTGAAGCTTTTGGCCTTGGCCCAGCCGAGGGATTCGTCCAGGATGGCGATGACGTCACGCTCAAGACTGGAGAGCGCCTTGCGCGCAATGCGGCGGATCTGGTTGTCCAGGTCCACCTGGGGGTAGCCTCCGGAGTGCAGGAAGCTCGGAGCGCTCCAGATGCGGAACATGCAGAGCAGCTGGAAGACTTTGACGGCGAAGTCATGCTACATTGTGGGAAGCGCGGGCCGAGTGTTAGTTATCATTGAGGAAGGAGATTGCGACTGATATCAATGCTGCCTGTGACGGCAAGAGGGTGCTCATACCTTGGGGGCCTGGGGGCCGCTAATCACGTACTGCATCAAAAAGAGATAAAGGGCAGATTGGAAGGTGCCGGGGGCCTCGTGTACAAGGGATTCACCAGCCCACATGGACAGTTGATCCCAGGATGGCGAGGCAGACGGGTTTAGCCCGAGGGTTACGGAGCCGTCAGAGTGGTAGTATTGGATGGTGTTGATGTTGAGAGTGGAGCCAGATTCAAAGGCAATCTGGGTCACTACGGCTTGCTGTTGCGCATGGCGGCTTTCACGTACTGAAGGGACATCTAGAAAAGGGGAGTTAAGCAGGGAGAATAGGCTCACGCCCCCTCCCCAACCACAGGTTAGCCGAGTTTCGAGAGAAGAATAAAAACGAAGGACGGAGAGAGAGAGAGAGGAAAGAAAAAAAGAAAAGAAGGACCAAGGACAGCGAGCATGAGGGAGAGGGAGAGGGAGAGGGAGAGGGGGTGGGTGTGAGGATGAAGACAACAGGCAGAAAGCAGAGAGCACGATCATGAATTAATCGATTTAAGCAAGCAGTGCAAGCAAGCGATGAGAAAACAAAGCAAAACCGGGTCGAGATGTACTGCCACACACTGGAGACTTTACTTGGAAGGGGCACTTGCAGATATGGGAGGGGGTGGTGGTGGTGATGGCGATGTACCAATAGTTTGTCATAGTACGAGGCAAAGGGGGGAGTGGATGGAAGAAGAGCAAAGCCACAGCCTGGCCAGGGCAAGGGAGGTAGGTGGTGTGTGTGGGAGGGGAGGGAGAGGGGAGGGAGAGTTGGTAGATGGCTTGAGTCTGAGACATGGTGACAAACGGATAGCAGCCTGGTATAAACAGGCAAAGGGGCAGAAAATGATTGGCAACATGCAAAGCATCGCACACTCAAGCCAGCAGCAACGGGCAGCGCAGCACGGACAACACACAGAAAGCACAACATAGAGCACAGCAAGCAACTCACCTGCAAAGTAGGGGGACACGAGGCCAATAGACCGCAGACGGCCCTCGTGGATACACGCCTCCTGGGCCATAGCAGGGGCGAATTTGGCACACTGGGTGCATTTTCCGACTTCGCACTATAAGAGGGGGGGGAGAAGAGACTTGCTTTAGTTTTCTGGCATTCGTTCTACTTGATTTTTGTATGGCAAGCAACACGCAAGGAAGAGGATTTCTTTTTATCTTTTTTTTTCTTTTTTTTTTCTTTTTTCTCCTCGCACTGCCCAGTCACCTCAAATCCAAAAGAACGAGTCTCATAGAGATGAGAGAAGAAGAAGAGCGCAGGGAAAAGGAGGGGGGCGCCGTCTGATACTCTTCTTCTGCTTCTCGTACGCCCACCCCAAACAAAGGCCCCACTTTTATGTCTTTATAGCGGAAGCAATGACATAAAAGTGGAGCCTGCTGTTATGTGACTTATACCGGGAGCCAAGGCGAAGAGACGAGCCACCCCCCGTGCAACGGACGAGGGGAGGATGGCCAGAAGAGGAAAACAGGCAGAAAGCGGATTGAAAACTGACAGAGAAAAATGATAGAGGGAGGGGAGGGGGCGTGTGTGTGTGTGGGGGGAGAGAGAGAGAGAGAGAGAGAAAGAGAGAGAGGGAATCCTGGTGTAGGTTGGCAATGCAACAATTTAAAAAATGAAAAATAAAGAATAAAAAGACTTACAGGAACCTTGCGCATGTGGCATCGCAGACAGGCCTTGTCGTCGCGGACCTTCGCGGTCTTGATGCGGTCCTCAACCCGGCGGGCACGGGTCTTCTTAGATGCTGAGGACGACGACGACGACGACGACGACGACGGCGACAAGTACACCGGGCCGCTGCCATTGCCTGAGCCCCACGAGTCCGGTGAGTCGGCCATGTCTTGGTCCGAGCTGCTGCCGCCATAGCCATAGCCGTAGCCATATTCATATCTAGGGGAAGAGGATCCGCTGGTGCTGCGGAGCGAGGGGGTGCGTGGGGACGACGAGCCGCTAGTGCCGCTGCTCATAGTGTCAACAGAGTAGCCCGGCGACGATCGCGGCATAGGGTTCCCGTCAGACTCCCACCGACACCAATCAAAGAACTCGTCACCTGGCTTATTGGCCGAGATTTCTCTCTGCTGGAAGCCTGCGTTGTAGGACATCTTATAGCTTTTCTAAGGAGATAAGGGGGGTGGGGGGCGTGTAATAGGTTTTGGCCGCTTCTTTTTCGGGCCTGGTTCTATCTGCTTAGAGGCAAGGGGGCGTCTCTACTTGACTCCTTTTACCAGAGTACTGGAATTGGAGTGGGGGGGGGGGTGCGAATCTCAGGTCTGAGAGGCAGATCCAGCCTGTAGAGTGCTGGAAGGGGGAGGAAGAGAAGACGGGCCAGTGCAGAAGGAGGGGGGCGTGTACAGTCGCCCGGCAGCTCTAGTGCTGTGCGAGGCGAGATGTGTGGACTGAGAAAAGATCTCTATAAGGGGCGTGAGCCAGAAATTGCCGGCAGGAGGGCAGCTGGGCGGAATAGGTAAGGCGTGTGGTGTGTGGTGAGGCCAAGCAAGTATGCGGACGGACCAGGTCGTAGATGTTTCCGGGGGGGGGGGGGAGGGAGGAGAGAAGGAGGGAGGGCGTGGCTTGAAGAGGAGAGAAGACAAGGTTCAAGACCAAGAAGGAGCAGCAAAGTGAAGCTGAACAAAGCTAGATTCCGATAAAGATCTTGGGTGACGCTGCACGGGCTGTTTTCTCACGCAGTTCAGGATGAATATCTCAAGAAGAAGAGGGGCGTGAATACTATCGTCAAGTCTAGACAGCAGAAGAAAAGAGATCAAGCCGGAACCTGCCAATTTTTCTCCCTCCTTTTTATCCTCGCCCACTCGCCGACTGCTAGCCGCCTCTGCTTTGCGCTTGCTCTGCTCCATAGCCATTTTCTTCACCTTCTTTTGCTCCTTGTTGCTGCCCTCCTGCTCTTTGCAAGCAGGTGAATAATAGTAATAGTGCATATGGCCGAAGTACGTAAAATGGGCTTTTGATACCGGCTCCTTTAGGTTCATGGCCCCTGTCAATTCGGTGAAATCATGTAATCTGATTGGCTTGCGCTGTGGGGCTAGTGGGGAGCTTCCACCAATCAGCGTCCAGTAGCTCGCCGAAATTTGAGCTCAGGTTGGTGGAAACGCACCTCGACAATCACGTGTGGAGCTCAATCTCAACGTCACTCCGTCGGCAAGCATATGTCGGCTGTGGTTGTTCGGCTTGGGCGGGGCGTGGGATCTTGGGGACCGTTGCATTTGGGTCTCTATGGGTAAGGCAGCATTTCGGCACGGTTTTTGCTTACGACCTGGAACTACGATTTGCACGGCCTGGCCTGGTCTGGCCATGGGCATTACCTGGCTGACTGGCTGGCTGGCCGTCTGGTTTCTCGCGCCCACACTCTCGCTTTTGTTGTCTCCCCTTTCCGGTTCTTGTTTTTTTTTTTCTTCCTTTCCATCCCCCTCCCCCTTCCTCTCTCCCTTTCTATCCCCTCCCCCTCTCGCTCCTTTTTCTTCCTCGGCTCTCAAGACCCGCTACTTGGAGCGGCGTCCTACATAGAAGATTGTGTCGGGGAGGGAGAGGGAGGCCAAGTAGCATACATGATCCAAGTCCTCCAACCTATATCTGTTCCGTCTAGCTCTTAGAAGAACAATATACCAACGCCCCTTCCCTTACCCCTGCTTCCCCCAGCAGAAGACGAGAGCTTGTTTGCGAGGACACCCGGCCTTGGGCGTGCGTGTTATACCGCCTTTTGCTCCGTTCCCATCGTCTCCTGCTAAGCTGCTGTCCACTGTGATGAAAACCTTGCGCATTCAAATTTTCACCAACCGGTCTGCTGGTGCTAATGCAAGTCTTTCTTGGTAAGCCCCGACAAGGGGTACCTCACCCTTGGCCGCCCAGCGTTGTCTACAAGGGGGCCTTTTCTCTTTTTTTTTTTTTTTTTTTTTTCTTTTTTTCTTTACTTCTTTGTCTTCATTCTTGCCACTTCCAATCCATCGTAAGCTTCATCTTTCCTTATCAGTATAGATTAATCTATACCCGTAGATCTAGTATTGTATTAGCTCGCCCTCGTCCAACACCCGCTTCTTCTCCACCCAAGGCATGCTTCTATGTCTCATATTGCGACCTCAAAAAAAAGTCCGTCGTGGCGTGATTCTAGTAAGGTCCACTGAAATCCTCGTTGTTCACCGAGAATTTGGTCACAGGCGCACGTTCATTCACAACTGTACATCCAGATACAAGGGAATACCCAGGTTGGGCATACGTATCAAATCTACTTTGGTTGGGTCACGTGATCTCGAAGATCATCCTCTCGGCCGTGCCATTCTGTCGGATCCACCACTTGGTATTGCACCACTTGTCACTTTCTGCTCCCCTGCACTCCACACATCAGCAGAATTAGCGTACAATCTTCCCATCTTTTAGGTCTGCGCCCAAGGCATCAAGGCGTATGTCACATACCGATAGGTCGCGTACTGTCTTCCTTGCTACGAACCACGAACATCGCCACATCGGTCCCCCGCCAACTTCCAGGTCATGCGCCCGCCGGCCATCGAAGAGCAAAGCCTGTTTAGGCTGACGCCAGGGGCTACACTAGTGTCCTAATAACAGCAATCGCTCTCCGATGGGGCTGCGGCAAACAAAGGGAAGCTCCCTCCGAAAGTTGCATATGGCAGTGACCACACGCAGTTAACTAGACCCCTTGGTACATTTATGCCGAGACTTCCGAGCTCTGAGAGAGAGCCACAGACTAACGATGCTACGTCACTTGTTTACCCAAACCCCTAGCGCTGCTCCAGACTACTTGGATATAATATGCACTTACTCTGCATTGTATCGTATACGAACCGGACTCCAAGGTACGCCAGCATCTTGAAAATAACAACTAATAAAGGTGCTTCCCCTCTTGAGGAAGCAGCGTCACTTTCTGTTTCCTTGTGAATATACATAGCGCTCTGCAGTCTGATAACTACATTCTATTATCTTTACTAACTTAGCTCAGTCAGGTCGGATGAGGTTGGCATCGGCGTTGTGTCACATTCCGGCCCCACCCGGAGCCCGGCTTCCTCTTTTTCGCGTACCACCCGATACGGCCGATGTCACTATACTAACGGCTGCAAATACGGCTACCCCCAAAGTCAAATCTCTACCTGAAACTAACGGCGCTCCCTCACGGTACGGTGTGCATGATCAGAGAGCTGTTCCAAGCCTCTTTGCCCGCTTGAAGACAGCATACGGACAAAGCTACTGCCCATGAGCCACCGGTCTTGTCTTATTGCAACTCTAAGACGTCGATCCATATCCTACACAGCAGCCTCACTCCATGCGTCTATCCGCTGGTCCGTGTTTATCAACGGGCCCGTTGCGTACCGACACCAGGCAGCCCACATAGCAACGGTCGTAGAGTTGTTTGTCTTGGGACATTATACCGAGTCACTGTGGCATCAACGCCACCTTTAATCATTCGGTTTGTATTAACTTTCTCATCTCCCCCTCCTTCAATATCGCAATGCCCTATGCAAATCAATACCTTGTTCGCAGTCAAATTTCATATGCCTCAGTTGCATCAGCATCTGTGTCACACAATAAAGAGCCTACGGCCGCCTGAACATCCACCATGCACCTTGGACAAAACCCTCTCAAAGCAGCCTCCATCCATTCATTTTTAATGGGTAGCCATCTTAGTGTCACCGGAGCCCTCATTGCGGACTCCGGGAAATAAACCCAATATGGCCATTCCATACAGTGCCACATATGCACGCCTCTCATTTCAGGCAGGGCTCTTTACGGCTTATACTACTACTACCACATCGCCACTCCCTCCCGTTGAAACTAATGTGCGGGTGTTTACTCGGTTCGGAGAATCCTTTCCTTGACCTCGTCTTGGACCACTAAATCAGTATTAACCACCAGCGAGCCTTTCAAGACATTCGGGGTTATTGGCTTGTTTTACAACATGGCTGGCTTAGCAACCATGGCTGCAGCAGCCAAGGCTGAGAAAGATGGTTATTAGTTATGTAGCTCACTATGAGCGGCAGGATTCGGTCATGCTGACATGCATTGCGCCGTGGGGTTGGGGGGTCTGGAGACTCTGGTAGGCCAGTCATCCCGGCAGTTGGAGCTGCTCCAAGGAGCCGCAAACAACATTATCTTTGAGGAACCAACCCTCCCCCAACAACATGGCATCAGCAACTTACGTAAATAGATCTTGTAATGCATCGTGGGTGGGGGGGAAAACACAACGCAAAAGTTCGCTCTTGCAGTGATCTCGATTCATGCAGATGAGGTTGCAATAGACGGTAGGTAGTAATTCACGCTTGGCCTCGAATCTCACAGTGCATTGTGGCCTTGAGCCAAGACACCTTGGTTGAGAAATTGTCGAGTGACACCACCAACCAAAGGCTCAGATGTGAGTGAGCTCAGTTGCCACTCATCATGTGTAGCAACAGAAAGAAGGTTTGGTTTAGAGAAGAAAGCGCTGGAAAAGCCTGCCTGCCTAGACACCAGCAAAACGACGCTTTCTTTCTCTCTGCTTATGCCTTTGTCTCTGTCTGTCTCTGTCTCTGTCTCTGTCTTTGTTTCTGACCATCTCTCTCTCCCTCACTCTCTCTCTCTCTCTCTCTCCCCTTCTCCTTCTCTCTCTCTCTTGTCCTTGGTTGTAAAACTAGAACCAACTTCGTTTTGTCTCGACTCACCGTGTGCCGAAACAGTAGACATAATGTGTCAAGTATTCAGTACATACATATACATGTATATATGCTTAGCAAAGTAAATATCCAATCTCCCTCCGAGTCAGGCTACACGAGCAAGTTAGTTGACCGCCTTGGTTTGATCGTGCAGAGCCCATAGGACCCCCAGAAACATGATCTTACGTGGGACCCTCCTGTGTTAATCTCCCTTTCTTGCTCCTAGAAATGTCTCGTGGGTATAGAATGGTGAGTGACAGGCTCGGTCGCGCCATACGTACATAGCAGCTACTCAATGATACACACATGAACCTGAGTCAAAAGGTCTAGCCTGTATATTGCAGGCGTTCTGTGAGGGGCGCAATTCGGGGCTTCGCCATGTGTCACCCAGTGTTTTCCTGTGTTTTGAACAGGGCTCTAGGCCCCATCCAAGAGGCTTGATTCCAACGTTACACCTATGGCTATGAAAGCGCTCAAGCAGCTCTAGATGTCGATACTACCGTTGGGAATACGGAAGCTGGCTTGCGTGGGGGGGGGGGGGGGGCCGCAGGCTGTTCTAGACGTCGGACTAGGCTTGTAGCCACAGTGATGTCAAGAGCCAAAATAGGAAAGATAGCTGGTGTGTACAACAGACAGAGCTTCTATTTGTTTTTTGTTATTTTCTAGTTTTCTACACCAATCTCTCTATGCGTAGGCCTATTGCGTGCGCATGTTCAAACATGGCACTGATATCCGCGGTGCGCGCACTCACTCGCCAATGTAGACACTACATTCATTGATTCTTTAGCATCAGGAGAAGCAGCAGCAGCAGCAGCAGCAGCAACAACAACAACAACTCCAGGACCAACACTGGCCCGGTCGAGACGTCCAGTGCCCTCGTGGGACTTTTCATATTGTGTTCCTGCATATTTTCCGCTCGCATGCCCTCATAATATGCATAATAAGAGTGTGGTCAGATCTCGGGTTGCACACAGCATTCTTGGCTTTGGGGGCCGCGGACCATGACAGTAAATTCCTTCCCTCCTCTCGGGCCATGTTCACATAGCCGGGGGGGGCACCTAATAGCAGCAAAGACTAATCAATTCGCCGAGGCCGTATTGATGGAAATAGCTGGTCTGTTCATAGGGGTCAGGAGAAATTTGATCTTCCAAGTATTGGGTCTCTGGAGCGATCAAGGGCGGGCGCTCGCTCGCTGGCAGTGGGAACATTGGCTAAAGGCTCTTTTGCTCATGGCTGTTATTGACTCGACGGTTTCAAGGGCGCTTCTATTAAAAATGTCCTACTATTGATGCCCACAGGGAGGGAGAGGAAGGCCTTCCAATCCAATGCAGGTCTGCCTTTTCCAATGAGGGGTTTCTTTCCTTCAGTCTCCTTCCTCTACATGGATGAGAGCGGTTCAGCTATTATGGATCAAGCCATTGTTTCTCCTTCATGAGACACCTGTGTACGGGTTGTATGCGTGAGAGTTTCTTGAAGGGCTGCTAGACAAGCCTGTGCAGATTCTACAAACCTGTAGTGTGGATGAGAGAACGCGAGACACAAGAAGGGAGAAGAGGAGGATGAGGCTCAGCCAGCCAATCTAGCCAACTTTTTTTTTTTTTTTTTTTTTTTTTTTTTTTTTTCCTTTTTTTCTTTTGGGGGGTTTTTCTATTACTTTTCTTGGTTTATTTGTTTTTCTAGTTAAGAGTTAGAACCAAGTGATGTATGGATGGTATGGACAGACAGACAGACGGACAGACAAGCGAGCACAAATCAACCTCGCCTACTTTTTTCCACATCTACGCCTGAGCTTCCGAATCAAAGTCTACTACCAAGAGACAGGCAAACTTGTGGACCTAAGACGGCTTACGCACTACGATTCATATGCATGCATGCATACCTTGAGAGGTTTGTTGTGGCTGTGGACGGATGTCAATGATGCCATGCCGCTAGTACGCGCAACCAACGGCATGGAACCCCTAATTCACTATTATCCGTTTATAACAAGTAGTAGACCTAACCGTCCGGAGCCCGATCTATTTCCTGGCTACGAATGCTGCCACAATGTTTGCATGTGGCTGGGGGGGGCTTTTGTTGTCGTCACGCATTTGCTAATAGACATTTTAGCTGCATTAAAAGCTCTCATGTCGTTACAAGGATATCCATCCTCTATTTGACTGTATAACCCTAGTTTCTGTGGCCGTAACCCTATTGTAATGCTGTATTGGGATACGACAGACAGGAAAGCCCCTTAAACACAAAGCTGACATGTAGTCTGCATATGTAATTAGCTGTTGCGTAGCAAAGTTTCTCAGTTTTACTGAGGTCAGAGCAAAATAGTATAAGCTGACTCCGAGCTGATGGGTAGCCCAGTAACGCTCAGCCAATTTAGGCAGCGACTTTCAACTTCATTGCATACATATGCGAGGTTATAACAGGGTGCTTGCTATGTGATTTCCAGTGCTGTTATGCCAAGGAACAGCAGCAGCGACTGCAGCAGCAGCAGAGTTTTGCCTGTCTATAGTTGGTTAGATTTCAGCTTGCTTGCTTTGCTGTATATCTACATTTTTGGCCCCAGGATGACACGCCTCTTCCCCCATAACCCCTTTGGCTTAGGTGTCTTACCGGGTGCCGTCTAGTTGCTCTCAAGGTACGCTTGATGTCTTCCACATAGGAGACAGAGACAAAATCAACAGTAGAAGATGAAAAAAGAAAGAAAAAAAAAAAAAGAAAAAAAGACTCAATAAAAGCTCGGGCGTTTAACCCTACCTAGCGCTTCTCCAATATTCCATCAGCAACTTAGAGACCTCCCCCCCCCCTGCCTGCTCATAGGAAATACAGAATTCTGCTCCCTGCATCCTACGGAGTGGGCTCTAGTCCAGGAGATGGGGATTTCCCTTGCGTTGTTCCGTCCTGGGCAACGGAGGCGAATGCATAGGTTTTACCAGGTAGTGGCTGAGGAGAGGCGTTATTGGCATTGGCAGATGGCAAGGGGCGGGCTTTCGGGCTCTTGGGGAGTCTTGGATGGGAGTTTTAGGGTCGAGACAGCCCGAAACAGTAGAGGGCAAAAGGGAAGAATAGAAGAGAAAACAGGTTGAAGCGGGCTTGGTTGACGTACAGTGCTTAGAACGGTGTATTGCCGGTGCACACGCACGGTGCTGCATCACATCTGGGTGGGATAGAGTAATGTAATACTTCTCAGCACAGCACACAGCGCAAAGCAAGAATCAAAGGAGGAAGGGGCACTGACTGGGGCAGAGAGCATGGAGCATAGAGAATAGATGAAAATGTGGAAAATAGCTCGCGAATGTGAATGGATGTTGGGTTTACTTGGTACACAAAAGCACGGGCCACTGAGATTTCCAGAGATTTCCATGTGTATATGTATGTATGTATGTATGTATGTATAGCTATGTGTGTCCGGGTATATAGCACATGGGTCAAGTAAAGTTCCTGTGGCATGAGCATGTGTGTATGTGTATGTGTATGTGCTCAGCAGAAATAGGAGCATTAGGAGGAGGACGAGAGAGGGCGAAGAAAGGAGTCTCCCTCTCCCTCTCTCTCTCCCCCCCCCCCCCCCCAGAAAAGAGCCGGTCGATGCTGTCAAAAATGGAAGACGAAAACAAAATAGAAAGCTTTCGTGTGGGCCCGGATAGGAAAAGGGCTCGCCGATCGGGCGCAGCCTGCTGCCAAAACCAGTCCCATCCCATAGGATAAAGGGAATCGAAGAAGTGAGCAGCTCCGCCTATTTTTCTTGGTGCTTGAAATGCCTGTGGAAAGAGAAAGAAACATTCCAGGTGATTGAAATGAGAAATGAAGCAGAGACATGAGGAAAAGGAAAAGGCAGAAGGCCAAAAGTGAAAGTGAAAGTGAGGCATGTATTGTCCTGTAGTGCTGTAATATAAGTGGGACCCGACAGGCGACCAAATCTATTTTTATAACATTATGTGGGGTTGACCCAAAAAGAACACTGGTTCCACCGCAATTACCATTGCAATTACCATTGTAACTACGAGTGCAACTACCAGTGCAGCTACGACTGCAACTACCTTTTTTTTTTTTTTTCTTTTCTCGTTCCTTGGCCTTCTACCTTTGGTTTCGGGATGATGTTTATGAGGGCTTTATTATTATTATTATTATTATTATTTCCATTATTATTTCCATCCTTTATATCATTCTTATTATCGTCATTATTTATCTATTATTTCTCTTTTGTTTTCAAGGAATGCTGGCCATCATCACAGAGGCTACTTAATCAGTCGATCAATGGGCCAAATTGACAGACAAACAAACCAGGGTTCGTCTCTAGCTTTTCTTCCGTTTTTAAGGTTGAAAGGCATTCATTTCTAGCCAAGATGCTCGCTCCCCTTCCCCTTCCCTTCCCCCCCCCCTCCTCAATGACGTTGTCATTCGGTAAAGGTTAAGAGAAAGAGAGAAAGAAAGAAACAAAGAAAGAAAGAAAGAAATGACAGGTCGGAGCTCATTGTGTTGTCTCCTGTTTTTTTCTTCTTCTTTTTTGTAGTAGTAGTAGCTATGGCGAGGAGTGTAGGTGCTGGCTGGGCTGTGGATGACGATGTTAGCTGTGCTGCGGCTCTGGGAGGCAAACATGTACAAGGAAGAGACTCCTTTCTTCTTTGTGCAAAGCAGCACAGGCATATGTCCTCAGTTGTGCTTGAGATTGGATCAATCGAATCCATCTTCCTTGATCAGAAAGTAAAGACGAGCTAGGTAGAGCGAGCGAGGGTCTCAACCACCAGCTGTGTCTCCCTCTGGTTTTTGATCTTTCCTTTTTTTTTCTCTTCTCTGCATCCATGTTTCCTGTCTTTAATCTCAAGGCGCTTCCCTATAAACGTTTGACCTATATTTATGTGATGTTTGTTTAATATTACCATATGGCGTGCTAGAGAGTGATTATTCCATTGGCCCATCCATACCAGTGATCAGCCATACGTACATACACACACCCACGCACACACACACACACACACTCTCTCTCTCTCGCCCTCTCTCCCTTGGCCTGACAGGGCCGGCTCAGCTCCCCCACTGGAAAAACAACAGCTGGCAACTATGTGCGCCTCCCACTCTGGGCCCCAGTTCCCTTGCAACATCTTGCTCTATTTGGATTGGAAATGCACGAGTGACAACGACTTTTGACGACAAAGCTTTAGCTTAGTAGTGGCCAAGGACAGGTGGTGGGAAACGCACATCCTGAGGGCTCGTTTTGTAGATGAATGCGGACGTAGTGATCTGCAACATACTGCATACAGTATGAGTATGGACTGCCTGGTGACCTAGTAGTTCAGCAGCTCAGCAGCTCAGAAGCTCAGAAGCTCTGCTGCTGCTCTGCTGCTGCTGCTCAGTAACTAGCTACTCGCTGCTTGCCGCCCTCGCTTTGCCTGGTAGCTTGCACGCTTGTCCTATGTGAAAATTTGGCTATACGAGCTGCTGTACTACCCGGTGCTATAGTACGTATGGTTTGCCTGAGCGCTCCCCCATACAATCGGACTCTTTTTATTTTTTTATTTTTTTAAAAAAATCCTTTGTTTTTTTTTCTTTTCCTTCGTCTTCTGCTTCCTTGCCTTCTAGGACCAGGACGGGCTTGGCATCCGCTGGCCAGACACAGGCTTCCACAGATTTCCATCTCTTTTGCTTCATCGTGTCCTCCTGCAGTCTCGTCTGTTGAGCTCAGCTAGCTTGAGCCACCACATTTGTGCGCGTACAGCTTGATGCGGTACAGATATTGTACGAGGTTTTCGTGGCACGGGCTAGGTCTTGGTCTTAGACCACATTAATGTGTTTAAGGAGAAGACTCACATAATCTGTGTTCTTTTATGCAGAAAAACCAAGAAACTAGACTAGCCAGATATCCATGGTTTCGTGTTGTGTTGAGAGCCCTACGTTACTTGCGGAGGGAGCTGGCTGAGCTGGCTGATGGAGGCCAATCTCCGTGTATCTCTCTCTCTCTCTCTCTCTCTCTCTCTCTCTGTTCGTTCTTCTTGCACGGCTTCTGCTGTCGATACGGGCTTGCACTAGGCGCACTCGGCCACTTTACGTGGGTGGACCGGCGCCCTCTGTGCTGACTGACCCTGGGCAGATATGGATGGAGATGGCACTGATGTCCTAGCTCGCTGCTCTGCGCTGCTCTGCGCTGCTCTGCGCTGCTCTGCTCTGCTCTGTGCTGCGTGCATGGCCACTGAAGCGAAATGAGTCTGGCCTGCAACGCCTTACATGCCCCCTTCCCCCCCCCCCCCCATTGAAGCTACTTGCTTTACTTCCACCCTTATGGCGTTGGTTGCTTCTTTTGAGCTAGCAAGCCACGGGCGGACTACAAATCTACGGTGTACTTTGTTATGCTGCCACGACTCACCTCCTAACAACGAACAGGCGGCGGCGTTGTGTCTCTCCCCCCCTGGCGGATTTGTTGCATGCATGTTTCGTTTATTTGTTGGTTGATTTATTTTGTCTCGATTGGAAGAATTAAAAATAAGAGTAATAAAAAAAAAAAAAAAGATGATCAATTCAAATGTATGTGTTGCTTGCTGGCCTGGCTGCACTTGACAACTGCGCCACTATGAGAAGCAACCTTCCGCATACTGCATGCACCTGATGTCTATAATCACATCAACATCAACGTGGATTTCAACAGTAGCGGCACACACGAATGTAGGTCTACACACGCGTACGCACATATACGGGTATGGGTCTGGGTATAGGTATCTTATACGCGCACACACGCGCACACACATACGTACATAGAGTATACACTACGCATGTGGCTGGGAATCTACAGACATCGACAGAACTACATATGGAAGCAGCATCTATACAGCTGCACATCTCAACATCTACCGCACACACACACAGATGTACAGCGTGCATGGAGATGATGGACTGGACAGATACAGACACAAATCAGTCAGGATGCCTAGACATACATAGAGGTACATGGATGGGTACATTTACATAGATTCACATACATACATGTACACACACACTTGAGGTACGCCCCTCTTTTCTGCCATGCGCAGTGTAGCCCGGATTGCTTGCGACTACTGTTGTTACTGCTACTACTACTACTACTACTACTGCCGCCGCCGCCGCCGCCGCTACTTCTGCTGCTGCTCCTCCTGCTCCTCCTGCTCCCGCATCCCTTCACTGCTCATACTGCTGCTGCCATCGATCCTCCCCACCCCCTCATGGCCGCACCAGCTACAGCCATGCGCTGCCGCTAATGTCTCCCTACCAGACCTCACTCTTTTATTGTCCAGGGCGATCCTGATCGGGGTGAGGTGAGTCGAGTTGCGCAAACGCCTGACGCCAGCCTTCTAGGTCTCTCTTTAAGCTGCCCTTTAATTCAACATAAAAGCTGTGGCCAACAACAACTATTCACACACACTGTACCATGTTGTGCTCCTTGCTTGGTCAATAAGCCAGTGCTCCCTCCACCGTCCACCGTCCACCCTCTCCCCCCTCTCCCCTCTCCTCTCTCACACCCCCTCACCCCCCCCACCCTTCCAAGCAAGCCCTCTGCCCTCTTCCAGCTTCTGAGAGACACCGACAGCCAAACAATACCATAGCACCGGCGTGTTTTTTAATGACCCGCATATATGGACTGTTTGTGCGGTTCACCGTGTTAAAAGACTGCGAACCTGGTCCAATCCGAATCCCTATGAGTCTCTATTTCATTCTTATTCCATTCTCGTGCTCCTTGGCCTGGTTTCTTTGTCTTGGTCTGTTTCGTGGTTGTCCTTCGAGGATTTGCTCATAATCCAGAGATTTCCACTGTCTTTTGGGGGCAAGCTCAGTCGCTCTCCTTCTTCTTGTTCTTCTTCTTCTTCTTCTTCTTCACAGCGCCTGTGTCCTGCCTTGTATCCTCGCCCACAGTCCACAGTCCCCGAGGCTGCCTTGCTTGCTTGCTTGTTTTTCTTTCTTTTCCTTCTTTTTGTTTCCTTCTTGGCCTTGCCTTTGCCGTGTAGTCGTTTTCCGTTCCAGCATCAACACCTCTTGGTATACAAGCTAGCCGGCTGGTGCTATTCTGCTCCGCTGCTCCGCTGCTCCGCTGCTCCCCCGTCTTTGTCCTGCGTTTTTGCTGCCACACCATATACATACTGCTTCATACTATATCCCGTCACAGCATCCGGTGTTTGCTGCGTCTTTTGCCTTCCCTTCCTTGTGTATCCCCGTGTCGTTCCTTGTCTGCCTCTGGTCTGGCGTGTCAGCACTTAGCTCCCTCCCACCGACAAAGTCAGGACTGGTGTTCTCCTCGACTGCCTTCTCGTTCTCGTTCTCGGTTCTCTTTTGCTTTGCTTGTATTGCTCGGCCATTTTTCTATTTCTGTTTCTATTTTATTTGTTTTTCTTTTTCTTTTTCTTTTCCATCCTTTGCTTCCCGCTTTCCTTGGCGCCATCGACCCAGACGGTCACGCCCTCCTCACTCACCCCTTCTCCCCGTCTAACATAGCTTATTCCTACTGCCTAGTGCCCTCGTTGTTGTTTTTCTTTTTTTCTTTTTTTTTTTTCTCTTATTTTATTTATTCTATTTTATTTCTTCTCTCTGTCTTTTCCCAATGCAGCCTCACACAGCCAACCACCAAGACCCTGGCCACAAAAAGGGTGCTGGTGCTGGTGCTGGTGCTGGTGCTGGTGCTGGTGCTGCGAACCCATCGGCTCCTCTGCCTTCGCCTGCGCCGCCCATGTCGTTTTCTGAATCGCCTACGTCTGTGCCTGGGACCAGTTCTATTTCTGCTACTGGCGTCATGCAGTCATCATCTGCTTACTCTGATGCCTCTTCCTTCGCTGCACCCGGCTCCTCATCGTCCTCTCCTCCCTTAAAATCCCAACCTACACTCAAAAATACAAAATCTTCCCTCTTGGCTCCCGATCAAAAGCTTCAAAAGCTCCAGAAGCTCCAGAAGCCTCAGAAGCCAAAGAAACAACATTCTCAAACTGATTCCTCGTCTCCAAAGTCCGAAGAAGCTATTCCTCGTGTCTCTCCTCTGCCTCAAACTCGTGCTGCTTCAAATCCTCCTGTCTCTACCGGTCCAGCTTCTCGACTCTCTGTCTTCAAACTGCGTAAATTGTTGAATCTTGACGCTCTGCGTCCGCCTTTTCTCCGCAGATCTACAAACCCCTCTGGCTCGACAACTTCTCTGTCGTCTCCTTCGTCGCCCTGTCTGTCCTCGTCGGCCTCTTCAGCTTCGCCTTCGTCGGCCTCGACTTCTCCATCTACCTCTCCCATTCCCAAGCTGGTCTCTTCCATGTCTGTCAGCAACCTCAAAAAAGGGTCTATGCTGCAGCTCCAACACCAGTCTTGGCCAGAATCCCCCGATACTCCCGAGTCCAGCACCTTCATAGACTCCTCCGCCGAAACGTCCTTCTGCACCGCCAACAACATGCCCACCTCGCCCCGCGGCGACGCCATCTCACCCATAATCGGTGTCGCATGCACAACGTCTCCCATCTCCCCAGTCTCTCCTCTGTCGCCCGTGTCCTCCATCATGGATTCCCAGTTCAAGTTCGACATGGGCTACTCTCTCGCTGGCAACGCTGTCAGTCCCGTTTCCGCTGCTTCCCCTCCCCCAAGACCAAAGTCTGCCGCTCCGCCGCTTCCACTCAAAATCCCAGCCCACCCCTCGTCAAACCCGCCGCCGCCTCCTCCAAGCAGAGAGGCCGGCTCTCCCACGAGAACGGCCTCCTCGACCAGCCTTTCTGCCGTCGAGGCTTCTCCTCGCCAGGCCTCGCCCAAGCGCACCCAGACCCAGAGTACGATTTCCTCTATATCCTCGGGCAACGCCCGCTCTGGACAGCAAAGCTTAGCTGCCCCCTCCCAGAGCGGCTCTGGCTCTACCCTCAAAATTGTCCCCGGCTCCAACGACGACGAGGAAGGCCCAAGCCCGGGCGCTCGCAGTCCTTCGACACCCAATGTCCTGACGAAACGCTCGGGATCTGGCCCTTCCGGCGGCGGTCTGCTTGACCCTGAAGCCCTGAAGCCCACCGTTTCCCACAGACAATCCCGAAGACTCTCATTCCTGGGCAACATTCGCGGGCGCAACAATTCCACAGTTACCATCCAAAACCCCGATTCTGGCGCCCAGCCCCCGGTGCCCGATATGAGCGCGTGGATCATGACCAAAGACGCCACCACCCCAGAATACAACCTCGCCCATCTCCTGAATGGTGAAACGGTATGTCTATCAATCTGTGCATGTGCACCCACACACATCAAATCTACCATGGTGTGACACTAACAGTATCTAGGTTCCGGATCTGTGGAACGAGTCTGGAAATGTCCTCGTCTACTTGTCTCCCAAAGCCGACGGCCGCGGGCCTTCCTTCAAGGTTCCCGCAACCGTCATAGCTTCTTCCAGAATCCTCCGGGAATCTGTAAGCGAACTGAGCCTCGGCCAAAACAGCCATTTGCGTGGCCGCAGTTTCTATGGCCGCAACAATCTCGCTGTCAATGACGCTGTGATGGCTCCCTCCCCGATCCTGGACAACCAGACGGAATACGCCCTGTTCATTCCTGGCCCGCCCTCGACACAGTCCGATTCTACGCGCAGCCCGGTCGAACGCCTGGTCGCTATTCGGAATATGTTTGGTATGCTGACCGGCCAGCCCCTGGTCGGCACCAAGGCGCACCCCACGCCTACTGCTGCTCTTTTCCAAGTGGCTGCCATGCTGGAGGAGTTTGGCTACCGGAGCATCAGCGGCGAGTCTTTTGGCGAGGAGGTAGACGTGGCCTTTGGCCTCTGCATCAGATCTCTGGACCTCACCAACCTTAGCTCAAGCCGCAGCGGCACCGTAGAGGCTCTTTTGCTGGGCGAGAAGATGCGCTCGCGCGAGCTCTATGACGCTGCCTTTGCCCACTTTGTTGGAAGATACGATACCATCCAGGAAATCAAGTCGCCGCTTTACAACAGCCTGTACCCGGCCACCCGCGAGGCCCTCGACCGCGCCCATCTTGACCTGGTGAAGCGCCTGGACACTCTTAACGAGAAGCTTTCGACTTTCAGCTTCCCGTCCGTCTTTGCTGGCGTGGCCAACTCTACCTCACTGGAAGAGTTTGTGACTGTCGATTACCGCACGTGGCGCATGTCTTTCACGCGCATGCGCAGCCTGGTCCTCAACCACTACAAGCACAAGTTTGGCAACTGGCCGCCCAAGGCTAGCAGCAAGAAGAACGAGTTCACAAAGAGCGGTCTCAACCGCCTAGTGTTAAAGACCTTGTACCGCGACATGTGCGCCATCTACGACCTCATTGTTGACCACAAGTCCCTCACTACCCGTGTCATGGACGGCACCCAGACCGAGTCTAGCACCGAGGACTCTCCGACGATCAAGGCCCTCCGCATGCTTCTTTCAGAGTATGACAGCTCCAGCATCCCGGTGGTGCCGCCGATTCCCTACGACACGCCCAAACTACCCAGCTTCGTGTCGGTGGATGAGTCGTATGAGTCAAAATCCGAAAAGGAAAAGATTCGCTTCCACAAGAACCTGAAGGAAAACGAGATCATCCTGGTGATGGAGAAGTCCTACGACTACATCACGCCCAGCACCTACCCTGACTGTAGCCTGCTTGCTGAATTCAAGAGTATGGAGCTTCGGGAGGCCAGGGGCAAGACGGAGGCCGAGATCCAGCACCAGCGTATTGGTCACTGGATCTTTATGTACTGCGTGATCCAAAGCCTCCCCTGGGTTGTCGTTGACTCCCTGGCCGTTGGCTCGACCGAAGGCATCGAGTACTTCCTTTGCCAGCCGGCGACTGGAAACGCCCCGTGGGTTGTCGACCACCCCAAGGTGCGCAAGCAATGGTACATTACTGGCGAGGGCCACACGGTTGAGCTGTCGGCCGATGCCGTCATGTTCAGTACTGAGGCCGTCTATCTCCGCAGCCACTGCTGGAAGATGGCGGAACAGTGGGAGCGTGAAGGTCTTGAGGAGCAGGACGCTATTGCTGGTGCCGGCGGCGATGCCCTTGGGTCAAGCATCACGCCCCCTGGCTCTATCCACACGGAAAGCGCGGCTCCGTCACCGGTCCTGCGCCCCCGGTCTATGCTAGGCTCTCCGCGTGTCCCTTCCTCGCATCGCAGCAGTATCGCCATTGGTCTGGAGCCCATCTCCCTCGACGACCTCCCTGAGCACATGGCGCGCTCAAGCCGCCTGTCGATGGCGCACAATATGTCATACCGTGATAGTGTGCATATGCGCTCTCACTCTGTTGGGCCTAGTCCGCTGCAGCAACAGATGGCCGACGGCCTTGGCCCGCCAGTGTCAGGGACACCGCCCTTTATGCAGCACTCGAATGTCTCGGGCCCGATCCTGCGGGGCTCAAGTCCTCTGGGCGCGGGAGTGCGTGAATCTGTCTATGACCACCACGCCGGTGGCTACATCAATGGAGAATCAGCGATGCACTCCTCGCCCCTGGCACAGTCGGACCAAACGGCTACGTTTGATGCTATCCTAGGCCAGAACGACAACAAGAAGAAGTCTGGCGGGAAAGACGACGGCAAGGTGAAGAGTGGCCAGGTAAAGGGGAGAAAAAGCTTTTTTACTCTGAAAAACTAGTCTGGAGGAGCAGCCTGGCTGTGCTCTACTTGCTCCAAGAGTTGACTGAATGACGCGACGACATCAGCCGGCATGGATGGATCGTCGTCTACCGACCCGACCATCCATGCGTGCATCTTCCCCATTGCCCATGCCCTTCCGCTTCCGCCTCCCCTTCCGCCTCCCCCCCTCTGCTATTTGGTTCTTTTTCTTACTGGTATTCCTTGGTCCGGATGTTGGCCTGCTTTCTGTCTATCTATTTCCTTTCTATATTTCCTTTCTTCCTGCACAAATACATGCTTGGGGGCACAGTGCACACAGTCAGTCCATCATGGCCATGATGAGAAGACGTGGTCCAGCAGGCATTGGTTTAATTTTCTTTTTTTTCTTTTTTTTTCTTTATTTTATTTTCTTTTCTTATTTTTATTATTTTATTCTGCTCGGTCCTGTCCCGCCTGTTCATTTCTCTTTCTTATACTCAGAGTGCTGCCACAAGCCAACAACAACAACAACAACAACAACACTAACTACTTCCACCACACCTTGTCCTTCGTTTCCAGTCTTTGTGTCTTTTGTTGTTCTTTTTTCTCCTTCTTCTTCTTTTGTGTTCTTTATACAGCATTTGTTCTTCCTTTCTGTCTCTGCTAAAGTTTCTTTTTTTTTTTTTTTTTTTTTTTCTTTTCCTGCCATCTATCCGCACTTCACTGCGGCGGTCAAAATAATATCTGATATATTCTTTTATATTCTTTTTTTTTCTTTTTCATCTCGAGACTCTTTTGTCTACTCCGGTTGTTTGTTTTACTGCTGCTGCTACTGCTGCTGCCAAGTCTTTTTTTTTTTTCTTGCATGTCTCTTGTTCTTGTTGTTTTGTTAAATGCGCTTGAGCTGGCTGATAAATAAATACACATCATATTTGACACATCTTGTTCATTCCGTGACATGACGTCAGTGTTCTAATTATAGCTAGGACCGCCATCGAGTACCGTGAAAGTCGGGCTGAAGCCGAGTTACGTAATGATTGATAGACAATGTGTTGCAACTTGGTGGTATCTGTATTTATTCTTTTTTTTGGGGGGGGAGAGGGGGATAGGGCGATAGGACGAACTTTTGTCAAAACCACGAGCCATTGAAGCATGTATGTATATATATATATATAATAAAAGACAGAACATATGAAGACAGCAACATGATGGAATTAACACGTAGATAAAAGCAAAAAAAAAAAAAAAAAAAAAAAAAAAAGGTAGATAAGAGATAGAAAGCAACACAAATAATACAAACTCCAACGCTCGAGAAAATGTTCCAGGGTATGATGTGATGATGAGCGCATTCGATATAGAAAACAAAGGTATTGGAGAGAAAAGAAAATGAAAAAAAAAGAAAATTGAAAAAAAAAAAAAAGAAATTGACATACCCACCTGCAGGGAGGGGAGGAGGCGAAGAAGGAAAAGAAAACATAAAAATAAAAATAAAAAAAAGAGAGAAACAGGACCGGTCGATTGGTATAGGAGAGAGAGCAAGCACCTTGCTTGACCCCCGTGTGAGTGCTGTCGAGTACAAGAGCCGAAGTCGGGCTGGTAAGGAGAAGATGGTAATGGGTCATGATGCGAGCCGTGAGCCGTGAGCCGTGACAGATAAAACGAACATGTAAAGAAAGAATCGTCCCCCTTCATCCCCCCCCCCTCCCCTCCCCATAGAAAAAGAAAAGAAAAAGAGAAATCGTTAATAGCTAAAGTCAATGTGCGCCATGACGGGCGGTTTGGGCGCCTGCGAAGAGAATGACGTGGAGTTCGTGTCAGTCGTTGAGGGTTGTGACATGGAATGTGTTGAGCCGGCTGTGTCTGGTAATGGCGGCTGCATTTCCACGTCGTGTGACGTTGTAGTAGCTGTGCTGTTGTGGTGGTTGTTTGATATTGAATTTCCGTTGTTGCCCGCTCCGCCATTACCTCCCCCGGGCCCGCCATATGGAGGGGGATGGCCATCGTCGCCAGCTGCCGGCTGCGGGGGAATGCTGCCATGTGACCAGCCCTCATCGATAATGCGTTGGAAGCTCCAGGTAGGCTGAAAGTCCATGCTGTTCCAGGCGAAATCAATGCGTTCATACATCTCATCAATCTGTTCGAGACTGATCTTGCTGGTCTCGTAGACCATGCACCACACAAAGACAATGGCGACGATGCAAAAGGCGCCCCATAGGAAAAACACCTTGGGCCCGATCTGAGCCGAGTCAGTGCCTTCACCAACCATGAACGGAATGCAGTAGGCAATGATAAAGTTGAGCAGCCAATTAGACGCGGTTGAAAGGGACATGGCCTTAGCGCGGACTTTGAGCGGGTAGATCTCCGAAGTAACAACCCAGGTTACAGGGCCCCACGAGGCAGCAAAGAAAAAGATGTAGAGTGAGCAAAAGACAATGAGGATAGTCTGGGCGGCTGACTTGAGGTCATCTCCGGCTGCAGTTGTAAAGGAAGCGATGAGAAGCTGACAGGCGGCCATGCCAAAGGCACCCACGATAAGCAGCTTACGGCGACCCCACGCTTCAATGACAAAGAGTCCCGGGATAGTCGATACAGTGTTGACAATGTTAATGATGAGCGACTTGAGGTAGGGGTTTGTGATTCCAGCTCCGTCGAAGAAGGAAATGCTGTAGTACATGATGAAGTTGACGCCAGTAAGCTGCTGTATCGCCTGCAGGAGGCAGCCGGTCAATGTGCGGCGGCCTAGATGCGGAGAGCCGCGAAAGAGTTCAAGATACGAGTCGTCGCCTAGCGTGAGTTCGTACTCGTGGTTTGCGACGATTTCTTGGAGCTCGTCAATGATGGTGGGGTGTGTGGCATCAAGTCGGCGTAGGCGGCTGAGGGATATTAGGGCTGTTGAGATATCACCGCGTTTAATGAGATAGCGTGGCGTTTCTGGCAGCACACTAAGGCCGACTGATAATATCGCGGCCCATAATAGCTGTAGGCCGAATGGAATACGGTAGGCGGAAGGGCCGTCCATGGACTCGGTGAGAATGTTGACTATAGAGGCAATCAAGAGACCGATGGTAATGGCGAGTTGATAGGTGAACACAAGCGTGCCGCGAATCCACTTGGGTGCCATTTCAGATTGATATAAGGGGACAAGCAGTGATATGGTGCCGACTCCCACGCCAGCAATAAACCTGAGTAAAGAGCGCTTGTGTCAGACATTGCTTGCAATCATTCTTTGGGCTCGTGTAAAAGGGGCGAGGACTTGACTCTTACGTTCCTGCCAGTAGGAGCGGAATAGCGGATGCGCACACTTGCATGATCCCGCCTATGCAGAAGACACCGGCTCCGATGAGCATAGACAGGCGGCGACCCCACTGATCAGCCATAGGGGCGCCAAGAAGCGCGCCGACGAATGTTCCAGCGCTTAGGATAGCTACTAGTAATGACGATTGATGGGTTGTGAGATCGGGGTTTCCGTTTTCGTCGGTAGAGCCGGTAGAGAAGCGTTTTAGAAAAGCTGACATGACCATGACACCGTTGATAGTTCTAGATGACAAGAGGGGAATGTTAGCAGGACGACGAGAGCCACAGCGGGTGCAAGGAGACGGAAAAGAGGGAAGAGACTCACCCAGTATCATAGCCAAACAGAATGCCGCCAGAAGCGACAAATAGCCCGATAACTATAGCCGGCATAGAAGACCCGGCTACATTGTCGGGCTTCTGCCAGCCCATGGCGATAGCCATGATGAGAAAATAACTTGGCCGTCAGCGCACAGTCAGTTGTTGCGGCTAAGGCTGGTGGGTGGACGAAGGACAAGGAAGCGAAGAAAAGACGGCAGAGAAGAAGTTTGAACGGGAAACACGGATTCAAGGGCAGGCACGAAGTGTCGATATGAAGAGGAGGAGTCTAAGGAGGGCGAGAGAGACGGGTATACATTGGGCGCTGGGGGGATTGCGCGGAGGAGGTTCGAGACAAGCAAAACTAGGGCATACGATGACAGTCGAGAAGGGCGACGGGGGTGGGGGGGGGGAGGGGTTCAAGGAGCCGATGAGGCTATTTGGGTGTGGATCACGGGATCGTCCAGAGGAAGCAAGTCGGGAGTCTGAGAGCAGGGAATAAGACGACAGGACTGGGCGAGTTGCTAGAAGTAAGGCTAAAAGGATGGTATTGAGATATATGGCGAAGCAGATGTCGAGCAAGGGCTTCTTTTTTTTATTCGCTTTTCTTCGGAAGGGGAAATCTTTTTGATTTGGAAACAAATCTGGGCAATGATTTGTCGATGAGTCGAAGGAGATTGAAATGAAGAGAAGAGGGAGGAGAGCGCAGTGCAGCTGCGACTACTCGCAGGACAAGAAGAAAAAGAAGAAAAAGAAGAAAAAAAAAAGTTCGTGATTTTCGGCGAGTTGATCAGATTTTTGGTGGAGAATTTGACGAGCGAAATAAAAGTTCGAGGAAGAAAAAAAAAGACCGCAAATATTCGTTGATGGGAAAAAAAAATTGAAAATGAAAAATAAAAATAAAAATAAAAATAAAAAGATATGAAGCGGCAAAGATACGCAAATCGTCGATGGTCTTGACGCTGCGAATTAAAAATAATAAATAAAAATATAAAAATCAAGGAAGGGAAAAGAAAGAAAAAAAAAAGAAAGAAAAAAAAAAAGATATTCACAAAAAAAATGGGGAAATCGAGGATTGGGGAAAATACTGGGGAAGGAAGGAAGGAATCAAGGAAGGAAGGAAGCCAGAAGACCAGCAAAACGAAAACACTGGACACAGGAGCCCGTCCTTAGTGGTGGTGGTGGTGGTGGAAAAGGAAGGAACCTATCTGGCTTGGACAAAACAAGCAAGAAGCAAGATTCAAGATTCAAGATTTAAGATGCACTTCACCACTACGCACTCAGCTCAGCGATCTTGTAGTGTTTGTCTGTCCTCCCCCTCTTGCTAGCCTGCCTACCATGGTCTCGACGTATTGGAGTGGCTGCTCCAAGTTTCGAGTCCAGGGCTTACCAAGTCGCGCTAATAGGAAAGCTACGGGCTACGGCTTCAGCTTCAGCTAAGGGAAGGATGAGGATGATGGCTTTATCGATTGGACCAGAGGACTAGGAGGGGGAAGTCTACAGGTTTTTCCTGGCTGTTACCGCTCCTCTTCGCTCTTCCCGCAACCAACAACTACCGCTGCTGCTACTGCTACTGTTGTGTCCTGCCATTACTCGCGCACTCTGTTATATATGCATTCTACACGCGAGTATTTCAAGGCCGTCAAAGGAAGGAAGCCCTGTTATTTCCATCAAACCCCCCATGCTACAATATATACATAGCATGGATGGCATGGCATGGGGGGGGGGGGGGGAGAGGAGGAGATGTGTGCATGCATGTCTCCGTCCAGCCAAAAATATGCAAGATGCTTTTGTCTGGAGAGCCCGTGCCCCCTTGCTGACCCGCCTCTACTTGTAACCTAACGCGTGGATTTTGGCTGGGTTGGCTTGCCTGCTTACGTATTTTCTCTGATAGTCTCCCCTGGGGTCCTCGAAACAAACTAAGGGAAATAGCGAACTGTCTTGTCTGTCAACGAAAGGACTGACTGAATACAATCCAAGGCAATGCCAGAGAGTCTGGGGTGTGTTTGTTTTCTCGATAACGCTTTCGCCTTCGCTTTCGCCTTCGCCTTCGCCTTCGCCATCACCTCTATCCGTGCTTCTTGCTCTATCCTCCTACGGACTTCTTTGTCTGCAGCAGCCCCCCTAGGCATTAAGCCCTTTACTTTTCTTTTCTTTTTCTCTCCCTCTCAGTAGAGCCAATGAATCCTCAATCCTTGGCTGGACTTTCTTGGTCTAGTTTTCTAGTTTCTCTCCTAGCCTTTCGTTTCCCTTTCCCTTTTCCCTTTCCATTTCCTCTTAACTTCACCATTTCGTGTTCCATTCCTTCGCTCAAGACACCAAGGATCGGACGTTGCAACAAACTCGACAAGACAAAAACTACATGAACATGCAAACCCTGAAGAAATCAAGAATAAGATCAAATGATGGTAAATAACCAAACCAGTATACTAAAACCTCCCCTAAAACTTGGTGGTGACCCTCCCTCTTCTTCTTTCGCATTTCTAGAACTCTCTACTTGCCCCTTCATCTATCTCTTAATCTACACTTTCTACCGCAGATCACAACAGGAAGGAGGCATCGGACTATTTAGAATACTTGTACTACTTTCCGCAGTTAGTCCTTAATCATCGTCTCCTTCCGTTTTCTTTTCTCCTGCCCCGCCCTTGCTCCTTCCCCTCTCCCCTCTCCCCTCTCCCCTCCTCTCTCCGGCCCCCTCTCCCCACCCTCCAAATCAATCTCCAGCCACATGCAACTATCAATATCGACATGTCAACCATTTGTTTCAAGGCTTTGTCTAGAAGCAGCCCCTCGGACAAAATGATATTTACAATACCAAAAAGGTCTCAAGAGCCTTGCCAAGGGTGCGGGGAAACCCAGACAACCCCAAGATACCCCTTGTTGGGTTCTGGCTCGCAGTGGTCAGTCTCCTGATTGGATTCGTGCTGCATCTTTCTTGTCCCTTCGTCCCTGCCTGCCGTCTCATCATGCCTTGGGAGCATTGCTTATGTGTTATGTGCTATTCTAGACCAATAATAACCTTGAGTTTGGCAAATGTAGGAATCATCAAGTGTAGACATGGTTGTCGGAGTTGGAAATATTCAATTGAGTCAGCTTATTGACGCTGAGCATGTCCTGGGCGGCTGTAACAAGCTAGTAGGTAATAAAAAAAAAAAGAAAAAAAAGAAACCAAAGTTGAGAGAAACACGCAACCCTATAAAACCCCTAAAAAGCACAAAAAGAAACAAAACAACTATGCCTTCTAGGCTGAAGCTCCTCCCCCCAAAAAAAATCAAAGGGAAGAAATGAAATAACCATGAAATCTCATATCGTAGCGCACATTTAGGGTTGTGACTGCAGATCTCAGTGACTTTACAGCTCCAAGGTAGGCGTGACACCAGCAACGCGACCAATCACCTGGTGTGGTGCATACTTGGGAATAACCTCATCGTCGTGAAGCATCTCAAACTCCTCAGTTGCATCACGACCCATAAAGTTCATGATGGCTTGTGGGCCACCAGGATGCTCCTCAAGCCAATCGGAAAGGTCCATGACAACACCCTTTACAACAACCCAGAGGTCGCCCTTGGTGTTGTGTTTGGCAACCTCTTCCATAGTGTACTCCTTGTCGGGGATAGAGAAAGGCTTCGCTGCCTCCTTGGCTGGAGCTGCACTAGATGTGGAACTGTTGCTAGAGGCAGCCGGTGCTGACAGAGCAGCCGAAGGACCGGCAGAGCTTGAACCCGAGCCCCACTCAACCTGAACACGGCCTGGTAGTGACGGGTCGATGTGCAGGGAGATTTGGCCCAGTCGTGATGAGGCGGTGCCAGCACCCTGGAGGGCGTTTTGGAATAGGTAGTTTGAAGCTGAGTCACCAGCGACACGCCCGTAGACAACGCAGCCTAGGAGAGAGGATCCACCCAAGCGGTTGGCGCCGTGGACACCGCCAGCGAGCTCGCCACAAGCGTAGAGACCCTCAAAGGGCTTCTTCTCTTGATTTAGGACCTGGGACTTGTCGTTGATTTCAACACCACCCATGGTGAAGTGGAGAACAGGTTCCATCAGGGCCACGTGGAAATCATCATCAATGTCAAGAGGCACATTGTGGAAGAACTTTTTGTTCCAGGGATCCTTTTCCTTTCCAGATGCGTAGGTGTTGTAGGTCTTAAAGGTCTTTTGCAGGTGCTCAGGCGAACATCCAATTTCTTTGGCCAGCTCTTTACCCGTCATCTTGCGCATGAGACCACGGCCTGAGTAATGGCGGGTGTGGAAGTCCAGTACGTTGGAGGCCTTGGAGTTCAGCACTAGACGAATAGGAAACTTGTTCTTGGCCTTTTCCTTCCACATCATTCCCGAGACGTAATCACGGTGGCCTAGCTCATCACAGAAGCGGTCGCCGTCAGCATTGAGTAGCAGACCACCCTCACCGCGCAGGGCCTCTGCAGCCAGAAACTTTGTCTTGGCAGTAGGGTCCTTGGGGTCAATGAGGCCGGTAGGATGCACCTGAACCTTGTCCATGTCAATGCCGTTGCCGCCAACCTCCATAATCATCTTCTGGCCGTCTCCAGTGGCATGGCTTCCGTTTGTAGTTGACAGATCCCAGGTGTCGGGGCGGTACTTTTTCAGTAGAGAGTTGTCGGTGAAGTCGGCAGCATAACCACCAGTTGCCAGAACGACAGGGCCATCAAGTGACAAAGACTTGCCCTCATGTTCGTACTTGACACCGGTAATCTTGTTTCCTTCCTTGTTGAGGCCCGTCACACGTGCCTTCTTGATAATTTCAACACGGCTAGGCTCGGTTTCTGCCAGCTCTTCAAGGCGCTGCATCAGAGCGTAGGTAATGGCCATACCGGGAAACTTGGCATCATGTCCACGGTGGGTTCTGGGGTGTGTGTGGCCACTATCAGAAAAGAAAATCGTCAGCGAGTCTTGACTCTACAGTTGAATACAAAAAAAAAGAATGAAGCTTACCCTAGCCGAGAAACCAGGGTCAGATCAAGACCAAAGATATCTTGCAGCCATTCAACGGCGGAAGCCGAGTTATAGGTAAGGACACGGATGAGATCGGGACGAGCCTGCTCACGGGCAGATTTTAGGGTGTCTTCGTAGAATTGTTTAACGCTGTCTTGGATCTTGAGGTCGACTTGAGTGCGGGTCAGGGCGCCGTTGATTCCAGAAGTAGCTTTGGTGGAGTTTCCGCCGAAGAAACCTGAGAAGCCGCGAAAGTTAGGAACAGATTGCTGGAGTGGATGATAATGCGAAATAAAGCTTACCCTGTTTATCGAGAACAATGACATTGCCGCCGTTCAGATAAATTGTATGCGCGGCGCTCAGGCCAGACACTAATTGATAGAAGACTTGTTAGTCATGGTACTGCGGAGACCGACGAGTTGCTTGTCGCTAACAGCACAGCGGGCGCATAGGCTCGCCATCAGCTAGCGCATTGCTACGGAAAGAGGCAGCTTTTGGAGGACAGAACTTACAACCACCACCAACGACGATGACGCGAGGAGCCATTGTGAACGATACAAAGGCGGCAGATTACACGATGAGCAAGGCGATCAGTCGACTTGAGGCTGTGGATGTTCAGATAAAAAAGGGGCAAAAGGGTTGAAAGAAAGAAGAATGTAAGCCAGAGACAAATCTAGAAGAAGAGGCCACAAGGAAAACAATAAGAATAAAGTAATAAGAGAATAAGAGAACCAGATATGAGAGAAAGAAGGAGAGAAGAACAGCAGTTGACGAGAAATTTAGAAGGGGAGCTTTGGGTTTTTTAAGTACCTGAGCCCACTTATTGCAATAACCCTCGGAAGAGGGAGAAAAGACCGATAAATAGGAAGGCGCATACGTTTGCAACATACCAAACAGCAGGGACAGCCGAGAAAAAAAAAAAAAAAAAAAAGATACAAAAGTGCAATTGCAAATCCAGCCAGGGACAAAGAGGCAATTGCACAGGCCAGACCCATCTAAACTACATAGCGCCTTCTATAGTGGCGACGGCGGAAGATGCGCTTCGTTTTGCCCTACCAGGCCGAGGATCTAGGCGACTAGCAAGCTGCCTGCGACATAGAAGACAGTGTTGTATCGTATCTGTGTGATTGTGGCTTTGCCAGCACGATTGTAGAGTGTATTATCGGTTCACAAGCTTTTGCATCTCTCTGCAGTCTCTCTGCAGTCTCTCTCTGTCTCGAGCTCTTTTGATGCAGCTTCTGTTTTGGCGTGTGATGTTTTGCACTTCCAGTCAGTCAGTCTAGCTGTTCCAGCAAGAAACGAGCCGAGGTTGGTCAACGATGACAGCTGCATTGTGATTGGCTGCTTCTTGTAATATACATCAGCGAGCTAAAAATAAGTGGGCTCTACAGAGCAGCTAACCCCAAACTGGGGTCGGCCTCTTTTTGGAGAAGGCCTGTCTTATTATAATACAGCAGCATCGCACTGCCAGAGACCGGCCGTGTATGTCGCGTCAGCCCATCGCTTTGGCAGCTCAAATTCTCGTGCTTGATGTCTCTTAGATGGCTTCGGTGCAGCCGAGGCACCATAGGCCAAAGTCCTTGAAATATGCAATGAATTAGAGAAATCCGGGGCAACGCTAGAGGAGGTTAAGGATTTCCTGCCCTGAGACTAAGCAGGCAGGGGCAACAGCCTCCACAAAAGACCGGATGCGGGCTATAGAGCACTACCGCCTGAAGCTATAGTGGTCCACCCGCTAAACCCCAACTGCTCAAGTGCAGCAGGACAAGGTTCTCACGCGGCTCTGTAGGCCTTGCTCGGCATGACGTCCTCCTAATGTCGTGTCGTGAATGAACGACTCCCTCTAGCACAGGGCTTGGTGGCCTTTCACATGCCAAACAGGCCATTCTCGACAGCTGCTTCTCTAGGGTCTCCCTCCTCATGTGTCCTCCTAGCCTCAGATGAGGTAATTCTAGCTAGTAGGGGTTCAAATCACATGAACATACGGCATTACCCAAAGAGCACAAGCTGGCTACCAAAGAGTAGAACTAAGTTCTATAAAATCCATAAATATGGCAGAAAAGCACATCTGAGGAAGAAAGCCCGAGTCCTGAATGAGGCGGGATGTCATATGACTACATTATTCAGACTGCGCTGATTGGCTTATTGCCCCCCGGCAAAGAGCGCGAAGTGTGTGAGGAATTAGACAGAATTTACATGTGATGCTGTCCGGGGGGCTTGGTAAATATTGGCCCTACTGGCCGTATTCTCTTGGCCAATATAGTTTCTTGTTCCATGTAATGCACATGTCTCAAGGTATCCGGCTATTGCCTTTAATAATCCAACATTCTGAGTATTCAAGTAAATACACACCTCACTGAAACTGCAGTCGTAGTTAGTTTATAGTAGACCTGTGCCAAGGCTATGGGGCGTCGGCCATCCTATAGGTCTTTATGCTAGCAAAAGGCTGTAGCAAAGCTTAACCTATTTAGACGCTGATTTTGCGGCGGCGATGCTTTCTCATGGTGTTGAGCAAAACATCATAGCGAGCAATAGTTCCATGCTAGCCACAACCTCGTACTAACTAAAACATGGCGTCGCTAGCTGTGGCAGATTGCGGTGATGTCCATGGTTTATCCAGTATTCTCAAGAGCATCACCAGTCAAATGAGAGTTATGGAAAGCAAGTCAAAGTGCTAAGATATTGTGGGAGGTTCGAGCCTTTGTAGTACTAGAGGATGGAACATCCATAGCATCGGCGTATATAGGTAGCATGACTGCTATGTCTATGCTTAGCTGACTAGATCATGCATCCGTACACCCAGAGGATTTACTAGGGGGTTCTTTGTCCCTACATTGGGCGAAAAGCGCTGAGAACGATCTGGGGCCTTTAGAGCAACATGGCTTATTTGAACGAACGGGCCGAGATAACTCCACCGAGTCCGTATGTGTAACGGCTTTACTCGAACCCATTGCATAGAGTGATTCGGAAGCTAGTTGATAGTTCCCCGGTCGGCTTTGTCGAAGGCCAAGACAGTAATAGATGGGCGAGCACGCTCGAAAACTACACTCGGTGGGCTATCTCCCGGCACGACTTTGGTGTTTCGTATCGGCGAATGAGAGACTCCGGCCCTGGAAAGCATCATGGTATTTCTTTTGTATACTTCTAGTCACTACTGTGAATTTGCCGCACTTAACGCTACAATGACATCTCGTTCCACAGGCAGCGCGTTTCCTGGTTGTTCTTAAGTTGCCATACATACACAACCGCTACATGAGACGGAGACTCTGGTACAGAACTTCCCAATGTTCTAGGAATGGAATAGCGTTTTGGCTTTTTGATTCCTTACGTTATTCACATATGAATCCCTAGGAACATCCGTTGAGTTATCTGTTTTCCCCACCCGACTCCTGCTCAGGCAGTGTCAGCAGCAGGGTAGCAATCTGGAGCTATGACATGCTAAAAGCTACAAGATTAGCAAAGAGGGGAAGAGTTGCCACCCACGATTGTCACTTTTATGCCGCGGGAAATCGTCACATTCGCGAGTCACCAACTTGAACACCTCGTACTTTACCACAAGCCATGACATCCATAGAATCTCTCAAGGCTGCCTATGTTGGCAAGTCTCTTGTCGACCCTTCAAGTGTCCAAAGCCCCGCTGCTATCCTGGACCTAGCCAAGATCGAGACCAACTGCCAGCGTATGCTTGACACTGTCCAGCGGCTTGGACTTGGCTGGCGGCCACATATCAAGACTCACAAGGTACGAAAAGCTAGATAATTACTGTTATTAGCGGCAAAAAAAAAGCTAACAAGAATATTAAACTGCCTAGACGCTAGAGCTCACGCGTCTGCAAGTGGGAGAGACCAGTCCCAAAGTTAACTTGGTAGTTTCAACTGTCCTGGAGGCAGAGACTTTGATTCCCTTACTGCACGAGTTTCAAGCCAAGGGCCGCAGTGTCAATGTGAGGGCAACTAAAACGCGACACATTTGTTTACCTTTATGTTAATGACCAGAGTCTAGGTTCTCTATGCCTTTCCTTTATACGCCAGTGCGGTGCCGCGTCTTGCCGCATTTTGCAAAACCGTCGGTCCCAAGTCGCTAGCCTTGATGGTCGACCACACATCTCAGCTAGACCATGTGCGTCAAATTCGCCATCTTTCTGGTCATGCGCCTCTAGTTTACATCAAGGTTGACGGTTCCTATCACCGCGCTGGCGTGCCCCTCCCGTCCACTGAAGCTGCAGCTTTAATTAGCGAGCTTGTCACGCTTGATTCCATTGCCGATGCTATATTCCACGGGCTGTACATACACGCTGGACATTCCTACGATACGCGTCACGACTGGGATGCACTTGACTACTTGATGGACGAGTTTGAGGCTCTTGCTACTGGCGCTGCAATTGTAGTGGCACAAAAGCCCGGAGCGAAGCTTGTGCTATCTGTAGGCGCTACTCCAACAGCAACCAGTCTCCAGCACCCAGAGGTCGCCATGAATCAAGAGCCCAAGGTAGGAGGCATAGTGAGTCGTGTTAGTAACAAAATGGCATCGCTGGTTGCACAGGGGTTTTCCTTGGAAGTGCATGCCGGTGTGTATCCTGTTCTGGATCTCCAACAGCTGGCTACACATGCCCGCAGCGCTGATTTATTGGCTGCCAAGGACCTAGCTTTTACCGTGCTGGCTGATGTGGTTTCGGAATATCCCGGCCGTGGCACTAATGGAACGACTGAATACTTGATCAATGCGGGCTGTCTTGCCCTAGGCCGCGAGCCTTGCAAGGATATGGGTGCCAAGAGCGGAGTGCATTACAGCGGCTGGGGAATTCCTATGTCATGGCCAAGTGGCTTCAAGAATCCTACCCCGGGCCCAGAGTTCCCTAATGTGCATGGCGGTTGGCAAGTCGGCAAGATCAGCCAGGAGCACGGTATATTGGCGTGGAGGGGCCCCAAAGAGGAAGAGTTCCCACTGCAAATTGGTAAAAGAGTGCGGCTGTGGCCAAACCATGCGTGTATTGCTGGGGCAGGCTTTGGCTACTATCTAGTGGTGGATAGTCGTAAGTCTGAAGACATTGTAGTGGATGTGTGGTCACGAGCAAGTGGATGGTAGTTGGCTAAAGGTTTTGCAACATGAAATCAATACAACACCAAGTAAGAACAAAAGTCCTATATCTAGGTAAATCTCCGCACGCCTCGAATAATCCACTGATATGCGACACAGCGTTAGCATCTGAGTAATATAACTGTAGTAGCGCAAAAAGGTTGGCTTACCACCTCACCATTAGCAACCTTGTTCGAAATGGTTGCGACCTCGATTCCATCAGGCTGGATCTACCGAAAGTCAGCAACAGCTCGCTCAATCACAGCAAGTCCGTGACACTCACCGTCTTCTTGCCGTCCTTCTCTTCCCACCAAACCTCAGTACCCTCCACCGTCTTGACCCTGTCACCCTCCGCCCATGGCGCGACGGGAACGAGGTGAGCCTCGACAAACCTACGTAGGTTCTCCTTTGCCTTTGCCCGGCCATCGGGTCCCTCGTAGGCGTTAGCGCCCAGGGCCGTATAATCATCGGGGTTTTCCCATGGCTTGTGCGGCAAGTCGCTTATGGTACTGTTCAAGGGGACAAGCACAGTAGTGTTAATTTTCGGATCGTCGAGCCGTTTGGCGACGGGGTCGACTTCACGTGCAGAGCTGGTAAAGAGGCTGATCGTGCGGTTGCTGCCCATGACGTCAGAGAGGATGACGGGGCCGGAGACAGGGGGCGAGGGTGAGCGAGATGTCATGATGGGCTATACTTGATGATATCCAGTCTATGGTGTTATTACGCTAGTTTCGTGGTGATAGCAAGTTTTGTATGTCTGCTTTAAGGCTCGTAGTTGAATCAGGCCATTCTTGCCTAAAGTAAACAATGACGTCAAACTTATGAGCTGGGAAGGCGCCGATAAGGACAGTGCAGTACAGTTTTATCAACCATATACACACTGTACCAGCTTTGTGATTTTGCAATGATGAAAAGCAAACAAACACACGAGGCATCAGCGAAGAATGAGCCACACTACATCACATTACCCTACGACTCCATTTGTAGGCTAATAGATATACATTCCTCAGAGCTCCATTTTGTTTCTTCTCCTTCGTTTCCTGTACGAAATGCTTCGCCGACCTGCCACTACACTTACGGTGACCGCCGAAGACATCGCAGCCTTTGAAGATCGGCGTGCACGCGAGCGAGTAACAGTCGAGCATAATGCGCGTGTAGCCCGCGCACAACACGCACATGCTCTAGCCCGGGCTCGCGCCCAGCAGCAACAGCAGCGCGGGGGCAATAGCCGCAATGGCGACGACTCAATGTTGGCAGGCCAAGAGCCGCACAGAGATGGAGAGCGTGATCTGGAGATGACGGAGGAACAGATTCTTCAGATGTACCAGCAGCAGCAGATACAAGCACAAGCACAAGCACAAGCACACAACACACGGTCGACGCGTACTCGAGAGGCACGCATTGGGGTGTCACGACAATGATTTTGATGAGGGAACACAGTATCATTTGTTGCAGCAACAGCCCCTCTTTTTCCCTTTCCTCATGAGCCACAGACCACCCTTGAACGGCAGGTTGCTGGATACGGATGGAAACGAGGCAGGCAATGTGCAGACAGATAGCCAAACGACGCTGTTCAACCAAACGCTAAGCGAGCCACAGAGAAAGAGGGAGCATGGTTCCCCTTATCCATTCATGATATTCATCAGAGACAAGCCAAGAGAATCCAAGAACAAAAAGCCCAACAAGACAACAACGACTAGACAAAGAGCCCACAATATCACTAATTAATTACAATCGGAGACGGAGCTCTACCACATCTCTCCGTCCCCGTCCCCGTCCATTAACTCTTATCGGATTTCTACTCACTTGCTGTTTATCCTCCTTTGGGAACTAAAATGTGGGACAATGAGGGAGAGGCAGAGTAGCGCTAGTCTGCGGCTGACGAAGGCAAGAGAAGAATCCGACAAAAGAGAAGCAAGGAGCCAGAGAAGGCGAGATAGGGCGTTTTCAAGCAGAGGTAACACAGGCGATGGCAGGGCCTAACCGGGGGTCACGCGATAAGAAGTCAGACTTTACTCTGTCATCCGCTGGAGGAACGCAGCTAGACCATATAACATCCAGCATTGCCAAGGCTTTCTAATGAATAACAAAACACTGCCGCGCTTATCACTCTGTCTACAGTAAACCCCAAGCTGCTGAGCTCAAATTTCACAATCAAACTCAAGCGTTGTTGCCGTACACAAACCTTCTATAAGCAAAACCAGCGTCAAACAGGCGAGCCCGTCTTGTCTTGACAACAAGCCCACGCAAACAGCGGTAAGACTAGGTAACAAACTCTATAAGAAACACATAAGCTGCATCTACGGATATCTACATGAATCCAAGGCCGTAGAAAGAGAGGCGGAAGCCAGTGGAAAAGGGAAGAAGACCTCCCTAGCCAAGAAGCCAGGCGGGAAAGACATACATCAAGCTACAACCATTGGGGTAAAAAGGCAAGCCACCCACCCTGACATAACCTAATGACAATACAACGTGGAGTGACAGAAACCTAGGCAGACAGGCATAGAGCTGAGCAATATGAAGTACAATCCGCGCTCTTCTTGCTAGTCGTTCTTCTTAGTGCCATCCCAGGGGCTTTCCCAGGCGGGTAGAGTCACATATCGTTGTCGTTGTTTCCGACTCCGTTTACCTTATTCATCTTTCCCTTGCTCCTCCCCGGCCGTTTTGATTGTTCTCTTTTATTATTAATGTTTTTTGCCGTCTGCTTATTAAGGCCGAACGGAAAGAAAAACCACAAAACGGCTTCCCGGTCAATCTTCTCTGTTGGACCTAGCCTAGCTTGTCTTCTTTCTTGTTAGCCAACTGGCCGGAGCAGACTTTACTCCGGTGTCCTACACCACTCAAAAGCTTTGTATAATAAGAGAAAAAAGCCCATGAGCTTATTCTGCTTCCTTTTGGATAGCTGGTAGAGCAAAGACTAGGGGATCAAGCTAGTTTTGAACATCCTCGTGGTTGTCTGATATAAAGCTTGACAAGCACTTCTTCTCTTTTTGTTCTCACCGTCTCATTCATGCAGGCTCTTCATCCCTCACCTTGTTGTTATCTTCTCTACTTATTGGTCTCTTGACTTGCTATAATCAGCCAAAGTGTCTCTGCCCTGCTCTCGTTTTCGTTTTACCCAACATGGTTGCTGTCTCAAAACCGGCCGGCCATACGGCCGCCACCGAGTCTCCTCCAGTAGCTCCCGGTACCGATTTCAAACCATCTCGGGACTTCATTCTCGCTTTTGGTGCCCTCATGACCCTCGCCATGGCTGTGGCTCTCGACGCTACCACTCTTTCTGTGGCGTTACCGACCATGAGTCGTCAGATTGGAGGCACGGCACTGCAGGCTTTCTGGTCTGGCACTAGTTTCCTTCTTGCTAGTGCTGTCGTGCAGCCGACCGTGGCCGCCCTCAGCTCTGTATTTGGTCGCAAAGGCGTAAGTTTGGTCTTTATAGATCCCTATTACGTTCATATGCACATTCAGCTCGTACTAATCGGATTTCTTCCCTCATAGCTCATCTATGTCTCCATTGTGCTTTTCTTTGCTGGCTCATTGATTGCTGCCTTGGCCAATAACTTTGAAGTTGTCATTGCCGGTCGTACTATTCAAGGCTGCGGCGGCGGTGGCCTCCTTTCGCTTACTGAGGTCGTCGTGACAGATTTAGTGCCGCTTGCTGTGAGAGGCCAGTACTTTTCCATCCTCTCGGCTATCTGGGCTCTCGGTACTGTTGCTGGGCCCATTGTTGGTGCAGGCTTTGCTGAGAGCGTCTCATGGCGCTGGATCTTTTACATTAACCTGCCTCTGATTGGCATTGCCACGGTCATGGTGTGGCTGTTCCTTAACCAGGCACCCGTGCCCGGCAAATTTATGGCCAAGCTAGGTCGCGTCGACTGGGTCGGAAGCGCCATATTCACTACTGGCAGCGCATCCTTCTTATTCGGCCTCTCAACCGGTGGCGTTATGTACGATTGGTCATCGTGGAGGTGCTTGCTGCCGTTGTTCCTGGGCTTCTTGCTGCTAGTGTTGTTCTTGTACTGGGAGTTCAACTATGCTGCCGAGCCCCTAGTTAACCGCGGGATATTCAATAACTATAGTATTATTGTGGCCTTCATTCATTCCATCCTGCACGGCGCCATCCTCTGGAGCATTCTCTACTTTCTGATGCTCTACTACCAGGGCGTGCAGTTCTACTCACCCATCACCTCTTCGTTAGCCGCTCTTCCTGAGACCCTCACTGTGGCTCCGGCCGCTGCCGTGGCTGGCTTCATTGCTGCCCGTTTTGGCCATTACCGCTGGGCCCTTTGGGTTGGTTGGGGTTTTGCTACATTCGGTAGTGGTTTGCTGTTGCTGTTAGGACCAGACACTACCATTGCTGAGTGGATCTTCATCAACATACCTATTGGCCTTGGTACGGGCATCTTGTTTCCTTCCATGGCACTAGCAATCCAGGCAGCCTGTGAGCCAGCTTTAAACGACCAGGCCGCTGCTTTCTTTTCATTTCTCCGCACGTTTGGCCAGTCCATTGGCGTGGCCACAGGCGGTGTCATCTTCCAGAATGCCTTCAAGAAAAAACTGCTTGATCTGCCGGCATTTTCTGATCAGGCTTCCCAGCTAGCCAGCGAGGCAACCATGGTGGTAGAGATCATCAAGACTATGGAGGATGGCGAGCCTAAGACACAATTAGTCAAGGCATATTCAGATTCCATGCATGCCATCTATTATGAGCTTCTCGCATTCTCAGCGGTATGCTTCGTTCTATCGTTCACCATCAAGGGCTACTCGCTGCAACAAGAGCATGCGGTAAAACAGAAGCTGGTGGAAAAGGTGTCTATACAAGATACCGAAAAGAATCACGAAACTAGATAGGTTCTCACGATATTCGGTGTGAGCTGTATGCACTATGTAGTCTTGGTAATAATCTTTGCTTGAGTTTCGATGAGCCTCATGTCTCGACTCTGTTTTTAACAATGATCATGTTTCTCCTAGGAATAAGAACTTGTGCTGCATGTTGTATGTATGCATGTGTAAAAGCTTCATAAGTATATGCAATAAATATATCAGAAAGTGAAATAAAAATGAAAATCCCAGTATACATACCAGTACTTCTCTCCAACTATATGCAGTCATGCTAATGTCAAGGCTGTGTGTTTGCAATTGTACTGAAATAATGTCTCCGCTCCCCCGTGGGTGGTATCATCGCCTACCCTTTGTATGTCAAGTATACAAACACCAGAAACACCATCCACACTATGCGCCATAGCGATGCCCATAGCTCCTTGCTGATGAATTTCACCGTAATGCGTGGCCGGGCGGATGCTGCTCGCCACATTGACCCATGACTATTAAGTTGGGGGCCACCGTACAGCTTATCACGGTTGATTTCAATGCGCGGTGCCTCCTTACCGGCCCAGTCCCATCGCTGTTTGTTGCGGTCACCGTTAGAAGATTCACGCGACATGGGCCCATTGCCAGTGCCTCCATTACCGCTGTTAATGTTGCTACCGCTAGTAATCGACATTCCGCGGGCTCGTCGCGAGCTTCCAGCCTCGGCTCGGGCTGGGTGTGAGCGCGAGTATGATGACACCGAGCCTGATGCTGGGGGTCCATTGGCTCTATTACTGCCTCCATATAGCAAGCTTTCGGGGTCTTCGACTTTATCTTTGTACACCGGAAGATAGCTGTCGGCCGCACCATTCTCACCTTTGGTATCCGAATTTATCATGAATGGTGTCAGGTGAAGTACTGGGACTAAGAAAGCCCGAATTGTCAATGCTACCACAGTCAATACAGCTAGGTAGATATAGGCAATATAAGTGCGCATTTGGTTGGGTAGGAGGCACAAGTGTGTCTGTATAGTAGCAAGGCGATTCGTTTCCGTTGCTTTCACTTGCGACGCGCCCGTAGCATCCACCGGATTCCATAGACTAACCATTAAAAACCCTGGGTTAGGCACCCCCATGGCCATGCTGATTGACTTGACTGTGATTTCATGCACGTTGTTCTTGGAATCTGAGTGCACTACCTCACAATAGTCATGATCATCACCTGAAAAGACGTGGACTACGTTGCCAATGCTATCAATCAGACGAACAGAGTCTTCTTCACTGAGCACATTCTGATATTGATAGCCTCCTGACACGGAAATAGCATTTCCGGGGTCCACAATACGGCCATTTTCTTCCTTGGAGTGCTTCGCAGGAGGCCAATGTTCTCTCATCGGACCACATGGCGTTCCAGGAAGGCGATAAAGCGGGACGTGAGTAAGGAGGATAGTGGGAAAGTCATTGACTTCATTTGTGCTGACTATTTCATCTGCGGTTTTCTCAGCAGTTTCGTGGGATGTAGAAGCTGCTGCTGTCCCTTCAGTATCACGGGTTTCGATTTTGGACTTCGACACGCTGTTTATAAACCGTAGCTCCTCTGCTACTGCTCGTAGTTTTGCTTCCTTGACACCATCCAAGAACTCTCGGGATGGTCCGAACAAGGGCCGCAAATTTTCCTCGGATGATCGCCCTGATGTGCCAGCACTAAGGGATACGGTGTCAACACTGACAATAGTATGATTTCCCACAATGTCAATGCGGTTCGAATCACCAAAATACCGCTGGAAACGGTCACGGACGGGGATTTTGACACCTGCACCAAAGCCCAAATCGTGATTTCCAGGGAGGCTGGCAACAACTCTATGATCGTGCTCTGCCGCCTTGGCAAAGCTGTCAACGCCGTATGGTTTGAGATAAATGTCGCGGAAACGCCTGTACTCCTGAAGCCAATACTCCTCGCCGTAGTTTTTCAGCCACGACTTGGCGTGCTTGACATCTCTTTCAGGGCGCGGCATTGCCCAGGGCGCATCTGTGAAATCACCTTGTTCTGTTTTCCATTCTCGGCCACCATCAAACAGATCGCCAAGAAAGAACAGAGAGTCGGGCTGAAGTTGCGATTGAAGCTGATTGTATCCGCGTCGGAGATAGTTATCCGTGAGTTTGTAGGTTATAGAGCTAAGAGGCCATGGTCGCCCCGGGTATGTATGTGGATCGACGAGCTGCGGGTCGGCTATGAAGATTAAGTGGTGTGGCTTTGCATCTGCAGGCTATGTTGTCCGTTTAGCTGTTAGCAAAAGTGATGTGTTGTGATGGAGACATGCCAAAAAGACCTTACCCATTCCTCCCAGTTGTTCCACAAACAATGGTTCACTTTGTAGTAGAATATCCAGCGTTCCCCTCGGAGCAGCACCACGATCCACACAAGAACCATGATGTGCGGGAAGCTAAATACCCGTCGAGGGTTGAGGGCCCGGATGGTGTGGCGCCATAGTTTTCGCAGTGATGCAGTCGCCGCTGAAATGCCACATGTCCCAGCTATCCGGCGGGTATGGCTGCCAAAGTCCTTCATTTTCTCGATGCTCCTCTCAAGCGGCGATAGATGCTGAGTTGCAAATGGATCCCTCTTGTCTAGACCGCCGTTGACATGGCGATTCGAAGAATTTCGGAATTGTCGTGCCATAATGAAGTGGGTTATAATTTACAAGTCCGAATGCCTCAAAGCCGCAGAAGCTTTGGCGTTGTAGTGAGCCTAACTATGTGCGTTCCGATGATGAAGCTTTGTAACTTGCCCCCTGTCTGGGTGTTTGGGGCACTGAAGCCCCCCGTAATAGAAATCGAAGCTGACTGATGGGCTGTGCGATAAGAAGTTAAGGGCGAATCAGGGGCCAATGGAGTACCGCGTCACGAAAAGGCTTCAGAACCTAGCTTGAATAACAACAGGCGAGCACAAAATCGAGATAAAGGCAGCAAAAACGTGTCGCACATTCGGCCTGATAGAGAAGGCTGACATTTATTGAGGAAGGGACCAGAAAATACGAATTAGGGTCAAGCCTTGTGATGGGAGGTGAGGGTAGGGTAGCGAAATACGTCTAAAACGGGAAGGAGTGATGCCATTACTACTGCTGCGCCTTAGTAATTATAGATCAAAAAGGGAAGTTGCGACAAAACAATCAAGAAGACTTTATTTTTGGGATGTTGCCACGGCTTGACCAAAACAATCCCATTTTACCCCTGTGGAGAATAAACTGGCGCATGCTGTGTGGCTATTGGGTGATTAGCTAAGAGTTGGTTTGCGTCTTGTGTCGGTCCACTCCTATTATATGTACTTGTACTTATACCGACCGGCACACCTTAGCTTTGCTAGGATAACCGACTACCCCTCATCCCCCGAACGGTGTCTTCTATATCTCTTCTATTCATTTTTTACCTGGTACATAGCATTACAACAGGGTCTCGCCTTGCCCAGCCTTTATTCTAGTTTCGAGCAACTGCTATACTAGCCCCAAACATGTCGACAACCGTGCAACCGTGCTCTGTTTCTGTTATCTCTAGATGAATCCTGCCATCTACGACACTAAACTTGGCAACTGCCATCTGTTTATCACACATCAAAGCGTCCATGATAAAGTCAGTAACTGCCCGTTCTATCTTACTACTTAAAGAACGGCATCGTAATAAGATGAGCATTGACGAAGGAAATTTTTTTTCCCATCAGCAAATACGAATGTATTTAAGCTACTCAAGTTTTCCTGGACTTTTTTTTTCCTTTATACTATATAATCCTAACTCATTACTTTCAGTCTGTCTGTGTCTAGACAGTATCAAGGCTCCCCAGGCTGCTACTGGACAAGTACGTGCTGCTCATTGACTTGGCTTGACCTACTATAGTAGCTTATAAATCCGAGTCTCATGACAATCAGGACATGATATTCGGGTCTATTTGATCCGCCTTCATTATTATATCCACCATATTGCTATTGTTATCATTATCACCACCGTCACTATCATCGCTATCATCACTATCCCAATGCTGGCCGTCACAGCCACTGCAACTGCCACCTCTGGGGCCGGATCTAGTACGAGCGTCGCAGCACGTCGTCCATCTACTGGGGTTTCTCATGAGTCTGCCAGTGGCAGCAGCACACTCTCGTCGCGGAATCGTACTGGAAGCACTAGCAACGAGCCCTGGCGGGGAGACCCATCGGGAGATTGGGTCGAACTTCAGGACATTCCACTTGGTAGAGCTTCGACTGCCGAGGACTCGGTTCCACGAAGTGGGGAATCAACGATTACGGCCGAGGGTCGGGATGCATCGGGTACTTTGCCGCTGGGGACATCTTTGTGGGACCGCATTCTGTGGTTCTGGAAATCTCACGTCAGCGTGTCAGTGGATATTCGTGCCTCCCGAGACCACCTTGGTAAGTTTTGCGTAGCCCAATGTTTGAAGTCTCCGTCGCAATAACGCCCCTAAAAGGCTGCCTGTTCTGTTTATCCTGTTGCTTGTCAGCTCTTGTGTCTGGTCTTTTTAGGGCAAGTCACAGATCACGGCAATGCCTCACGGATGATTCCTTGTCAGAGCCCTTTTGTCGATATTGTTTCACGGCACAAATATCAGCAGCTAACCACTGTGTTTGCCAAATAGCCCTTGAAAGAACTTTTCTTGCATATATGCGCACCTCAGCTGTTGGTGCTGTAACTGGTACCACTATCTCGCAGCTTTTTGTACTCGGCTCGGATAACCCTGGAAGTGACTTTAACTATAGCACCGTTGGCAAGCCGCTAGCTACCGCGTGTTATATTTTTGCTATCCTGACTATCTCGGTGGGTGCGTATCGAGTCTGGCGTCTTCAAAAGACTATGATGAACGGCAAAGCTCTTGCTAGAGGTAGTGAGCCCATGTCCGTGTTTGTGGTGACTGCATGTGTAAGTTGGAGAAATAGATAGAACCTTGCTAGACTGCATGTGTCTAAGTCATGCTAACAGATCGATAGCTATTGGCTTGTCTAGCCGGTATAACTGTGGCCCTTGACTTCCTTGCGTAAGAGATGCTGACTTCTCATTTGCCTTTGCTCACCTCCTCCTCCCCCCTTCTTTGGTCGCATCTTTCCCTATTTTACTTTTGCAAGCATCTCCCATGACTTGAAAATATTTAGCCCTTTTTTTGAGTAGTGGAAACTCAGCCACATGAGGTGCGTGAGCAAATATCAACAAAAACATAATATTTCTTCATCCAGAACAACCAACATACAGGAACATCCTTCTTCCAGTCTTCAACACTGCCAACTACAGCGTTTGTTCATGCACTTCAACTGTGCTAGAGCTCTTCTCAGGAAAGAAAGTCGCGTCCGAAAGTCATCTATTCACTACCCCTCTTCTTGTGCGTCACTGTTTGATGGTGCTCCCGCCGGATGGAATATTCTGGCCTTTTGTCGACGCTCACCTGGACAGTTGCATGCTTCCCGTGTCCTACATACAACATGGGGCCATTGATAGCTCATCGGTAGTATTTTTCTTTTCCATCTCACTACTTATCTTGAGCCATCATGACATTATGATATTATGGAGAGTTAGCAAAGCTTCGGTTGTAGGGCTAACAGTTCTGAGTGCCATAGCATGCACTAGACAAAAGAACGGTCTATCAGATGAATATATGATGTGCGAGGCCTGCAAACGAGTCTTAAAATTAAGCCCATTCTTCCAAGTAGGACACTCTACCTATTCATCCACGTCGCCTATGTCGCCCACTCCCCATTATCATCCTCTAGCACACAAGTACAGTGCACAATCAGATCATGGGTAGGATGTTGCCGCAATGGATATACAGTAATGGGACTGGGTGGACTTAGTCACATGTACATGATTATATGCACCTATGGTTGTAGCACATCTTGTCTACATGGGTTGAGGTGCTGTTGGCGTCCGCTTCTGTTCTAGTCTTGGTGCAAGTCTAGACTATCTGCATGTAGGAAAGCAGAATGAATACATGGGAGACAATGGTAAACAGGGGACAGAACTCCGATTGCCCCGAAACTCGATCATAGACGACCAGTATGAACTTTCCGAGTTGTGCAATAGTGCAAGAACGCGTGAGAACAAGCTGGATCGCTGAGCCGTGCTTTACGACTACGAATGATACGATACAGACCATCGATTTCTCTGGTACCTCCGTCCCCTGCCTGCCCTGTCGGTGATAAGGACAGCCATAGTGTGCCAAGTCCCTGTATTTAAGCGAGGGGGCTTTCCCTTGCCTCCGTTTCATGTTGGCTCAAGGGCTTGAACTGCATTACATGATTGTGTTTTAATGTGGGCTGCTGCTGTTGACAAGGTAAACAAGTGTATGCTCTGTATAACATACCATGCATAAAATTACCGGAATAAGTGCTGGACTATATGGCATAGTACATACATTACATCAGGCTCGATTCTTTATGATAGCATAACTTGTCTTGACGGGCCTCTTTTCGCAAGCACCGGCGTGGCTGGTCCAGGCCATCCTGTCTGGATGCTGTCATTTGTCAGCTAGACTGGACTGAGGAGAGACAACAAAGGCTTAGGAGAGCTCCTAACCCCCTTCCCCTGTCCAAGATAACAGGGCTTCCACAATGACCTCAGACGCTCACAGTAGCCCCTGTCCCTCACATACAAGCCCTTTTTGAAAAGCAGGAAGCGAGGACCTCTATTTGGCCTTAAGTAGACTTTGGGTCCTACTTCTATGTCGCCTGGGCTCCATCCTTTTGAGCCTTTCAACGTACAATGCTCAATGAAGATAGCAAGGCTCAACAAGGCGATACCGAATAGCAGAAAATTACACTTTATTTTACCTGGTCCGTCGTCGGGTTGGCAAAGAGAATTTTGGTGTCGGAGGGCCCAGGAGGCTAAAGTGGGCTAACCAAGCCCTGTGTTTGTCACGTGACTTGATAGTAGAGCCTTTTTTGCTGATATGTACCCTCGCATTGTTCTCCCATTTTACTGGCGTTGTCCCAGCAGCTGCGAAGCCAAGTTCACAATCACCCAAAACTGGCATGGAGATGGCAACTAACATCTGATTGGAGAAAGCAGGCTGGAACCCAGGACTTGAACTATGTGTGGAGATATTTACCTCCAGTTGCCCCGTTTTAGCATCATGCAACTGGTATGTATGTGTGGTATATGTGGTGCTACTACACTGAACACCACACTGAACAGGAGATGAATGTATCGATACGGTTTTGGGTCGTCGTGTATTGCTGCTGTCTCAGTAGTAGTGCTACATGTCAAGCACAAGCACATTGTACATGGTCAGTCTTGGGGGGGGGGGGGGGGGGCAAAACGGGCAAGACAGACGAGACAGCAGAGAGCAATGGAAACATCACAGCGTCGTGATCTTTCGTACCTTCTTATCCTGTAAACCCTCATTTCTAGGGCAGTTTCCCATCCTAGTTATTTCCATCCCGACGCTTGCAGGCCTCAATCCCTCCGTCATGTCATTTTGTGCCCTGTCTTGTATGTATTGTGGCAGGCTCTCAACAGCCTTGTACGTGAAGTTTCCTTCTGTTTTTTTTTTTCTGACTCCGAAACGGGCCCCTGTTTAAAAGACATACATCCCCCCCCCTCCCTCCAAAAAAGAAATAAAAAGAAATAAACAAGAAACAAGCAAGGAATTAGCCACTCTCCCTGGTTTGGAGTCTTGGAGTTTGAAGCTCAAGCCAAGCGCCTCCTAGGGACTGCAAGCCGAAGGGCGGCGAGAGAGCTTGGCTTTCCCCATGGACTACCATTACGGCAACTGCTGTACTTCAGTTTCCTCTGGGTTTGCAGCTGTGGAGCATAAAGTGGACTGACAGAGGTGGAAATGGGCTTTGAATTCCACGTCTGAATCTTCATCTGCTAGCTTAACAAACGGAGAAACCCTCTTACCTCATTAATCATTCGATTTTCCGCGTTCCTTCCCTGGATGGCTTGGAAGGACTCCATTAACTGTGTCCTGTGTACTATCGTCTGGTTCCTCGTTCTTGGGGGAGTTTTTTTTTTTTTTTTTTTTCTTTTTCTTTTTCTTCTTTTTCTTTCTTTTCCTGTTGAGCTCCGCCAACTTCTGTGTTTTAGACACAGCCCATCCACTGCTCAAAGCGTTCAAAATCTAGATCCTGGCTCGAATTTTTGCCCTTTCAATCGCCTTGGGAGGGGAGGGAGGGGAGGGAGGGTCATTTGTGATCCTTTCCGCTTCGGGCCCTGTTCCTATCAGTTATTACCAACAGTACTTGCTACCTTGCTTGCTACCTACTGCCCACTGCTGCGACGCAGCTGCTATCAAGTGGAGTCACTTGGCCGTGCCTTTCTCTACAGTTGGTCTCTGGGGGCCACTAAGCAACAAGCCAAGCCCGGTAGGTAGGTGCCTGTAATGTTTTTATTTTTATTTTTCTATTTTATTTTATTTTATTTTTATTTTTTGCTGTTTCTTGTGCTTCTCCCTCCTCTTTGGCCCTGCACTTCTAGTGCTGCACTCTAGTTTCGCACCTTGTGGCGGGCTGAGGTTTTTGAGATCCCTGCAACAAGACCTCTTCTTCTCTTTTTTTTTGTTTTCCTTTCTCCTCTTTCACGGCTCTGATCTGTTCGACTACCAGCAGATTCTCTCCCGTCTTGGCTATCACTGGGCTTCTTGATTGTTGTATTGTCTTCGTTAAGCTTCCTTTATTCCGTCAGTCATGCCTTGTGTCCTTGCCAACTATTAGTTCTGGCCACTTGCCGGCGTTCTGGCTCAATCTTGCTGTAGTTTCTCTTCACTGATTATCTTATCCCACCTCTTCTTCCCTTCTTTTATTCTTTCGTTTTCATCTTCTCTTCTTCTTTGTTCATTCCTCTCGTGCTTCGTAACCAGCTTGTTTTGCTCTTTGTCACCTCATTGGGCTTTAGTCAAGGCCTTCAAAGGCCTCAAAACCCCGTGACAACAAAGACGACGTTTTGTAACGCAAACCTTCCTCAATTGATCACACTCTCGACAACCTTCTCTTGCCGGTCCGGCCTGCTACATTGACCCTCCGACTCCGACATCTGCCAATCTATCCGCCGCGCTTGTGCTTTCGTCTCTTTGCCGATAGCGCCGCTCCTAATCCACTCTCAATGTTCACCACGTCGTAACAAGAGTCTGACTACGTCACGATACATCTTTTCTCATGGCGCTTGAGCCTAAACCCGCCGCTTCTCTTGGGCTTTCGCCCTTGGTCTCCCCTCTGACCACTCTTAGAGCCGAGGCTGTCAACATGCAAAGGTCTTTTAGTCAGGATATTCGCGAAGAACGAGAAGAGCTCCGAGAAGCTGCCGAACAATCCCTTAACGTCATTGTTGATGTCAACCTCGACGGTACTATTCGCTGGGTCGGGCCTTCGTGGACCGAGCTTATTGGATCTGACGGAACAGAGGTCATCGGCAAGCCATTCTCCGACCTGATCGTCAGCGACAATAAAAATGTTTTCATCGAAGCCATTGAGTTGATGAAAAAGGACGATTCGAAAAGTTTTGGTGTGCATTTCGCCACAAATATCGGCCCTCAGTCAAGGTTGATACGTACGCCACCAACTCCAACAATCCAGACTACGTTTGCCTCTGAAGAAGGAGACAATCACGATAATGACGATGACGAGACTACTCAAGGAAAACAATCACAGACCAAGACTTCCATTGTCGAGCAGGAAGAAGCTACCCCAGTCATAGACCTAGAAGCTCAGGGCATTCTTGTCTATGACTCTGCATCTGGAGGTGAAAGTCATGTAAGTAAACCATGCAGCCCACTAAAAAAAAAACAATATCAAGGAAAAGTTTCTAACATAACAACCTTCATTCCCCTTAGACAATGTGGATGATCCGTCCATGGAAAGCGCCCCGAGAAATAAAAATTGACATCCCGGCTGTTATTGTGCAGTCACTTGGATCAGGGGCTGAAGTCCTTGCTACATATCTCGCTCTGCTCACTGAATCAGGCTCGCCAGATCCTGAGTCGCACCCTCCACCCCCACCGCCTTTACTCTGTCGAATCTGCGAGCGTAGCATCCCGGCATGGTGGTTCGAAAAACACACAGACTTGTGTTTGCAGGAGCACCGGGCAGAATTGGAAGTACAGATGGCACAAGAAGCCTTGTCTGAGCATCGCCATGCTATTGTCAAGGTTCTCGATGCACTTGAAGCTCGCAAGAGTCGCACAATGTCTATCGAACACCCCGCTCCCATGGCTGAATACAAGGGTCTTCCTATTGGCCCTCCACCATCCACCCACTCGTCACCAGGAGGCTCCTCTACCAGCTCGCGTGAGCGCTCCGCCTTTGGTCATACTCGTGGACGTTCGTTTGCCGTACGTAGACCACAAGCACGAATCGTCGAGCTTTTAGTCGACCTGTGCGACACTTCTCTTGAAATCAGTACTCCCGCTGTCAAAGAGCCAAGCCAAAATCAGGATCCTCTCGAATTCCGTACACAGTCGCCACAGTCTGAATCTCGTATCTCACAAGTCCTACATTGGCAGTCACCAAGCACAAATACTCTAGAACAAGAACAAGGTTTGGCCCTCTTGTGTGCAGACACTGAACGTTCAGCAAAAGAAAAGGTCGATGCAGTCCTCCGACACCGAAAGATTATCGAGTACGCTGAGCGTATCCGCATCGAGTTTGCCGTTCTTGTCCAGGATTGTATTGACGATGCCATTCAAAAAGCTGCCCGCTTAGCCGCTGGCTGCCTCTCCGACTCTGATGAGGACCCTGATCCCGCTGATGTTAGCACCATCAATGGAGAGTATTTTGCTGAAGAATCATCCTTTGACCCCCCTTCGGCTCTTGTGGCCGCCCTACAAAAAGCATCTGAAGATACCGATTCCAATTCTCGCCCCATGTCCTTTGTCGAGTCGGTCTTAATGTTCGACAGTCCAAGAGAGTGCCCTACTCCCGTTTCAAACATGGGCGGTACCTCCATGTCAGGCCCTATCTTGCGAGAGTCTCGCCGCGCTTCCCGTCGTGAAAGCATGATTTTTGGCAGCGAAGCAGGCGACAGTGATATCAGCGTCCGTTCTTCGTCCATCGCATCTCGCATGCCGCTCCGCACAGACTCTCCTATTTCAGAATTTGGTGATCTTAGAAGAGCCGCCAACGTAAAACACCACCAGCGACGGAGCTTGGTGCTCCCCGGGTCCACATCACCGCACAGACAGGAATCACCCTCTAGATTACCTAATCATCAACCTACCTCTCCTTTGCGCATCAAACCTAGATCCTATCCATACTCTCACGAGGGTATTGCGTCACCTGAGGCTTCACCAATGCTACCCGGGAGCGATTTCAGCTCTCCTGCTCCTATAAGCGTGCACAGCAGTAGCCATCACAGACGACAATCTTCGGCGGCTATGTCTGAGTTTGTTATGAAACCACCCCCTTCTCCTCGCCTTGGTGCCCACAACCCTCCCCCTCAAGCACGGCCATCCCAGCCGTCTATCAAGGATTTCGAGATTATTAAGCCCATTAGCAAAGGTGCTTTTGGCAGTGTATATTTGGCCAAGAAAAGAACTACTGGCGAATACTTTGCTATCAAAGTATTGAAAAAGGCTGACATGGTTGCCAAGAATCAGGTCGGTAATGTCAAAGCTGAAAGAGCCATCATGATGTGGCAAGGCCAAAGCGAGTTTGTTGCAAAGCTGTATTGGACATTTTCTAGCAAGGACTATCTTTACTTGGTCATGGAATATCTTAACGGAGGAGATTGTGCTTCTTTGATCAAAATCCTTGGAGGATTACCAGAAGACTGGGGTAAGAAGTACCTTGCCGAAGTTATTCTTGGGGTTGATCACCTCCACAGTCGTGACATTATTCACCGTGATCTTAAGCCTGACAACCTCTTGATTGACCAAAAGGGTCATCTAAAGCTTACTGATTTCGGTCTTTCTCGTATGGGTTTAGTGGGTCGTCAAAAGCGTGCGATAAATAGCGACGGCGCTGAGCCGGCCCCTGACTTGCTCAAGCATGGCCCGTTCGTTCGCTCTTCTTCCATGGCCTCTTCGCGCTCCACCTCTCTTGATATGCAAGGTCCCAATGGCACTCAATCCCCCAGTATGACCCCATTGACGACACCTGATACTGGAAGTATTCTAGGTCTACCTTCTGCTTTAAGTCTTGGCCCCGCATCAACCTCACACCCCGAGTCAAAGAGAATGTCTACATATCGGTCCGAAAGTGGCAACAGCGAGTCTCTTTCTCAGATGTTGAATCGTCTGTCTTTCAATGAAGGCAACAGCTCTATCATGTCAGCTGGCTCCAAGTCAATAGAGGATTCTTCCGACACAAGCGTCACTGACGTTCCTATGTCCCCGAACCTATCTTTACATTACACAGCTTCGCATGCTGACTCAGATTCAATCAAGCCATCTTCGACTTCAACAACACAGTCAACAGCTATGCTGCCGCCGGCCATGGCTCTTTTCGATCCCGAAGATAACTCAAATCGGCGCTTTGTTGGTACTCCTGACTATCTTGCCCCCGAAACTGTTCGTGGTGAGAAACAAAATGAAACAAGCGATTGGTGGTCTGTTGGTTGTATCATGTTTGAATTCCTCTATGGCTACCCTCCCTTTCATGCACCAGAGCCAGCACTTGTCTTTGAGAACATCTTAGCTCGTCGCATTGAATGGCCTGATGAATCGGAAGAGGAAATAACTTCACCCGAAGCTAAAGATCTCATCAACAAACTTCTATGTATGAATCCAGATGACCGTCTTGGTGCGAACAAAGATGATAAATTTCCGTCTGGTGGGTATGAAATCCGTAGCCATCCCTGGTTCAGTGACATCAACTTCGATACCTTGCTTGAAGATGAGGCTCAGTTTGTTCCGCACGTGGAGGACCCTGAAAACACCGAATATTTTGATTCCCGTGGTGCTACACTTCAGTCTTTCCAGGAAGAAATTGAAGATAACAATCCTGGCCCTTCGTCAAATACTGGCGCCGACTACCATGAGCGTCCCCATGATGCCCTGGCGCGTGTCAAAAATAGCTCCAATCCTCCTATCAAGCGTGGAATGATTCCTCTTTCTATTCCACCTCATATCCGAGACTCTAAGAGCCGTCGCCTAAGTGAGCCTGTCGATACTGATGACTTTGGCAATTTTTCATTCAAGAATCTTCCCGCGCTGGATAAGGCTAACAAGGCTATGATTCAAAAGCTTCGCGCAGAAACGGCGCAAAACAAGCCGTCCTTGAATACAGGCATAAGCGCGATGCCATCGCCCGGGCCTTCTGTTGAAAACAGTCCCGTTGTCCCAGCATCGCTTCAGCGTACTCTATCCAATGCTAAGGCTAGCACCAGGCCTAGGTCACCTTCTACCTTTAGCCATAGTAATTCTCCTAGTAGAGTTTCACAGCCTTCTTCTCCTCTTCTCTTGTCGTTTGTTGCTTCCCAAAATAACGAAGGCAGACGTAAAGCGTCAGGAACTTCGTCGGGCTTGTCACAACAATCCTCAATTCTTCAGACACCTCAGCCACCTGAGACAGCAAAACCAGTTCCTGTGATGACAAAATCCGCATCTGCTGTGGTCGCCACTCCGATTAAGCCTCGGAGCTCTGCCCTTCCCCCGTTGTCTGTATCGCCCCAAAAGGGGCTGATGACTCCGCGCCCCGGCAGTTCTACTACCACTCGTTCGCGGTCGCTTACGGTTGGTTCCCAGTCCAATGATGGTAGTCCCATCATGACAGACGCCCTAGTACATCACCGCAACCGACGCAGCCAGGTGTTTGACATGTCTCCATCTTCATCGGATACAGAGGGTGACAAGCACAATGCTTTTCTAAATGTCCAACGTCGCCGCCAAAACTCACGCCGCTTCTCTCAAATTGCCTTGGATGGTGGACCATTATTCCGACCTTTGGATGTTCTCATTGGTGAAGATCATCCTGTGTCCCGCATGGTCATGGAGAAGCTACTTGAAAAGCTACGCTGTCGAACAATCCTTGTTTCTACAGGTGCTGACGCAGTGCGGTATGCAACAAGTGATATCAAGTTTGACATCATCTTCCTGGAGTTTAAGCTGCCACAAATCAACGGCACTGATGTAGCGCGGATGATTCGTGAAACTAAGAATGCAAATGCTCATACTCCCATTGTTGCCATCACTGCTTATTTAAAGGAGCTCCAGGCTCCGCATTACTTTGACTCGCTCATTGAAAAGCCCATAAGCTCTTCCAAGTTAAGCGAGGTCATGCGCAATCTTTGTCAATGGAAGCCTGCTAGTAGCAATCAAAGCGTTCCGGTGTCGCTTCCTCATCCTGGCCCGTCTTCAACCCGGCTTGCCAGTCTCCGATCTGAGGGAAGCTCAGGGCCCAACGGTCCCATTGGCCTATCCGGTCGCACGACCAGCAGTCTTGTGCCGTCCAGCAGGGAGGATTCTGTGAGCTCTGTATATGGCGACTCAGAATCTGTTACTACCGACGACCTATCTTTTTCTGCCAACAATAGAAAAACTCTCCACGGAGATTGGGACGATAATGGCCTTGGTATCCGGGATGATGACCCATCTGACTCTATCACTAGCCAGCCCCGTCTTGGCTCTAGCGCTGGTAGTGACACTTCAAGCTCATTATCTCGCATAGATTCCAACTCGCTCTTCACCAAGAAGCTCGTCATTAAGCCTCATGCCCGCAGAGACTTTGTTACTGACAAACGAAGCTCATCGGGCACTGAATCCGCCGATGATGAAGACGAAGAGCTCGGCGCTATTCGAGAAAAGCATCTTCGACCACGCCCAGCGCTTCCTAGCTCTAAGCTCGGCATTGAAATGATGCGTGCTAGCAGCCACGACAGTATCACCCTCCCTCCCGAATTCGGCACGACCACAACCAACAACCCCAGCACGCTGTCTCAGGTTTCAAAGCCAGGGAAAGCAAGCCCTGATCTGCCCAGTGACTCGGGGCCTCTATCTCAACCGTCATCTGGCTCTATCTCGCCTATGCGGCGTGTTGAGGATACTTCGGCTGACAAAACACCGCGTGCGGGAAAACACCATGATACGGCATCAGAAATCCCGACTCCGCGCCCTTTACATAAATCATAGATATATTCATGGAGCTATCTCTACTCAACATTCATTCCCTTTTTGTTATTTTCCGCTCATTACCACATATCCCCAATTTTCTTTGTTTTCTACTTTTCAAAGCAGCCGACTTATTCTGCTGTTTTCTTTTTCTTGCAAATTGCTCAAAGGTTCTCATGCTTTACTTTGGTCGGTACATCTCTTTATCTTGCTACTTCTATTCCTCCAATTTCCTAAACCCTTTCCTTTGTCTTCAGGTGCATTTTGTTTTGTTTCTTTGATTTCTGTCCCATCTGTTGATGGATAGGCGACAACGAGGGAAGGCTTTGAGTTTTTCTACCTCACATGCTACTCATTTCCTAGTTCTTGTTTTTTTTTTTTTTTACTTGTTTTCTGGCTGATTCTCTCATTTTTGATTTCTCACTCTGTATCTCACGATGTATGTCCACGTCCATATTCTCGTTTTCTTGTTTGGCTATTCCGTTGATGATGCCTTTGCCCACATGTTTTTACCTGTTTGTTTCTCTTCCTCATGAAGGCCTTGTCTTTTTTTTTCCATTCTCCCCTCACAAATGCCCATTTTTGATATCATTTTCCCGTTCCAGTCAGACATTTATGATTATAAAATGCTTTTAGTTTATCTAAGCGTCAAGTGAAAGAGTGAAAGAGTGCAACACGATAGTGGCGAGCCTCTAAAGCAGTGTCCATACCCTAACCCTAAGATTCATCGTAGCACAGTTCTCTCGTTACAGTGCTTGCACTCTCTCACACTGCGTCAGTATGTACACTAAAATGAAGTATGTTCCAACTGGAACTCAAGTTCTACGGGCAATGCGACTTAGTGAGCATTGCCATTCTAGATTAACTATTCTTCGGTGGGAACGAGAAAGCAATGGAGAAGGCGAAAAGAAAGGTGAAGCGTAGTTAAAAGTGGGTCTACATGAGAACGAGTCCTAGCCAATCAGAGAAGAACGTGGACTCCTGAGGTGGTCTTTCATTTAGCGCAAGGGCCGTCCGTAGCTGGTATTTTTGCATTTGTTCTTGTAAGAGAGAAACAAGCGAGGAGCAAAAGAGGAGGAGAGTGAGCAGTTGATGGCTCTTGCGTCGTCCTCGCTGTCTTCGATTTTCTTCTAGATTTTCTTTGATGTTCGCTTTCCTCAGGGACAATGCTCCTCTGGCCAAGAGAGGCTTAAAGGCATGGTGGTATGCCGGGGGTGTATTTCGAGATCTTAAGATGCCAAGCTGTGGCTATGTATGTATATCGTTTCAATGCTATTCTCATGTCACTTGGCATGAGCTCTCTCTCTATCTGTACGGCGTTCTTTATCTCTTTCACAGGCCGGCCGCCATGTGCTCGTAGGCTTCGAAAACCCCGAGCTTTGTTGTTGTTTACATCTGGGTCGTTGTACTGCACAAAAAGCGCTATATAGCATAGAGCATATAGCTGCCTCGGCCCTGAATCTGCCGTAAACTCCTTCTGCATGCACTATCCGTGGTTGCAGAACGTGGAATTGAGGGGGAGAGAGAGAGAGAGAAAATTAGACTAACTCCACCAGCCGAACTTTTCAGACGAGCAAACAGGATCACGACCACCGTGTATATCACACGCCACGGCGTCTAATATCTGGATTTGTCATGTGCGCGGCAAAAAGGGGGATGGAAGACAGGAGAAGAACTTCTATGATCGGCTTGTGTGAATGCAAGGCCAGTGGCAAAATGGGAGAAGTAGAGAAGTGGGAGAACTGAAGCTGGGTGGGTATAAGAGAAGAGAAGAGAAGGGGGTGTGAATTTCAGCGTGGGCGTGTCCATGTTAGACATTCATGCCCATGGATGGAGTGGGGATGTCATACAATAGGATATATAGAAACAAATTACACAATGGTCATCCACTTCTATGGTCTTGATGTGAGACAGCCTCTGTTTTCTCATGGCTTGGTATATGCAGCTAATTTGTTTTGTTCGGTTGGACAAGGAATCTCGGCAAAAGCTATCGAAAGCAAAGGTTTAAAGGGGCGGGCATCAATTAAGCACATTGCAATGGAGGAGAGGGAGTGAAAGGGGGGGGGGGGGGTGGATGATAAGAAGTAGGCCATACGTGGAATGTAAGATATCTTGTTTTGTGTAAGACCTCATCCAACTTGGGTGGAGGGGACGGCAGGTGAGATGATGTGATGAGGAAGGACACCCGAATTTCTAATGTTGCATAAGCCTAGTGTGTGTGCTTTGTACCGACGGGAAGGAAAAAGACTCAGCTTACACGAATCATGAGAAAACGACGAGTTCCAAGTTCAGTGGGTGGGTAACGAGCATGTCGTGAAATACCGGATTGTCGATCAGGACTATCTATATTATCGACACTAGTAAAGATCGAGATGTAGCATAGCAAGATCATAATGGCGTGCAATATGCACATCACACTTTGATGCTTCATGACAAGTCATGGCGGATGTTGGGATGACCAAATAGCCAGCGTGCGGCCCGATCTACTGCCCAATCGATGCTGGGCTTTGCGGTCACCACGAAGACAGTATTAGGCAGAATAGACAAGTACAAATGTGTGAAATTTGAGTCCGGGTCTAAAGTGGTATAGCAGTAGGTTTCTTGGCACTAGTTTGCATCAAATAGGCCTCTAGTGGTAGACGAAATCATGAAGATGACATTGATCCCGGACACCGAAGCACAGTCGCGATAGGACAAGGCTCGAGACTTAAACTTAAACCACGTGGGCTCTTCAAGCTCATGCAATGGGCCTTTCCTAAGTAGAAAGAAGATGGGGGTGTTTAGAAGGGCAAGAAGCAAAGCTCGGTGCGTTTTGTGGCTGACATGGCCAGATTGTATTTTATGTAGACGAAGACGAAGTTGTGCATTGCGCCCTATGTCAACAAGTGCCGGCCGCAGGATGATGAGTAGCTCCCTACATTGGCCCCAAAGTCGGACATTTCTGACAGACAGTCTTGGTGGGCGCTGATTTGACATTGGCAAGCAAGCACAGCAAGGGGGGTGAGGTGAGGGCGTTTTTCTTTTTCCCTGGTTGTTTGTTGTGCAGACTAGGCCAAGCCAGACACTCTAGCTTATTCAGATTCAGTGTTTATGTATGATGCCAAGACCACCAACAGTTGTTTCCTTCGCCAAGCTTTCGTCTTTCCCAGTTTTGAACGGCATTTCAACTTGCCTGCAGGGTTAGCTGCTGGTTGTTTTCTTTTTACCCTGCTATGGTAAGTGTGGCTTGGCATTGGCACAAAGGTACAAGAAAGACTTCCTAGGCTTTGCTTGGTAGGTGAAGCGAGGCGGGAGGAGGCCTAGGTTGTCTGTCTAATCTACAAAAGGCGAGGCGGTCAAATCTTGATCTGTATGTACCAGTCCGAGTGGTTATGTCATTGTGGCAAAGCGCAAAACGGACCTTGTGTGTGTGTGTGTGTGTGTGTGTCAGTGTGTTCTAGAGCGAAAGACCAAGTACACGGATAAATATTGGCTGGCGGGCTTATTGTTACATCAATTGATCAGCCAGAGCCAGGCAAGCAAAGCGTTGCTACTCGACTAGCCACTGAGAGTGCAGTATTGCTAGCACGAGGGGGCCCGAAGTGGCCAGTGATCAAAAACTCTAAAAATTATCAAGAATCAAGAAACGCTTGGGCTCTTATGGCTCTCTTGGTCGGACTATAATTGAGTCCACACCATTATCTACCGCGTGATATAAGCGTCCAAGCCATCTTGTTTGTGTGTTCTGCCGGTGCTGTTGTTATGGTTAGCTTTGCCCTCAGTTCAGATCAGAGCGAATGGACCGAGCTTCGTAGTCATGCTCACAAACCAAAAGATGGATTAGCCAATGACTCGAGGCTTGCTGTCCCATGTGGGATTCCATGAGGTCTTTTTTCTCGCCCTTTTTATTGATTCTTTCCTCCTATCTAGAGAATGGGGGGGAGGGGGGGGGGGAGGAGGGGGAACAGCACAGGGTAGGAGGGGAGAAGAGAACTTTGGGATCAGTACAAAGGGACCCTCTAAACCCTTGCAGACATCCAGCCCTCAGGTGTGGCAGTTCTCAAGGTGAAGATCATTAATACAAGAAAATACTGCCAACAAACCAGCACAGGCACATGCTTCTGCCATTGCCTACGCGGCATAAGATTATGCGTAAACGAGGAGATAACCCTTATATTGTGCATGTATAAGGGTTATTCGGCTCGGTCAATTTAGATAGACTCGGCTGGCACTACTTCCTTTTCTGGCTCCTAGTGTCCGCTAAAAAAGCTTTTGTTGTTAGGGTAGCTGCAAAGTTAGGTTTGTTAATAATATATATATTTTCTTTTTTCTTTTTTTCTTTTTTCTTTTTTCTTTTTATTTTTCTCGATTCTGTTTAGTTTTTGGTGCTTCCCGTTCTGCTTAGCTTATGTCTGGAAGGGGTTCAAGCGCGAAATAATATGGGCAAATAAATAGCTTTGAGCTGGCACACGTGTGGAATGTGAATCTTTGATTGGCTGTAAAGCTAGAGCTGCTTTTCTTTTTTGCATGTTGAGAATTGTTTGCATCCTGGCTTGAGATGGGATAAATGTGGGGCGCACTCCGAAGTAGCCAGGGCCAGCAGGACGACGAGGGAGTGAGCATATAAGGCGCCATAGTGGGAGATGAGCGGAGGGAGACAAATAAAATCGATAAATCAACACACACTGGAAGAAGGGGGCGGCAGAATAGAGACAAGCAAGAGATGAAGGCGGGCGGGCGGCATCAAGACAAGAAGTTCTTTTTAATCTGATCCTCAGGCACGACGTAGACTTCTCCCCAGTGAAAAGGAAAAAAAGAAAAAAAAAACAATAAAAATGGGATTAAAACGAATAAGTTGACAAGAGAACACGGAGAAAACAAAGAATCAAAGCACACGAGCACCTACCACAATCAATCGTGCCAAGAACTTGGCAGCCTGGCGGCAGTCAACGACATGTCTTGAATAGCACAAGAAGCTTTGTGAAAAAAAAAAAAAAAACAACACCTAAAGAAAAGAGCCTCGTAATCTGCAAAGGGGGGCGGCAATGAGGGGGAATCAAAAAGAAAATACGGAATATTGGCATTTGGAACTTGTAAAAAGTTCTGTGGCATGTATGGCAGAAACGGGTCGACATAAGCATTAAACCCAGATACTACAAGCTTGAGAAGTTCCTGATATCTCATATGCTGCTACTAGGTTCTACAGTTTGCGTCATTAATCTGAGTGCCAGACACCAATCTTGAATCGGACCAGCAAGCATAAGACCACAATCGCATGGCTTTTCATCGGCGAGGGACAAGTTGCAACGAGGTGCGGTTCCAAGCTACCATTCGTTGAATTTTGAATTAAGCTTTTAGATTGAATACTTGTCTGTGTGGCTGATTGCTTGATTTGATTTTTTGTTATTATACTTCCCATATCTTAGCACTAGAGATAGACGGCTCTCTATCTTGTTTCAACTTTCCTGCTGGCCCTTTCTTTCGTGGTGCATTGTTAGCACGGTGACTTACCATCCAGCAGCCTGCACTATGCTCGCATGCTGGCTCGGCGTTCCAACTTCCAGAATTCGCACCAGCACTAAAATAGCTGGCTAACCGTTCGTTTTCCGCCGGAGTACAAGGACAAGACTAAGACAGTAAAGCGGAGATAAATTGAAGAAAAGGAAAACGGAAGAAAAGAAGAAGGAAAGATAGAGAAAAACGTGCTCATGCTAGCTAGATGTGCTGGTAACTGGCAAGCCGTACACTCGAGGCGAAGACTATGTAGAGCGGCCAGCAGCAAGAAACTGCCCACAACAAAGGCGATCACAGCAAACCAAGCCCCAGGTGGCCATGGACATTTGGAGGTGTCTTCTGCTTGTCTTTATTTTCTGTTCTTTTTATTTATTCTCAACTGAGACTTTTGAGCTGCATATCAAGCCCTCTCTCCCCCCTCATTTTCCCTGAAAAATAATATATAAAATACGGCTTAGTTTAGCGGCAGTAACAAGTCCCTCTTTCTTGATTAGATGTATCTGAAAATGCTGAGGGTAATAACCCCCATTGTAGACTTGCCCCAGAATAAATTTGGAGAGAGAGAGAGAGAGAGGAAAAACTAAAGAATTAAAAAAAAAAAAGGTAAAAAAAAAAAAATTGATGAAGAATGTACACAGAAGGGGGAGGGGCGTGTGTGGAAGCAATGGGCGGGTGTGTTCGTACCCCGTGGCTTGTCTTGAAGCATTGGGAAAGAGCGAACGAAGAAAAAATGGTTCCTTTTTAGCTCGAGCTTAGTGCCCGTGGTGGGAAAGGTCTTGACAGAACGCTGCCTCTCTTGCCTCTTTCGTCGGCTCTTGCTGGCGCTGAATTGGCAGTTTCCCGGTCTTGGGTTCTCTGGGGGGGCGGTTCTTGCTCTCCTGCTTCTCTCCTTCTTTCCTTTGCCTATTATAAAGTCTCGACAGCTCCTCCCTTGTTTTCGCCCATTCCAGCCTCTCCTTCTTTCTTCTCCATCCTCTTCACAGGTTCCATTGCCTACCGCTTTCTTCACGCCTTTTCTTCTTGTTTATCGAGTTCTTTTCTCGGCCAGAGAAAGGCGCAGATACTAGAAAGATTTGCATTTCTTAAGGCTCTTTCTTCTTCTTGTCTTGATAGACTTAGGCCTTTGTGCTACCGTCCTCCCCTCTCTCCTCCTCCCCTCTCCTTTCTTTCCTTTCCTCCCGTGCCACTACGAGATAGTCAAGTTGAGGTACCTTGTATCCTCCTTCTCTATCAGGTATCTTTACTTCCTTATCTTTATAATCCTTCCTTTTTTTCTTCTATATATTCGCAATGTCCGAGATGAAAGGTGCCAACGCGGCCGTTGCCCCCGTCACGGCCTCCGGTGTTAGTGCCGATGACAAGCGTGCCTTTGCTGCTCTCACTCACCCCGATGATTCCTATACCGTCGATGGTGTCTACTGGGCTGATCTCCCTTTTGGCCAACGAGTTAGATTCGTCACCTCGGTTGATGCTGCTGAGGCAGCTGCCGAGCTTCGCTCTCTGGGCCAGATGATTAAGAAGGACCCCCTGTCACCCTTCTCATGGTACTTTGACAATGCCATTCTTCCTGGTGCCGGTCTGGGTCTGGAGGGTTATGTGCTGTTCTCCATTGGTAACCTTGCTCCTCTGTTTAAGGCTGTTTGGCCCTACTGCTGGGGTCATAGCCAGCCCGGCGTCTGCAGCCAGAACTGGATCGCCGCCGTTGTAAGTAGCCTTTTCTTTTTTTTTTTTTTTCTTTTTCCTTATTACCGTATTGGACATTGCTTGATACTAACATCTTATCTTTTAGACCTACCTCGAGATTGTTGGTATCATGGTCGGCCAGATGCTAGTTGGTGTCATGGGTGACTGGATTGGTCGTCGCTTCGGTCTGATCCAGGATGCCGTCATCATGTTCATCGGTCTAGTCATGCTGACTGCCTCTTGGGGTCTGACCCTCCAGGGCTGGGTTATCTGCTATGCCCTCTGCCTGATGTTCTACGGTATTGGTGTCGGTGGTGAGTACCCCGTCACTGCCACCGCTGCTATGGAGAACGCTCTTGCCGCTGGCACCATGTCGACCCGCGAGGATCGTCTCCACCGTGGTCGCCGTGTCACCATGGCCTTCCTCATGCAGGGTTGGGGTCAGTTCTTCAACCAGCTGACCTTGATTGTCTGCCTGCTTATCTTTAACCGCCATGCTGGAAACCCCGGCAACCCGCCCTACTCTGAGATGGCCGCCCAGGTTACCTTCCGTCTGTCTTTTGCTCTGCCTGCTATTGGCACTCTGTGGCTCGTGTACTACCGTATCTGGAAGATGCCCGACGCCTCCAAGCAGCTGGAACTGGCCAAGAAGAAGGCCAAGGTTACTGGCTACGATCTCAACGCTCTGCGTTTTACTTTCAGCCATTTTGGTGGTCGTATTCTTGCTACTGCCGGCACTTGGTTCGCCAACGATGTCTTCTTCTACGGTAACAAGCTGTTCCAGGGTGCCTTCATCAAGGTTATTTCCTCCAACCCCGACTCTCTGCTGACTCAGTGGTGGTGGTCGCTTATCAACGTGGCTGTTTCCATGGTTGGCTACTACCTGGCTACTTTCCTCATTGACAACAAGCTGTACGGCCGCAAGAACATGCAGCAGGTTGGCTTCTTTATGTGCTTCCTGATGTTCATCATCCCCGCCTACAACTTCGAGTACTACAAGCGTCCCGAGAACATTCACTGGTTCCAGGTCATGTACTTCCTGTCCTCCTTCTTCAACCAGTTCGGTCCTAACTCCGTTACCTTCCTCGTGGCTGGTGAGATCTTCCCCACTCAGATCCGCGCTTCCGCCCACGGTTTCTCTGCCTGCCTGGGTAAGGCTGGTGCTTTGTTGGCCTCTGTCCTGTACAACTACATTGACGACCAGACCAAGTTCTACTTTGTTCCGTGGTTCGGTCTGGCCGGTATGGTTCTGACCTGGCTGTTCCTCCCCGACACCACTGGTCTGGATCTGCAGGAGCAGGAGCGTCGCTGGAGCCACATTCTTAAGAACGAGGAGGAGAACTACCACGGTATTGCCGTGCACAAGCAGCACTTGTCTATCTGGGAGCGCTTCCGCGGCGTTGGCAACTCGTACAACCCCCAGCTGGACCACGAGGAAAAGATCAACGAGTACAAGGCCGAGTGGATTGCAGCCGAGCAGGAGCGTGCCACTACCGAAGACGGCAGCTGCTCTAACGACACCTGCTTCTCTCCCGAGATCAACAACTACATGCAGCGCACTTACAACATCTCGCGCTCTGGTGACTCGATAGACGAGAAGAAGGTTTCTTTGTAAGCCAAGCAGTAGCGGCCTTTGTGATTCTTATCTGTTGTCTTTCCTCTTCATTTCATACTCTTTGTCTCTCTTTCTATTCTTTGTTTTTTTTCCCGTTACATTTCATCCTCATATCCTACTTAATCAACTGAGGAAAGGAGGCCTGCATTGTTGCTGTCGCACTGGTGTTTAAAAAAATTCATTTTCCTGTTTTTTTTGCATAATTGTTTCAACTCTTGATCTTCTTGTTTTAGACGTTCAAGCACGCTTTCTTTTTCTGTCTTTTTTTTTTATTATTTTTATTATCTCTCTGCATTTTAAGTTAGAGTGGCTAACAAGACAAACTTGTCATTGCCGCCGCAAGATTGTTAAGATACCTCAAAATTCATCAATCATTTCTGAACCAACACTGTTATCTCTTAGTATAGTGACGACAACTATCCTCACATGTCACAGATTAAAATTTTCTGCAAAGATTCCTCGGTGAAGGAAAAAAAAAAAAAAAAAGTAAAGTGGGGGTATTATTCGGTGAAGAATATCCGTCTTATCTGGGATCGGAGGGGCCTTTGGACTAAAAAAATAAATAAATTGGGCTCGTTGATTGGCCAACGGCAATTAGAAGAAAACTTGTTTTGCCTGGGGCTCCTTCCTCTCTGCCGCCCCAGCAGCAGCAGCAGCAGCATCGTACCAGATGGGTTGTGGTTAGTTGAGTTGATGCAGTAGTGTGTAGATGTGATATGTGTGATAAGATATGCCTTTGTAAATATCGATGGACGTAAATCTGGAATGTCCAACTACGAAGGTGAAAAAGAGCTTTTTTTTTTTTTTTTTTTACAAAGTTTTCATTTTATTCTTATCTTTATTTCTAAATTTTTATATTCTTTTCTTTTAATCTCATTTTCTGGGCAATCGCGTCTCATTCAAGCTTAGGCTAAAGACGAAAAATAAAGTGTGCTGAGGGGCAAAGTTTTAAAAAGCAACTACCCCACGCAAGAGGCTATCTAAAAAAAAAGCCTAAAACCTGGGCTAAAAGGCAAGGCTCAGGTTTCTTTTCCTCAGCCTTGTCGCTGGAGTTTTTTTTTTTTTTTTTGACTAGGGGCTTTTTTGCTCTTTTTTCTTTTTTTTTTTTTTTTTTTTTCTTCTACACCTGGACTTTTTTTTATCCTCTGCCATTCTTCCCCTTCTATTCTTTTCTTTCCTTTCTCCTTCACTCCCTCACGAAAATCTTTGAATTATTTTCTTTCCCTTTCTTCTCTTCTCTTCTCTTTTCTTCCTACTACTATTCACACAAACCACTACAAAGTTGCCTCAAAATGTCACAGATGGACATCGACAAGCAGAAGGAAAGCCTGGAGAGCATGGCTCACTCCGAGCAGCACTACTTCAAGAGGTAGGTTTTGCGTATATCACCCTATTCAACTCGGTCAACCTGTTAGATACTAACCTGTGCGTGTGCGTGTGTGACTGTATAGCTACGACCACCATGGCATTCATGAAGAGATGTTGGTAAGATACATACACCATCACCCCTCACCCCACGTCTACTCCAATCCCCTCCCTGCCTTTAAAAGACCCAGGCAAACCGGTCAACTGTACCTAATAAATACCAGCCCGTATTCAAATCTTGATCGCTAACATGCTCTGGCTCCTATAGAAAGACGATGTCCGCACGCGCTCCTACATGAACGCTATTGTCCAGAACCGCCACATTTTCAAGGACAAGGTTGTCCTGGATGTTGGCTGTGGTACTGCCATTCTGTCCATGTACGCATATATATTTTCTAGTACTTCTTATAAGTCCTGCAAATCTTTCTTCTAGAAATGCTAACCCTGTTTGAACCCCCTTGTAGGTTTGCTGCCAAGGCTGGTGCTAAGCATGTCATTGGTGTGGACATGTCTTCTATCATCTTCAAGGCCCGCCAGATTGTGGAAGTCAATGGTCTTTCCGACAAGATTACTCTGATCCAGGGCAAGATGGAGGAGGTTCAACTGCCTTTCCCCAAGGTCGATATCATAATCTCCGAGTGGATGGGCTACTTCCTTCTGTATGAGTCCATGCTGGACACTGTTCTGTATGCCCGTGACCGTTACCTGCAGCCTAACGGCCTGATATTCCCCGATAAGGCCACCATCTTCATTGGCGGTATTGAGGACGGTGACTACAAGGACGAGAAGATTGGATGTAAGTTCTTTTTCTGTTCAGAAAGACATGTACTTTCTTTGGCTGTCTCCATCTTTCCCACCGTTTCTCCAAGCTAACCAACCCTGTCTACGTAGTCTGGGATAACGTGTACGGCTTTGACTACAGCCCTCTCAAGGCCACAGCTCTTTCCGAGCCCCTCGTCGATACCGTCGAGGTCAAGGCCGTTGTTACCGACCCCACCCCTGTCCTGACTCTGGATCTATACAAGTGCACCACTGACGACCTGGCTTTCTCTGTACCCTTCAAGCTGGCCGCTCGTCGTGACGATTTCATCCACGCTCTGGTTGCTTGGTTTGATATTGACTTCACAGCCTGCCACAAGAAGATCCGCTTCTCTACCGGCCCCCACACCAAGTACACCCACTGGAAGCAGACTGTTTTCTACCTCACTGACGTGCTTACTGTTCAGCAGGGTGAGGAGGTCGAGGGTGTTATTTCGGTCAAGCCTAATGAGCGCAAGCACCGCGATCTGGACATCAAGATTGAGTACAAGCTACTGACCGAGGACGAGACCCGCAAGGCCGAGGGCGCCCTGGAGTACCAGATGTGCTAAGCAATCAGATTGTGTAGCGCATTTTGAGTTGTCTTATTTCTTTTCTCCTTTCTGTCACCCGGGTCTCTCTTTGTCTTTGTTTCTTGGCTGCTTGTCTTATCCCTGCGCCCCCCCCCCATTTCCTCCATCTTGATGCTTATTTGTCCTGGTCTCTTTTATTCGTTTACATTTCCTGTACCACCTCTCATATCCTTGATATTTCTTTTTTTTCCCTCTTGTCTTCTGGGTGTTTTTCTTTTGCGTTATTTTCCTTGCTCCCCCCCCCCCCCTCCTCACCCCGTGTCTCGGTCTTCCCCGTTCATTCATTCCCCTCAGCTCTGCTAGCTTGGGTGGGTGGCTTTAGAACAAAAGGCAAGTGTTCAAGCTTGACCTAGACCTCATTTAACGACTGCGTTATGAATCGTTTCTTTTGTTGCTCTTCACTTCATTTGCATCCCTCTCCCCCTCCCCTCTTCCTCTCTCTCTCTCTCTGTCTTGTCATTCGCATGAAGACTATAAAAAGTGTTTATATGGGCTGGTCTATCTAGGCGGTTTAAAAAAAAAAAACAGGCGGCTTTGTCACTTCTTTGATACATGGCCGATTCACATATGTAGAAAAGCGAATCAAACACTAGCATATAAAAGTAAGGCTATACATGTACATATACATAGATGTTTGTGGATGGTAATTGTGATCAACACATCCTGCATGAACAACTGTATTTTCTGGATTCATGAATTCATTGGCTCTAAGATCTTTTAGTGGCTTTTGTTCTGCAATCATTCCTTTTCCTTTTGTCTTTGTTGCTTCCCATGAACAATAAGCCATGTGTGCCTGCTCGCTCATTGATTAGCCACCGAGATGATGTGCGCAACAACGCGCTTAATTAGCTCATCGACCTCGGCGTTTGTGGCAGCTTCAGCATACACACGGCAAGCATTCTCAGTTCCACTGGCACGAGCGAATGAACGTGCATTGGTATACTTGCTAACAGCTTCATCAATGCCGGCCTGGGCACCTTGTGGTGAAACTAAGCGACGCTCGGCATCAGTGGTCTTGAAGGCATCCTTATCGGGCACCTCAACACGCTGCAGACGATTGGGTAGATCGGTATAAACCACAGCCCAATCCTCCATGCTCCAGTTCTTGTGGGCCAAGACAACTTCGACCATGAGCATGTCAGAGAGGGCGTCGCCCACTGTTTGGTTGATCATTTCGGCGCAAGCAGCAAGAATGTCCAAGGCCTCCTTCTGGGCAGGCGACTGCGGCTGGGTGTTGGCAAAGGCAGCAATAGCAGTGTTGCTAAACAGCACGGTGCCGTGGCCGTTGGCCTCAAAGTAGATTCCAATGTCAAACTTTTGCGCGGCATGATGCAGGTGCTTGACTCCGGTTGCTGTGCACAGAACAGGCAGGCTCAGGTTGCGGGTGATGTATTGAGTGCTAGCGCCATTGGCATAAGCAGTCTGCACAACGCCGATGGTTAGGCTACCCTCTAGACCAGCAGAACGCAAGAGGTCTCCAATGAAGGATGCAGCAAGGGTAGCAATGCGATCACCATCAAGCATGATGAAACCCTGGGTGGGAGAAGTGTAGTAGTACATCAGGCGGTCGGCATCGCCATCAAACGAACAGGAGCGAACGCCAGGGACGGGACGGGGGGAAAGAGGAGCACGCTGTCTAGTCTTGACAAAATCGGCACCGCACTATTTCCAGACACGCAGTTAGTTACTTTGCCGACATACATCATAGTCCAGTTGCTTTGGAGATGGAAAGGATAGATCGCAATGCACTTACGTCGAGGTTTAGCACTTCGGGGCGCAACACGTCGTCGTTGACCACCTTGACATCAAGGCCGGTTTCAGCGGGGACATACTTGAGGAATTCGTGCAGTTTAGGGCCGCCAATACCGTTGGCGCAGTCGACAATTACCTGGCCGGAAACCTTCTTGCCGTGCAGGGCTTTGACGAAGGCATCGGCAGTCTTCTGGTAGTAGCCGGCCTCCGAAGTTTCGCCGTAGGCTCGGGGGGAGCCTTCGGTGTTGATGCAGCGAGTCAGGTAGTGTAGCTGGGGAGTGGAAAGCTGCTTGTAGTCAGCTGAGTGGGTGTTGGTGGCTTCCCAGGCGTCCTTGAGAGCAACGACGAGATTGAAGCCCGATGGCCGGGTATCACGGCCAACAATGCAGCGGGCAGACGTGTTAAGATCGATCTTGAGTTGGGCTGCCAGCGAGTTGTAGGCAACAACGAGGGCTTCATCAGAGGGCGCGTTAACTAGCTTGGTAGCGTAGACCTCCCAGTCTTGTTCCAACATGTCGCCCAGGGGATCAACAATTTTAACGCCATTATCAGCGGGAGGGTTGTGACTTGCAGTCACCATAACTCCAATGGCCTGGCTGCCTAGCTTGCGACTACGCAGAGAGGCCAAAAGGCCGACTCTGAAGCATACGCCATCCAACAGGTCGGCCTTCATGCGGAAGCCAGCCGTACCATATTTGTAGAGACGGCCTTCGCCAAGGGAAATGACGGGATGCTTCTTGGAAGCTTCAAGGAGCTTCTGGTCGTTATCAGAAAGAGACATTGTGGGTTTGTTGTGGTAGATGAGGGGAGGAGGAGGAGGAGGAGGAGGAGGGGGAGGAGATGTAGACAAAGTTGAAGGGGCAGGAGGAGGAGAGTATTATGAACAAGGTAGACAGGAACACAGGATATTAGCAATAGTTGGTGTAGATTGTAGATTATGAACAGACGTGACGAAGCAAAGAGGAAGGACGAAAACCAAAGACAGGTGGACAATGGCTTGAAGCTAGCTTTAATAAGATGGTCAGAGGAGAAAGAGAAAGAAGATGGCGGCTGGGTCGAATAAAGGTAAAGAAAGAAGCTTCAGAGCCAGCCCCGCCAGAGCTGCCCTCAAGTACCGGCTTCAGTGGGTGGCTACGGCGCTATAGAGCATAGAATAGCAGGCTTTTCCGCCCCCCCCTTTAGCGGACTGCCCCTTCTAAGAGGGAGAAGAAGGCTGAAAGCTGAAGCAGCAACCAACCTGGGAAGCGAGCTAAAGTGGGGCTCAAGAGGGGTCGGCTAGAGAAGGACGGGGTTGGTGTCACGTCACAGCAGGGGCTTTATGGAGGCCTAGCAAGAGGCTTACAGGGAGCTATAGTAGGGCAGCTTAGTGGACTGAGGCTCAGGATAGGGGTAGGGCTACAGACGCCAGAAACAAAGTACAAAGGTACATGCAGTACAGTACAGCAAGTACGGTACATACCTACATACATACATACATACATATATACATACATACATATATACATACATATATACATACACACACACATGCGTACATACACCCTCACGCACTTACGCACATGCCTATTACCCAAGTATGGGCATTTTTACTTTGTAGCCTTACAGCAAGTGTGGAGTACAGTGTACAGATGCATGTTGTTGTACGGGTGCATTGCTATTACATACCTAATACACCTGTGCATACTACATGCTACATGCTACATCGATGCATCGATGCCCCAACACCACCAGCACCCTCAGCACCCTCAGTACCCTAGGCTACACTATCCCTCTGCAAAGGGGCACACTCCTAACGCCTGTCTATACAGTTATGACCATGCTGTGTCGCCGGACCTTGTTCGAAAATGGAAACGTCTGCGTCAACACCAACCCCCAATCCGCTTTGTGACCTTTGGGATTAAGGTGCAAGCCAAAAAGTCTCTGTTGCAGACGTTACGGTGGTTATATATATATATGCGAGAATCGCCTAGGCTAGGTCCCTTAGTGGCCGTACGTTTATATATACTTGGTGTAAAGTGATGAGCGATAAGAGGCTGGAAAAAGAAATAGAGCTTTGCAATGCACATTGCAGTCGATAACCCTAGTCCTTGACCCCGCATATCTCCACAATCACGTGACAGCGTGTGTACTCTTGATCCTTCAACACAGCAGTCGCGTCTTCACGTCATGGCTGTCCACCACTTCTTCCAACCATTCATACTATGGACGATTCTGATGCTAATTCCGCCAACCCGTTGCTTTTAAGCTGGGTCAAAGAATGGCTAGACACTGCCCGAGAGCACAACACGAAGGGTATGGCTGTTTATCGCCATGCCTATGATTCACTGAAAGCATGTCCCATTACCTTCCAACACCCAAGCCAGCTCGATCAGCTTCGGGGGTTTGGACCTAAGCTCTGCGGCCGACTGACTGAAAAGATGAAACAACACTGCGAGGCCAACGGGCTCCCTATGCCGCAGATTGTACGCAAAAGACCAGCAGACCCCGGGCCAGTGACTGATAGCACGCATGGCGGTGAAGAAGCACCGCAACTGAAGAGAGCAACAAAAAAGCGGCAGTACATACCCTCGTACCGATCAGGGGCCTATTCCATCGTCATGGCCCTTTCTAGCATGGGCCAGAGCTCATCTGCTGCCCAAGGCTTGACAAAACAGACAGTCATCGATCTAGCCCAGCCACACTGCGATACATCGTTCAAAGCTCCGCCTGACCCCAGAAAATTCTACACAGCATGGAACTCTGTCAAGACCCTCATTGAAAGGGAACTTGTCACGGAACGAGGACGCCCTTTGCGCAAATATGCCCTTACAGACCTAGGATGGGAGACTGCTCATAAACTTAGGGCTGCCGCTACGGCAGCAGAAAATGCCCAAGGAACCAAAAAACGCGGCAAGGGCGCAAAACAACGTGCAGCAACAGCGTATGACGAACAAATAAGATGCTCCAGAACCATCTCTGCTCCAAGTGACCCGGCACTACCATCAAATGAAAATAGCTATGATGACCTTGCCGTAGAAGATAGTATGGGGGAAAACAATGAAGCAGAAAGCCAGACTCTCGGAAATGACAGCGTGGCAAACAATACACGCGGTAGCGTCATTGATATCGACGACTCTGACGACTCTGACGAAGCTGTTCAGATCTCGAGGGCCAAATCCCCGTCTAACCTGGCTAATTTCTCAGCTATACGTCCTGTGCAAATCCCGGCTGATTCCTTTACCGTGGAGCTTGTATTAGATGTACGAGAAGTTCGGACTAAAACGGACAGAGACTACATGCAGCACAGTCTCTCAAATCTTGGGGTCAAACCTATAATGCGTAGCTTAGAACTTGGCGATGCACAATGGATTGCCAAATTCCAAGATCCGCATCTCCTACGACGACTTGGAGCTGAAGGTGATGAGCTCATGCTCGACTGGATCGTCGAGCGCAAACGGCTAGACGACTTGATATGTAGTATCCGTGACGGCCGGTTCCACGAGCAAAAGTTCCGGCTCAAGCGCTCTGGTGTAGAGAATGTCGTGTATATTATCGAAGAGAAGTCTCTTGACTCGCTCTATCATAAGAAATACGCCGAGATTATGACTTCAGCCATGGCGTCAATACAGGTTGTTGATGGATATTCTATCAAAAGCACACGCTCCATGGACGAGACAGTGCAGTACCTAGTACGCATGACCAATCTTTTGCGCAGAGTCTACAGTAAAAAGCAAATTCACGTGATTCCGTCTGCCGGATTAACCGCCAACACTTATCTCCCTGCTTTGGAAATGCTCCGAAAAGCTGAGCCACATCACGGCTTCTACGTAAGCTACGAGGTATTTTCTGCAATGACGTCTAAATCAGACTTGCTCACTCTGCGAGATCTGTTTCTCAAGATGCTTATGACTACTAAAGGAATCAGTGCCGAAAAGGCTGTTGAAATCCAGAAGATATGGCATACGCCGTACGAGTTTGCCAAGGCCTACGAAGCATGCGCTTCTGAAGACGCCAAGAAAGGCATGGTGTTGAAGGGGCTGTGCCATTTGATGGGGCGCAAACGAGTCGGGAAAGCAGCAAGCGAACGACTGGCCGAGGTTTGGGGAACATGAATCAGGCATACTGGATTCTAGAGCGGAACTGTTTTATGAGCTATTGAACAACAACACAACTTTTGAAAAAGCTATATTTCGTACATCTGTCTTTTCACCGCTTATTTGCGATATGGGGCCATAGATCTCTCCGCATACTTGGCTAGGATGTCCACCTCAATGTTAACAAGATCGCCCACGTTTTTCTTGGCCACCACAACCCGCTCCTGGGTATAGGCAATCAGCATCACCTCCCAGTAGCATTCCTCGTCGTTGACCGTAGTGACAGTCAGACTTGTGCCGTCAATGGTGATATAGCCCTTGTATACAATGTACCGTAGCAGGTCCTTCTTAGCCGGACGGAACCGGAACGTTATGGCATTGCCATCCGGTCTCTTGTCGACAATTTCTGCCGTGCAGTCCACGTGGCCCTGCACAAAATGGCCACCCATACGCGTATCGGCCCGTACTGCACGCTCTAGGTTCACATATGAGCCTTCAACTAGCGTGCCGAGATTTGTCACACGCAGAGTCTCGGGAGCTACGCCAACGACAAACTCGGGCGATGGCGTGAGCGTGAACGAAGTTACGGTCAAGCAAACACCGTTGACAGCGATACTGTCACCGAGATGGCAGTCGGAAAGAAGGTCTGAGTCGGAGGGCACCGCAACTGTGTACGAAGTGCCACCCGTTTCGTCTTGATGGTTGGCCTTGGCAATAGCTGAGGAGAGGGGTTCGTATTGAGATTTGTGCTTGGGTCAGTGTTTATAAGCTTGGAGTAAGGGGCACCCATCACGCCAACTTACAGCCAACGGTCTCGACTATTCCCGTGAACATTTTCCGGAAACTCTTGCAATGATGCGAAAAGAAAAAACTATAGCCAAGAAAATGGGGGACTGTAGTTTACAAGTGTAGCTACTGGTGTCTCCTGCTGTGGGCGTCGCCAGATGTGGGGTAGTGATTATGTAAGCACTTAACAATGACATCACACAGTTATGGGGCCTGTGTTGTTGTAACCACGATGACTCTCAGTACATGACAATTCTTGCATGATTTCGGTAAGGTAGCAAAGGAATTATCATGAAAGGCATATGAGGTAAAAGGCCCGGACTAAGTGTATACTGCAAATTGCACTTTGATATCTTGAAAGCAGCTTGAAAACATCGATACAAACTTATAACGAAAACCACTGGGAAAACCATCATATATCGTGTAACTGTAACAGTTCGTCTCTTGGGCGCTGGTTAGTCACATGTCCAGTATTATTGTTGCTTCATATATACCAACTTCTAGACAAGTAAATAACGTTTTATTTGTCTATTTTTACTGCTTCACAAATATCATTTATTGGCAGAAGACTGGCGAAGATTACGCAGGTGTGATGGAACGAAAAACCAATGACGCATCTGAAAACACCCCCAAGGGCAGACATCCAAGGAAAGCATATCTATCGACGCATGGCCGGCTTTACGAGTGGATTTTGTGAGTTTGTGCGGCACCTGTGATTGCGAAGCGGAATGTGGGCTACGTAGCTAATTGGACTTTGACGCTGCTTGAAGCGTCCGAGATTATTATAAATTCCACGTCCTGGGTGATTGCCCGTGCCGAAGAAACGAGTATGTAAGGACCGCATTCGAATGTCCCCAAGATAACATATATCAAGTCTGGAAACCTGAGTGCTTGGATAGCGAGTTAACAGGCGACATTATATAGTGCAGCAATCCGCTGAAAGAGCTGAACGGCGATTTGAGCCTAGTAACCGACATGGTGTACGCATCCAAGTCAATGTCGAGATGTAAGTAGCAAGGAGTGATGAGCTACAATAGTATCCGTTGATATCACGCCTGCGTGCTAGGGCAAGCTAGGATTGTCAGGTGCTAAGGTCTCTTTCCAACAAAACTACGTAGCAGCTGGCCGCCAACAGGTCCTACACTGGTATATCCCGGGAAAGGAAAGCTACATCATAAGAGAAAGAGAGTGCCATCTGATGAGTTCCCGTGCAACCGCCGTGTACAGAGAGATGCCAAAGGCTCCATGCAAAGGTGTCAAGAGAGCTATCTTCCCGGCGGCGCGGCCGCTAGTCTTTTATAACGACAAGTCCAAACCCGTCAAGCCTCGTTATCAAAGTCAGAAGAAGATCTCAAAGGTTTGCCGCCCCACAATTAAATCCTTATCGATAAGCAGGGATCTTACCATCGTTCAAGTGGGACGAAAACAAAAAGAAAAAAAAATGACTGAAACCACCCTTCGCCCTCAAGATACAACACCCAGAATCTTGTATAATATACCCAAGACACGACTGCTCAAATCCCATATACAGTAGCTGTATGCATTTGTAAAAGCGCAACGAATACACTTCACCTCGAGTCTCCACCCGCATCAACCACCCAGAGAAGCCCCTCCTCAACCTCTCCATATGGCTCCGACTGCCTCACGGGCAAAGAGAGCGACGAAGAGAGCGACGAAGAAATCCAAGAAACCAACCATGTCTCTCCAAAGTCTGATTGAAACGGCCTATGCCAAGTTAAAGCTTGGAGACATCGAAGATGCTGAACAGGCCGTCTCCTCGGCCCTCCAACTTGCCAAGGGCAACCCCGACTCTGAACTGTTGTGTCTCAACCTGATGGGCCAGATCTGCATTGAGGCCGGCGAGCCCGACCGAGCACGGGAATACTTCATGCAGGCTGTGTCTCTGGACCCAGAAGGCCACAAGCCAGAAGCTACCGGCGGCGGGCCAGAGAAGTTCTCATGGCTGGCACAGCTGAGCGAGATTGGCGGCAACAACTCTGTGCAGTGGTACGAGAAAGCAGCACGTGCGTTACGCACCCAAATCCAAGCCCTTAGTGACAAGGCCTCGACATTAACACCGCTAAACACGGAGAGTGAAGTTGCTGTGCTAGAGAAACAGCGGGCCCTAGCCACAGTGCTGTGCTCTGTGGTCGAAGTGTACATGACGGACCTATCGTGGGAGGCAGATGCAGAACAGCGGTGCGAGGCCCTAATTACTGAGGCGTCTCTTACGTGCCCAAACTCGCCCGAAGTGTGGCAGACGGTGGCCAATGTGCGGATATCGCAGGAGCGTGACGACGACGCACGTGCCGCGCTAAAACGAAGCTTGGAGTTGTGGGCCGAATTGCCGTCCAACGACCCGGCAGTGCCTGAATTCGCCGAACGTATCAGCCTGGCTAAACTGCTGCTCGAGGTCGAGTTGATGGATGAGGCACGCTTTGTGGTCGACCGGCTTGTCAAGGAGGATGACAACAGTATTGAGGCATGGTATCTCGGGGGGTGGCACCGTTTCTTGGTGGGAGAGACAGCAGCAAAGGAAGGCCGTAGTGAGGAGCACGTCTCCATGTGGCAAGCTGCAAGACGGCGGCTGAACCAATGCCTGTACTTGTACCAGACATCAGGCTGTGAAGATCAGCAGTTGCACGACCATGCCGCAGAAGTGGTAGCCCAGATCCAGGATAAGCTTGGCGAGCCTACGACTGATGATAACGAGACTGATGAGGAAAGTGTCGATGAAGAGGACGATGACGAAGACAAAGAGATGGAGGGGTAGAAATGATGTTAAAATGAACTTGGATATTGCGAAGCGGATCAAAAATGGTTAGATAAAACTGGGTTTTCCAGGTACTGAATATGAATTTTTTAAGGGCTCTTTGCTTTGTCCGGTGACTTTCCCTCCTGCTGTGTATTATTATATGCATGCGTATACATGGCGTCTAGGGTTCTACCTAAAAGGCCTGACATTGATGGTCAACTTGCCTACATATAAACTCCCTTCTCTTTTCAACACGTCTATCGCTTCCTGCTATTTTCTCACGCTGCCACTTGCATCTTCGCCATCTTGTCGACTGGCGCGTCGTCGTCGTCGCCTTCCTCGTCGCCCTTCCCTGCCAGGCCGCTCTCCCACAGCTGCTTGCCGGTTAACTTCTTCTCCTCCTTGACTTTGAGCTTCTTCATCTCAGCCAGGCGCTCCTCCTCGGCTCTCTCTTTAGCCTCGGCCATTTCACGGCGGAAGGCCTCACGCCATCTAGCAAACGACTCTGGCGTCACAGGCTCACCCTGGAACTTTTTGTTTTCCTCGCGCTCAGCTTCCAACGCAAGTTCCTCTTGCGCCTTGTCTGCCGCTTCTTTTCGCTCAGCTGCCATCTGCTCGGCTCTCTCGCGCACCCATGATACCAGGGTGAAGATCATGGGCATGCCCAAGTTCTCCTGCACCACTTCCTTCATCCCTTCCATTATCTGGTCGCGATCATCGGCCACAGACAGGTATTTGTGCCCTGACACGCCGGGCACCGTTAAAATGTCTAGAATAGGCTCGACGTCGGGGTATTCTTCGGGGTAGCGCACGTTAAGGAATAGTGATGTAGTGGGCTCGCTGTCTTCGCTATCGTCGGCAGGCATGTCCAGCGACACCAGCACTCGGTACTCGGTTTCCGATACAACTACAAACACCAATGTTAGTCGCAATATGCGGGCTAAAGCTATCGGGCTGGTCGCTACATGCCTGTGATTTCCTCGGGGAAGATGGAGTTGAGCACTTCACGCTCCTCGTCTTGCTCCTCAATACCCATGATGGCAGCCGGTTATCCTTGGTAGATGGCTGGTTAAAGGCCCGCGTATAAGAGAGTGTAGATGTATATCAAAAAGCAAGGTCTGATAAGACTGGGTGTCTTTATTAGTTGACAATCGCAATTTTCCCTGACGATTTTGCTCAAGATAGCAAGGCTGCGTGCGTGTGTGTGTGTGTCCGTCCGTGGTGGTGTAGGATTTCTTTTCCTACCTGCCCCGCCAAACAACAGTGACGGATTACGACAGGCTTCTGTTTTAGCGAGTCAGCGCCTGAAGCAAGCCCTGTTATTGCTCAAAACTGGACGCTATAGGGGCTTGGCTGACCCAGGCCTTAGCGCTCATTAGGGCACTTCCATCTTTTTGCAGGCATGTTAGAGTGGAGAGTAGTGGGGTAGTGCCGACGGACGACAGCCCGGGCTTTTAAAGCTTAGTGTGATGTGATATCATCCAGGTTTATTATTCGCGGTCACCTTAATTGAACTTGACTGCAAGTTTGTATTGTATGTATGACAGACTTTTAAGACTGTAGTGGCCAAGCGCCAGCAGATCCTATGTTGAGTCTATTCTATTGCAATTTTATGCCAATCCACTGCCTTGAAACTCTGCCCACGCTCTATGGTACATGTGTAGTCGATCTATCTTGTGTTGGCTAGACTCGCCCGACAAGTCTCTTTACATCTTAAGTAGGTCATAGAAGTGTGCTAGTTGTTGCAACTATGGCCCTCGAGACACCACGGCATATTCTGTTGTGGGTGTAGTACATATATTCCGTAGTCGCCGTCTCTAGAATGCAGTAGCAAATCATGGAGACTAGAGACTAATGCTCGGCTTGCCTAACCTTGGTCAGAGGCCGTACACTCAAAGCCACTGTGTCTCAGACAGGCTGCATCGCACCTCAATGGGTTCTCGCAACCCTTCAAGCGGCATCCATGTGGCTTTAGCTTTGTCTTGAAAGACATGAAAGCCGAAGTAGCCTCCAACAAGTCTATCCCTTCAAAGCTCCGTCACGACTTTTTCTAAAAGGTTCGTTCGATATTCCCCCACAGCTAGTAGTTCAAACGTCCTTTCCTTCCTTTGTAACAACAGCACCGGCTTTGTCATTGTCACAGTCAAGACCCAAGGCCTTGAGTTCAAGAATAAGCTCATCAATCTTCCCAATCTTAGCGAGCTGTTCAGGCAGTAGCGTCTTTCCATCGCTCTCTTTTTCTTGGAGCTCACGAGCCTGCTTAAGCTTCTTCTTCAGCCCACGAGCCTTCTTCTCAAGATCAACTTCCACCTCAACTATAGGGGCTTCAGATTCAGTCGAGTGAGCTTTCGCGTCTTCTATGGACTTGCTTCCCTTTTCTACTGACGCAGGCAAAGCAACGTTTTCAAGGGACTCGCTTGGGGTAGCAGTTTTTTGCGAGGAATCGTCTCGTCTCCAGGACATCTTGAGATGGGCTGGAGACTTAGGAATGGATGATTGATTGCTGTAGGATCGTGTCGGCGTAGACGGAGTAGAGGAGATAGGGGTTTTAACAGAGGGCGAAGCACGTGCAGAAACAGCCGAAGAGGAAGACGTTATAGGGGGTGTATTGTTTGTCTCGGAAGCACTTCTTGAAGGCGGTGTCGGCCGATCCGTGTACTCAGCACCAGGCGGTCCGCGGGCATGATGCTGAGCACGACCTTGGGCAGCACGGGGACGAAAACGCTCTATGTCTTCGGCGGGGCGGAAGCCAGGGCGGATACGAATGGCTTTGCGCGTGGTGCCGTCAGGGCGGGTCGATTCGGGAATTACGCGGTTACCACCATCATCGACAACAATGCCGGCAACTGTAGGAGTCGTAGGTGGCTGTGTAGGGGACATTCTAGGAAGCCAAGGCCACAGATATCGAGATATGATCTGCGGGTGGATAGGATCTCAGGATAGACGATGAGAGCTACGACCGAATCAAGCCTCGAGTTGCAAAACAAACAGGTTATATAAGTTTGAGCAAACGAAAGCGCAGAGCAAGAAAACAGCCCCCGAAAGGCAGCCAGAGTAAGTTAGAGGCCAAAAAATGTAGATTCTGTGTTTGAAGATGAGGTTGAAATCTCAAGCCTAAGCTAGAAAAATCAGTGGAAGAGACTCCATTTATTTTTAGATCAGTCGGTCATTTAACCCTTAACCCTAGCTACTCTACAGCTTCCACCTCTATACTGAAGTCCGGCTCCGAGCCAGCTACGAGGTTTCGAGTGTTAAATGTCAAAGATTAGCTAGCTTAGAGTAATGACAGACTGCAGGACCATACTGCGGGAAACGGGCTTTCACTTGGATTTGATGTACGGGGGATAGGCACACTGCTAATATTGACAGCGGCTATAACGGTCACACTTGACAGTCAATGATGATGGAAACGTGCTAGGCTAGTACAGGCAATACGAAAACCTGATGGGTAGACAACTGCGCAAACATTCCATCCGTTGGCCTATCCGTGAGATAGTACATCGCTTTTGACAGGTTGTAAGAAAGGCTCTGTCCCTACTATTGCTTACCTAGGCGTAGATAAACTATATTTTACTGTCGTTGTCTCTGCCTTTCATGACACTTGATAGGAACCTTCTAGCCCAAGTGACATGGGAAAGAAAGTTGGATATTGCTACAGGTATTTTAGATACGTAAATAGCGAAGCCACGGTCACTGTGTTTATGTCTGGTATCAAGAGCAGCTCCATGGGAGTGTTCCTTGACACCATTTTCATTTATGATAAGGGATTATACGCACGTTGACTGTGAAGGGGGTAGTCCAATTGTATTATATCTTGAGCCTATTGCATATCTAGCAGGAAGCTCAGCTTCTGATATACGCCCATCTTGCAAAGTCCATATGGCTGTCTTTGTGCCTACTGGCTCGCGGCTTGCCGTGGTACTCTCTCCTTTCCTTGGCCCATTTCTATTGTTTCTTCCCGACATCTACTCTATTTCCAGAGCCAGTGAGCGCCTTCATAGTATTTATGCCTTACACTTCAGTGGCCTCAGCTATTTAGTCCATTGGAGAGACCTCTGTCCGTTCTTTACCAATCTGATCTTGATCTAGTATAGTATTGCTAGCTATCACGTACAGGAAAAACAACGAATGAAAGATAAGAATTGGCCACTATAAGCATACTACACAAAATCCCGTGGTCTTTCAGATGTACACTGTCCTGTGGATTCCAACTTCTCACTATAGCTTACTAGTTTTGGTAGTAGGGGCAGTCCAAGGTCACCTATCTCCGTGCACGTGGTATCTATATATTCCCGACAGTAACCGGAATGCCTACCCTGACGTCTCCAAACACTCGTGGAACAGGACAGAATGTATCCATATTGTCAGGTCACAAAGTTTAATAAACTGTTTGGGTATATACTGATACCAGAGGAAAATGCTTTAATAGCCAGCATTGCTTCTTATCTCTACCTCCAGTATTTCAGAAAGAGCCCACAGTAGGTTGTACTAACAATGGAAAGGAGACCGGTTTCAGTATTCTGGCTCCGCCTAACGAAAGGACGCCATAGTCACCTGGTCTTAAGCCGCAATTGGCTTTTATTAGCACATTAGCCAACCAAATTTAGAGAGTTTGATCACTATAGACCCATTATAGCCTCCTAATCACTCTCTTTTTACCCAACGTCTCACAATAAAGACCCTTAACGCTTGACAACATTGCTCAATAGACCGTGGCAGTTTTACTATGATAGTTCCTTTTTTTTTTTCGTATTCTTACGACATTCATTCGCCAGGACACTCTCTCGTGCATCTCAAAAACTGGATAGATGGTTTTGTAACTCATGCCTATTATCAATAATGACGCCGGCCATAGCCCGTATCTTTTAGACATGTGTCGTTGTCCTTACGTGTTGACGGCCCCACATCTATCGGCAGGCAAATGTGGGGCCACTCGGCTTCATTTATAAGCATGGGAACAAACAGTTGGTTGTCAAGCTTTGGATATCATCAACACCTTGACGTCTAGTTCAACGACCAGTTTTTTGAGGACATTGGTCTTGTAGGGGACTTCAACGGGGTCTCTAAAGCCTAAGGTATCTCACTAATAATCAACTATCCGAGGTAGTTTCCAAATATCATAAGCTGAACCTGGACTCACCGTGGGACTGATGGAAGAAGACCCCAGAAAAGCAAGCTTCATTACAAGATAGGCACTACACTCGGCAGGGAGTCTCACTTTAATCTCCAGAGCCGTGAGATCTGTTATTGAGTTAGCGGTAGTTTCGCGACTTCACTTGATGTTTATGATCTGGTCTTAATGAAGCTTTCCTTGGTTGAGCAACATCAGTCAGAAGATATGGAGTGAATATCTTAGATATGCCAAGACGGGGTAACCCATCGTATTGTTACATTAGGCCTAAAAGAGTCTCTCATCTGGCTTATCTTGATCTCGGAATCATTCGTGCAGACTTGATGCCTAATCGCTGCGACCGTTACAGTGTGTGAATGGGAATGCAGCTTACAGGTAGGGACTTATCCATTGGTCCAGACTTCTTCCCATTATCTAAGGATATCACTCGCAGCACTACGATTGTGACTTGAGGCTTTGAAGGCTGCTGCTGACTAGGAACCACCTAGTTGTACGCATACTTACTGCTGTGCCACGTACGCTTACATCTAGGCACAGTAAAACCCACCCATTCAATCTCACCATCAAAGCTATATTACCCCAACTAGAATGGCACCATCATAGAAGCCTAATCATTCAGCTCGGCCAAGTATGTATTAGTCATAAGACCTTTCTCATAGGCTTTTCGAAGGGGGGATGAGGAGAGGGGAAGGAGGAGGGGAAGGGGCGTTTATTATTACACATCTCCTGGTCCCCCGTAAAGACAAAACAAATATTCGAAAAGCTACATGACTATCTTTCGTTTCATGCCGTACATCGTGTTGAAAAGACCGACTACGGCAACCATACGCTGGGTCTCAAGCCATAAAGCCTATCTAGGAACGGTATCTGCACTACTAGCCAGCACATAAAATATTTAGTACTTCTTCTAGCTTTCTCTTATCGCTTCCTCTAGGGTGCGTATATTTCATGTCGTAGACGTATGCCACATGTGAACCCTACAGAGGCAACCTTTAAGTAGCTACATGTAATATTATTATCCAAGAAAACACCTAAAACACCTTGCCTAACCCATTTATACCTAGCTTAACACGACTTATATATCCTCCCAATGCACTAACGATAACCCAATAACAATCTGTTTTCCCTCCCTTTAGCAAAGGAACTTGTATATCCGCTTCCACTTCGGCCATGACCGCCGCTGTGTGTGCTCCTGTGCAATCAGGAGAGGCAAGTTAAAGTCACGACGGCCCGTATCAACGTTGATATCGGACTCGGAAATAAACGACGTACGGTACCACAATTTGTGACCGACATAAAAGACTAGCACAATGGGCACAGCAAGATATGCCAGGAAGAAGTTACGCGCGAGCTGCGTCGCTGTCATAGTTTGGTATCCAATCGGCCATGCCCCAACCCAAAACTGGGCCCCCAGGACAAAACAATTGAGTCCAAAGCCAACATATGAACCAAAGATACCAACCTGTGATTGGAAGGCAAGTTCTGAAACAGCCCGGCCATTGGCAGCCCAGGCGCGACGAAAGCGAATATGCGCAAGGCAGATAGAGCCCCAGGTGAAAACAGACGATAAGCCTGACGCCGCTAGTAGCCAGTCAAGCACGACCGACTGCTGGGCAATGTCGGCTAGATAAGCCACCATTCCAATGAGTCCGGCTACCAGAATAGCAACAAGCGGGCGACCCTTGCGATCGATATAGGATAGAATCTTGGGCGCTTGGTTTTGGTCTGCCAATGCTGCAAGGGTACGAGAAGATCCGAAGACGGCGGAGTTGCCAACTGACAGCACCGAAACAAGGATAACGGCGTTCATAACGGATGGCAAGACTTCAATTTTCGCATGCTCAATCGCAATGACAAAGGGAGACGCGTGGGCGCTGACGCCAGTACGGGTATAGTCTGTGAGTCGCTCTTCAGTGTAAGGCACCAGCAGGCCAATGAGCAACAGGGCAGTGATGTAAAAGATGCTAATGCGCCAAAACACCTGTTTGATCGCCGTGGGCAAAGACTTCCTTGGATTAGCTGTCTCAGCAGCCGCTAAGCCAACGAGCTCGGTACCAGCAAACGAGAAGGCTGCTATGACAAATACACTACAAAGACCTTTGAACCCGTTATTAAAGGCCCCTGGGTCAACCCAGTACTTGCCGCCAATATACCCAGTTCCAGGGTAGCCGCCACAATTCAAGACAATGCCTAGCAGACTTGCCAAATAGTTAGTAGAGCTTAGCATAGCCAGATACTAGAGGGGAGGACTACTCACATAAAGCCAAGAACGGCTATGATTTTGATGATGGCAAAGGTGAACTCGGCTTCACCATAGCCCTTGACGCCAAAGAGATTGGTAACCATAATAAACACTAAAAACAGTGTGACAAACGGGGCTCGCGGCATGTCCTGATCCCAGTAGTTCAAGACTATAGAGGCCGCTATGACTTCAAGCGGCAATACTACAACCCACTGGAAGGCATAACTAAAAAACATGTTAGTACGATGAACTGCATAGTGTTAGAGATTATGACGTACTTCCAGCCCATGGCAAATCCCCAAGAGGGGTCGAGAAACCTAGTTGAATAAGATGCGAAGGAGCCAGCAACAGGGAAGGCTACAGCGAGTTCGCCTAAGGCTTGGCACGTGCAATACAGCATAAAGCCAATAACAGTGAAGGCAATCAATACCGAAGCAGGACCTCCGGCTTGTAAAGCCTTTCCAGATGCAACGAAAAGACCAGTGCCTATTATTGTATGCGGGGTTAGCCAGGACTAGAGAGTCTAAGGATTCAAGGCTATCAAAATACCTATGGAGCCACCGATAGCAATCATTTGCAAATGGCGGCCCTTGAGTTTGCGGGCTAAAGCAGAATGCGACGTCTGCAAAATGCTCATCTCAATGTCGTAGTAGTGGCCGCCATTTGCCAATGTTGCCGCCCGAATTTGGGCCTCTTCCTTTGGATCTCTGGGGGTGATGCGCAGAGTAGGATCGCGCTTGAAGCTGTCGATGAAGCTAGATAGAAATGGTTCTTTCGGCTTAACATCGTACATGGGCTCGCGCAGAGTAAAACTGGTGTCTAGAGCCCATAATTCGTTGCCAAGTTTGAGCTCGTTGAGCTCAATATCCCGTTTTGAACGTCGCAGATGTCTCATGTCGGCAGTGAGACTGAAGAAAGTGGACCGATCCAGAAGAGAGGAAGGAGAATAGGGTATCTTCGTAATCAGTAGTCGTTGATACGCAAAAAGGCGAAGAGGATGCAACCAGAGGTACTACTTATTTGCTAAAAGATAAGGGAAATCGGGCAGTAGAATAGGTTTCGCAGGAAGCACATAAAGCTGTAGATAAGGATAATACTATATATATGTATGCGGTGCAACTTCGTCAAGATGTAGTAGCGTGCATGTATATCGTCACTATCGGCAGTTTAGTTTCTCTCAAGAGATATCCGCCGAGGACAATCTTTTTTTTTTCTTCTTTTCAAGTCCACGTATTCGAGGGCATCGTAGTCTGGCTTTGTTTTCTCTGAAGCGACAGATTAAAGGGGAAAGGGAGGATACCGACAGACACGTCGAAAGAAGAGGCGAGTTCTTTTTTGCGAATTCAATCAGATTCGACTCAGCCTAGCATTAGACGCGACCATGTCCCCACAAGATGTATAGTACAGTCAGACCAACTGCAAGTAATAGAGAAGCCTGTCGGACGGTTGAACTCTTGGTGTTGCTGCTGTCCGTGGGTTGATGAGGAAAATATGAATCTTGGATCAAAAGACGAGATAGGCGGTGGTGCGCAAGATCGCAGTACGTCGGTCGAAAAACAGCGAGAGAAAAGGAAAACTGCAGTGCACCGATAAAAGTGGACGTAGCCTCACCAAATAAATTCTCTAGGAGAAAAAGAAAAGGATATTGACCCAAGCTTTACTAAAAAGCAAACGCCAGTCGTCTTGAGCCATTAATATGGCCTCTGTCTTTGGTGCTACGCCTCAAATAGCGTCTTTCAGTTTCAACAGAGGAGCCAAGGCAAGCAAGTGGCCCGGGCTGCGAGGCAATGGATGGCCAAGATGGCACTCTAAATAAAGACATGTCGCGATGCCCTTATTGGGGATGTCTATGGGACGAGGATAGAAGAAGAAGCAGAATAGTTGCTACCATGATGAAGAGGACAGATGCTTTCAGACTTGTAAAGCGACACAGAAGAAGAATCAAGATGGAAAGAGCAAAGGAAAGGTTTTCACCCAGATCGGAAAAACTTCGGAGAAACTCCCAACCACGAAAATTTCTCTCCATCTACGTCAAGCGGGCTGTATAGCACGAGGAAGCCTCAAAGCCCTATCTAGACTCTCAGTATCTCTTTTTTTGCCTTCCTCTATTCTTGAGCTACCTCTTGAAGGCTTTTCCTCGCCTGCCTCATCGTCGCGTTGTTCTCGTCGCGATCGATCAAACAGCCACCAAGCTGCCCATCGCCATCTTCTACTTTGGGGCTCACCCCTGCACCCCTCCTCCCTGTCCTGTCTGTCTGTCTTGATTCTTTTTTTTTGCCTTGGTCCAATCCATCGTTCCTTTTACAGCTGTCACAGCCCAGCTAATCGCGATAGGCCACTATACTGGGACAGAAGATTCGTCCCTAGTTCCACGACAAATCCGATTACCAATAATACTACGTTCAGGGGGCCAACTATTCTGGTCACCAAACGTCTTGCTCCTCCAATCATCCACCGCCTTTTTTCCTAGCTTTGTAATATAGACTACTTGGTCGGGCGCGGACGCTCTTCTTGTTGTCACCGATGCTAAGAGTTGGCCCGAGTTTCCGTAGACTTACTTGCCAGCTCTGAGCCTCATAGTCAACCCTCGTCTGCTTTTGCACCCGTCCCTCCAGAAAGGGAGTCAGAGACAAGCCTTGTCATCTTTTGAGACAGACAACATTAACATTGTCCTCAGACTCTTCACGGGAAAAGGATCCGGTACCCCCCCCCCCCATTCTAGAAATCTCTTAACGCGAACATGCACATAATACAGGCGAGGCTAGCCAGGGAGGCTGTATTATTATTAGGCATTTCGGCCCACGTAGCCGTAACGCCCTGAATACAACGACTCATTGTTTCCTGCCTCCGGGCAAAGCTACAAAACATCCCGATCTCGCGCTTGTAAAACTCGTCGCCGACCAGGGAGCCTGTGGCCAATGAAAAAGCCCCAGAAACAATGAATACCGCCTTCGACAAACAGTGCAGCTTGTTGATTTGCACTTTTTCTAGCGCCGCCACCCGCTGAAACCTAGCCAGCATCTCCCTAGCGCTAGGCAAGACTTGCTTTCTGCTCCATAACTATCCTGCTCTCTTTCCGAGAGTACCCGATACAGGCTTATAACACAAAGTCGCCAATAACCATGTTAGTTGTGGTACATATTGGCCAAAAGCGGAAACATATACGCGGCGAGCACTTTTGAGAACAAAATTCTACAAGACCACCTAAACTATTTGGTTGTTTCTCTCAATGTCTACCTACCGGTCTACGTAAATTCAAGAATAATTAGAAAACCACAGAAAACCACTAGGAAAAGTAGCAAATGCTAACTCAGTCAATTACAGTCGTCTGCGTATCTGCTTGCGAGAAAGCAAAACGAAAGTCTCAGTCGCATTATCCTGGCGACGATGGACCGGGATTTTCACAAAAGGGGCATGTGACCAAAAATGCGACCAACCATTGAAAAGCGTCCTTTTTAAATGCACTACCATTATCTTGCCTAGCCTCTCCTATCTGTTATTTGTTTTCGCTACTGGTTTAAAACTTTTCAGTCCAGATGACTACATGCGTGTCCTGAGGCCAAAACCGGGAAGGGTGGGCTATCATTGTCGCTAGCAAGCCACAGCTCCTTGCTATGAACGGTGACTGATAATTCCAATTTTATGACATCTGCCTCAGGCCCTCAAGATAGAGCCCGCAGTATGCTCGCCGTCCTCCTTATTGAGAAAAAAAAAAGAAGAAAATAAGGAAGCAGTGAAACTTCTGTTCCGGTTCTTAACGTATATATGTCTTTGTTTTTGTAATCAAATATATAACCACTTAAGCCCATACCTGAACTCAAGTCCTCATACACATCGCCGCTCACTCCCACCATACACATATTACTTTCGCCATCATACACTCTTAGGCTTCATACCTATTAAAACAAAGTCCCCTACGTCCATCATGTCTTACAGCAAACTAGGAGGACGCTTCTGCTCTGTCCACGTTAAGCAAAGCCTCCCTCGTCGTTTAACAACCAACAGCTATTACACAAAGCTTGCTAGCCCATACGCTTGCCAGAGCAGTCTTCGGCGAGGCTTTGCCTGTACGGCCGCCAGCCACATACGTGACTTCTTCCCTGCACAAGAAACAAAAGCCATCCGCACAACGCCGCCAGCTTGGCCCCATCATGGCTACACTTATGACGAAATGCTCCAGGTTGTTCCGGGACACCGTGAGCCTCGTACCGTTGGCGACTGGGCAGCATGGAAATTTGTTCGTCTCTGCCGGTGGGGAATGGACTTCGTCACTGGCATGAGCAAGGCCCAAAAAGCCCAAGCCAATGTACCGGCAGGACAGGTAGTCACTGTGAAGCCACTGACAGAGGCTCAGTGGGTAAGTAGCACTCTCCTACTGCTATCCTCGCTACCAAATGCCGTAGTCTGCTTCTAACACTCGTCTCTTTCGTCCCCTTAATCTTCTAGCTTATTCGCTTCATCTTCCTCGAAAGCATTGCCGGAGTTCCAGGTATGGTGGCTGGCATGCTTCGCCATCTTGGATCTATCCGCCGTTTGCGCCGCGACAATGGTTGGATCGAAACCTTGCTTGAGGAAAGCTACAACGAGCGTATGCATCTACTTACGTTCCTCAAGATGTGCGAGCCCGGCCGCTTCATGAAATTGATGATTATTGCCGCCCAGGGCGTTTTCTTCAACGGCATGTTTCTGCTGTACCTCATGTCCCCGCGCATCTGCCACCGCTTCGTTGGTTATCTGGAGGAAGAAGCCGTCCACACCTATTCCTGGTGTATTCAGGAGATTGAGGCAGGACATTTGCCAAAATGGACAAACGAAAATTTCCGCATTCCAGATATTGCCGTGTCGTACTGGAAAATCCCAGAGGGCCACCGCACCATGAAAGATCTGATTTACTACATCCGCGCTGATGGTAAGTGCCTTTTCTTTTTCGTTCCTTGCTTGTGGCATACGAGCAGCCTGCTAACCTTTTCTGTCTACAGAGGCTACTCATCGTGGTGTCAACCATACTCTAGGAAACCTAGAGCAGAACACTGACCCGAATCCGTTTGCCAGTGTCTACAAGAAGGATTACAACAAGCCCAACCCGACCCTCAAGCCTACCGGCTATGAGCGCAACGACGTTATATAAATGGCGGGAGGCTGCGTGTGTTTTATTGTTATCATGGTGCACTACAAAGTCGCAGTGAAAACTCCTTTGGTATGTGTATGTCGGACAACTCACCACTCTGTGACTTTTCTTTGTTTATTGGTTTGTTTATTTTTGTTCTTTTTAATGTACAACAAATAGAGCGATATATTCGCATAAGTAAGTAGCCTTTTCTTTAATCTCCAATCTCGGCCTTCCGTTCTCTCTCTGCATTGTGCATTCACGGCTACAAGACTAGACCAACTTTAGCTAGCCACCGTTTATAGCAATTGTAATGTAACCGAATCTAACGTTAAACATTGTACGCGATAGACAAGGATATTATTATATGGAGGCCTCCTGGCCTAAGGGGTCTTTTATACACTTTCACGTGAAGAAGCGACTGTTGAGAAAACTTCCACAATGTTTCCCGGGGGATTATCGGGTAAATTGATAAGACAAGGCTCTTATCTGTGGAAAGAGGGCGAGAATAAACGGAGAGAGGGGTAAAGGAATTTTTTACCAAGCTTAATATATGAAATTTAAGGACCAATTTCAACACTGTCCACATGTTGTAAACCAAGCAGTAAGCAGCTAAGTCTAGTGAAACCCTAAGCTAGGTTTGCAGGATCACATGATGCTTGTCAAAAGTCTGCCTTGCCATGGCCGGCCTGGCTAACTGCTAACGGAACTTATCTTCTTCGTCTCATCTCTTCTATATTTGGAAGTAGGCGTTAGATACGAAAGCAACCCTATTGCTGCTGCCCAGGTAGGTGATCTCAGGGCCTACCAAACCACAATACAAAGCATACAACTGTATACCAGATGACGCAAGTCATCAGGCAGTCAAAGAAAGACTCTTCGTTGGCTTCAACATGGGGCTGCATATACACTTATCACTTATGCACACATGCATATCGATAACAGCATAAGAAACAAATGATGACCCATACAGTCAGTCATGGAAGCATAGGAACAGGGCAGGCCTAGAACCTGGCCGGGATGTCATGATGTGGGGGGAAAGAGAAAACAAAAGTGTTTGGCAGACAAGACCATAATACCATAGTTCGTGAGTTGGCGCAGTCAGGAGCAACAGAACCACAGGAGAAATAATAATCAGAAAGGAAATAGATATGAAAGCTCGAGTACACTACGGGTCGGCATTCCTCTCTGCATGCCCTCAACCGAGACTATAATCTCAGAGTCAACCACCTGAAGCAAAGGCTGAGTCGACGTAGATGAGCTGTGGAGAACTGCAAGTATATCTATGTTGTACGTGTGTATGTGACGCCCATTCTAAGCGCCAGCAAGCGACTCGTTCTCTACTTTGCTGCTCTCGCCCTGCCACTGCCACTGCCACTGCCACTGCCACTACAAGCTTTGTCCCTTAGTCTTGTCTTTCTAAGCTTTGTTCTTTTGCAATTATCATGTAGGCCGTTTGTTGGATCCAGCTTCCAAAGAAGAAGGGGAACAATGAAGAAAATAAGAATGAGAGACATGCACTAAGGATTTGTTGTTGCACTGCCACAAAGACCAGAGATGGAGGGAGGGGGGATGAAGCCAGGTTTCAGGAAGAGGACCGAAGAAATACAGGGAGAAGGGAAAACCTCCACAAGACAGGAAGGACAGAGCATTCATTTGCTTGGTGAAATATTTTCGTCAAGACGAGTATGCAAACTTTTCTTACCATTCTTGGTCTAAGCATCGAAATCGCTTGGCTTGGCTTCTCATCTTTCTCTTCTCGTCTTGGCTCATGCAGTCTAGAAGCAAGACAAGGCTCTTTACCACCGTAGACACCGTCTTCTACGCTTTCTAGAAGCCCAATGAGCAACAGGGGGTCTATTAACACCAAGAAATAAGACAAGAGAAGCAGCATTAGCGAGCATAATAAACCAAGGCTAGCCTATATGCCGGCTTAGGCTAGACCTAGTGCTGCTTAGGAGAACGAAATACGCCACGAACTCTCGTACTATTGCCCAGTAACAGCAGTCTTGATAACAAGATCCCAGGCGATTCACGAGCAAGTTGAGTGTGTCTAGCATAACCATGGTAAAAAGTCGGGCACAAAGCAGCCAGAACTACAGACACAATGCTGTGCAATTTTCCTGGATGGCGATCCCCGAGGACGCTTGATAAATACCTATGGTTCTACTTGGCCATAGGGTTGTGTTCCTTGGTGCACTGACAATACGATAAGTAGCAGCTTTTTTTCAATGCATTAACATTTTATGACATGTGCGATATACCTCGGGCAGACATGGTGGCCAGGTGTATCAGCTTCCAGACCCCCCTCCCCTTTCGTGGAAGCAGAATCCAGGGCCCAAAACGCCGCGATCGCCTTGTTTCCTCTTCGTCGTCGTCGTCGTCGTGTGTGCATGAGCCAGGTATAAATCTTCACAAGTTCTATGATGGGCCATCGTTAGCGTGCATCCTATTGACTTAGCCCGAAGCTACCAGTGGTCGCTTCTTGTTCGTTTCCCTGTCTATGGCCCGTAGGCTTTCCTTTCACATAGCACAAGAAGCCCACTGACATCATGGCTCCTAGAAGAAGTCTGATGTTAGTGGACGAAGAAGATTGAGGCTCTGGACTCGAGGTCTGAGGGTGGTGGAAAAGAACCCAAGGTTGTTTGTTGTGTGGGAGCCAGCCCAAAGCAGAAGACAGGGAATAGACCAAGACGGCTAAAAACACCATATCAAGGGGGTAGAGGGCGACCTCCAGTTGATGGTCATCGGCTTCAAGAAGCAAATGTACCAGCACTGCAGCTCTCTGATCGGTGGGTTACAGTAGAGTTCATCCCCCTATTTCTGTGTACTTTATAGCAATGTATGCAGTTTCATGGCCGTGCGACTTCCGTAAGGCTACACGATGCACAGCAATAACAAGCTGTGTGACGTTTCGACAAGAATAATACGGCGTCTTCTTTGACATGAAACAGACTGCTGGTTTGAGAAGAGTTTCTTGTCTTTTTTTTTTTTTTTTTTTTTCTTTTTTTTTTCCCTTTTTTTTCTCCTAATTCCTCACGTTCCCTGCTTCGCTCTGTGCTGGCTCTGGTCGAGCGGGGTACTTGGTATCTGCGGCAGTATACGACGTGGTCCCAAGTACTCCGTGCGGCGGGATAAAAATCGGACGCCAGCTACTGTATGGATATGCGCCCTCAGAAAGGCTACAAATGAGATCACAATAAGACGAAGACGGTCTTATGGCCTGTTCTGGCCATTGCCCAGAGCCTGGCTGGCTGCCTGTTCTTTCCTTTGCCAGCACCGAGACTCCATTTAAATTTTCAAAAAAGGCTGCGACAAAGTTCCTGCCCTTTTTGAGTAAGTGTCTGTAATGTATGCACCATCTCACATACACACCACACCCATATGCAATTGCAATTGTACATAAATATGGTTCGTCACTTTGGGGTTTCGCGCATCTACGTCGGAACGCACTATATTAATACATGCACATTTCATTTTAACGCCTTTGCTAGGCCGGTTTTTTTGATTGATTTTGGGGATGAGTGGAAAAGAGAAGGAGCGCACGGGGAGAATATGCAGTTGCTAAGTCCCAAGATCTGTTTCCACCTTCCTCTTCTGAGCTACTTCTCTTCCTCTTCTCCTCGACGAATTTCCATCTCTTCTTTTGCACTTTCTTCTCTATTTTCTTCCCGTCTGTCCTGATTTTATATGTATATGCATGTATTTATATACACATATATATACACACCTTGGTCGCTCTTTCTTGTGTCCAGCCCTGTTCTCATTATTCCGTTCATTAAACCAAGAAAGTAGTTTTTCTATTTTCCTCTTGTTCATATTACTTGGGAATAGCCGACCCTTAAGCTTGTGCCTAACCCTCGTGCCCTTTTTTATCACTTCTCCCACCCTTCACACGCACTCTTGTGACTGCCCGCTATTTCTCCCCCTCTTTATTTCCTCTTTGACTTTCTCTTCTTTTTGCATCATTCCTCCGTGTCAACGAACTACGACGCTGTTTCCAAAATCTCGAGTGCATATACACAAGCCCTATTAGACGTCGCTCTTTGTCTTTGCAGCAGTCTCTCCGGCTGCCCAATCTTCTCTTATTTATCTGCAAAATCTACCTGTCGCCTTGTCTACACTAAAAAAAAAAGAAAAGAAAGGAAAAGAAAAGAAAAATATATCAGACAAAGAATAACTCGCTCTAAATCCTCTGCTACTGAAGCTTCCCTTCCCGTCTTTCTTCGCTGTCTTCTCTTCGGCTTCTCTCTACCATCACTACTACACTGCACCCCAGGCGCCCAAAACTTGCACTGCCTCCTCACTCTCTGAGCGACTCTGCCTTTCCACCGCCAGGACACTCGTCTTCACCATCAGCAAGGCAACTTACTTATTGTCTCCCTGCTTTGCTTGGAATTCGGCAGCCTGGTCGCTTGTCCCACATCCTGGCTTGTGTCGTCGTCATCGTCTGTTCCAATCCATCTTTGCCTCCTCTTCTCTCCTTCTCCCTTCCTGCAACCAATAAGATCACACTGTCTTATTCCCATGGATCCCCAGCGTCAAAACCACCATAGTCGCTCAGCGTCCTCCGCCGGCCTCAACGACAGCTTTATAAAACATGAATCAGCTACCTCTTGTCCGACTACCATTGACGTTCCGCCCCCCTCTTCCATTGGACTCGGTCTTTGTTCAGACTCCCAAGTTACCCCGTCTTTCGATCAGCCCCCACCAGCTTCTTCTTTACTCCACCTTCGTTCATGGGAGATCAAGGCCCAGTTGACCCATCAATGGCCCTCACTCAAGCTGCGCAATCGCAAGCCTTTTCTGGTCCTGAATATACTGATACAGACTTCTCCTTGTTTCCTCCTACAGGTCTTCACACGAATGACCCCGCCTTTGACCAGCCGCTTTTTGAGCAGGTTATCAATTCCGGTATAACGTCGCCCCAGATCAACCCGTCTTCACCAACCACCGCACACCTTCTCAAGCCCGAGCCGCATGCCTCCCCCGCTATGATGCACAACCACTTTTCCTCTCCTCCTGGCGGCCATTCTCGAAATGCTTCTCTCGGTCCACAAGACGCTCTATTTATGGGACAGGACTGGTCGGGTGCGTCTTTCCAAGGCCATCGCCGCTCTCCATCCGAGTATTCCGATGTTTCCAGCGTTGGTGCTCCGTCGCCTCTCATCACTACTGTGGATGCCTTTGAAAATGCCATGGATCCGCGCCATTCACCAATGCAGCGCCCTATCGATGCCACCGGAATGTACCAAGATGTCGACTTGCGCATTAGCAACCTCAACTTCTCGGATCCACATCATAGTCCTAACATCGTTCCCGGCGCGAGTCCTTCCCATAGCCCCGCCATTTCCCCGCGCATAGTACCCGTGACTATGTCCACAGACCTGGGTTCTCCGTCGAGTTTTGGCCTGATAAATAGCGCCAGTCCTTATACTCCAACATACAACCCAATGTCGCCTACGCCGGAGTCCTTTCCTCATATGCGCAACGCCTCCGTAGACATGTCTCAAATGGCACCGCCTGCCATTAATATCCAACTGGCACCCGCACCAAAACCTCTCGACGATCAAAGCCAAGGTCAACCCATGAATTCATCGTCATTGACACCTCCAGACAGAGGTGAGCACTACATATCCAACTAGAAACACGCCATTTCAGCCACTAACCATCTCCCTTTCCTCCAGGTCGTACCCGCCCTCGGTCTGTGACCGATCCCTATAATGCATCGCTCAGAGCAGGTAACAATACACTGTCTCCGAACCTTGCGGCCTCAATGTCTCGCAATGACACCCGATCGGTATCTCCCGGCAGTCGAAATTCTGATATGTCGCCTTCACGTCGTCGACAATCTACATCTTCTGTTCCCAACAATGTGATTGCACTGCGCCTAGCTGACCCAGAGTACCAAAACTCTTCAGAGAACGGAAACTCGCGCCGCGTACAAAAGCACCCTGCTACCTTCCAATGCACACTTTGCCCCAAGCGCTTCACCCGTGCCTACAACCTGAGATCCCACTTGCGCACCCACACCGACGAACGGCCTTTTGTGTGCACCGTCTGCAGCAAAGCTTTTGCTCGTCAGCATGATCGCAAGAGACACGAGAGTCTGCATTCTGGAGAAAAGAAATTTGTGTGTAAAGGTGACTTGAAGGCTGGTGGCTCATGGGGCTGTAGTAGGCGCTTTGCTCGTGCAGATGCTCTTGGAAGACACTTCCGTTCGGAGGCAGGGCGAGTTTGTATTAAGCCGCTACTTGACGAAGAAGCTCAAGAACGGCAACGTGCCTGGCAAGAACAGCAGATGGCACAGAACATGTCACAACCTATGCCGCCTCCGCAGATGTTCGGACCCGACGGATATCCCATGGATGATTCAGGCGGATACGCCCTGCCACAAGCGCTTTTGGCACAGTATCCGGCTTTAGCTCAGATGAACTGGTCGCAACTTGGGCCTAACATAGACGAAGATATTTCAGGCCGCTCGTCCTTTGAGGCTAGCGACTACGAAGAAGCGGATGAAGGTGGCTATGTCAGTGGTCCAGGAACGGGATTCGGAGATGGCAGCATGCCGCAGGGCTATGGTGACCTCAACTATGCTAGCGATTACGGACAGAGCAATCACCGATGAGCCTCAACCGAGGCTAACTGTCGTTAAATTTACGGCCTCATACATTTCGCGAATGTGCGGTTCAAATCTATGCCCCCTTTGTTTTTTTTTTTTCTTTTTCTTCTTTCTTTCTTTTTTCGATCATGTAGATGTACATATCGTTTGCTCTATTTCTGTTTTCCATCAGCGACGCTAGAGCTCATATGGTGCCGCATTGCTTTTTTTATTATTTCATTTTCTTTTCTTTTACTGCTCAATACTCATATAGGCGGAATTGATTGTGTTTGGGATTTGACGGACTGGGATAGGAACAAGTGTGTACTTCTGCACATACAGTCATGAACGAATAAACACTTACACGCAATAAAATGAACGCATATGTTACAAGGCACGCTAATAGTAGTCCCAATAGTGGCCTAATCATATGACACGGTGCAAATCAGATGCCGATAGCTGTGTACGTAAGTATTGTACATGTGCTCAGGGGCAGGGCAGAACTATGTTCTTACCAAGGCCAAAACGTACGATATCAGCCATGTGCCTCAGCTTTGCTAAGCATGGTCAGCTGCAAAGGCTCTTCTCTCCTTATGGGAGCAGAGAGTACACAGCGTCTCTTGCATGAATTAGCTTGTCCAAGTTTCTTTACTCGTGCATGTAGAGTAATACATCGGCTTTTCACATGTCCTTAACGCCGCTCAACCTCCCTACCTAGTAGCAATTCAATTTTGCCCATGTAAAGTTTACCCGGCATATACCCCCAGCATCGTGCAACTTCCCTGAATGCACCCCTGAGAAAAAGCCGACTGACTTTTTTGGAGCCATCTCGCCACTTTCTTCCAAGTCGTGAACAATTTGGCAACTACCAGCATACATCTTATTTAGCTTCTTTTTTTTTTTTTTTCTTAACCGTTGCTTTTCTCTTCATACCCGACAGAAAGACATTCTTTTTTTTTCTTCTTCTTCTTCTTCTCTTGCTCTTTAATTTAGTAGTTGGTTGTCTTTCTTTTTTTTTATCCTTTCTATACCTAATATTCCCCTTTTTCTTTTCTTTTCTCTCCTTCACCAGATTTCGGATCGAACCGCCCTTTTCTACTCTGTTTATATTTTGCTCTTGCTTGCTTGACTATACACAATGCCTGCCACTCGACCAACGTTTACACGCGCCGAGATTGAGTCGCACAACTCGCCCAAGTCATGCTTCATGACTATTAACAACAAAGTCTATGATGTGACCGATTTCGTCGACGACCATCCCGGCGGTGCCGAACTCGTACTTGAATATGCCGGCAAGGATGTTGCCGCCATTCTGCAAGACTCCGACTCCCATACCCACTCCGAGGCGGCGTATGAGATCCTTGACGAATGCTTCGTAGGATATGTGGCTGGCAATGTCATCTCCGACAAGACCGGTGGCCCGCAAGACCCTGACATGATCTATGAAAACGACCGCTGGGTTCACTCGCGCACAGGCATGGCAACCGAGGACGATCTGAGCAAGGACACAGATATATCAGACGATTACAAGAAACACAAGTTCCTCGACTTGTCCAAGCCATTGCTCATGCAGGTCTGGTTCGGCGGCTTTTCCAAAAGGTTTTACTTAGAACAAGTCCACAGACCCAGACACTACAAGGGCGGGGCGTCGGCACCGCTGTTTGGAAACTTTCTTGAGCCGCTGTCTCTAACCCCTTGGTACGCCGTGCCTATCATTTGGTTGCCTGCCGTCGCCTATGGCCTGAATACCGCACTACAGGGCGAGTCTCCTTTGACAGTTTTCAAGCACTGGCTTTTCGGCTTTAGTCTCTGGTCTTTGATTGAATACGTGCTTCATCGCTTCCTCTTCCATTTAGATGAGTATGTTTTTCTGCTACACAAAGTAGCATAGCTCCCTCCCTTCTACCCCCCCCCCCCCTCCCCCTCCCTCCAATGCGCCGTAATACTTCTCTGTCATGCTAACCTTTTCTCTCCGTCTCTTTAGGTGGCTCCCCGATAACCGTGTCGCACTTACCCTGCATTTCCTTCTTCATGGTGTTCACCACTACCTCCCCATGGACAAGTATCGCCTTGTCATGCCACCTGCACTATTTGTCATCCTTGCTACGCCTTTCTACCGTCTATCAGTCGCCATCTTCACGTACTCATGGCACTCTGCCGTAGCTGTTTTCTGCGGCGGCGTCTTCGGCTATATCTGCTACGACCTTACGCACTACTTCTTGCATCACCAGAACCTACCTCTATGGTACAAGGCCCTCAAGAAGTACCACCTTGAACACCATTTCCTTGACTACGAGAACGGCTTCGGGGTCACAACCCGATTCTGGGACCGTGTATTTGGCACGGAGCTTGTCGGGGCCGGAAAGAAGAAATAAATAAATAAAAAGACATGAGCAACCTCGGCCTTGGATGTTACTGGTCACGTCACTTACAACACTTAATCTGTTTCCAGTGATCAATACATTGGCATCTCCTTTTATCACGGATTTTCTTTTTCTCTTTCCTATTAAACCTTCCATATAATCAGTTTTCTCAAAGTCAGTCGCATTTCAGCCCATGTCCACTGTCTCCCCTACTCTCCCTGTGTTGCCCTTCTCCATTCTATACAGATGACTTGGGCCAGGCCTCCTCGCACAACATCTGTATTTGATCTGTTCTACGATGTCTTCGGATCAAACGGTTGCAGCCAAATTCCTTGACACATAAGGCTCTCTGCAGGTCCCTGTTATCTGTCTTCCTCTCCTCTCCTTCCCAATGCTTTTGCCAAGATACGACGTAATGAGGCTGCCGCGGCTTATATTGTACTGTACATGTTTCTCACTTTATCAATTATTCTTTATGCTCAGTCTCTTTTGTTTTCTCATTCTTCTGGATTTCAATTTTTTACTGGATAGGGGGCCATATTCTTTTGTTTTCATTTAAAGAGCCGCCTGTAAACATCAATCTTCTTTGGGGTTAATGAACCACTACCTATTTAATATCATATTTAATCAATTTCTCACCCCTAGATCAGCCGTTGTAGTAGATAAGTGATATGATGGTGTGGCCAAAGTGGCCTGATTTTTCTGGTGACTTTTCAAGCATATTACACCATCGACACTTTCGGCGTCTGCCTTGCTGGCAATATTAATCATGGCACTATGAGCGTGCTTGTTTCCATGTTCCGTTACCGCCAATTTTAGACTGAAATTCACTCCAACACGCTGCTTTTGGTGTGTAGTTTGCTTGTTTTTCGTCGGAACTCTGCTACACAAACTTTCCTGCGATAGTTTCGTGCTACGTTGGAGTATGGGACTACATAGGTGACGATTCGCTTATCTTCCGATCTTTTCTAGTAAATTCCATTGTGCAGTGCTGTGCTGTAGTTTCCATTTCTCAGTCTCATTCATGGCTCATCCATGTGTAAACACAGATAGTACTAGCTCATTAGATGAACCACTTGCAAATCTTGTAGCATCCCACCGAATGCAGTCTCGAAGCCATCAGCCCCCTTTTGGCTTGTGTCTCACGCTAGCCAGGCTCTTCTGAGTTACACGGGGCTTTTTCCAAGATCCTGTTTCTTTCATTGTGACTTTGTCATGGCGAAAGATCTATGGAAAGTCTCATAAATAAGCCTTTGCGGCGCCTGTCTACTCCATAAGGGCAAGTTATCCCCAGCATCCTAGTGCTGTCACTCCATTACCATGGTATAAGCCCTAACCCTATTGCTCTATGATGGAAGATTTGTGGCTCCGCTCATCATAATCAGAGTGGGGTTGTCTGTTTTTTGATTGGTTATAAACCTATTTATTCACTTGCTGTCTTGCTGCTAAAGATCCCTACCACTATTAGAATGTCAATTACCCCACAGAAGGTTCTATTCCTGCCCTCCTACCTGTGTTGGGCCTTGTTAGCTTTGAAGTTTTTTTTATTTTCTTATTTTTCCCTCTCTTTCGCTCTCGGCACTTATGTCATTTTGAGATCTACCGTGCCATATCCCACAAATGCTAGACCTAGCTTGAATGTATATTTTTGGAGTTCTAATTCATGAAGTGCAAGGTTAGGCCCCAGTCAGCTGAGAGGTCTTATTACCATTATTACTTGGTAGATGAGAAGATTCTGCTGAGCATGTTGGTGTGGTAGATGTGGTTATATATGGTCAAGCTGGGTGTGGCTAAAGTACCTTGGAGAAATTAGCCTAATGGAGCATGTGGATGGCGCATGGAGATGGTGTACTGGCTAAGAGGGAAACTTGATGTGTATGCTTGAGTAGATGTGTACACATAGGAAACACTGGCTAAGCTGTCAAAAATTAAACAGCGCAAAGACCCCGCGAAACGAACAACACCCCTGTGGTCTTGCTGAGGATCCTGTCCCGCAAACAAAGTGAACGTTAATTTAGCTTCAACACATCAAAGACACCTGTGAATCACCGGGAGCCAGGACAATGAGCATGGTATGTGCCTTGGTGCTGCATATGACGTTAATATGGAATGCATGGGCTCTGGAGGATGTCCCCCCAGACCAAGGGAAACTGGTTTATCTGCCGAAGATGGAGAAGGCTACTCCCTGACATTGGCGTTTTTATTTTTATTTATTTATTTCCCATTTTTCTTTGTAGCATCTTCTGATGGCATTCGGGTTTTATATTCATGCAGCCTGTCTTGCGGGTGAAATAGGGGTGGCGTTGGTAAGCCTGTGCCAGAGCCAGGTCCTAAACCTTGATCTCGGTTCATTGCGTGCTACTCCCTTGTCGCCGGGAACTTTGCTGCCCTTGTTGGCAAGCCAGCTAGTTTTATGATGATGTCGATGGTGTAAAGGGCCGTCCACGTGTAGGTCGCATCGTGTTGCATACGTCGCGCAGGCCTGGATCACGGCCCACAGCAGAGTTCAAGGGTGGAAGCATTGTTCAGACTATAGCTCGGTAGCGATCCGGAGAAGAGGAGGGGCTATGAATCAGTGCGATCCATGCTAAGCATGCTGGTGTTGTTCGTTGGGGGCCTGAAGTTCATCAAACTGCAGTGCTGTAAGCTTGAGTTTAGGCCAGAGGGAGGGATGTTTAGGGCTTATGAAGTTGGTCCTTCTGCACCCCCTTTAAAAGTGAGCGCTAGAAGATTCAACAAAATCCCCCTGAAATCAGCTCGTGGGCTCTGGCAGGTTCTATTTTTATGGGCCTCGTACCTTTTCAAAGGACTAGGAACTCCCTCCCCCAGCAATGGACTTGGCCTGTATGCTTCTGGGGGTTGCCTCGTGTAGTTTTCTAGCCTTTGGCTGTGCCCCACTTTAAACATTTGACTAGAGCCTATTTACGTCCTTTTTAGTTTCCTTCGTCAGAAAAGCTTTGTCGCGATTGAGACGACTGAAGTTGGTTGACATTGTACTTAGATCTGACGTTTCGCGAGAAAAAAAAAAAAAAAAAAAGAAAAAAAGAAGCCTGTAGCAAAGGGGACAAGGTTTCATAGTTGCGCAGGTAGAGATCAATCCAAGAAAGTTTGCCAACAGCTTCACCTACAAAATCGCATCAGATAGCAAACGCAACGTGTATAGTACGGAGGAAATCGCTGACTAATATTCGGCGCGTAAACTGAGTGAGAAACTCTGGGAGAGCAACTGCGCTGAGCAAAATAGTGTACTCGCATCTTTTCTGAAAGCTAATGCAATAATGCAAGGCCAACAGGTGTCAAGGTAATTACTCCCACCACCCTGTGAACACGCGCGCACTTTCCTTGTGTTCTTCCGTCGTTTCCCCGTTTTCCGCTTTATTCACTTCCCGTCTTTCTTTGTCCCGCACGCCTTTTCTAACCTTTTTTTTTTCTCTCTTCTCTTTTCATCTTTCTCCAACATAAACCTCTTCCCTTTTTTTTTCTCTCTCCCTTTTCCTGACTCCCCCTCAAAACCGCGACCACAAAAAAACGCCGGCGCTGTCTTGCAAATCTTTGTTGGGTTTTGTTCACTCGCGCACTTTTCATTTCAGCTCGCCATCAATTTATCGCCAATTTACTTCTTTTATTTCGCATTGTATTTTTTTTTCTTCTTTTTTTTTCGACTTTGTTCGCTCGCTCACTGATCCGTTCGGCTGGTTCTCCCTTGGTGCTCGGGCTTTCTTCCCACCTTTTCATCTCTGTCTTCGTTTTTTCTCTTTGGTTCTTCTCTCTCCCTCTATTTCTTTGAATCCGCGTTGCCCTTCCTTCGCTGAACTGGCGCCCCCTCTCCTTGATCACGTCACTTGGAATTGTAAAGAACGATACTCATCCCGATAAATCGCGGGCTTTATTTTATATTGATTATCATTGTACTTCCGGCTAGCTAATAGACGACAAATTCCGCGATACTACTCTCTCTACCCGACCTCAAAACCCTCGGCCTTGATCGGCAGCAGTTGGGCTGCATTTTTCACCCGAGGGATCTGCTGCGACTGCGCGCCTGTTACCTGGTCTCTCTGTACACTGCGAAAATTCGCCATCGCTTGCATTTCCTTGATCTTTGACTGCATTTTTTGCGACCTCGCGACTGTCGCCTTACCAATTATCACCCCTCAATAATCTCTGGCAAATAAGCCTACGTTTTCCTCTACCAGGTTTCATCGGTATTCCCACCATACCCACCGCAACGCAACCTATATTATCTTGCCTTTACTATACACGCACATCCATCGAACATCACAACTGTATCGTCGGGTTTTTGCGATCTTTTTTATTTCTATTTCCTACTTCGCTTAGTTTGGCTTGCGTGGTTTTTCGCTTGTAATTTTTTTTTCTCTCTCCAGGCGTTTCCAGCGCGGCCTAACTGCAGAAAACTCTTCTGTACAGCCCCAATTTCTAATTCTCAAGCTGGCGGCTGTAGCAATCTCATACGCCGACGTCGTCTTTGACGATCGCCTGTGCGAAGTATCTTCCTTCTCATCGTCAGCTACTAGCATTCTACAAGACCAAGACCAAGACCCAGAATTTGATTTCAGTGCAGCTTCCGCTGTTTCTACGTCCCATCTGGACACCCCCGTTTTTCACCACACACCCGAAACCACCGACCCAATTCAGGAGGAGACCTTCTCTTCCGAGCCACAAGCAAAGTCGCCGATGATGGCGCAGCTCATACCTCAAGTCGCCCCCGAGAAAAAGAGAGTCAAGGTTTATGTTCTCCAAAACAATGACTGGTACGATAAAGGCACCGGCTTTTGCACTGCGAGCTATATTCAGACTGAAGATAGTCCAGAGCCACAGCCCCAAGTTTATGTTAAAAGCGAAGAAACACCAGATACATGCCTCTTATCTACGATCATAACCAAAGATGATGGCTTTCAAAAACAGCAAGATACTCTTATTGTCTGGACTGATCCTCCGACCGGAATCGATATGGCGCTTAGTTTTCAAGAGGCCGAGGGCTGCTCCATGATTTGGAAGTTTATCAACAGCGTCAAAATGACGTTTCCACAAGATGATAAGAACATTGATGGAGACCTTGCTATGGAACTTGTCCCCTCCTCAGTGTCATTACCAGCCGCAAACCTGAGCGAGCTTCAGGACATTGATCAGACCATCCGTTTCCTTAGCAGCCAACCAACAAGTCGAGAAGGGTTGTGCAAGTTCATCATGACTGAGGACTATATACCTAAGCTTATCGTGCTCTTCCACGAAGCTGAAGACCTTGAGTCTCTCTCTGACCTACATCTGTTGTGCAACATTTTGAAGCAAATAATTCTCTTGAATGATAGCTTCATCATTGAACAAATAGTACACGATGATTGCATCATGGGTGTTATCGGCGCTTTGGAGTATGACCCTGATTTCTCTAATCAAAAAGCTAACCATCGACAATGGCTCAACAACCAAAAACGCTTTCGCGAAGTTGTCAAGATTGCAGACAGTCGTATAGAGTGTAAAATTCATCAAACATATCATCTCCAGTACCTCAAAGATGTCGTTCTTGCCCGGGTTCTCGATGATGCGACTTTTTCAATCCTAAACTCACTCATATTCTACAATCAGGTTGCTATTGTGCAACACATCCAGAGCGAGCCTGAAATTTTGAGCGATCTGTTTAGTGTTTTCAATCCCTCAAGCTCATTGGCTACGCGCCGTCGTGACGCTGTGATTTTTATACAGCAATGCTGCACAATAGCCAAGAACATCGAACTCACTGCACGCGCCTCTCTTTACAACAACTTCATTGCAAATGGCTTATTGAGGGTTATCAACTACGGCCTTAAACATCAAGATGTGTCCATCCGTGTCGGTGCTACGGATATCATGGTATCAATGATTGATCATGACCCACAACTGGTTCGCAACACTATGTACCGCCAAGTTGCCGATGGCCAGCCGCCTCTCACTGATAACCTAATCGATATTCTGCTCACGGAGACCGACTTGAGTGTTAAGAGCCAGATTTCTGATGCCATCAAGGTACTCCTTGATACCGTTACCACCAGCCCTTCACCAGCTTGCACCCAGCAAATGATGCGTATGAACCCCGAAATGGCCAACCAGCTGCGCCAGCGCCAAACTTCGGAGCCACTCCCACAGCAAGAGGAGTTCATTAAGCGATTCTACCTTAGCTCAGCGGAGCGGCTGTTTAAACCTTTGATGGAAGTGGAAAAGAGAAAGAACATGGTGTTTAGTCTGAATGAAGCTGCGCTTTTCGGCTACTTGATAGATATTCTTATATTCTTCCTACGCCAGCATCATCTTAGCAAGTCTTTTGTCTTCAAGCATGACTTCACAATCCGTCTAACCAGGCTATTTGAGTCAAGAGAAAAGCACCTGAAGCTGATTCCAGTGCGCTTAGTGCGCCACATGCTGGGGATGCGACAGGAATTTTGCCTTTCGCATCTCATATCACGCGATTCCTTTGTTCCCATCTTTAACCTTCTTCGCAAAACTCTCCCACGCGACAACCTCGTCAGCTCGGCTTGCTTTGACGTTTTCGACTACATTAATCGGGAAAAGATACATAACGTTGCAAAATATCTCGTAGAGACACATCGCGATATTATGGAATCTGACGATCTGAAGAAATATCATGCTTTTAGGACTATGTGTGCCAACTATGACGCTAGTAAAGGCTTTACATATCCTTTGCCGTTAACTGAACTTGACAAAGTTATGGCATCATTATTCCGTCCTCGCCAATCACCAGAATTGGTCGCTGCTACATCGGAGGCTACAGAGCCAATGCCCACTACGGATAGTGAGTACTGGCATGCCTCTGAAAGCGAGGGTGACGGAGACACGGTTAGATCAGTTCGATCTAGAAGCACTTCGATCATGTCAGGCAAGCCTCTTGTTGATTATCACTCTGATGAAGATTCGGATGAGAACCCTGACTCTGAAAATGTTGAGCCAGGTGAATCGATAGTTGAGCTTGGTGCCGGATCAGATGATTCCGATGACCCAATCTCGGGAGAGATTGACGACGGCCGTCAGGATGGCAATGAAGATTTGAAGAATGACGTGAAACACGTGACAGACGAGTCAACAAGGGAGAACACGCCATTAGCCCAAGAAAATCCGGAGGATAAGACAACTCCGGAAGTTTCTACGCCTCCCCGTGCATTAGCAAGCGAGCCTACTACTCCTACATCTGAATCTCCAGGGACACCTCCTGAACAAGTAGCTTTGGCGCCTGCGGAGCGGTCTTCGGAAAAGAGACGCCGTGAAGAGGAAGACGACAGCGAGCTTTCAACAACTATTAGTAAACGGCGGCTTAGTTCGTCATCGGCAACCTCATCTGTCTCGGTGTCGAGTGGCGTTAACATACTCCGTCGCAAGACATCCTATGTAACCAGTCCTAGTACTGGAGCCTCTAAAATCGGGATGAATGTAACACAGTCTCCTGTAACCACGGGATCTGGCGGCTCTGATACAGAGTAAATAAAATCTGGTATTCTAGATAGAGGCTAGACGCTTGAACGCAACCTAGGGAAGGGGAATGACTTTCTTGAAAAGGTACAGTACATAGGGAGCCAGAGAAGCCGTAGCGGGGGAATTGACGAATGAACGAAACCTTTTTTTCTTTTTTCTTTTTTCTTTTTTTTTTTCCTTTCTTTTTTTCTTCTTCTCCAACCTCTGTTTATTACTTGTTTGCTTGATATTTGGCCTTAGCCATCAATATTTTTATTATTCGATCAAGCTCTCAATACTAGCTGTGTTTTCTTTTCGTCCTTGTATGATGTTCTACTGCGAGTAGTCAGCCTAGCTGTTGCTAGCCGTTGGGGAAGTTGGCGTGGTTGTATATTCCTTTTTCGGGGGGTTTTTTTTCTTTCTTTCTTCTTTTTTTTCTTTTCCCTTTTACTTTGCTTCTTTCTTCACAAGCTCTTTAGATCTTACGGAATGGGAGGAGGAGGGGCGGGCTCGTTGGACAACGGGGGAAACATAGGTGGCTATTGTTATACTTTTCTTTCGCTCATTAATCATTATATGCTGGGATGATGCGAGCAAACGTAATTCGTGAAGTGGATGAGAAAAAAGAGATGCGGTATATATATATATATGTGTGTGTACATGCAAATACTGGCCGCTTCACCTGGTTTTTATACGACAAAAAGAAGCAAATATACAAGAAAACAAAGTAATGCGGCTGCTGTCCAGACGGCTTGTGAGGGTATTAGAGAATCAAGTAGGAGGAAAAGAAAATAACAAATAACAACCGTAGAGTAGAACAGTGTCTTGGCCTCTACGTACGAAGCTCTCGGCGACTATACACACCGAGGGTCCAACTTAGCCGCAGCACCGCCAAGCCCCAGCCCATCTTGATGCTGTCCTTGACGACATTGACCTTACTCCCACTGACCTCGTGCCAATTGACTGGCACCTCAGCAACACGGATACCTTGTGTGGTGCCGATGACACTGCCGTCGGGCGCAGTGATGGGGGCTGGAGGTGACGACTCGGCCAGCATGAGCATCTCAATATCAAAGATCCAGCCCTCGGTGCGCATATATGGAACGATATGTGGTAGAGCTGCGCGCGTGAACAGCTTGAAGCCGCATTGCGTGTCTTTGATGCGCGACGTAGCCGCGGGAGTGAGAATGGTTAGGACGAAGTGAAAGCAGCGCATAAGGAAATTTCGGAGAGCCGAACGCTATAAGGGGAGAACGAGAGAAAAGAAAAAAAAATACTAGTCAGTCGGCTATATTTGGAAGAAGAGCAAGACAAGAGAGTGCATATCAAGGCGGAAAGTTGGCAGCTATGAGCAGTGAGTAGGCGACGCTTACCTTGAGAATTTCGGGGTTCTTGACTAGACGTGCACGGCTGCCAATGGCAATACCCCGGTTTGCACCGTCAACCACTTTTTCAACGGCTTGAACAAGCTTCTCTAGATCGCTGAATTTGGTGGCACCATCAGCGTCAGCAAAAAGCACATGCGCGCCGCGAACATGGCGAAAGCCATGGGTAACAGCGCCGCCCTTGCCACGATTCTTGGCGAGCCGAACAATGCGCAGACTATCGCCCAAGTTGTTCTCTGCAGCGAACTTTAGTGCGGTAGTAACTGTGGTATCTTTGCTACCATCGTCGACAATAATGATCTCATAGCCCATGGGCGCACTGTTAAGCGGGGCAGACGAGGCAATGTTGTGCCGGCCATAGACACGGTCGAGATAGGCAACAGCTTCGGTCAAGGTGGGCAGAATGCGCTCTTCTTCATTATAGGCAGGGAAGACGACGCTGAGTTGTAGCTCGGCCGCTTCGAGTGGCTCGGATTCTGGGATGTAGAATTCGCCAATGTGGAAGTTTTGGCTCTGTAGGTGACGGTCGTCGGCAAGCCAGGCGTCAAACCAACAGGGTAGAGTCGAGGGAGGGGAAGCGTTGCTGGGGCTTTTATGGCTGTTGGCGGGGGCGTAGATGAACTTCTTTTCGGAGGGATATGGGAGACGAGGTTTTGGGTGCAGTAGACGTAGAGCTAGAGGCGCACATGTCAGGCCAAGGGAAGCCAGAGACGCACATATTAGAAGAGCTAATGAGAGACCCGATAGTTGTGCGGCGAGGAGCGAGGAGATAATGCCGATGAGGACAGCCAGCAGCGAGCGCTGAATTGGCATAGAGGCGGGCATACCAGCGGCGATACCTCTAGTGAGAAGCACTGTGTCGAGAGTTCTACAGCATATAAATAGACACAGTAAGGAAGCTAGCTAGGTGACTAGAGTGCTAGATGTTTGTCGCAAACGGTGACAGATGGTGAAGACGAAAGAATCAACGTATAAAGTGAAGAAGCAAGTAACAGCAGAATGACCAAGAAAAAAAAAAAAACAAACCGCGAAGCTGTTAAGCTGCAATTCAAGAAAAATGATGTTCCTTTTCTGGGTGACGTTGATAGTGAAGCAAGGCTGACGGATCTAAGAGGAAGCGTGGCTTCAAGGAGCATGGGCCACCATGCAAGGCTGGCCAATAATATGGCATAGCTAGAGATTAGAGTAAAAAGTGACATCTAAGACGCTTTTTTCGCTACAACATGCAGAACGACGTTGATTAGCACTTATTGATTTGTGGCAATTTGAGCCTCCCATAAGAAAGAGAGAACAAAAGCAAATTTTGCGACCAAAGACAATGCTAGAAATTAGAGTAAAGGACCGAAAATAACACAGCAAGATCATAGCCCGGTCTTAGGGCTTCAATAACTAACTAGCAAATGGAAAGGGATGATATCAAAAAACGCCGAAAAGATAGGCAAGCCACACCGCCAACACGGCTCTAGTTTTATAGCTTTAGACGGAGAGGCACTATCTGGTGTAAGCAGGGGCAATTAAATAATGGTGAGTAAGAAAGGGTAGAGAGAGTTTGTACAAGAAATAGGGTAGATAGAACGAGCTTGGAGAAGAAAGGGAATAAAGACAAAGGACAGTAGCATCATGGAATCGTTCTGCTTGGTAACAGCGTTTAATAAAGCTCATAGTAAAAGACGGGTAGGAACACCACTGAAGCTTTCCACAGAATAAAGACGAGGTCCATGACAGCTAGAGGTATTAGCACAAAGCCGGCTACATTGTTGACAACCATGTTCCAGCCGTTCAGCCAGATGGACAAGAATGCGACAGTGAAGAAGTGGTTGAACAGTGTCATAGGGTGATGGATTAGACCACCTAGCAAGCCCATGGGACCTTCAGTCATTCCCATCTTGAAGTAGGCAAAGCAGCCCTGCTGGAGAGCTCTGAGTAGCCGGTTGTTGGCAGAAAACAGACTGTACAGTGCTTGGGCCAGCACGTTGATGATGCCCGTTAGGCTCTTGCGAGACCAGTAGAACTCAGACATGGAATTGTTGACAGCAGCAGTATCGGAAAGGTTGGGGACCTTGTCAGGTGAGAGCAGCTGTGAAATGATATAAGCATCGTTGAAGGCAACCGTCATGCCGCCTCCTGTCAAGGGGTGGCGCATGTTGAGGGCGTCGCCAGCCATGATCATGCCATTTGCGCGTTGTTTGCAGGCTGGAAGCCAGCTGTTGGGCATGCTGCGTAGGACCTTTTCTTTGGATAGAGCCTCAAGCATACACGGTCGCACCTGAGCTGGTAGCGTGGGAATGACATGATTTTTTATGTAGTTGCGAACACCACCCTTGTCAGGCATAGCTTCAGGAAGTTTTTCGGGGACATCAATGAGTGCACGAGTCTCATGGGTGCCGATCTGATATAGTAGTACGGGCGACGCGTTTCCAATGATGACATGGCCGCAGTTGGGAGCTGGGAGAGGGCAATCAATGAGCTCAAGGGCGTAAAATCTAGAGCGCACAATAGGAGTGCTTCCAAGATGTGTCTTGCGGAATTTGGAGGCATAGCCATCGGCAATGATGGTTAAAGCGCCAAAGAAGTAATCGGGCTCTTTTTGGCCAGTAGCAGGATTCAGAGTACGAGCCTCGACACCGACAATGACGTCGCTATGATCGCCGTAAACGGGTTTGGTGACATCCGTTTCGACAACGGTGATTTTGGGGTGGGCAAGACAGGACTTGCGCAGTTCGTTAATGAAGCGACCATGGTGAAAGCTCCGGCCTTCGGGTTGTACCAGCTCCTCGGGATCGTACTTGTGGGCGTCCTTTTTGTAGACTACTTGGCTGGTGGCTTTGTTAAGGGATGGGTACTGCAGACGGCATTCCTCGCCATGGTAGATGACATCAAAGCCATAGCATGGAATAGCGTCGATGCCCTCAAGACAATGGCCTAGGCCAAGCTTCCTCAAGGCAGCACAACCGCCCGGCTGAAGAAGCTCGCCGACAATGCGATCGGGTTGTCTCATCCAGCGCTCCAATAGAAGGACACTGCGTCCCTGATTTGCCATGGCAAAGGCAATGGCAGTGCCAAAGACACCAGCACCAACCACAACCACATCGGCCTCGCGATACTTTGCGCGAGGCACACCAGCGACCTGTGAGGGCACCTGTGACTTCGCGTCTGTATTTGAGGACATTTTAAAAACGATGGTATTAAAGAGGACGGGGTAGTTTTCACGAGGATAGAAGGGGGGGGACAGTCGAGAGGGGGCGATTCGAGAGAACGATTCGAGAGGCGGGCCGGTCCAAGACAGGAGGGGGCTTGCAGAGACAAGGACAGAGAAGCACGAGCGACGGCAATCTATAAAGAACTAGCGAACTATGACGGCTCAAGTAGGAACAAACAAAAAGATATGAATGAGCGTGTCGGCTTTGTAAAGCAACAGAAACAGAATGCAAGTCAATCTGAGCGCACAAGAGAGAAGAGGATAGAAAACAGGAGCCACGATGCAGAGCAGGTGGAATCGTAGCAGATTTAAGGAAAGTGACGTATTGAACTACTCTAAACTCTTGTGAACAGTAATAGAATGGGAGAAAGAGAAGGTTGATGTGGATGACAAGATGATGAGAAGAAAGAAAAATAAGAAAAAAGAAAAAAAAAAAAAAAGAAAAAAAAATAAGAAAAGAAAACGAAGCTTGTTAGCTGCAAATTGGCAACGAACCACAATAACATGCAAATGGCACCATAAAACAGCAGACTTTTGAGCGCTGGCCCGCTCGCCAATTCGCCAATAAACAGGCTTTACACCGCTGTAATATCAGGAATAACAGGGGACTCTAGCATTTTTTTAGTGGGGCTGCTGTTCCTGGCTTCCTCCTTTCCCTCTATTCTCCTACTAATACGAATACTAATACTAGTCAGTAGCTTAGTAGCAGCTCTTAGCTAGTAACACTTGCTTTCCCCTTGAACCTTTCTGTGGTCTCTCCAGACATGCCAGGGGCTCCGGCTGGCCTGACTTAAGTCTTGATTGAGTCTAACAAGAAAAGAAAATTAGAAAAAAATAAAAAAAATAAAAAAATAAAAAGGAGAGAAACAAAACAGAGGCGGGGCTCCATTTTCACATGTCAGCCAAACGACCATAAGACCCATAATTCGACCCCAGTGCCCTGTTTTGACATTTGGCACATTGGTAAACAACAAAGTACACTGTGCTGTTACTGTGCATTGTACTGTACTGTATCCCGTTAGCGTTGGCTAGGAATGCTGAAGATCGGGTTGCTCAGTGCGTACTCCTAACATACTGCTGTAGCTACGACATGCTCATGCATGCATGCATGTATGTATGTATGTATGGTCCGGTGTCATATTCCCATAACTAGGTATTGTCTTGTTCATTAGGAACGGGACTACATGTTCCATGCGTATTCATGCCCCATCCATATCTTCCGCAATTTCATACAGTCTCAACCCGCTGCACAACAACGGCTGTGGCAGCTCCACCTCCGTTGCAGATTGCAGCAACTCCATACTCCGTAGGCCTGAGCTGGTGCAGAAGTGTTGTTAAAATGCGTGAACCGGAGCTTCCCAAGGCGTGGCCAAGGGAGATAGCACCACCAAGGGGATTGACGTTGGCACCCTGGAGACCAAGGATCTGTAAGCTAGGTTAGCAAAAATGGCCCGCGCTGTCTTGTGTGTTCGCTATCAGGGCTTTCCTCCCGTTCGGCCGACGTCAACTTACCTTTTCATTCGCCTTGATCACCGCTGCAAATGCCTCGTTGAACTCCCACACTGCAACTTGGTCAGCTGTGATGCCTGCACGCTTCAGAGCAATTGGCACTGCCTTTGCTGGGGCTACGGGAAAGTCGACTGGATCAATAGCCGCGTCGGCGTGAGATACAATGCGTGCTAGCACACGTGAGCCCTGGCCATAGTCGCGTGCGATTTCGGCGCTGCCCAGAACCAATGCACTAGCACCGTCGTTGAAAGTTGATGAGTTGGCTGCTGTGACGGTTCCAGTGCCATCTCGCACAAATGCAGGCTTCAGAGTTGGCACCTTTTCCGGTCTGACGTCAGCAAAGCCCTCGTCTTCGCTAATGACAACATCGCCCTTGCGGCCCTTGACTACCACGGGTGCGATCTCTTCAGCAAAGGCTCCTGCCTTCCACGCCGCCTGGGCACGAGCATAAGACTGGAGAGCGTATTCATCCTGCATTTCCCGCGTGATGCCGTGTTTGGCGGCCGTCTTCTCTGCACACACGCCCATGTGAAACTGGTTGTATACATCCCACAACCCATCTTTGATCAAGCCATCCTCCAGCGTTACATTGCCGAAGGCTGGCTGCAGGATAGACCGCGCCTGATAGTACGGCACACGAGACATATTCTCCATACCGCCAGCCACCTGGGCATCAGCTAGGCCTAGCTGAATATTCTGGGCGGCAAAAACAACGGCTTTGAGGCCAGAGGCACAGACTTTGTTGATGGTAATGGCCTCAACTGTAGGGGGAAGACCGGCAAATATAGAGGCCTGGCGAGCTGGTGACTGGCCGACGGCGGCCTGCAGGACGTTGCCCATATACACATCAGTGATCTTGGACACTGGGACTTTGGACTTTTCTAAAGCGGATTTAATAGCAGCGGCGCCAAGCTCAGGTGCCGAAACGGTCTTGAACGAGCCGTTAAACTAGAGATGGGTCAATATTTATGTGATTCTACAACTGAAATAGACACAACCAAATAGGCAAACAAACAAAACAAACGCATGTACCTTTGCAGTAGGCGTACGAGCAGCACTTAGAATGTACACATCTTGGATTTGCTGCTGGCGTAAGGAGACATATGATGAGAAAGACCGACGGCCTAGCCGTGAGGAGCACTGGCGGATCGTGAAGAGCATGGCCAGAGCGTGCTGGGTACCTAGTCGCGAGTAGAGCACAAGAGAGAAAGCGTATCAAGGCAACAAAGAGGACAAGTGCCAAGGGACAATGATAAGAAGACAGTCCAAGAGAAAGGCTGTGCAGCAAATTGAACACATATAATTAAAGGCTGCTTAGATTTGGAGTTGCGAACAAAAGACTGGTGTTTCACGTTAAGTAATACATGCTGCCTCCGCACACTCTTCGTTAGCCGGGATGCCACCTCGGTACAGCTGATAAAGCCTCAACCCTATCTACTCGGTGGCGTTAGGGTTTGGTATTGTCGATCAACGGACACCCAGAAATGCTTGCATGGCCAGCAATCCAAGAGCTAATCTAATCCCCTGGCGATTGAGGAACTGACTCTGAGTGCAGTTTAACCTTGATCTTGGCTTTGTAGACGGGTTTGCAAGATAGCCGAAACCACAGCCGATACTGCCTAAAGGCTTGAAGGAAACATGCATACGACGAACGTCCAAGATTAGAAACAGAGACACAAGAGTGTACAGAGCTTATATGCCGGGTTGGGTTCCAGGCGAACGGAGAGACAAAAGACCAGGAGAGGGCAAGCCTGGTTAGCTTAGCCGTGGGGTTTTTATCTATTGCTTGTTTTTATAGGCGAGAAGATGTAATTCGGCAAATGTCAGGTGAAGTCGAGCCATTAATTAAATCAAAGGCAAGCTGGCCTTGATGAGCCTTGCTGAGTAGCGACTACGGCGACTACAGCGACTACAGCGACTACGCTATTGGCTACCGGATAGCGCTATAAACTGACAAACAGGCCCATTTCTAGCGGTAATACCCACTAATTTCTAGCTTCTACAAGCCTCGCCTCGCCTCGCCTCGCCTCGCCTCGCCTTCGTCCAAGTCCAGGGCCGAAGCAAGGGCCCCCACTCTTCCACTCTTATTACTGCACCGCACCGCACTGGACTGCGCTGCACTGCACTGTAATACACCCAATTTACAACGTATTACAGACTGCCAAAACGTCATGGAGTGGAGGGTGGGTAAAAGTTAAAGGAAGATCCACACTTAGTCCCTAATGTCCATCTCGACTTGTTAGGCCTTCCTTTCCTCCTCTTCTCACTTCTGACGATCTTGACTTCTTACTTTATCCTATTGCCCTTTGCTCTTTGCAACATTTTTCTTCTTTTCATAGGTTGGTAGTGTTTCATCTCTTACATAACCTTTCTTTTCTCCCTAGCCACAACTCTTCCCTCTCCCCCCCCCTAATAGCCTCCAAACAGTGACTCTATACTCAGCAATACGGCCATCACAACAAGCACGCCATTTGCCGTCACTTCACATTTTAGTCTAGCCGCCACCTTATCACATCCATCGCCCGCCATGTCTACTACCGCTCGTAGACGTCTCATGAGAGATTTCAAGGTATGCAGCGCCCATTGTTTCGCCATCATTATAGGGGTCTTGGGTCTTCAGCCTCGTCTTCGTTTCTTGACCCGCCCTTCCGTCCTGCTTGCGGTCTGTCTGTCTGCTAACTTCTTTGGACTGGGCCCTGTTCTCTCTATAGCGCATGCAAACCGACCCTCCAGCCGGAGTTTCTGCTTCGCCCGTCCCGGACAATGTCATGACTTGGTATTGCCTACCTCACCTCCTGCCATGCGCATTTGCCACACACACACACACACACACACAATTCACGGCTCCCTGGCATTCAATACTGCTATCAAAATCCATTAGGGCCTTGCTTTGGCCTCTCATTGCCATACCGCTCTTCATTGGATTTCCGTACACATTGCTTGTAATTGGAAAATTCCTCTCTAACACCCGTGTTTTCCCCGTCTCTAGGAACGCAGTTATCATCGGTCCCGCCGACACACCGTTCGAGGATGGAACGTTCCGTCTGGTTATGCAGTTCGAAGAACAATACCCTAACAAGCCCCCGGCCGTCCGGTTTATTAGCGAGATGTTCCACCCGAACGTCTATGCTACCGGAGAGCTATGCCTTGACATCTTACAAAACCGATGGAGTCCTACGTATGATGTCGCTGCCGTGTTGACGAGCATTCAGAGGTGAGTACGGCAGAGCAGTTTGGGTTGGCCGCCTAGACCATGTATCGCATGCTAACTACTCGTCATTCTTCTTCTTCTTCTTCAAGTCTGCTTAATGACCCGAACACTGGTTCTCCAGCAAACGTCGAGGCGTCGAATCTGTATAAAGATAACCGCAAGGAGTATACCAAGCGCGTACGCGAGACGGTTGAGAAGAGCTGGGATGAATAGGTGCGCAAAGCAGCACATTCGCCAACAATCAGGCTACGGGCTATGAAGTGGCGGAGGATGGTAACTTTGCTACCATGGTTTCGCTGTGTACAATGGAAGTATTACAGGTCCAGCTAACGAGCTCTGGTATGTAGGGTCTGACTGTAATATCGAAAGAGCCCCTACTACCTACCGGGCTCTTGGTTATGCGCACTGCACCGCAGGACGCAACTGGCGGTTCTCGGAAGCTGTCACCAGCGTCGTGCGATGCTATGGGCTCAATCCTGATTCACCTCCACGTCATTGTCCGAGCCATATGTGTGGCCTGCTGAGAATACTTGTCCTTCCTGGCACCATCGTCACCTGCCCTTTGAAAAACTCTTTCTCTCGACATTGAATAACTCCCCTCTCCCAACACATGCACACATTCTATTCTTGTTTCTTAAACGCTTGTTTTATTTCTCTCATGTTCGCGTTCAGACAGTCATGTCTTCATTTGTTTCACGGCGTTTATGTTTTCTTTTTTTTTTCTTTTTTTTTTTTTTTTAATTGTTTCTGTTGCTCTTATCCTGCCCTTGTTTGTTACACCTGTTGTCTTGTATCTTTTATTTTTCTTTAATTACTTCGCAGGCTTGAATTCTCGCTTTTCTGATTCCATGGGATGCTTTTGTCTCTTGTTATTTTCTCTGGTCTATTTACTACTCCAATGCCTACCAGCGAGACACAAGAGAAAAGTGCGGGTTTGGGCTCTTTGGGATTTCCCTGCGGCAATTCTGGCGGCGCTTGCTTGCATTTTCTTTTGAAAATAAATCAGGAAAAATAAAGCAACGATAGCCTTGGTTTCTCTCTGTTCCGTTACTAGGATGTTGTTGTTGTTGTTGTTGTTGTTGTTGTTGTTGTGTGTATGTGTGTTTGAGAGGTGCGGTGGGGCTTTATGCACCTGCTATAGCCATGGCGCATGCTTATGGCACTTGTTTTTTTGTTCCCCTTTTTCAGGCTCCCTTTCTTTTTTGCTGATCATCTTTGTTTTGTCCCTTTCATCTTGTGTCTGTGGCTGTCGCTATTCTGGTATCTACGTGGAGTAGAAGGCAAATCGCAAATCTGAAAAGGGCAGATGAGGTGGGGTTGAGCTTCACGATTCGTAAAGGCATCCTTATTCCAAGGCAAAGAGAAACTGTGAAGTGAGCATTTACAGCATGTCCTACGCACACACTAAGAGAAACAATACGCTGCCAAGTAAAGTTACATAATGCGAGCAAAATGCGGGGGGATTCTATTCATCTTATGCATTGGGGTTTTCTTCAAAGCTCCGCTGCACGCTTCTTGGCTAGACCGCCTATCTTTTCAAGGGCCGAAGTGAGAGAGTGAACATCGGCACCACGCACCATCTTGTCGCCATTAACGGCAACCTGCTGCCCCTCCTTGAAAAACAAAAAGGTGGGCATGGCGGTGATGTTGTAGGCGGCAGCGGCTTCGCGTAGCTCGTCCACGTTGATCTTGGCCAGGGCAAAGACAGACGGCACACCGTTGGCCGTAGCCAATTTCTCGAAAACAGGCGAGATCATCTTGCACGGGGGGCACCAAGTGGCGTAGAAGTCGATGGCGACGTAGGTGTTTTTGGCGAACAGCTCCTTGAGAGCGTCCATAGTCTTGATCTCAACGACCGAGGCGGAGTCAGACATGATGGTAGGTTTGTGTATGTATGGTTATAAGTGTGTACAGAGAGCAGGCGAGCAGGCGAGCAGGCTTGTACGTCGAAATATGAGGAAAAAAAGGTTTGGGGAGATGGTAGCGAGAGATGTATTGATAGAACTGTAGAAAGAGCCTGGGGATTTGGACTTGCTGTGTTTATTTGAAAGCAGCGACAGATGATTGTTAAAGAAGTTTTGGTGACATAGACGATCGGGTGGTGTGTGCTGAGTAAGCAATCTAGGTTGGTGTTTGTCAGCCGAAACTGAGTGGTACAAGATGAAAAAAGAACCCTAAGAAGTTGTTCCTGACTCTACCGGAATAACCCTAGAGATAGCCCAGGTACCGGTGGCTAAAAGCCTAAATCCAGGCCCTATTGTTGTATTTTGGCCATGTGGAACGGGGATTTTGGGGGCTCCTCTAGCGCCCCGAAAGCAGTTCTATAGGGTAGGTGCAGGATGGGGCACAGGCTGAGTACAGGGAAGGAGACGCCTGGGGCCTTTTTGGCGTCGCCCCCTTTAGCTACTACAGACAGCTGAAGATATAGCGGGCTACCAAGGTCTTTGTTGTCTTGGTGTTCTTGTTCCCTGACCACTTCTTCTCCTTCTTTCTTACAAGCCATCATCATCATCATCATCATTGCCATTACTTTACGGGTCCCGAAGAAAAACGATCTGAAGAAGCCTCTCCCAGAATCAAGGCTGACCACGAAGAAGAGTCTTCTCGTTGCCTCCTCCTTTCTCCCCCTGGTCTAGGCCAGTGCTCTGCATTACAGTGCATTACAGTGGCCTTGCTATTCTTTGTTTCGTAGGCTGCTCGCTGTTCGCCGGGCTTCGCTTGTGCGCGCGCGCAAGGCCAATTGAGCATTGTTCTATTGAATCAAAAGAAGAGAGATCAAGGGCGTCTTTTTTTTTTCTTCTTTTTTTTCTTTTTTTTGGAGAGTATTTTATTTGCAAATTGGCTTTTGCTGCTTTGGGCTATTTATTTGTTATTCTGGCCCTTAAGCAAGCCTATCTTTCTTTTCTATCCTCAGTTTGTTTATGCTGTCCCTTTTGTTGAGGGGGCTTCTCACTTGGCGATAATCTTGGTGTGTAAAGATAACACCAAGCACTCGCAAAAAATCAGAAAACAAATACTGTGTTTTATTTTATTTTTTATTCTTCTTTTTCTTGTGAATTTGTCTATATTTTCTTCTCGTCGATTTCTCTCTGGTTTTGAATTTCTTCGTGGGCTTGCTAGTCCCTTGATAGACAGAGACAGCGCAAACAAAGGCGGTCCCCTCCCACACTCTATTCTCTCCCCTCGCCCATTCCCCCCAATAACTCTTTATTTTTTTTTTTTTTTTTATTTTCCCCTTCTGGTTATCTTTTTTTTACACCTCATCCATCGAAAACCCTCACTCATCTCCAATTTGTGACTCTTTTCTTTCCCTTTTTTTTCTGTCTGCTCTTTTTTTCTTTGCCCCTTGATTTGCTATAGATTGCGCCTTTACTACATAGCATCATGTCTGGGGCAAATAGCATCAAGGTCGTCGCCCGATTCCGGCCCCAAAACAAGGTCGAGCTGGCTTCGGGTGGCCAGCCCATCGTCACTTTTGATGGCCAGGATACTTGCACTATTGATGTAAGTTTTGCCTTGTGTCCGTGGCATTGTGTCCAAGGGAGGGAGAGATGAGTCGGCCACTGTCTTGCTTTAGAGATGGAGGGGGAGATGCACGGTACTAGCCAGCAGCTTGATGGCCGTGATGACGAAACATACTCCAGCAATGGGCGTCTTTTACCGCCTTTCCATTGCCATAGGCGGTCTTTGTTCCCGTCACAGCATACGATATCTTGGCTTAGCGACGTGAGGCCTTTCGGCTTGGATAACTAGAATTGTTTCTCTCTCCCTCTCCTCCCCCCTCCCCCCTCCCCGCCCTTCTCTAGTCCCCGCCTCTCCCCTCTTCCCTCCCCGCCTTTCCCCGTCTGCTAACACCACTATGTGCTTCTCTCTCTACCATACAGTCCAAAGAAGCCCAGGGCTCCTTCACCTTTGACCGGGTGTTTGACATGTCCTGCCGGCAAGACGACATCTTCAATTTCTCCATCAAACCCACCGTCGATGACATTCTCAATGGCTACAACGGAACTGTATTCGCCTACGGCCAGACTGGAGCTGGTAAATCATACACCATGATGGGCGGCAATCTCGACGACGAAGAAAACAGAGGTGTTATCCCGCGAATCGTCGAGCAAATATTTTTCAGCATCATGTCCAGCCCCTCGTCCATTGAATACACGGTCCGTGTCAGCTACATGGAAATCTACATGGAGCGCATCCGCGATCTGCTTGCCCCCCAAAACGACAACCTACCTGTGCACGAGGAAAAGAACCGAGGCGTCTACGTCAAGGGTCTGCTAGAAGTCTACGTGTCCAGTGTCCAGGAAGTCTACGAGGTCATGCGTCGTGGAGGCAATGCCCGAGCTGTTTCTGCTACCAATATGAACCAGGAATCCTCCCGTTCCCACTCCATTTTTGTCATCACTATCACCCAGAAGAATGTTGAGACTGGCTCGGCAAAGAGTGGCCAGCTGTTCCTGGTCGATCTGGCCGGTTCTGAAAAGGTTGGCAAGACCGGAGCTAGCGGCCAGACTCTAGAGGAGGCCAAGAAGATCAACAAGTCTCTCAGTGCCTTGGGCATGGTCATCAACGCCCTGACTGACGGAAAGTCTTCACATGTGCCCTACCGTGATTCCAAGCTCACCAGAATATTACAAGAGTCGCTGGGTGGAAACAGTCGCACCACCCTCATTATCAACTGCTCGCCCAGCAGTTACAACGATGCTGAAACCCTCAGTACATTGCGCTTTGGTATGCGAGCCAAAGCCATCAAGAACAAGGCGAAGGTCAACGCCGAGCTCAGCCCCGCAGAACTCAAGGCCTTGTTGCGAAAGGCACAGGCCCAAACGACTTCTTTTACCAACTACATCTCGAACCTGGAGGGCGAAATTCAGCTCTGGCGTGCTGGTGAGACGGTCCCCCGCGAAAAGTGGACTGCCCCGCTGGGCTCTGAAAACGCGCCCTCAGCCCCTCGCACACCGGCGCGTGACCCTAGACCATCAACCCCTTCTCGACTCCACCATGCCGAATCTCGAGCCGACACCCCTGGACTGATAGAACGAGCCGGAACGCCCAGTCTTCCCCTGGATAAGGACGAGCGTGAAGACTTCTTGAGGCGTGAGAACGAGCTGCAAGACCAGTTGACAGAAAAGGAGAGCTTGTTTTCTTCTGCCACACAGCAGCTGCTAGAGGTGAAAGACGAACTGAGCTTCCTCAAAGAGCACGACGCCAAGACCGGCAAGGACAACGAAAAACTCACCGCCGAGGTCAACGAGGCGAGAATGCAGCTTGAGCGGTTAACGTTTGAGAGCAAGGAGGCCCAGATTACTATGGATGCGTTAAAGGAGGCCAACACCGAGCTTACCTCGGAGCTCGACGAGGTCAAGCAGCAACTCATGGACGTCAAGATGAGCGCCAAGGAAACTAGCGCACAGCTGGGCGAAAAGGAGAAGAAGAAACAAGAGAAGATGGCTCAGATGATGGCAGGGTTTGATCTGGGCGGCGATGTGTTTAGCGAAAATGAACGCTTCATCGCCGAGGCGATCCAAAAGGTTGATGCCCTCGTTGAGCAGAGCTCCGTTGGCAACAATGTGGCCCCGGACGATCTTAAGGAGGTCAAGACTAAGCTGGTTGAGACACAGGGCATTGTGCGCCAGGCTGAGCTATCTATGTACAGCTCAGCTTCTGGGGAAGCCGATGCCCGCCGAAGACAGGATCTCGAGGCCCGCCTCGTGGCCCTCCAAGCCGAGTACGAAGAGTTGTTGTCTAGAAATCTAGATGAGGCTGATGTCGAAGAGATCAAGGCCCGTCTAGGAGACGCTCTTACACACAAGAAAGATACTGAAGAGGAACTGGTGGCTAGTCTCAGACTGGAGGCTGAGCAAAAGGCGGCCGAGAACAGTCGCATGAAGACCTTGATTGAGGATCTTCAGCGCAGAGTTAAGGCAGGCACAGCTGCTCCTATGGCCAATGGCAAGACCATCCAGCAGCAGATTGCTGAGTTTGACGTGATGAAGAAGAGTCTTATGCGCGATCTCCAGAACCGCTGCGAACGCGTGGTTGAGCTGGAGATTTCGCTGGATGAGACACGCGAGCAGTACAACAACGTGCTACGGTCGTCTAACAACCGTGCGCAGCAGAAGAAGATGGCTTTTCTGGAACGCAACCTGGAGCAGTTGACACAGGTGCAGCGCCAGCTTGTTGAGCAGAACTCTACCTTGAAGAAAGAGGTTGCCATTGCTGAGCGTAAACTGATTGCCCGTAACGAGCGGATCCAGAGCCTGGAGAGTCTGTTGCAGGATAGTCAGGAGAAGATGGCCGTGGCCAACCAGAAGTATGTATTGTCCTTTTTTTCTTTTTTCCTTTCCTCTCTTATGCATACAATCTATATACCAGTGCCTGCTAACATTATTCCCTCTTTTTTTCTCTCTTTCTCCCCCTCCTTAGGTTTGAAGTTCAACTTGCTGCTGTCAAAGAACGACTCGAGGCCTCTAAGGCCGGCAATACCCGTGGCCTGCCGACGACTAGCGGCTTTGGCGGCTTCAGCTTTGGTGGGGCGGGTAGCCGCATTGCCAAGCCTCTTCGCGGTGGTGGTGGCGGCAGTGATGCACCTTCTGGTCCTGGAGTTCCGACGATTGCCAACTTGCAGACGGAAAACAAACGCAGCAGCTGGTTCTTCCAGAAGTCGTAGTCTCGTCGTCTGGCATTGAAATCAGCGCGGGAGAAGTCCCGTATGCGGTCCTCGAATAGTACTAGTTATTAGGTTTGGGGGACCAAGCAGCCATATCAAGCCACCTTTGTGATGTTGAAGAACTGATGGTCGTGTGCGGCCATTCTTCTCTTTTTCTTCTCTTTCTTTTTTCTTCTTCGACTTTCATGTCCCCCCCCCCCCCCCGACTATCTTTTTCTTCTTCTTCTTTTTTTTTTCTTTCTATTTTCTTTCTTCTATCTTTTTTTCTTTTTCTCTCTGGGTGTAGAGTAGCATGTTGGACTGATGATAATGGGGAACGCCTTTTGTTTGCTTCTTTTTTTCTTGTTCTATCTTGGTGTTTTAGTTTAAACTCTACCTTGTTTCTTGTTTCTTCTCCCTCCCCTCCCGAATTTCCCTCTCTGCAATATGGTCTTTCTTGTTTTCGTTGCCGTTTTTCTTTCTGATTTGATTTGCTGCCGTATTATGATTCAAGATCGCCAAACCTCCCTCTCCCCCCCTTGCTCTTTATGTTGGTCGTTCTATGCTTTAGAGCTTCCTCTCACTATTTTATCTTCTTATGTGTATGTCAACTTGATTTCATTTTTTTTTCCCTACACCTTATTTGCTTGTTCTATTGCTACAAATAGTCATCCTCCTCTCAATTGTCCCGAACCAACCAGCTAGCTGTGTTCATGCCGGCGGCACAAAGCCTATGCAAATCGCTGTAGCATAGTCGCCGTCGTGGCTGATTGAAATCCGTGCCTCTTGTGCTTGTGTTGTGAATGGCGGGTTGGCCTGTATCACGGCACAAGGTGCAGACAAGCCGCCATCTTGAGATGAGGAAGCCCCAGATGTTTCTGCATGGTGTACTATGGCGCGATGGAGAATATGCACGTCGTGGAAGCCAAGATGGTGAAGAGGGTGGCCCTTGAAGACGGCTTCCTTTGCAGCAAATCTAGCAGAACATGGCAAAGGGGAAGAAATTAGACTAGTTAGTGCTTGATGGAAACATGGATAAGACAAGGGATGGTGACGAATGATTGTAACTGCGGGCTGGCGCATCTTTTTACTCACCTGCCAGCAACTAGCCTGATGGCTCTTTCTAGTGGGACGTCATATTTTGATTTCTCCGCTGCCGTTGTTGGCGGGAGTTTGTTGTTTTCAGCCCGCGGCCTTGTCTTTGATGCTGCTGCTGCTGCTGCTGCTGCTGCTCGGGCCAAGCTGTAGGCAGGGGCTAAACGCTCAGCATATACACTCTGCTCTTTCGGGCTGAAGATGCGGTTGAGGAAGCGTAGGCCATAGCGAGAGTCTATTAGGGCGCGGATACGTGAAATCTGGCATATGTCGATACCGACGTGTAAGGGGCTCGGGAAAGGTAGCATTTGTAGTATAGTAGGGGAAAACTGGCTAGCCTGAAAGAGGTGGCGCACACTCAGCTAGCTGGTTGGTGAAGTCGAGAGGCCCTCTTTTTTCTTTTTATTTCTTTTATTTAGCCATTTAATCAACAGTGACAAAGTTCTAATTGTGAAGTTTCGAGGTGCGACGATTTGTCACGGACTATCAAAGGGAGTAAAGCAGGTCTTGGCTGAGCCTCCCTCCCCACTTTTTCCTATTTATATTTATATTTATATTCTTTTTTTTAATTCTTTCTTTTAATCTCGTTACGGCAGTTGCTTCACTTTATCATGGCTACACAAGGAAGTGGACTCGGGACTTTGAACGTCAGTTTATTAACGGGATTAGCTCTGGGCCGAGGCGAAGAAGATACAAGGTCTTATGTGGTGAGAAGGAGAAGAAAAGGCGAAATGCTATAATTTCAGTGTAATTTCTTCTTTTTTTTTTCTTTTTGCCTTCATTATTTTCCCACGTAATAGGTTCCCTCCCTTGTTAGTACACTTATTTTGCTAGTTGCAAAGGGAAGGGCTCTCTTGCTGGTTTGGCTGAAAGCATACAAGCAGACGGACGGCCTAACAAATCGCCACCGAGCAAAACTTAATTGGCCGAAACAGGCAAATAGAAAATCTTTCGGTAGACAAGTTGTCTGGAATGGTGAGATTTCGTGTCTGATTGGCAAATGGGCGGCTTTTTCTTTTTGTTTACACTTGCTGGTCAGGGATCAGCGGCCGTCTCTCACCCTCGTTGTCGGCGCTGGCATCAGAGCCCAACCATGCCACTCGGCGGCCCGTCCAGGCAGGCACAGCCACCATGAAACTGGCAATAAAGAGCAGGCCCATAATGACAAAAGCAAAGATCCACTGCAGCGAGACGAGCTTTTCCAGGAACTGGCCCATAGCTAGAGCCCAGGTCAGCACGGCCAGGGAGAAGCCCATGGTGTAGTCGGAAAAGACGGCCAAGAAGTACAGGCCAATAGGCAGCAGCGCCCAAATAGCGACGTTGCCAAGAATGCGAAGAACTGTCGAGTTGCCCCAGGGCACCACGATGGCCCCTGTCCACAAGATAGCAAAGATTGTCCAGGCCAGAGGACCAGACACTACGGGCCAGTGCATCCAGCGGGCATAGCTGTTGTGGCGGTGATAGAGGGCCGACAGGTTGAACAGATTGATGATCTGCACTAGCAGAGCCGTCAAAAAGTGGCCGTTGGCAAAGAGTAAAACAAAGAAGAAGTTGAGGATGTTGTTGATGATGAAGTGCGAGCCGAGGGCAGCCGCGTTCGTGCCGGTGCTACTAGTATGGTCGGTCCACAGGCCGGACATGTAAGTGGCCTGGTTGATGAACATAACAGCCCTGTAGAGAGAAAAGCAGTTTTAGTATTGAGGTAGGCCACGGAGAGCAAACAATGGGATTAAAAACTCACCAGTAGATATTGACAATCACCGAGTTCAGACTGAAGGCGGTGCGGTAGTGGTGGTTCCACCACCAGATGGAGTGGGCCGAGCCCGGTGGATGAAGCACATAAAGACAGGTGCTGATGGCCGAGAGAAGGAAACTGACGCTCGTCCAGATACGGTATTTGGTGATGGCGCTATCAGTGTAGCTGTCCCGCCGCGAGAACGGGTTCCAGTCGTTGACGGTAGAGCTCATGATGAGTGTATAGTGTATATATAAGATGGCAATGGAAAGTCGTAACTGACTCTGGAGCAAAAGAAGGTATTGGTGAAACCAAAATATAGGTAGAATGAAGCTGGGATTAATACAAGGCAAGCTTGAGCACAACGAGGAGTTAAAAAAGAAAGCTCCAACTGCTCTCCTCCTCTGGCAAGAATGAGCGGGACTCCAGGCTCTTTTATCCCTTCATATTGGACATTATTTTTTTTTATTTTTAATTTATTATTTCTTATTTCCGTTTTTCGCCCTTCCTTTTTTTGCCTGATTATTGTCAGAACAGGACCTAGATCGCCCAAATTCTGGCCGGAATAAGAAGACCAAGCGCCAAAAGTTCATTTGGGAAATGGATGTGTACGGTACAAACACGTCATGGTCATCTACAGCGTCACGGGAGCCGGCCCTCTCTCCTCCAAGCTTGCTTTCTTTCTGTGCAAGGAATCACTACGAAGCTCATGTGCCCCCCCAAAAAGTAGCTAGCTAGTCTATTATAGCACGGCAAACTTACGGGATAGGTGTAAGACGCGGGGATGCAGGGTTGGCCTAGGGTTTTGTATAGTATTTGTACATTTATACATTGATACAGATCCGTTTTAGTAATCAAGGCATCCAGCGATCAAAGCAACGAGCGGGCTTGTGTTTGCTCTGGAATGTAAGTAAGAAATAGTAGGAATGCCAGCGAGGGCTGGCGGCGGCTGTGGGCAGCCAGTGAACTGATCAAGAATGGGTTGCTAGAATGGAAAGTATTGACTTAATCATGGCCGGAGAAAAGAAATAGTCGACTCTCTTGGCTGCAAGGAAGTCGCACTGCGTGTGTAGTGTGTAGTGTGTAGTGTGTAGTGTGCAGCGTCCAAGTTCCCCTCTATAGTGCCAGAAAGAAGACCCAGAACGCCGTAATACTGCAATCCTGCATTTCAAAATAGAGGATGTAACAATAGCATTGCTACCACAGATTCATGCAGGTGAGTGCGGAGGTGTACCACCAGAGAGTCTTTCTAGATGTGGGTTGATTCAAACGAGTAAAAGAACGTTGTATATACAATATCACTAGCAGAAACGGTGTAATCCATAAGCTGATCAACCCATTTGCAGAACAACATGCATACTACTGGCCTGAACGTAAAAGGCCTATGCATTCTATATCTCCATCTTCACCTAGCGTAACACTTACTTACCTATGCGCTATTTGAAAGCAATTCTACGTCTTGGCTAATTTCCTGATTTGATTCTTTTCGCAAGTCTATCAATGCCTTTGAACGATATGTTTCATTGCTTTTGTACCGCCACATCTTCACTGCGACCCTACAAATGCGAAATCGAAAGAAAGATCAGACATTGGGGAAGCCGATCAAAACCAGTCAGCACAGCTGGTGCCGCCTTCTCCTCACAGGTATTGCCATGAATAACTCTAGGCACTGGAAGCCGGGACTCAATATCACTGATAAGATCATCAGCAATATCTATGACCGGCTCACTTGTAGATGATAGTTAGTGCATGGGTTTGCCGCATATGGCGCTGCTCAAAATTTCGCAGAGTAGTTCAAAGGCAGCGTGCAAAACTATAGTGAGTATTTGCACGGAAGAGCGCTTTAGGGCTGCGTGTCTTGTGTTCGTCTGCAGGCTAAGCGGCTTTTTTGGGGTAGTATTAACCCCCCGGTATGAATCAGTGCAAGCCTGTTCTGAAATCTAGCTCTTTGATCTACCTGCATGGACTATTCCAATATCTTATTCCCTATTCTCAATGGGAGGTCAGCCTTGGCTTGTATCCCGTTTGTTTGCACAAAGGCATACGTCGCCAATTTGTTGGGGGACTAGATATGCAGTCCTAATAGCTTTCATATCCAGAGAGTTGTTTATCTATCAAGCAATGTAGGTAAGGGCAAGTATGTCACGCACAGATAAATAGACAGATGTACTCATGTTTCTGCGAGTGCTGAGTTGTAGGGAGCTGGGCTGGCGCTATCTATATATACTGAGGTGTCAATAGTAAGGGTTAAAAACCCCAAACATGGCTGTCTGGAAGTAGTGATATTTTGGAGACTCTACTGGATATATGGCATCTCATATACGGGGCAGCAGGTCGTGCCCCATAAAATAGGTTACACAGAAGGGACATCGTAACTGTAAACTACTTGGTAGAATTCTGCTGGACAACGCCGTATAGAGGTAGACCGCACAGTTTATCTTGCCATGCATATTCAATGCGGACGTGACCAACCAATATCTTGCTTTGGAAGCACTTGTGTAGCAGCCCAAACTCTCTATTGCCCTCGTGATTCAGTCTTTACTATTTCTTTGCATAGAGCCATATCGTGATCGATACAGCCCTGTTATTGCACATACTTTTGGTTAAAAACTGAAAGACAAGCTAGACTAGTCAGTATCACTCCCGCCTCAAGTTCTGAATCTAGTTTGTAGCTCATATCTAGAATAGCCACGGATATCTGATGATACTTCATTTACATCTCTATAGAACTACGAAGTTGAGATGACACGACAGGCCATGTAATCAACGCAACAAGGTGAACCACGTACTCGGGGAAGGCCCAGATATGCCGATACTGCGGCACTTTGCAGTCTACAAATAGCCAGCATTTCAATTCCACATACAAGTATTAAGCTATTACCACGATATGGTATTGCAAGATCCTTTTGTCTATCTTAACCCACTCCAATGTTTCTAAAGAAACCCCCAGGCGCTACATAGCAAACCACGTCCGCCATAAACATCAAATAGTAAAAAAAGACCTGTTTACCAGACAGGCAGCTCCTTGTCTAGTCTATTCCTCCGCCATCAACTGCTCACTTTCATCCAGCCTATCAGTCACCTTGCGCACCTTATCAATTAGATCCCTTCCAAGCCCCATAAGCAGTAGCTTCTCTGCATTAGCCGGCAGGCCCAGATACATAGGAGGCTCTCTCTCCGGCAGGGCGTTGATCCACTCGTTAAAATCCTTTACGGCATTGCCCTCAGGCACCGCCAGAGTGTCAATCAGACAGTGGTTGAGCTCATAGGCCGCGGGAGTGAGGAAGCGCTGTACCAAGTCACCAAGAACAGCATAATCAGACTCGTTGTCAATCTTGCCGCCATAGGTCTGCACTATTAGGTGGTGCAGCATGGGCCAAGGAATGTTTTGCGGGGCAATGTTGGTTCGTGATTGGGCAACGACATCAACCCAAGTGTCAATGATGAAGGCCGAACACTCGTACTATCAGAGGCAAACATTAGTTAGTATAATCACAAACACACAAGAAATAAGACAACTAAAAAAAGATTAGATAAGCCACTTACATCACTGTCGTTAAATTCCCACATAGCCTTCCAGCCCAACGTTGGAGCATAGCGCAAACGCTCCTGTACCACGGCATGTAGGAAACAAATGAGCAGGTACAGTCTGCCACGCTCAACCGGGCTTCTGCCGGCCCGTGTCGCCAGAGAGGCCATTGAGTCTTTCATGTTGGCACGGACACCAGCAGGTTGCTCATACATGAGCACACGAGACGCACGAAGCAGATTAACCGGGATCTTTGGCGAGCTCTCCATGCTGAGGAACAGCCGGAAATTAGCATTCGGATTCAGACTGTCCAGTCGCTTCTCCAGACTCTGCAACCACGTAGGCGCCAGATGCACGTTCTTGATTAGTACCCATGAGCCGGTTTGAGCGGCACTAGCAATGGCCTTGTCAGCCGAAGCCAAACCTTCATTGGAGCCCATAGCGATATTAGTACACTTAACGCTAGAACGGGCAACAAGCGAGTCGACCTTGAATGAAGCATCAAAGCCAGGAGAAGACACAAGAGAGATAGGGCAGGTGGCAGGGATATGGGCCACAGTATCAGCAAGATTGTCAACAATGTCAAACAGTCCAGCACCAAAGACAGCCGTGGTAAAATTCTGGGCTGCAGGAACAAGACGATCTAAACGGAACAACTTCGTAAGTAGAAGAGCTAAAAGGGCCTTGTCAGCCTCACTGTCCTTGTCAGTGAACATGGACTGAGGGATAAAGTTCTCAGCCTCCTCCTCAGCAAAGAAAGCCTCCCATTCTTGAGGGGTGATGAGGGGAAGACATTCCTTGAGAGGGGCAAGACGCAGGGCCTTTTCCTTAGCCTCGGCGCGGTCTTCTTCGGATGCGGAGGAGAGATCGCAGCCAGTTTCCTTTGTGTTGAGCACTTCGTCCAACACAGGCTTGTTCAGGGCATAAGGCGAGGCCTGAGCAAGTAGCATGGCCAAGGTAATGCGGTCCTTTTGTAAAAGACCCAGAGCAGTGCGGCGGAAGGTGTTCACGAAGAGGTCCTTGACAATAATGTCACGACGGGCATCGTGGTCAGAAATACCCTTAAGGTTCGCGTTGTCATGCAGCACCGTGTGGAAAATGTCCAGGAAGTACTGCAGCGAGAACTGGTAGAAATGATTGAGGTAGTGTAGCTGTTCCAGCACGGCGTAAACGGCCGAGCACGATCGGGCAATGATGCTATATTGGCGTGTAATTTGGTCAACATCAGCCATAACACCCTCCGTAGACTTCATCTTGTCTGAAATATCAGCTGCCTCGGTCTTGAGCGTCTCAAGCGTTTCAATGACATTGTCATCATCCAAGATATTGCCACGCGATTCGTTGAGAGCCTGAAGCAAACGCTTTTCCAGTTGGCGCAGATGCACCTTGAACTCTCCCTGCAATTTGATGAGATTGCTTCGGCGTTCGTCGACATCGGGCCGCTCGCACTTCAGAGCATCGTTGAGTGACTGCGTTTGCAGAGAACTCTGAGTAACAGTAAAGTTAACAAAGGTTGTACGCGAGCAAATATCCGGAGCAAAGGATGCCGAAGGGTCGCGCGTCGACAAGTACAGCTTAAAGGCTGGGGAAAAGTCAATTTGCTGGCGGCCAAGCTGAATTAACACACGGCCACCAGTCTTCTGATACTCCTTATTGAGAACATGGTTCAGCATAGGATCCAAATGCTCGGCATCTTGAATCAGGATTGGGTTGCCGAAACGCAATGAACTCTCCAATTGCTTAGGGAACGAATCGTCCAGGAAAGATGTGACAGTGAGACGACGTTCTTTGCATTCACGCTGCAGGAACTCAGTAGCCCTACCCGAGGGGTCAACAATCAAGGGATAGCGGTTGAAGCGCTTCAGGATAATCGCGTTCTCCGTGCACAGATCGTCGACTGGCAGTGTGTTGTGTTGCCAGCCCAGACGTTCATCAGCTGTTGACAAATACTCGGTCACGGGATTGTGCGGTTTGGCCTTGATGCCCGACAAATGCAGCTGGCCTAGCCAGTCATCTAGCATAGAGCGACGGAAGGTCTGGTCGTAGAGTCCACCATAAGCAAGGAAGGCTGCTGCCACAAGAACATCGCCAACCAATGTGCTAATTTGGGTCTCAAACGATTTACTACCCTCATCCCAACGTTCTCGCTCCGATGCCAAGCTATCAAGAAGCTTAACACTACGGTTGACCTTGAACTCAACACGCACCATCTCAGCCTTGATAGCCTCAGTTTCGGCAATCAAGGCAGCATATTCTGTTTTGTACGTAGCAATGCGCGTCTCGAGAGCAGATATGGTGTTCATAACAGCCTGAGCTTCGGCGCGTGTCTGCAAGGCCTGTTCTTCTAGTTGCTGCACCTCCTCACGCAGAGGGCCAACCCTGTCAAGAATCTCAGAGTAATTGACCTGGGCCGTAACCCACTGGACTAGGGGACCACAAGCCTTAGAGGCACGGTTAACCTTTTCAAAGGTGAATTCGGGGTTGCTTAAGAAATCGTTGCGCATGCGTGTGCGGAGAGCCTTGGTCATTTGCTTCTCATTGTTGAAGTTAACGATGCTAGCAATGAAGTCGTCTCGGCGCACAATTGATTGCACTGTTTTCCAATCGTTTACACGATGGCCAAGCAATGTGCATACTGAGTCCAGAGCAAGACGCACACCTTGTGGAGGATTTCCCATGGACCGCACTTCAGTGAGATGCTGGCGTTTAATGTTGCTAACGCTTGCCTTAGCCTCCTCAACTGCAGGCTCGGCCTTGGCCAGGTCGTCCAACACAACCTTACGGCGTGTGGCAACCTCAGCTTCTTGGACCTCAAGAGCTGCTTGAATCTCGAGCGAGGCCGTCTTCCTCGTTTCAGCTTCTTGCTGGTCAGCCAGCATTCGCTTCAACTTCTCATCGGCCTCAGCGCCCTTGCGATCTAGCTGTGCCTTCTTGTCAGCCAGGCTCACGCGGAGGTCGCGTACCTTTTCTACCGTGTCCTTGAGTTTCTCCAAACCAGCATTCAAGTGACGCTGTTGCTCTTCCAAATCCTCCCGCTTTTCGCGGTATAGCTTCACATACTGTGCCACGAAATCCAAGAAGTGGCGAGGCGTAAGGAACGTGGTAATACCCTGCTGCTTGAACAGGCGTTGGTTGAAGCGCTGCAATGAGTAATGGATATACACCATAGAGTTGATAACCGTCTCACGATGTGATGGTGGTAGCTGAAGACCCCGGTAGGCCACTGGAATGGTGTCTGGAGCAGCAAAGTTGGCAAGATCGAGGTCAATTGACGTCGTGAGCTCGTGACCAACCTGGAAGAGAGCCTGGTCAGACCAGTCGCCAAACCAGTTGAGGACACAACGGTTGAACAGGGCAGGTGAAGTAGCAGCCTTAGAAGAGAGGCCATCCTCGCCAGGCGGATTCATGGTAAAGACAACATGCAGATTCTTAACGATCTGCTGGGTGAACCATTTGTGCAGTTCTTCAGGAGAGTCAAGATGGAGGTTCTGCTTCAATGCACCTTCCTTGCAGGCCGTCATCAGGGCAGCGTAATCATCTCCCTCAAAGAGACCAGGGACTTCTGCATTAGCAAGTAGTGTGTTCATGCGCTCCAGGAAGCCTGAATCCAACACGTTGGACTCATCCATGATGAAGCACATCTTCTCGCCCTTGCAACCACACCGCCGTAGAACATCACGAAGGTCATCGTCAAAGTCTTCGGCTGTGTACTTGCCATGCACCTTGATCTGGAAGATCTTCAATCCGTTCATCCATGCTACAAACCGAGAGAGTGTTGTCTTTCCACTACCACTAACACCAATCAGGATCAGATGACCCTGAGGCTGTCTGAACACACGGTCAATACGCAAGACATGTTCTAGCACATCATTGAACAAAATCAGTGGTACATCAACTTCCTCTTCGCAGAAGGTCTTAAGTCGCGCCTTGACAAACTCTCTCAGCTGCTCACGATCAACAGGTACGTAGTTCTTGGACAGCCAGTTAGAGAACAGAATTGGGCCGCCCAGCGCCTTTTCTTCGTCCATATTAGTGAAGTGGTGTGTAGCAATGCGTCGAACAGCTTCGTCCGTCCACTGTCTTTCATCTTCGCCAACAAGACGGTCCTGGAAAAGACGCAAGGCCTCATGAGCCCAAATACGCACCAGGCCCTCAAGAGATAGTGTCTCCAGCGGCCGAATTGCTTCATAAATACCACGAACCCAGCGCGTAAGCTCGCGAGGTGAGTACACATAATGGGGCTGCATCTGGGGTGTGAAGCGCTGTTGAGACTCCATGTAAAATGTAACCATGGCTTGTGTGAGTGGCTCGGCATAGCCGCGCAACGTAGGTATCATCTTGAGCACAGCCGAGTTGAACGTGCCGTAGATTTGCAATAGAGAGAGCTCGCCAGGGTAGTCAACCATGATTAAAGGAGCATGGCGCAGGAAACGGTCACCCAGGGGGGTACGTCCACTGTCAGTAGGCGGGTTACAAGCACCCACAAACTGGATGCGGTCCAGAGTAACCCAAGACTTGTCTGATGTTCTCCAAAAGCCGTTTTGCTCAACCATCTGGCGCAAGAAGGTAATGGCACGTTGTGTGTTGTACTTGTCAGGTGCAGGCAAGTTAATTTCATCGCAGAAAACTACCAGCCAGCGGCCGATTTGACGGGGCGATAGCAAAACTCCATTGAGCGTCTTTTTATACTCGCAATGCTGCTCAAAGGTCTTGATAAGAAGATCAGGCGTAGTGGCACTAGAGAAGTTGAGGCCGACTACCTCCATGTTTGGTAGCTTTCGCAGAGCACTGAACAACGTCATTGTCTTACCTGAACCAGGGGGCCACAAAGTAGAAGAGGTTTATGATCAGCCAGCCACGAGTACAGCACATCTTCGTGACGAATGGTATCCAGAGTGGGAATGACAACGTCAGTCTGGGTAATCGAATGGGTGTTAACCTCGATTGTCGGCACTTGTTGCTGCCATGGCATCCACTCAGCCTTGGGAAGTGTCACGTCAAAGTCAATCAGTGAGCTGTTGCCGTCCAGAGGAGCTTCGCCGAAATCGGCAAAGCTACCAAGCTTATCGCCAAAGGCCTTGCGGTCAAGCAAAGGGCAATCGCCGGTAAAGGACCACACCAATGCAAGTAGCAGCTTCTTGGACACAAAGCCTTCCATCTGCTCCTCCTCCAAAGGAAAGTCAGAATGCTGGCCATTATACTCGATGATATCCCGGACAGTCTTGTTGAGCAGCGAGAACAGAGTAGTGAGAACGCGGGCAACAGTGATTTCCATGATGTGGCGGTATCCACCAGTGATGGCCTCGTTGAGCGCATGATGGATAAAATCGCCCGAGGTCAAGTATCTCTGGAGTAAGTCCGCAACTTGGCACTGGGTAGTTAAAGTCTTGGCAGCCGTCTGGCCAGTTCCAACAACATCTTCATCCAAATCCTCAAAAGGAACCGACCGAATGCCATCAAGATACTGGTTGACCATCATGTCAGGAGACACAATGTCTTCATTGAACCACACCATACCACAACGGGAAACAGTGGCCAGAGTGGCGTACTTGAGGGTCTCGACTTCGAACATGATGCGTACGTTAGAAGGGAGACTCAGACGCTCACCGTTAGGCAATGTGAGCAACTTGTTGTCATCAAGTACACTGTTGAGGTTTTCAACCCACTCAGGGTCAACATCACCATCAAACACAATCCAGTGCCTCTTGGAGTCTTCACCTCTGAGATTGTCAACAATCTTACGAAGAATACTAGTGAACAAACCGTCTGTCCATTCGCGAGTAGTTGAATCAAGGTTTCCATACAACGCCTCCTTGGACATGACTTTGGGGTCAATAATATGAGAAATCCCTTCAACTCCTTCAACCTTCTGAAGAGCATCCAAAAGAAGCTTCCAGGCAGCTGACTTTCCACTTCCTGAGTTACCAACCATCATGACACCATGGTGGATGTTCTGAATCTGGTACAGCTGCAAAATCTTGACCATCCACGAGTCAGTGACCACCAAGTTACGCTCCTTAGCCAAAGCTCGAATGGTCTTTTCCAGCTCATCCAAGTTGGCAGGCACATAGCTGATGCCAGGGAAGCAAATTCCTTCAATCTCCATCATAATGTCGACATCATCTTTGATAAGCTTGGGGGCGATAGTTTCACGGACGCTTTGTACGATAATCTCCGTTTCAAAGACCTCGCCTGTCTCTGTAGGAGCGTCACTTGCACTATTGCTAATTCGTGCACGCTTAAGACCACCAGAACTCACTAGCACACTCTTGAGTGCACGCAAACCAAAATCGTAGTGAGCCTGCTTCGATAATCTTTCTGAGCACTGGTCAAAGAAGGGTACGGTCTTCTTGGAGAGCTGCTTAGCCTGGTTGAAGCCCTGCGAGTAAAGCATGACTTCCGCAATAAGCTCTTTGTCAGGCTTAGACATGGCAACACTACGGAAGAGCTTCTTCAGATTGTCAGGGAGATTAGAGCGGCCAGCATAGCCGGGATTCATAGTGATGAAGATTCCAGTATTGGAGTTAACATGCAGCTGGCGGCCAACAAGCTCAATCTGAGCCTTTTCATCCTTGACGCCTTGCTTGAGGCCCAACTGGATGTTCTGAATCTGCTGCGAGACAGCAGATAAAATACGCTCTTCTAAACGGTTGAATTCGTCAAAGCAACCCCAAGCACCAACCTGGCAAATACCAAGGAAAATGCGACCCATAGCCTGGAAGTCAAATGTGTCGTCACAGCAAAACACAAGAGTAAAGCGACCTAATTGTAGACCCAGAGCCTTGACAGACTCGGTTTTTCCTGTGCCAGCAGGCCCATAAGGAGAGCCACCAAGTTGCTGGCACAAGGCCTGCGTAAGAGTACCAAAGCAGCGGTCTGTGAGGGGCGTCCGAACTAGACGGTCAGGTACACCGAGATACTCAAAGCCATAGCTAAGAGTGGCATTGGCCATTTTGACAGCAAGGCGCTGAGTAAACTCGCCTTGAGGCGTATATACGTAGCGCATTTGTAACAGCCAAAGGTGGTGCTTTTCAGAAGTAGCATTCTCCTTGATAAGCTTCTCAATAGCGTCACGTTGATGCACGCACTCCGTAATCAGCTGTTCGCATTTTTTACGTTCAATAGGCTCCAAATCGCCCAAAACAGTGTTGGCCAAGTGTCGCAGGATCTCAACTTCCCGCTCAAATAGTTTGGGTAAGTGTGTGCCCCCAGCAGCAAGCGCCTTTTCGACCACAGTAGTCCAGACAGCCTGTGTACCAAGAACACCGATTTGCGAGGGGAAATATTCAATGTAGTCACTCAAAGCAGCAGTGTCCAGTTCATCTGCTTCGAATAAAGGCATGTAGGTGTCAATAGCCTCAGCAAGAAGTTCAGCAAGTGTAGCCTTCATGCCGTTTTCAAGGAGCTGCAGCCAGTCATTAATCTTGGGAGTCTTGGCAAGAGAAATCTCTCTCTTTAACTTGACGACCTCTCCTTCGTTGGATGTGAAGCCTGATATGAGTGAGTCTTCATCAAGCACAAGACCTGAGATTCCAGCAAACATCTTCTTGAAATGTTTCGCAATGCGCAAAGTGTCATTACTATTTCCAATCATTTCCAGCAGATCCTCGTCACCAACAAAGTAAAAACGTGGGAAAGATACACGCTCCTTCTCCAAGTACTCACCCAGAGCCTTCTGAATCTTGTTGAGCAGCTCGGCAAGACGCTCCAGGGACTTTTGTACATTGGGAATCACCAGCACCTCAAGAACATAGGGTTGCTTATAAACGCGTTTCATGACCGATAGGAATTCGCTGTTGATGTTCTGGAAACGGCCCGACTCTATGGGCAGTAGATGTTTGATATCAGCGTTACCCGTGAAGACACCTTCCAGGTAAACCCACTGACGCTGCACATCAATCCAGACATCAAAGAGAACGTGCACTCGGTTAAGTTTGTCTTCCCAGCCGGAGGCTTCTTCCTCAAACTCCTTGTAATATGGTGAGTGCTTCATAGCTTGAAGAGAGTTGAGATTCTCACTGCACTTCGCAAACAAATCGTCCCAGCCACGGATGAGGCGGCATTTGTTAGAGTAGTTGACCAGGTCAAGGGCATAATTAGTCCATGTTTCACGGACCTGTTTCAAGAACTCTTCAAGAGCCATTTCACCCTGAGCCTGTGCAATAATGTCCTTTACAATGATCTCCGTAGCGACTAGATTCAAGTCCCAAACATCACCAAGAGTCATGGATACTGGCGAATAACGCTTGCCAGGCTTGATCTGCTTGTAGATTTTGGTCCAGTGCCGGTCACGAATTGCATCGGATTTGAGATCTCCAAGCAAGGAGTTCACCTTGAGCAATCCTTTGAGAATGCTTTGGATGTGTTCAAAGGCAGCATATTGACGCATACGGGCAGGCATGTCCTTGGTGCTCTTTATCAGCTCGTCAATCTTAGAACGGACTTTGCGAGGCTGCACCGCAGTCCAGAGAATCTCACGGGTTTCGTTAAGCGACGTCCAAATAGTAGACAGATTGGCCCAGACAGACTGAAAGTCTTGCACTTCTTCAAGTATAGCAACTAGAGCAGTATCAGAGCTTGCGGGAAGGTCTAGAGCCTCCTTGGCGCGGGCCACCATATCGTACTGCTCCTGGAGCTGAGTAATGCGAGTCTGGAACGAGATCAGAGTGGCAGAGGCCTTTTCAGGATGAATAGTGCCAGATACAGGCTTCTCGTCGTTCCACTGCTGGGCAATTTCCATGATGCGTTCGTTTGTCAGCTTATCCTCAGTAATAATTTTGGAGCGCAGAGCATCGGTCTGGTCCTGTACAGTCTTGGCCTTCTTCTCCAGAATCTCATTTAGAGACGCCCATTCGCTGTCAATCTGCGCAATGTCAAGCCAATCATTGGAGAATTGGTACCGTTGGCGGACAAGAGTGGACTGGCCTTGACGGAACAGGTCAATATCCGGTGCCCAAAGCCGCACGCTCTTCTTACAACTTTGCACAGCAGTGATAAACTTGACAGCCTCGGCGGTCGAGGAAAAGTTCATGCCCTGGGACTCAAGACCCTTGCGAATCTTCTCCATTTCAGCATATACTTCACGCATACGAGTGCCCAAACGGAGGCCAAACTTGATGAGAATATCCTCTTGCCATTGGTCATACTTGGTGTTGACCCGACGTTGCACCTGGTCATAGTCGATTGTCACGTGACCAAAAGAGCGGCTAACCTCCAGTGTGTCAAAGGTTTGGCGATTCTTGCGAATATCCTGAAGTGTCTGCAACCAGCTAGACAGCTTCTCGCCAATAGCTTCATACACCTTTTCGGCCTGGAGATCCCATAGTGGCTGGAACTGAAGCCATTTATCAACATAGGCGCCAATCTCCTTGAGCTTCTTCTCGATGGAAAGGTACACGCGAATAAGAAGGTCAGTACAGTCTTGCGGCAAGTCTTCAAAGCGAGCTTCCTCCTGATGAACGGTACTAAGGCTCATCTGGTAACGCGTAGCTTGGATCTTGGGCAAATTACAAACTACACCCAGCCACTCCTGAAGATGCAAGTACCAACTGGCACGAGCATGCTCCAGGGGAGGGTCCAAGTAAATTACTTGATTTCTCATGACTAGCTCGTATATGAGATGCTTCATAACGGGGCTATCATTCTTAGCAGCCTCATCAATCTCGTGACTCTGCTTGCGGCGGCCGTCATCGTGGTACTCGTCTTCGAAAGCCTGAATCCAAGCAATAATGGCCTGCTGAAGACGGCCCAACAAGACACCCTTGATACGCTGATTCAAGCCTTCAACCCAGAAATTGAGATTGACATATTGCTCCAGATTCAACTGATCAACAGCAGATTGTATTATTTCCAGCTTGGAAGCAAGAGCCGGGCCGTTATAGGGACAGGTGCCCAGCTCGACAAGAGCCTTCTCAATAGTAGAGTTAATGGTAATTAGAGCAACGGTCTTGGTCTGAAGCAATGAAATAGATGCTGCAAATTCACGAATGAACAGTCCGTGGCGACTTTCTGATCCTTTGGGGAATCCAAACTCGGACAAGGACTGGGCAGCAGTGCGGTTCTGAAGGAATATTTCATGCGAGCTAACAAACGACTCCCATCTCAAGTGGACGCCCTTCTTGATCAAGGTAAAGGCATCATTGCGGTAGCCATGGAGCAGCACTGATTCCTCACCCATCTGCTGTATCTGATTCGCCGTCTGGGTGAAGGTGCGGACAGACTCCATTAAACTGACAGCATAAGGGTATACGCGTTTGGCATCCTTGGACACGTTCCCAACAGCATGAGGAATGGTATAGTTTTGCCATGCCAGGTTACGCGTCTCCTTGAACAAAGTGATAATCTGGCGGTCGAAATTAACGCTTAGCTCTAGCGTGTTAGATGCTCTAACACGAGAGATTTCAAAAAGAAGACCGGAGATTGAGATTTTGCGGCGCTGTACCTCACCAAGCCAGGCCTGATATATAGGAGCAGTGTCCAGTTTCTTCCGGAACAGGTTGCTCTCAGCCAAGAGCTTTTGGCCTTCAGCGTGTATGGCCCATTCAGCGCCAAGAACATCTTCAACCTTCTTCATGTAGCCATCCAGCTGGTACTCAATCTGACGAGCCCAAATGATGGCACCAGAAACGGGGGGGAGATCGCGTAACTGGGCCATTGCATGAGCTTCTGAGTGGCCATACTGCTGTTTGAAACGTTCACGCAAGCCGCCAATCGCCATTTTGACATGCTCCATCAATTGATTTTGATACTCAGCAATAGCACCACGAATCTTGGGGCGCACAAAGAGGGCGTTAAACTTGGAGAAAACACGGAACATCTCGTTGGCGTTTTTGGCAGTACCAAGGCGATCGCGAAGACGCGAAATGATGGAGTTTTCAACACGCGCAGTGCGGCCACTGTAGATTTCCTCTGCCTTGGTCCAGCGTTCAGTACCCTGGGGAGTCACATCAAGCAAGTCAACGTTTCGCAAGGCCTCCCAGGCCTGTTTAACTTCCTCAACAGCATCGACATCGCCCATCTCCTCCATGACAATGGCGCCATTGGAGCCGGAATCGGACACCCCGTTGATGGTAGCCTTGGGACCCAGAACATTGACAATTGTGCGCTGAAGCTGCTCGTGGTTGTCGCGGAAATTGCTGACGTACTTGAGGCGATCTTCCAGCTGGGAATGTTTCTTGGTTACTTTGATGGGGATAAACTTTTCGTTGCGGCGACGAGTCACCTCACGGGCAACGTTGGTGAACTCCTTGATGTTATCCTCCCAGGTACGGAATATTTCGTCGCAAGACTTCATGACCTTCTTAAACTCGGCATATTGGAGATCGACGAGCTCAGTTCCAGGGAGAAGGCGGTGGAGGACTTCATCGAGGTCAGCGGAAATTGCTTCAACTAGAGGAAGTGATCTCCTTATGGGATAAGGGCATATTCTGAGCTTCTTGTTGAGGTGATTGAAGATCTGGACAATGGCATCCTGGGCCTTGGCGAGAGATGTTGCTGAGAGAAGCTCGTCCAGAGGGAAGTCTCGCATAAGCTGGTTATACTTTTGGACTTTGTCCATGGCTTCCTTGAGACCGGTGTCGGCAGTAAAGCTGACGGTGGCCTGGAAACGCTTCGCATGCTTCAAGATCTCCAGGGTTAATACAACACCTTCGCTACGCAGCTGGCCCTCAATGCCCTCAAGAGCCGATTCCATGGACAGCCAGAAGTTGACTTCCTGACTAGCAGTGAAGTTAAACTCTTGTCCCGAGGTGGAAGAAGGATCCTTGGTCATCTTGGTGACGACCTGGATAGCCTTGATCCAGCTGTTGACATTGGCTTGCAGATTGTTGAGAAATGTACTGTCCTGGAGACTGTTGGCAGGAATTAGATCGATGCTGGGCTTGCCATGCTGTTTTTCGGTTTTGTCGAGGACAGCCTGCACAAAGGGATGGAAGCTCAAGGAAACTTCGGGGATTTCGACGTTTTGCTGGAGATGTAGAAGACTAAGTTCCAGGTCGTTCCACCGCTTCTTGGTCACGGGAATTCCTGTTTTGGAGTCGATATCGGCGCGGCCACGCATACCAGCAGTGGCAGTAGTTGCTTTAGTATTCGCATCGAAGTAGGGCACTAGAGCGTTGTGGATGATTGTGTGGAGAATTTCGTAGGGCGAAGTAGAGGGGCCTTGTTCACCACCAGTGGCATTGAGGGCGGCAGCTCCAGGGATATTAAGGAAGTATATTTGCGAAGTAAGAGGAAGGTTGGGGTCGATTGCCATGGGTTTCTTCATAATGGCAAGAATAGAGACCGTAGTGGACTGTGAAGAAATGTCCCCGACAAGCGCGTAGGTATACTGAGGGGAGGCTGGCAGAACTGCGAGAGAGGCATTACGATTAGCATGTGTTTGGGAGCGTATGCGTGTGTGTGTGTGTGTGCATATGTGCGTGGCAGGAGGAACTCACCAGAATTGTCAGGAGCGTCATCCAGGCCAGATTCGAGTCCGGACGGGGTTGCAAGATCCTTTTGTATATAGAGAATTTGTTGCCCGTCGGCAGCGAAGCGCGCAACCCGAGCGTGTGTCATAGAAAGATTTGTGGGATGAAGTAAGCTACCAACGGCACTGAGATCGTCTTTCGACGCGCCCAGGTTAGCTTCAGCGACAGCCACCAAGTGATCGACCAGACGGGGAAGATCAATGGTGCCAAAGGCAGAGCCCGGAGGCTCGTTGATGTTGGGGCTTTGGGGAGAGACCGAGACCTCCATGATGGATAAATTCTGCAACGAGGGCAATGGTGACTGGCTATAGAGTGTTTGCAGAGATTTTTTGTGTTGATAGTGTTACTCGGACATCAAGCTCATAATAGAGGAAAAGGAGGGTATAAGAAGCGATTCGGACGTGTTGTTACAAGCAGCAAAGACTAAATAGACAGTGTTTCTGTCGAGAAGAGATCAAGTTCGAGTAGACTGCGGACGTCGAATGCAAGGCTCAATAAGCACAGCAACCAAGCCAGGCTTGTGATAATGTAGTCTATCTAATCAAGAAGAACGTCAACAAAAAGGGGTGGTGACGTATAAGGCGAAAAATAAGGGAAAGAGAAAGCCCAGATTCAAGCAAGAAAAAGAAAAAAAGAAAAGAAAAAAGAAAAAGAAAAAGAAGAAAAAAAAACGAAGCCCGACTTGAAGCCTAGAGTGTGTATAGAACTTTCTCAGGACTCAAAGTCCAATTTCAATTATTGCGGAGGAGAGGAAGAAAAGGAAATGTAGCAGGACGAAGACAGAAGGCTGATGTGAGGAGCTAGCCAGCCCACTCAAGCTGTGGCTCAATCAACCCCAGCTTAAGATTATTATGGCAGGAGCACGATCCGTCCGTTTGCTTTTTCCAACAGGTCAGAAGGGGCAGCTGTTGATTTGATTTATGGTAGTTGCACGCACTGTTCTTCTCTTCTAGGATTACCTCCTTCCTTTCCAGACCGGCCACGCATTTAAGCCCAGTTCATGTCCAGGTTCAGGTCCAGCCCAGCCCACCTTTCAAAGTCAAGTGCTGGCCACGCCAGCAAATCACCTTTCGGAGGGGGAGCTTCACTGTCGCTGTGACTGAGCGAAGCTTGGAGGGGCCAAAAAGAGAAAAAGCGGGGCCTTGCCTTCGCCTCTACTCTAATGGGTCCTTAGTCACAAACAAGGCTGCGGCTGCGGCGGCCGTGATATTCAAGCCATTCTGTTGCATATTTGGTCCAATTCCAATTTCTACAGCAAATTATACTTTCCTACTGTTTTTTTTTTCTCTTGAGATCTACTCTTCTCTAGCTGCCACCAGCGAAGTGACTCAAAGACCTCGCCTTGGTATGTCGTCTCTTATCACTTCCATCATCTATCTCTACAGCCTCACTCTATCTACCTCTCATGATAAGTGGGCCGGCCATATTCCCAACACGCAAGCCCTTCTTCCTCCACCCCCTGATATATAGGGGCCTGCTAGGTGCATTGAGACCGCTCTTTCAATACATGTCTTTCTTCGCTATCACGATATAAGCCCTCTCCTCTTCCTTTCTCCCCTTCCTTTCTCCTCCTCCACTCCCCCCCCCCCCCCCCATCCCTTTTCTTTTCTATACCCTGGTCTGAGTCTGGCCTGATTTGCCTTTCTACTTCACCCCCTGGAATCCAAGTACCACTTCACTTGACTCTGAGGCAATCTTGTTTGTCAGTGCTACATGCACATGTACCAACCCAAACCCACATACTACACACTACACGACTATATGCTACATGCTCCATATCCACAAGTAATGAGCTAGCCGCATGTCTGGGACACGCCCATGCTAATCCAGGCTTGTCTCCTCATCTCATCACATGCTCACTCGCACCAACCCCAAGCAAGAAGCGGGTTTAACGAAACCAGGCACAGCACACAGCAACTTGTCTCTCTAATTCCTCGCACGCCCCAACAATCCACGCTTCACGCCTGTTACCTGTGCTGTGCTGCAATACAATACAGCATAACACGCATGTGTGCGTACGTATGTGCGCTGCGGTATATCTAGCCGCCTTTGTTTTGTTTCCAACTTAACGGACGGACAGCCGACGTCTTACTAAACATCAGCTCAATACGTACGTGCCATACCCCCCCCCCCCTCTTCCACCCCTTCCCTTCCGTTCCCTTCCCTTGACATACATACAGCCAGAAGACATCATTGTTCTCTACACACCCTGTAGGATTATGTTCGTAGCCCAATGAGTAAACAAGCGCTTTTCTCCACAGTTGAGCTTTTCCATTTATTTACTCAACGAGCAGGAATATAATATACCAATGTGCTGTACATAAATCCTTGTTAGCCGGCCTTGTTGAAGTGTGTCCTTGCACCATTACAACACTCACACTCCAACTTCCTACAACAACACGAGTTTATGGCACCTTTTTGTCCATAACTCGCCCAATTCCATCCAAAAAACGTTGATAATCCCAGCAATCGATTTATTACGACGAGCTGCATCGTTTACAGTTTGATGCACCTTGGCGGTTTTTCTGCGCGTTGTTTTAAAGCCAGAAAGCCGTTTTTGTCGTCGTCGTCAACCCCTCTTTTGACGATCGAGAAAATTTTTCGCCCGGGCAAAAAGTTTTTTCGCACACAACAACCAAAATTTCGATCATCGTTTACTCGACGAATACCATCGAAAAATAAATAAAAATAACACGACTGAATTCGTAACATCGAGTACTTTCGTTTTGTATAATTTTTAAAATGGCGCATCGAGCGCGCACGCCCAGCAGCGAGGAACAGCCGCAGCTGCCATCTTTCACACCCCTGCAGGAATGTGAAGTTGGTGATAAACACACTTTTTCTTCATCTCCCCCAACCCTGACCCCAAAAGGTTCAGGCACGAAATAAACGATGAGGCCAACGCCAACGAAAAGCGAGCCCTTATGAAAGAAATGGCACTTTATTGCCTAAATTTCCTAACCATGGATGACTACAATTGGCGAGTGTAAAGCTCGCCTTTTTACAAAAACAAGCTTGGCTCGAAGACCAAGTTGACGAAGAAACCCCTGAACAACAACTCTTGCTGCCATGCAGCGAGACAATAGACACTACGATGAGTGACGTGCCGCGTGGCCTCGCAGCCTCTCGACACGCAGTCTCGTCGCCACCACCACAACCAACAACAGCTCCAGCTGTCCCAGAGCGGGCAGGCCTGAGAGCTCCACCAATTAAACCCAGTTCTACTGGCAAAAATGCGAAGGCAACGCCAAATACCGACGCCACACCCAAAACCCCTGCTGCCCCTGCACGCAGCACAAAAACTGCACTTCCAGCTTCGCCCTACAAGGCAGCTTTGTGCAGCAACCTGCCACCCCAGACTGCCACCCAGCATAAATTGGATGGCTTCACCACTGTTGCGCGCACTTCCAAGCGCGCTAACAAAAATACTCCTGGTCCTTGCGAGCTCATTGTGAGCAGTGAGGGCAAGAAGGGCAAGGTCACCTCTGCCAAACAAATTCGTGACCAGATAAACTGCCGCCGCGGCATGCTTGCCATTGGCGTGCGACTAACTGGCAAAGGAAACCTCGCGGTTACCTGCGCCAACGAAAAGGCTAGAAACGAGCTGTGGGCTTCCCGCAACTCGTGGCTAGCCACACTACGTCCACTCGGCTGGACATCAGTTGCAGCCACTGAAAAGTGGCAGCGACTGGTGGCCCATGGCATCCCAGTCGACGAACTACAAAACTTCCACGCCGAATTTAAGGCGTCGAATGGGATTGAGACCCGTGGCACCTGTCGCTTGCTTAAGCGCCAACGTGCCAACCAAAAGGCAGTTTCAGTCGTTTTTTCTGTGGCAACACCTGAGGAAGCGGCTAAATGCCTGCAGGGCCCGATATTTTTCGCGGCTCAGAAGGTCCCAATTGTGAAGTACCTGTATGTATAGTGTGGAAATTTATCATTGGTACAAAACATCGTGGACTAGGGGGGGAAGTTGGGGGAAGGGGGAGTGCAGGGGTGTTGAGTGGAGGATGAAATTTTGAGAAAATGGATATGAAAATTAGTTAAATAGTCCGTCGAGACTCTACTCGATATTGCCATAGGCTTATGTACCAAGACGCAATTAACGGATTTAAAAAAAAAAAAAAAAAAACACTCACACTCCCTTCCTTGGCCGGCCTGCCTTGGCCTGGTTTGCTGTGGCTTAGTCATGTACCCACACCCACACCCACACCCAACCCCAAACCCGAACCCTAAAAGCAAAAAGCCACTACTACGTCTTGAGCCTCCAATCAAGAGACGGTCGATAGCGATAACTACCCCAAACCTTGCAATGGGCCATGATCAGCAAGCACATCACTTGACAAACTTTTGTGAAATAATGGTTGACGTCAATCAATCATCACGAGAAACAAGACGACAATCTTAGACAGGCAGTTGTCACATTTAAAATAATAATAATAAAAATTAAAAATTAAGAATAAATACCCGCAAAGTTTTCGCAAACACCAATGCAGCAGTCTATCTACACTCCCCAGGGAAAACAACATGCGTTACTACAAGTTACTACAATAGTTCCACAGGATGCTGGGGGGCGTGTCTCTCACTCATCGGCATTCTACCTTTCTTCTTCATCTTGGCTGAGTTAGATAAAAAAGAGCAACCCTTTCCTAAAAGAGGGGCGGGCGGCTGGCTCGCCTTTAAAAGCAGTAAGGTTTTCAGAGCCCACACACGCCTCAGGGGGTGTACGATGGCCGTGGGCGTGTGATATGATATCTAGCTTTTTCTATGTGACCCTGTCCTTCTAGAAACGTGGATATCACGATGTCATTGGGACTGAGGCATCTGTCAAATCCAATATTAGCAAAAACCAACAACCACTAGCTAGAAACCAAGTCTCGTCATACTAGGCAGCAAAAAGAACGGAGAGTACGTTATTGTAGACACATACTAAAACAAGAAACTAGGCAACGAATATGAAAACTAAAGGCCTGGGAATAGAGAAGCACAGCTGCCAGCATAAATAGTCAATCCAACACACATCAAGTGATAAAGACAGCAAAAGAGACAAGTCAAAGGAGAAAAAAAAAAAAAAAAAAAAAAAAAGGAGTAACTCAAGAAGAACCAAAGAACTACATGTTTCCATTCCAACCAAGCCATAACCTCCGGCTCCCCCAGAAAAAAAAAAGCACGGCAACAGCCATGCACATCATCATCAAAGACAGACTCCACGACCGACACGCACATGTACGCATACCCCTTTCCAAACCTAGTAAACCCTCCATCATACACAAGAGCCCTTTCGTAATTCTTCCAGCAAAAAGAAAAACGAGAATTTAATGGAAATACAGAAACAAATAGAACGACGCTGCACCACGTTTTTTGGCATAAAAATCATGCCGGAACAACAAAGGGGAAGACAAAACAGGGGAGAGATGAGATAAAAAAAACCTTCATAAAAAAGCACAGCATTGATGAGGCAGCAGATGGTGTATCCAAAAACAATATAATCGAAAAAGAAAAACAAAAAAAGGAGAATGGTGCGTTAGTCTCAACAGAGAACAAACCTATACCACAAGAGTGCTGAGAACTATTTGTCTGAGCTCCTCCCTGGCTGGGCGGGGGGATCGTCTTCGAGGCGGACCGTGACGCGATGATTGCAAAGATCGATGAACATCTCAAACTTGGAAATCATCTTTTCTTTCTCCTTCAGAGTGTTCTTCAGTGACTCAATCTCTTTTTGGCTTTCGGCCCTGAGAGTTTCCAGCTCCTCCTTTGCATCGGCTAGCTGCATTCGGAGTTCTGCTTTGAGGCGGTCCTCGGTAGATATACTTGGCTTGCTATAAATGGCAGCACGGTTTTCTGCTAGCCCCGTAGCTACAGCTTCGGGGTTTCGAGCTATCGCGGCACGTGCATTATAAATGTCACGTGGCAATAGCGGAACATTGGGGTTGTCAGAATGAAGAATCTCTAGTGTTTGAGTAACACCGACACCTAGGTAAAGTCGAGTCAGTTGGCTAGTTTCAAGCCGAGAACACATCACAATGGAATAACCTACCGCTTTCTTTGAGGGCTTTGACTGCCGCTACCATTTTGCTATCAAGCTTGCGAGCTGCAGGGTGATTGGATGGGCTTTCGCTGGGGGGATGGTTGTGTTGCAAATGTTGGCGATCAGGACGGTATCGGATTGTCCACTGAGTTCGTTGCTCAATGGCAAAGAAGCCAAAAGGGCAATCACACTTGCGTGATGTGGTTTTACGCTTGCGCTGCTCAGCAGCAACACGGGTGGGGGGTTTTCCGGCTCTATCACAAACAAACAAAACCTTTTTGAGCCCAGGCACTGTTTTTTTCGACCGCCCAATCACGATAGCGTACCCAACCGACGTGCAATAGGCCAATACACTTTTGTGAACAGCCTCTAGCGTAGGATAGCTGCCTCCTTCTGGGGGTGGAGACATGAGTGGCCCAAGTGGTTCCGGTGGAGCATATGGAGCAACCTCTTCGCTCTTTTCTGCCCCTTCTCCCCCAGCGGCACTAGTATTGGCACTCTCAGCAACTAACTGTGCTTCAGCCTCGTCAGTACCACTGGCATGTGCCTGAGAAACAGAGTCTCTCTTGGACTTTGCGTGTGGTTGAGCATGGGAGAGGATAGGAGTATGATGGTGGGAAGACTGAGGTTGTTGCTGCTGCTGCTGATGGAGCTGGGATTGATGCTGCTGGACCTGTTGCACCTTTTGTTGTGCTTGTTGTACTTGGTGCTGCTGCTGTTGTTGCTGTTGGGCCTGTTGTTGCTGCTGCTGCTGTTGTTGTTGTTGTTGCTGGGCCTGTTGCTGGGCCTGTTGCTGGGCCTGTTGCTGGGCCTGTTGCTGAGCCTGTTGCTGAGCTTGCGCTGCTGCTTGAGCCTGAGCTGCAGCCTGAGCTGCAGCCTGAGCCTGAGCCGCAGCTTGTGCCTGGGCTGCAGCTTGGGCCTTTGCATGGGCTTGTGCCTGTGCCTGTGCCTGTGCCTGTGCCTGTGCCTGTGCCTGCGCTTGCGCTTGCTGCTGTTGTTGTTGTTGCTGTTGCTGCTGCTGCTGTTGTTGTTGCTGTTGTTGAGCCTGCTGCTGGGCTTGCGCTGCTGCTTGGGCTTGAGCCTGGGCCTTTGCATGAGCCTGGACTTGTTGCATCTGGGGATGGTGCGATTGTGATTGTGACTGAGAGGGCTGGATCGCTTGAGCTGGGTGATTCTGGTGACTAGAAGTGCTGTGCTGGCTGGTCAAGGATTGCTGGGATTGCTGAGCTTGATGAGTTGCGTGTGATAGAGGGCTAGGATGAGCCTGTTGATGGGCAGTATGCCCAGTATGAGACAACTGGCGAGCACTAGACATCTGGTGCATCTGATGCTGGGGATGCATCTGCTGGGAGTGCATTTGCTGCGACTGATGAGCAGGTTGGTGCTGTGAAGCAAGGGATTGGTGGCTTTGGTGTGACTGGTGGCCGCCATGAGTTTGGTGAGATAGAAGGGAGTCATGCTGAACGGACTGGCTCATGGGTTGATGGGACAAGGACTGCTGCGAGAGAGAGTGATGGCTGAGCGAAGGCTGGCCCAAAGCTTGCTGCCCTAGTCCTTGTTGGCCGAGACTCTGCTGGCCCAGAGTTTGCGATAGGCTCTGCTGGTTTAAGCTTTGCTGGCCGAGTCCTTGCTGGCCCAAGTGTTGCTGATGCAGCGACTGGCCGGTCATGTATGCCCCGCTAAGGTTTTGACTTCCCATAGTTTGCGTGGGGTGAACTAAGGGTGAGTTGGTTATCTGCGAACGAGGAGGAGGACGCGGTCGAGCACCAACGCCACCAACGCCACCAACATTAGACGCATGATTAGGTGTTGTTCTGTGACTCGGGCCCGGCACAGCGGCAGCTAACGGGTTGAACATTTGGTGCTGGTAGCCACCTTGCTGGGGCTGTTGCGATTGGTACGGCGAGTACGAAGATACATGCTGCGGGGCGGGTGACTGCTTGTTGGCCGGGCTGCCATGTGCTTGGTAGTTTCTCCGGGTTCCATTTGAGCCAGGGAAACCAGGGTAGGACATTGTGGTTTTGTCGCGAGAAGACGCGCGCAGTTCGGAGGGGACTTGGCCTGTTGTGAGAATGAAATGAGAGACGTGTAGTATATAAAGAAACACACGACACACTAGTATTCAGGTATGAAATTCAAGGCAAAATAGAGGTAGATTTTTCTTCTTCTTTTTTTTTTCCAGTCGCAAGCGAGCGATTAATCACGACGGTGGCGGTGTGCTTTGGAACGAAGGTGGAGAAGAAACAGAGCAAAACAGGCGAGAATAAAAGTTGCTTCGCGACACGAAAGTATCAAACGAAACAAAAAAAATCAAGGCCAAGTGCGCGCGTACTGAAGGCGATGCAAGGAAGAAAACAAGAAACCCAAAAAAGGCCGTTTTATCAAATAAGGTGATGGATAGTGGTGAAAGGTGACGCGTTATTGAGAGCAACACGGTAGAGGAGTGTGTGGACTTGTTGGTAAATGGGTAGCATGTAAAGGTGGGCGGGCGCTGGCTTTGGTGCTGGTTGGGCAGGGCGCCGACAAAATCGAGGTGGCTCAGTATTAAAAAAAAGAAAAAAAAGAAAAAAAAAAGACCACGTACGAGGCGACACCGACGCCTAATGGCTAGTAGTTGTGAATAAAGCAGGAAAAAAAAACAGTCTCAAGACGACCGGTCGTAGCTTGGTATCAAAACTGCCTTGAAGATGACGATAGTCAAGTCAACGTGAAGATGAACATGGAATATTGTAAATGGAGTTGAGTTTGGGGCGTGTCAAATCGGCTTTTGGGACGGGGACCTGGAGGGTGTCTGCAGTGGTGAGACTGGGAATGGGAGTGTGGGTGGAGGAGGGAGGGAGGGTGGATTGACGAGACAAGTGTGAACGCGAGGTAAAAGGTTTTGGTTTTGGAGCCAAGGTTTTCTCCCCTCCTCGTCTTCTCGTCTCTATATTTGCTTGACTAAAGCTACCACGCTACTCATACGGCCAGAATGACCCACTTAGTCTGCCTGCATGGCCAATCAATTCTTCAAGAATTTTCCTGCTTGTTTTTCTGCTAACGGAGTCTCTCTCTCTTCTCCCTTTTTCTAGCCCAGTATGACAAGAGCCAGGGGGGAGTGCCTCAAAGTCTCCGCACGTCTCCGCACTGGTACATACTAGTACATATTAGTACATCCTGATACATGTGGTACATGCGGGTACATGAAAAATGGGGGTGGCCAAAAGTAGTTGCACCCAATTGAACACCCTAGCCGGCTGTTCCACCACTCAGCCTTGTACTTACTGGTACCCCTCTGTATAAGCGAGGGCAAAGAAAAAAATCAAGTCCCTTGGGCGGAGCCTGGAAGGATCGCGCTAAACCGTGGCTTTTCGACGAGCACAAGCCATTTATTTTGAGCACGCAGGGCTTCAACTTGCCGTCTTTTAGCCGGCTGGTGTCCAACTACCGCCACATGCAAGTGTGGCGTCTATCTTGTCGTGAGGCGTTCGAACAGCTAAGGACGAACTTGGCCTTTTGGGATAGCTGTAGCCAAGCGCGACCCATCAATTCAGCAACAGGAGAAGTACATCAACATCAAGAGTGTTCTTTTTTTTTTTTTTTTTTTTCTTAAAAGTCACGAATCAATCGCGGACCCAAGCACAGGTGCTATCCTCCTTTCAAAGCCGACGACTAGTAACCCCCCTTCCTCAAAACCAGCCGCCACCGCCAGCTTCCAAAGTCTCGAATCATCATGGCTAGATTATCGAGCCTTCTTTACTATGCCTGCAGTCTGCTTGCGCTATCTTCTTCGGCATCTGGCCTGAAGTTTGATCTTCTTGCGACCCAGCCACATCAGACAAAGGAGCGCTGCATTCGCAACTTTGTTACTAAGGAGCAGCTTGTGGTAGTGACGGCCATTGTTGGCGGCAAAAAGGGCGACGGCATGTCTGTCAACATGCACGTATGTAAATCCGGTTTCTGGTGCAGTATTCATCAGTCGCTGCTCCGTCTGCTTTAACGGATGGTATAGCGCCATCTGGAGGAAAGCATACGCTAACATGCAATCTAGATTCGTGATGAGGTGGGCAACGAATTCGGTCGTCCCAAGGATATTGCCGGCGAGCAACGTGTGGTATTCACTTCACATGCTGACGCCGCTCTCGATATCTGCTTCATGAACACGCTCACTGGTAAGTCTAGTAGTTACAATCCATAGAATGAAGCATGTTATGTGACCCAGGCTTCCCAAGCAAGCACAAGCTAACCGCACGTGCAATTATCACAGGCCAGTCTATAAACAACCCCACCCGGTCAGTTGAGCTCGATATCGATATCGGCGCCGATGCCAAGGACTGGGCTGCCATTCAAGCCACCGAGAAGCTCAAGCCCGTCGAAGCCGACCTGCGTCGCATGGAAGAAATGATCGCTGAAACTGTTGAGGAAATGGAGTATCTGCGCAGCCGTGAACAGAAGCTTCGCGATACTAATGAGAGCACAAATAACCGTGTCAAGTGGTTTGGAGTTACCACTACCTGGCTATTGGTTGGTCTTTGGGCATGGCAGATTCTGTACCTACGGGCCTATTTCCGGTTAGTCCACAAAGAAACTCTTCTATTGCATGCTTGGTGTACACATGCTAACATATTTGCAACTCTACAGGTCGAAGCATCTCATCTAACAACGCCCTGTCTCTCCGGACACCCAGCCACCCTCCCAGTCCCTACCAAGCCCTTTTGCACATAGAGAAGCTTGTACACGCAGGGGCGATTTACATGGCAGAGTCAACGCTCCGCGGCTTAATAAGAGACGACAGTAGATTAAAGCGCAAGATATTCTTTTTGCACGAACACGGCCAAGCTCCAGAGCATGTGCGGCGATGTGTGGTGATGACCTGTGTCTTGTGTATACTAGGTGTAATGGGATGGGTGTGCAAACAGTATGCTATGTGACTTAGGGGTACAGTATCTAGCATGTAGCCCTCATCCCACAACACTGTTCTATTTGTCCCCCTTTGAGGGGTGTGTGCTTATTAGACTAGTCCTCTCACATTTATTATATCTCATGGACGTAGCCTTCTCTAGCGCAAGCCTGATTTTTTCTGTCGTGACTAAGGTCAGAGGAAGAAGCTAGGGCCCGTAAAAAATAACATAACGTTATTCCCCAGAATCAAAACCCGCTATATAGTAGTCAACTCCATCAATTGATCTTTGAAACAACCCAGAAATCCCAGGTTTTTCTACTACATCTAAAGAATAAATTAAGCCTCCATCATGGCCAATCTCATCTACTCTACATCTCGCCGGATTTTTGCCCGTCGCTCTCTTGTTGCCACGGCGAGAGCCTTCGTCCCTTCTCGTAGCCTTGCTACTACTACTGCTGCTTTGAGGGCTGACGACACGGCTCATCGCGAACTTGACGTCGGAGAGCTTGAGGGAATCACGCTCAAGATTGAACCTCTCCAACGATCGGGCGAAAGCGACGATACTATGCGTGCTCGCCTGCGCTGTAAGCCTCCAGGGACTTCCTGATCCAACTACATGGCCGTTCACATGCCATATAGTACAAATAGAGGGAAAAAGGAGACCAGAAAAAAAAAAAAAGAGGAAGAAAAAAACAGAACGTTCCACACATCCATGCCATTTCCAAGTACTAACCATTCTTCATCAACTCTTCAGATCAATCTCGCAAGCGCGGCATCCTCGAATCCGATCTTCTCCTCTCGACATTTGCCGCCGCCTATCTGCCAACCATGACGCGCGCACAGCTGGAGGCATACGACAAGTTTATGGACGAGAACGACTGGGACATTTACTACTGGGCGACACAGCCCGATGCACCTCCTGTCGATGAAGCATCGCTCAAAGACGAGTGGAAACGCGAGCCGGGCACTGGCGAATGGGCCCAGACCGTTGGTACATTTCGCCCGGCCTATCGGCCCGTTCCATCGCGCTGGAAGGATAGCGAGGTGCTCCTACTACTACGCGAGCATGTCAAAAGCCGGTCGGCCGCCGATGGCCAGGCTGGCAAGGGCATGGCTTTCATGCCGACCTTGGAAGAGACCAAGAAAGGAAAGAAGAACTAGTAGCGTACGCTAGAAGATAGGATGAAGATGATACATGGCACAGTGGCGAGAGTCAGCCCATGCGCAGGTAGGCAGGCGTATGAGGTTTTGGAAGGGGTTTTTTTTTATTTTTTTTGTAAGAATACTTGGGCGAAGGGCACATTGATCAATCTATTGAATCTGATTTGGCAGGAGTGTAAATGAGGGGGAGACATCGTCACGCCTCAGACTGTATTGTGCTTGTAAAGCTGCGAGCAATCATGTTCATCATCTATTTTCCAGCGCTCCTCCGAGTAAAATCAGTGTCTTGTTGCAAGGAACCTGTGCCGGCGATATACCAAGAGCAGGCTAAAATGGGACAGTTCCCAGACTCAGCAACAGGTACCCGTATTGTATTTTAAGCCATAATCACGATCCTGTCCAGAAGCTCTGAATGTCTGTCTCCCCTCTCGCCCCCTTTCTTATTCATCCACGACAGCAAAGCCGTCACACGACATAATACCACCCCTCACCATATCCTATCCACAATAAATGGACTACACAAATGAAAAAGAAGAAGAAAGAATGTCAATAGCCGTCATGAGGAGTGAGAGGACGAAGTTGTCAACAGACCACCAGATAGCCACACGGGCAAGAACAAAAAAGAGTCCCAAGTCCAAAAAAAAAGAGAGAAATGCCTCACATAAAAGAGTTGAATGAAGACCAAAACATGGCAGACTTCCAATTCCATCAGCCTCCTAACAAATGTATATACAACCAGGAACAAAAAGAAAAAAGAGAAGATATCACAGGTGAAGAAAAACGTGGCGAGAAAATAGCAAGCAAACAGACCAGAACGAAAGAAAAAGGGGTATTCCGAAATTGATAGAGAAAGAATTGAAAAGTAAACCAATGAAAAAGAAAAAAAAAGAAGAGAAAAGAGAGTAAGAAGGGGGAAAAAAAAGTAAGAGTTAAGACAGACAACATGTCGAGAAGAAGATGTAAAGAAGAGTCAGTAAAAGTCATAAAGATCGCCGTATCAGAAACATGGCCATGAGAGAAGACAACCGCAGGTTTTGTGTGTCGTCAGCTGTAGACCTATCAACCGCCCTGTGGCAAGATCCGGCCTAAGCTCCGGAGTACCTCCATGACAGGCATGTCTTTAGTGCCAGTAAGTGCTTTCTCGCGCTTCTCCCGGTCTTTGAGTCGGTTTGAGCTCAGGCTCAAGACTCGATCTGCTTCACGGCCAGCAGTGGTGACTCGTTGCTCAAGCTTGTGAGCTCCATCAGCCAACAGATCGACCTTCATCTCTAGTGTTGATTGTATATTTCGTAATCGATCAAGCGTCTTTTGCCGTATTGCCAACGCCGATACTGCGCCCGAACTGCTGACAGCATCAAGAATGCGCTTATCAGAAGCTTCCAGCAGCTCGGCATCATTTTGTGAGTCTTGGGTCGACGGTTCATTCAAGGGTGATATTATTTGCTGAGGCGATTTTCGTAAGGCTTGCCAGGTTTTTTTAAGTTCTCGCAATCTAAGATAATGGCTGTCGTTAGTAATGATTCTTTCCGTAATCAGGCTTGTAGCTGCCAGCTTACCGTGAAACTTTGGCTTCCAAAATAGCAATCTTTTCTTCATGCTCAATATTACGCGGATTTGGTTGAAGCACTACTGGTGGTAAAGGCACCTCTTCTCTGCTGAACCAATCTGAGAATTCCGACTTGCTCTGGAAGTCTTTCAGAAGTTGGTCTTGGATGGCCCGGGCTACAAGATACGAGTGGTTAGCATATGTCAAGGAAATATATCCACGTCGGGGAGAGCCTACCGCCAAGAATTGCATTAGAATGTGATGAGCCCAGTGGAGGTTTTGCTGATAATGCACGCTCGCCACACCACGTGAGAAGTTGCTTCATTCTGTGCGGTTCAGGAAGACCTTCTGCTTCGATATGCTTGTAAAACTCGGCTTCCTTGACTTCTTTGTGTGGTAGTGCGCTGTGTCCCATTGATGTCAGGGAACTTGCTCTTCGCCCTCTCATGCCGAGACTGCTTCGCCTCCGGCCGCCGCCCTTTTTGCGCATTTCCTTGTTTCTGTTGATAATGGGTGTGTCACTTAGAGGGAGCGCAATCTTGGCACCGGCTGGAACTACTGGTGAGATGTCGTGTATCGACTCTTCAACGTTCTGCCTCGGTGTTGTTGATACAAGAGTCATGGGCTCTTCCATGATGGGCTCGTGCGCTGGTGACTGCGGTTGCCGCGATTTTGATGTGCCATTCTGTTTCTTTCTCGATCCTTTTTGTTGTCGTGGTGGTGGTGGTTGTGATACTTCATCTTGTCTCTGGTGTTCTTGCTGCTGTTCGTCAGGAACGGATGTTGACGCACGTGTCGACCGTCGCGTTCGCTTCGGCAAAATGAGCTGGGCAAATTCGTCCTGGTCTTGGCCGTCAAAAGTGGCGGGTTTTCGTCGAGACGTCTTGCGTGTCGGTGCAGGTTTTGCGGAGCTTGGTGGCACAGCCTCATGTTCATATTCCGGAATGGTCGTCGGCTTTTCTTTAGGTGGATGGCTTCGTGATTTCTTTTTTGGTGGGGCAATGGGAGTCTCTTCGTTGCTTGTCTTGGTTCGCTTTGAAGCGCGTGTAAAGACAAAGTCGCCATCTTGTTCATCGTACGACGTAGCTGCAGTGATAAACGGCCGCATTGTTAGTTTGCAACATACAGTGACGGAAATATTAAAAGAAGAAAACAGAGTGAAAGACGTTGCATTTAGACAAAGGTCGCAGCTGTTCGAGAAAAGACTCACCAGCAAGACGCTTGCTGTACCGGCGCTGCGGCTGACTGCTCATGCTAAGGACTTGCAGAGTTTGGTGGTGCTGTATGACTGTCGTCATGGATGGCAACCTTTCGGCGACATGGACGAGAAGAAAGTAGACAAGACAAAGGATCCGACGCGAAGGACTGTCGATATCTCGGCTTCGGTATATGGCCCTCCCACTTTTGCGACCGAGTGCGACAAGGTTCTCAGGGCCCAAGAAAGAAGTTCAGAGTTTCCCTTAAATTGAAGAGACGCAATGAAAAAAAAAATTGAAAAAGAAAAAAAAAAAAAAATGCGAGAGAAAACCGGGGCAGATCAAAGGCGAACGGCGGCAATGAGGAAATTTCTGACCCGTCAAAGAAGAGAAATAGATAAAGAGAGGAGAAAGAAAGACCGGTATCCGCTCACGTAGATAACAAGATTACGCAGTGACCTGGCGCGTGAAAATCGCGGGAATAATTGAATGCAAAAGGGATTAAATAATTCAGCTGAAGAAAATGCGCGTCGTGATGCTGGATTTAAGACGTATTTAGCGTTATCGTGTGTCGTGATAGTCATCCACGGTGGCGATGGTGTTTGGGGGAAGTTTGAAAGCGAGGGGGATGGCTATCGTTTTTCCTGGCAAAATTCAAGCATTGAAGCTTAGTTAACAGAGCCTTGTAAACAAGAAGAAGTCTATGCACTAACCCCAATGCAGTAACCCGAGCATGGGGCTATCTTGGCTCATTTTGGCGGGTCAGGTCCACTAAAGGCTTAGTCATCATTCCACACGCAAGGACCGCCTTCTACCATCCCAAGTATCACGACTTTATTTATCGTGCATCGGTCGCCTCCAGGTGGTTTGGTTTGATTTGATTTGGGTATATTAGGATCACCAAGATCAAACGACGCATAAGTCGCCTCCCGCCTTTTTTTTTTATTTAAATACACATTTTTATTGGCCCCACTTGCCCCAATCCGGTTCTCTTGGCTTGGTATATAAATCTCGTCGCTGCATGACCCAGAAGGCAGTTCAAGTTAGCCAGCAAAAAGGCTTTGAAATATCTACAAACACGCCAAACTCCGGCCAGGAGGCATAGCCACGTAGGAAAAAAGCAGTGCATTGCATTATAACGAATATGGTGAGTATAGCAAAACAACACGGTCGCAAAGGACGGAGAAAGAGACAAAACTGAACAACAAAAAAGCCAAACGAACAAACGCTACAGACCAATCCTCAGGACCTAGACTTGATAAAGTGCCAAGATTCCCTCAGTTTTAAATGATACCACCATCCATTTCTTTTGTAATACCTTGCCGATCGTGATCATATATTCTCCAGAGAAGCGCCACTATAGTTAAGAAGCGTTTCTGGGTCAGTCCTGGCTGTTTGCAAAGAGCAGAACAGCGCAGCATGCAAAAGGCGCGTGCTTTTACAGCAAAACCTCCAGACACATGCACCCCATTTAGTATACACTAGTCTTTATGCGACTGCAGTGGGCATTGGTGGCTATTCACTGAAAGCCTCGGCCTGAGTTTTGTCCGTTAAGAATCGGTTGGCCGGTTGTCATGCGACGGGGCTGGCCCTGGACACCGTTAGGCACGCCTCCGGCGGGATAAGGGTTCATTTGAGCGTTGAAGTTATCGCTAGTATCAGTAGGATACTGACCACGAACCACTTGTTCCATAGTGACAGGGCAGTCTTTGTGTGCAAGCAAAAGCGTTTTGAGATTAACCATCTCAGTCCGCAGCCGGCCAATCTGGAGATTCAAGTCGTCGTTTTCATTGGTTAGGCTGTCAACGCGACTTTGGAGCTCCGTGAGCCACTGTTTCTTGCGCTGGCGACACTTAAGAGCAGCAATTCTATTGGGGGGGGGGGGCATGTCAGCGTCTCAGTCCCATGTTGAGTTGAAAATCCAAGCAGGCAGGAAGACTAGTGTTTTTTTTTACAACATACCGGTTTCGTTCGAGAAAGTTTTTGCGCTTCTCGTCATCCGTCATCTTCTTTCCGTCTTCACCAACCTCCTCGTCCTCATCATCCGACGCTTGTGACGAGGCGTTCTTTGTCTTTTTGTTGATGGGTGCAGGAGGCGAATCGTTTTTACGTTTCCCATTAACTGCACCAGGCTTTGCGGGAGCTGGCCCGCGCTTACCCTTACCAACCATTGAGACTTTGGAATTTCTCAGGTCTGGGGAAGTATGTTGGGGCGCGTCTGGCAGCGGTTTGGGTGCTACGGAAATGGAAGGCGCAGAAGGTGCTGGTGCAGAAGCAGCCATCTGTGAGATGCTGACAGGACCTGAAGCCGGTGCGGGTTGGGGAGCAGAGCCAGAAGTGGAGGCAGGGGCGTTAGTGACAGGAGGTCGAGTATTAGACACGGTCATTGGAGGGTGAGCCATGGCCATATTTGAGTTACTTGGAGGCTGTGACTGCGAAGTCATGGGAAATTGGCTTCCTGATGGGGGGACATTGCGCCCTTGGGCGAGCATGAAGAGGCCATTGACGGCATCGTTGGCATGGGGGTCGTTGTTCAGATTTGAGGCTGGCGGCTTCATATCACCTTTATCGGTAGACGGAGCGACAGTTGCGCCATTTGCATCCCTAGGCTCTGACGTCACAGCCATGTGCATTTTTTGCTGTTGCTCGCGTTGCTTTGTGGCCGCGCTGAGGGCAGTACGATGGAAATCGGCGGTGGTGGGCGTCGATGCACCGGCAGCAAAGGAAGAAAACAGCGCGGAAGTATTGGGGCTTGGGGGGAACATGGCGGCACCAGCACCGCCGGGCCCAGGTGTCAAGCCAGTTCGCAATGAGGACTCGTTAAACCCACGCTCAACGAAGTAGTCAGTAGCGCCAGAGTTAGCCAGTGGGCCGGTCAGAAGGGCAGGGCTTAGAGGGCCGCTCTTAAGCGAATTGTTCCAGCCAAATGGACTGCCATTACCAAGACCGGCCGAAGGAGAGGCGAGAGCGCTTACAGATGGTAATTTGGTAGCAGCGCCAGGAGTTTGGGCGCCATTTGTGGGTGCAGTGCCACCACCGCTAAAAGACTTTTCAAAAGGATTGAGTTCGTTCTTTAGCGCTTCATTGATTGGTCTGCCGCTTTCTTGCTTAATTGGAATAGCATCTGAGGCAGGACGGTTCAATGAGTCGGAGGAAGCTGCAATTATAAATGATTAGTTTACATGGGGCTGGATCTAGGAGACATATGATGGCGGGAGTAGTGGATAGGGATTAAATGAAGGGAGGTTTTAGCAGTGGGTAAGACGCAGTGATAGGAGAGCGAGTGACAAACCCTTACAATCTATAGTCGACGTCATTGTGCTGATATCATGAAAAGGCGGGTGACAGATTTTTTTTTTTTTTTTTCTTTTTCTTTTTTTTTTTTCCTTTCGAAGGGAATGCAGAGACGCAATGAGTGACAAAGCTATATGCGGAAGTGCAGAAAGAACTGCGAGAAAGCTGTGTCACAAGATCGGAAAAGGGCTTGATAAGAAGAAAGCGTTGGCCTAGGTTGCGTTGCCAGTAGATCAACAATATGACAATATGTGACTAGGTTGGAGGGGGCCTAACCTAATTCTAAGCTCTCGGCACCAGAATGAAGAGGAAAAGAAAAGTGAGAAAAGTGCACACACGGCAGAAATGTAACCAAATAAACGACGTAATGGATAAGGTAAGGAAAAAAGAAAAGAAAAAAAAAAAAAAAAGACCAGTCAATACAGCCTGAAAGCGACACAGCAACCAATGGCGCAAGCGAGTTGACCGGCCAGTTTGAGTGCTTTGGGGAGAGGGGGAGAGGGGGATGTATTGCAAGGACACAGGCAACGTAGTGCAAATAGAAAAAAAAAAATTGCTAATCGAGCCGGGAGCTAAGAACTAAAAAGAGCCTGTAATCGAAGTCTGTACGAGGATAAAGACGCCTTAACGACAGCTAGAGTATTATGGGTGCGCAAGGACGAGGAAGGCTGCAAACAATAAAGATTATGTATGGCGCAAATAGAGCGATTGTATGAGAGCGCGTGCGAGCAGTAAAGATACAAAAAAGAGTGGATATGCAGCGGTTGGCTATCGAGAAAGAATGAAATATAAAGGGATGCTAAGACAGAAAAGCAAACCTCGTTCAGTATGAACCGACAATTTCGGGTTCGATTGGGGAAGAGGGGATCGCGAGCTTTGCAGCTGACGGCTTCGGCAGTACGGCAGCCTCGTTCGATTTGTGGGCTCGAGTCACTGAAGAGACAGCAACAGTGGCGGTAGTTTATTTAGTATTTAATAAAATTGAATGAAGGCTTCCTTTTTTTTTTCTTTTTTTTTTCGGTGCTTAAAGTCGGTCTTAGGGCGGCTTTTGCGTTGGGGTATTTGCAGGAGAATCAAAAGATCAGAAGAAAATAGAGAAGTAAGAGAGAAGCAAAGAAGACACGACGTCACCGGTCTGATGTATGACGTTGAGAAAAAATAATCGAGGGAGAAGGGGGCGAGCGAGAGAAAAGGAAAAAAATTGATGGCCAAAAAGAGCACAGTGGCCCACAGCAGTATGGCTTGGGGTGGTGCGCACGGTGCATCTAGGGCACTGTGCTGCTGTGAGACCGTGCAGACCCTTACGATGGTTAGGGTTGATGCATTGTGGGAATAACGCGAAAAAAAAAGAAGAAGAAAAAAAAAAAAAAAAAAAAAAAAACAAATTGGCGCGAACGGCATCCTGCTAGACTGGTCTAGAAAGTGTGCGAGTGAGACAAGATGAGCTTCCTCTTGCTCTCCTCCTCCTGCTCCTCCGACCGTACAGAAGGACACAGATAGATGCCTGCTACTTGACAACAAGAACAACGATGCACAGATAAACTAAAAAAAAAAAAACTACCCAAAGGCATCGCAACTCACACGCTTACATGCACTCAGTCACACAAATATGCATTCTGCCATGCAAACACGCAAGTTAAACGGCTGCCCGCGTCTGTCCTACGGCGAATCAATGTTTACAACTGGTCGTGCCCGTCCTGCCCTTTGTGCACCTGTCCTATCCTGTACTGCTTCCGCTGCCTCTGCCGCCCCTTGTGCTGCTTCTTGTGTGCTATTATGAGCCGCGGGGAGTCGCGGGAAAGAGACACAGACTCATGGGGAGAGACAAATGACGTTAGCCAGGAGCTGGTTGAAGAAGCACAGAAGACCGTGGGTACATTGAGTCTCGCTCTCGCCCTTTGTGGTGTAATCAATAGCGGCACATGGCCTGACGATCAACGGCCAATGTGCGCATTGTCCCTGGCACATACTGTGTGCTTCTACTCTGTCTGCCTGCCCTCAATCAACGCGGCCCTAGCCTTGCCCGACAGCCTGTAATGGTGAGGCAACCCTATTGTTTGTAATGTAATGCAGCTCGTACAAACACCAAGCAAGCGCCGGCCTTTGTTGTGTTTGTTTGTTGTGAAGCGACCTTGAGCCAAGTCAAAGCCGGAGCGTTGTCGTCCTCCGTCCTCCTTGCCCCCTTGATGCGCACGCGGCAATGGACGCAGTGGGATTCCTGGCCCTTGGAAGCTAAAAAAAAAAAAAACAAAAACCCAGAAAACAATCCAAAGAGCTTCCATGAAACCTCAGGAGCTGTCCGAGATGAAGGGCAGGTCACAATAAAAGGCAGCTTAAAAGCCACCAAAATTCTGGATTGGGATCCAGGCCCAGGGGCAGTCTGCGCATGCAAGACAGCTGGAAGGGCTTAAAGCCTTGACTAACTTAACTTTTAGACATCAAAACGCCATTTGTCCTTGTCAAGAATTTCTTCATTGATTTTCCGCTTGGGCTTGGGCTTGTGACATGTGTCTTAGTTGTCTTCGCATATCTCAAGCCCTGATCTTGATATATCCATCGACCTTGTTCGCTTGCTATGAGATGTCGGGTGTAGCTAGATGAAATGGGTGCCACAGTGTGTTTCTATGTTCTATATTTCCCACAGCACGAACAATATTGTGTGACTGAGGAATGGGATGAGCAGCAGCAATCAGCAAGTGGCAGATATACGGTGGGTGGTCCTGTGATCCGTCCCATCCCACGCCCTCTTCCATTTATGCCGCTCTTTTGGTCTTCGGTGCCTCGTCGCGTGGGTGATTAAAATGCATTAACGTGCATGAGCCAAGTTGCTTTTAGGCTTGCTGGCTCCGGCCCTGCTCTGGCTTTGCTCTGCCCTGACCCTGGACTTGATCAAGGAGAAGGCCCCCTCCCCGGAGACAAATCCATGCCCTTTTCTTTTTTGCTTTTCTGGTATTTAGCGAGTGTGGCCTGGTTTAGCCTGACAGGAACAAGGTCTTGGATTTTGATCACGTACCTCCGTGATAGGGACCATTCAGGGATGAGGGTTCCAGGCTGGGCGATTTCTCCTTGGACATGCAAGGAAAAGGGAGAGGGAGTGCCACGCGCAGAGCCAAAAGGCTAGCGTGGTATCTAGCGAGAAGCTGATGACAGGTACGTAATGGCCAGATGGATACACAGCTGTTAGCTGTTAGCTATTAGCTATTAGCCGGCGCAGGCTTTCAAGATGGGATTTTCCTTTTGAAGCCCAGTTGAATTCTACTTGCGGCCTTGACTTGCTGATGTTAATTGGAAGTAGTACATGGGGACCGGAGGGAGAGGCTCGAGCGCAATTTGTCCAATATCCTCTCGCTTAGTATTAACACGATATTGGGTTTACAGGCCAGCCCCTGAAGCTCTGCTAGAGCCAGCTCAACAAAGCCCCCTAAACTTAGAGCTTTCACTTGGACAATTAGGATACCCCGCCTACTACATTGTGGACTTATATCCTTTGTTAAGCAATGGAATTGGGCTCGGCCCCCTAAATTTAACCTCGACAATGGCAGGCTAGGGGTGGAGGGAAAGAAGGGAAAGAAAGCCCATGCTGATAGCTATGAATTTAGCGGCCAGGCTGGTCTGTCTACGGCGTCCCTAACACTCACTTTACACTGTACTTGAACCGAGCAGTGCCGGGTTGTCAAGACCGAGACATTGTGCTTAAAAAATCCCGCCCAGGCCTGTCAATCTCAGGCTATGTTAGTCCTGGAAACGGCCGTCTATCTATTTATACACACGTTACTCTTGAGGGCAGGGTGTGACAGAGCAAACATAGCCCGGATTCATATGCCGATAAACGCCCTGTTAAACTGCTCTTCAAGGCACGTATTGGCCTCTTCCTCTCGGGAGGTATCCCAATTTGACGTAAACACCGGACACAGCATTGTGGTAAAACGCTGGGCCATGGACAAAATCGCACCCGCCGTGTCTCTCGGAGCCCTTTGCAAGCTTCACCCTGATTCTGGCAGTTGGAAAGTGCAATCCAACTATCCAGCGTTAGCCAGGTGGGTGGATAGATATGTACGTGGTTCGCTTGTGGCTAATAACTCCCGGAACTGTAAGGATATCCAGTACCATAGCCCCGTCACATGAGGCGGAGCCATGGGGTTTTTGGCATCAAATTTCCAGTGATTATAAATTACTCGCTAGGTTGAAATATGACGTGTCTATTCTATGGATGGTTAGGAATCACCTGGAACATCAGCTACAGGCAAATGCTGTTTGGAAATGACACAAGCGCAACCTGCAGAGCAAGACGAGGCTTACATGCACGTAAGATACAGCCGCTCATTTGCGAGAGAAATAGAGGTCAATGGCGGATGATGAATGATAATCATTTTTGCATAAAGGGAAAACTGAGTTTGCTGTAATGATGGACTTTGCCTGGCTGCCATCTCGTATCTGTGGGAGTCGATACTACCTGGAGTCACAGACTCTTGAATCAAGGGCTCTCTAGTTGGTTTGAGGCGCGTCAGGTCGCGTTCTGCATTACTGACATTAAGATCTTGGGAACTTTCGCCGACAGAAACACCAGAACTGGTAATCCAAACTCTGTGATCGTCTAGTGCAACAACAACAACCTACTCGATCGTCACAGGATTTAATCTCTGAATGCAGACTTCTCACGATAAGCGCGGATGGAATTGTATCTCTCTTTCAGGATGCACTTCTTGGCTGATTGTCGATTCAAGAGTGACAATATGCTTGTCCTACGCGGTAGTGGTACTTTATCAAGCGTCTTCATACTGTTGTCGGTAACCAGCGCGGAAAAGATGGCCATAAGCCAATACGAGCAGAGGAGCTAGATGCAGTGTAATTGATTGAAGCTTCTGGTACGATGGATTTGGTCGCGGATGATGGATGTAAACATCGAGGAGCAAATATCAACAGCCGATAGCCTCTGTATGACGTTTATGCAATCAATACCGCTAGGTTCCTATATGTACGGTATGGTAATAGAGAATAAAACTTGGCAATCCATCTGGCTATGGATAACTTAAGCTTAATTACCAAGTAATATCATGTTACACAGATGCAACTTCTGCGCCATTCTCACGATGAATGCTAGAAAGCCCCAGGAGATAACCGTCAGTTTAGCCTCGTCGCTAGGACAAGAAGCGCATTATACCTGTTTCGGGCAGCACATGGTCTCTCTATTTCAACTTGGTATGCTGGACGACAGGGCTACAGACACATGTGGCGGTTATGGCATGCATCTTGGGGATCTACTGTACCTTTGGGTTACATGTACGATAAATTGACATGGTGTTGAAGGCATTTGGAGCGTGACTTCCAAGTCGCATCCGCTAGTGTGAATCTAAAGACGCACTTACTGCACGTTCTTGTTACTTGTCGGCCCTATAGTTGCGCTCGTCTGCGATCTCGAGCTTGGTGCCCTTCAGCTTTCATGGCTCAGTGAAAGTGAAAGACAAGCACGCAAGGCTCCCTGGGGTTGTAAAGAAGAAGGGAAAACTCTGGTAGGCCATCCGTACACGACGAAAGAACTCGAATGGCTGACCAGCTATCTGTTTTCACAAACTGAGCTAGCACCGCTCTACCCATCTAATGAACTGGATATTTGCCGAGAGGAGAGTCACGGACCAAATGTAACTCGACTCAGGTGGCCAAGCCAACAGAGAAGGTGGCCTAGCTTGCTTGCCCAGGGTACTAGCACATGGCCGTTTTGGCGCTCAGATAGTCGACGAGAAGTGGGTGAGACCCAAAGAGCCTACGAAAAAGATGCCGATGATAGATATACATGGCGTGTATAGTTGTTTCTGCTACTGTCGTCGGCTTTGCTTATCGCCGCTTGCATCAGTGTCGTCGGACACCGAATATTACATAATCAGCACAATTAGGTACGTACTGCCAACTTCCCCGCAAAATTAAAATCTTTATTTGTCCCTCTTCGCCATTACATAAGCACTCTCAAAAAACTCGGACTGACTCTCTTCGTATGGCATCGCATCTGCCAAATACATAGAGCCTGAAATCATGGCCTTTGCTCAATTCTCGTCCAAAAATTCTACATAAACAGACTGCCCATGATGTCTGAATCTCTTCCCTGTCCTTCATGGATTTGGTCAAGCACTTCCAATGCCCAGTAAGTACCCTTCATTTGTCCACGGGCGAAAGCCTCTTTCTGGCTCGATGATAGCTGATCATTATCTGATTTTTTTCTTGTTTTTTAGTGCTGCCAAAGATCGATCGTGGTTTTCCGACGACTACACCTCTTTCAGCTCTGTGGTTGGCCATATAGCGCAGATAGATTCTTTGCCTGTTGTGGGAATCGGATCGGTTGTTTTGCCGGTGCAACGTACACCCGGAAACCCGGACCCGGCCAACCATACTACCATCCGGCTTCGTAATGTTCTTCACGTTCCTTCCATTACTTGCAATGTCATTGGTTCCTCGATTACCAAAGAGTTTGGCATTATGCTCGACTCTAGAATGCCAGGTGCTAGCGGCAGGCTTATTGACAATCAAGACAGGCCCGTTGCATATTTCAAAGCAAACGAGCCCCTATTTCAGGTCAAGGTGGCAGATCCCCCTATAGGGCCCAAGGTTGGCCCTTCGCCTTTGGAGCCAGACGGAATGTACTGGATCAATGTCCAATGGCCCGATAAAGAGCGCAAGAAATGGGAACAGCTGTGTGCTAACGGAGCGCAGGAAAACTCGGTACCACCTTTGACAACAGAAGAAAAGCAGTGGCTCAAGAAGTATTGGAAAAAGGAGTACTACTTCCTCAGGGCCCACGGACTTAGTATTTACAAGGAAACAGATCGGGCAGAGGCTCGTGTGATTCTTCGATGTCTTATGGCGGCCAGCGACAGCGATGAGCCTAGTAGTATAGAAAGCGATGGAGCTTCTAGACGATGATACAAGGGGCCAAAGAAGCTAATCCGCCACCAACTACGTTATCTGACCTAGACACCTTTGTCATTTGCAAGTTCACCGTCTTTTCTTCTGCTTACTGTTGCTGTAGCTTTGTACAGCGCGCCTGGAATAGCCAGCTGTAAGCTAGAATGATATCTCTGACATTTACTGTCTATATCTTATGGAGCTAATGCTCATGGAGATGACCACAACATGACCAACTTCCACGCCTGTCACCATAAGCCTGGTCTTGGGCCTGAGAGGACAATAATAGGCTGGTCATCCATCATACGATGCGAGACTGCTAGAACGAATGGTAGTGTGACGGGCGTGAAATTATGAATAATGTTCAGCTGGTGAGCAGATACAAGAGCTACGGGTATGCTAGCCTAGAGCAAGCGACGAGAACAAAGAACAAGCTTGCACGCTATGCACATCATCTCCGAACGCCCTTCAGTCTTCCAACCTACATGATGGTTAAGCTCAAATATGCGCGCCATGACTTCTGTCTTACCCCTATAAAGCCGTATCCTGGCAGGTGTTGTGGATCATTAAATCTAAGTCCTGCAGAACATACACACATTTCTCTTTTCTTTTTTTTTTTTTTTTTTTTTTTTTTCCTCGCAGTAGGCGATCCTGTTAAGGCCATTGAGGAACAGCCGATCCTGCTCTGTTCCAAGCATGGTATCAGGACAAAGGTCAGCCTGTATGAGACTTGATTGGCTAGTCAGTCTCTAGTGACCTTGACACAGTGCACTAAAATCTCAGATACAGTGTGTATCGCAGGAACACACTGTCTACTCACCAGGGCTTTTAAAAGGTTGAGAGATTTGTTATTTCAAACCAGGAAGGCGGGGAGCTGCAGGAAAATGGTGACATCTATGAAGATGACGTAAGTGTCGGAGTTGTAAATTTTCACCTACCAGTATTTGCCGGCGATGACTTGAAGGCTGTATAACCAGGAGATGAACGGCATCATCCCAGACGGACTAATGGTGTTGTTTCTCTTTTCTGCCGATGACTCGCTAGTCTTTTCCTATCAATGGGGCGATGCAGCAATCAGATATCGAAACAAACGGTCCAAGGCCAGGGTAAGACCCAGTCGGTTTTCTTCAATTTTGACTAGGCTCCTTGTCGTATAAATGAATACCCATGGGATTGGGTACTTGCGAAGAGAGAGGTACGAGCAAAGCCTAATGCGGGAAGACGAAGAGGATGGAAGCTCCTATTCAGGCCTGAAAGTCGGGAACCCGGTATTAAGCCTTAGAAACTCGCAGAAGCCACCAAGAACAGGTGGAAGGGTTTCCTTAGTCTCCCCTAGAAAGGAAAAAGAAGAAGAAAAAGAAAAACAAATAACGCGTTCAAACAGACACGGAAACGCACAAGGAGTCAAATACGAAACGCCGCTTACAAACCGAGGTTAGATCAGTTTGCTTGCTGACTTGCCAGAGCCAGCCAGTCCCCGCACCTCGGCTTAGATGGGACTAGCAACCCGGCGATGGTTTGGAGAAACTGAAGAGTCAACTTGGGTACAGTTGAAATTCCCAACCGCATCTCATCAACCGGTACACTATGTTCCATCGCTACAGCCACGATGACCAGTCCGCCGCCCAAAATCGTTCTTTTTCATTACAGTTTCTCGCCTTACGCCCAGAGGGTGGTTTGGTATCTGACACTCCGTGGCATTCCTTATTCGCAATGCGTAAGTGGTAACCATTGAGTAATCAGATGAGCCTGATGTTTACTAGCCCCAAAGTCGGTGTCTTGAAGCCATCCACTAAAATCTATGCCTCATCTTTAGTTGCAACCTACGATGCTACCTCGCCCTGACCTCAACAGTCTTGGAATCCAGCATCGCCGCATACCCTTGCTGTCCATTAGTCGTGATGTTTACATAGATACGCGTCTTATCATCGAGAAACTAGAAGAGCTCTACCCAGAGAAACCTCGCCTCAGCAATGCTACCACTCCTGAGCACAAGGCCTTGGAGGTTCTCTTGCAGCGATTCACCATTGACTCCGGCGTTTTTGGGCAGGCTGCAGCATTGCTGCCTCTAGATCTACCTGTCATGAAGTCTGGTCAGTGGTGGAAGGACCGCTCATCTCTATTCAACGGAAAATACTCCCCCGAGACCGTCAAACGAGCCCGGCCTTCTGCTTTGGTAGAGATGCGTGAGTCAATGGCACTTCTAGAGACGACCATTCTGAGTGACGGTCGTGACTGGGTCCTTGGCACCAAGGAGCCGAGTGTAGCTGATATCAACGCCATATGGCCATTTTACTGGATCATGGGTATTCCTGGTGCTCTCCCCAAGACCTCGTTTTCGGCATCAGAGTTCCCAAAGATACATGCATGGATTGCGCGGTTCCAAAAGATCATATCGGCTGCCAAGAAGCAGGGCCAAAAGCCAGGAACTGTTTCCGGAGACCAGGCATACGAGATTATTACCAAGTCGCCGTTCCACGACAAATCCAGCGACGTGAGTGACGAGCTATCGGACCTTCGGGCTGGCGATATTGTGGATCTCCGACCATCTGATTATGGGATGCAGCATGTGGACACGGGGAGACTTGTTGCACTAGGCCCTAAAGAAGTGACTATTGAGGTGGCTACCCCAAACACGACTATTCACCTTCACGCGCCACGGCACGGCTTTGTGGTCAAGAAGAGCACCAAATCAAAGCTATAGAACAGCGAGGTTTCCCAGTTCAAGGCTTCTGGGAGCAGCATACACAGTACCTACACTCGGCTGATTGATGACCTCTATTGCTTGCTCGGTTCGGTCCGCTATGTCGTTGATGAAAGGAGAAAGAGCTGTCTGCGTCTCCCCCCTATGCGAAATACAGCAAATCTAGAGTGAGTGGCCGGATCGGACAGTTCGGATTCCCCAGTGGAAACAATGCAAAGCACGTCAATACGACCAATAAGTAATTGCATTTTTACGTTATCCACGTGCATACATGTCTTGATAGATAAAGAAACTGCTCTTTTGCCTGGTGCTTTCGTAGGCCAATACCAGAAATGACTCGGTAGTTTCTGTTTCTGTCTGTACTTTGTGCCTTCTCCTTTTGGCTAAAGGTTTAGAACATGCTAGAGCACTTTGCTTATCTGTTGGGGAAACGTTTTTTTCTTTTTTTTTTGTCTAGAGCTTACTCTGGTCAGCCGTGTGGTGAGTCAGGCAGCTTGTCTACTTTGTCATGCACAGTCAAAAATGTGTTTTTTTTTTTTTTTTTTTTTGTACTTTTTTTTCTCTGGAAAGAACTTGTTGATGTTGTACAGAAATGTTGGGAAATTTATCTAAGTCTAGACACATGTGCTGTGCTGTACACAATATGTATGTGCCTGCCTGATAGCGCGATGCCTGCCTGATGGTGAGCAAGCAGAAACAGGCGGCAAATTAGTCCAATCACGCACGACATGCAGCTGGAATAGGGACCAAAGCCGTGGCAGAGATACATCGTGCCAGTGTCTAGCCGAGCTGCAATTTAAAACCTCTTCATGTTTTTTTTTCCTGCAGCGCCATGGCCTGGTCAGACAAACAACTTGCAGATGAACGTAAGCATGGAAGGGCAAGCACGCAAATAGCCTGGCTTCCAATGTCAGACAAATAGCCAGCGTTCTGTGGCTGCCCGGCGGTGAGTCTCGAAAACAGTCAGTCAAGGGTGGGCTAGGGTCTGCTTCAAGCATGCATATACACACACACACACACACACACACGCCCCCTTCTCCCCTCTCCTCCCCAGCAAAACACCACCGCCTAATGGGACGCGAACCTTGTGGGGTTGAGGCTTTGAGGCTTGATGTCGGAAATGCACGGAAGCTGTGGGACGCTTGAGAACCTATTCTTGCGTGTATGTACGTGTGTGTTGTGAGCAAAGATGCGCCCGGGAGGGGGAGGAGGGGGGGGAGAAGGGGCTGTAACATGGATATGTGAGATGGAGGGAGACATTTACAGCAAGTTGGATGAAAGAAAATCCGAAAAAAAAAGAAAATCTCAGCCATTACCTGCAACCCCCCGCCCCGGAAAGGCTGGATGTGCCCGGAACGAAGCCGCTAATCCGCTAATGCAACCGAGGGCTGAGGTTGGTGCCGCCCTTCACATGCACACGTTCACCCCACCCCAATACACCCCTTGCTCCAATAACATACACATCAACTTGGCCATATGCACGAGGTAGCAGAAGCAGCTATCAAAGGGATTAAAAAGAATGTGAAGAGGGACGCTAGAGGAGAAGAACATGACGTGTTGTTTGATATCATATGGTAGCTGAATGCAAGACAAATACTTTTGTTGTGAGAGACAAAGTTCCGGCAAGAGAGAAGGGTGAACGAAGGAAAAAAAAAAGAAGAAGAAAAAAAAAAAAAAAAGAGAGAGACATTCCCACACAAGCATCTAGTGACGGAGCAGGCGACGTTGGGGTTAGCTGCACACATCATGGAACTTCTCGTATTGATGCAGACGGCAGCAAATATTGTGTACACTGGAAAATGTTACCACGCCGTGATGTTTTGTGCTGTGAGATGGAAGCAAAGCAAGCTGATTGGCCAGAAGCATAGAAGCAGGAAGGGCCTAAGCAAGTTTCACCTGGAAAAATAAGACCTCCCCTTTTTCTTGTTCTCGTCCCAACAACAGCAGATAGTAAGAGGCAAGAGGCAAGAGGCAGTGCACGCGCAAATCACACATAATATTGGAAAAAAAAAAGAAAAACAAAAAAAAAAACTCTTTTTTATTTTTATTTTTTTTTCTTTTCTCTCCAAATCTCAAAGGAAAACAATCGCAGACGAGAACTGGGAAAAGAGATTGAAGGAAAAGGAAAAAAAAGAAGAAGTAGATAAAGAAAAAAAAAAAAAAAAAAAAAGAGGGTGGGGGGGAAAGTGACCTCCGTTCGTTCTTCACGTACAAAGCCTCCTCTGTGAAAACATCCACTATCACTATTTGATACACGCCTCTGCCCCTCCTCCCAACAAAAGTCGGAGCAGAAACAGGGCGAGACGCATGCACAAATCGTGTCTTTTTTCTTTTCTTTTCTCTAGTCCGTCTGAAAGCCACCGTAGTATGTATATTTAGGGAAAACAAAAGGACAGGAAGGAGGAAGCCAGCAAAGTGAAAACAGGGCTTGAGCCACTAGCGCACTCCTAAACCAGGCTCTTCTAGATAGTGCGATACGGCATAAGCCCTAGTGCTGCACTAGGCTCATTGTTCTTTGAGGCCTACTAGCAGGACACCAGGCACATATGGCACTAGACACTAGACACTAGACACTAGACACTAGACACTAGACACTAGACACTATATTGGGGGCTATTGTAGTCATTGTGCATTGTGGCTATAAATACATGCCACTTCAATTAGCATGACTCAAGTCGGTCGTCGGCCCTACGAGCAAAAATTGTAGAGATGGCGAGATACTTGCAACACATGGGCAACAGTGGTCAGAATGGATGACGATGCACAGAGCCACAGGCTAATGACGACAGTCGAATCGAAATGCCCGAAAAGAAAAAACATAAACCGGCTCTTGGGTCGACACAGGACACCAGGCGTCCCAAGCCGGCGTGTGCGTGTGCGTGTGCGTGTGAAGATAAATAGACAAATAGTCGATACCAATCCTTTTATCGGACATCTGGCCCTACGAGACAAAGAGACTGGGATAACGCCATAAACACGGACACGTAAACACGTATATCCTCATGCATGCTTGTATGCAAGCACTTTCTCAGCGCTTCCCAGGTGCATGTCAAAGTGTCTACATAGATAGCATGGAGCGAGACTTGAGGTGCTTGCATGTACATACGTCCGACAACAGTGCTCTCTCTCATTTGGAGTAAGCTGGCCTGGACTAGCTGTATGTACTCGCAGGCATTATTACTCCAAATAAGCATATCACCGCCTAACGTTGAGCGCGCGCTAGGCTGGGGCACAAAGGGCAAGTAGGAGACAAATACAGCTGGTAACATGGAGGGAGCAAGTGCCTTGAGGTAAAAAAAAAAAAAAAGGAAAAAAAACCCAAAAAGGGAGGGAGGGAGGGAGGGAGGGGACTGAGCAATTACCAACCTTGGGTGTATCGTTGCTACTTTCCAATATTCTGTGGGTGGCAGGCGGTACATACGTATTGGTACACACACGGTGCTTGCAACCAAAGACGAAAACAACAACTAAAAAGGGCTTTCTGTTGCCACAAGTCCATATATTCTCATCAATCTTTGTTTTACCCCACAATATTGCCCCCCTTTTTTTTTGGCGATTGTTCCAGAACTTCTCTGTGCATGGAGCAGAGAGTCAAAAGCTGCTGCCGCTCTTTCGCTCATTTGAGCTAAAAAACAAGTCTGAAGCGAACCAGCGGTAAGCCACGGACGGACACAGACATAACAAGACCAGACCAGACAAGACAAGACAAGACACGGCCAGGTCATCAAGCATGCAATAAGTCGGAGAGAGAAACATGGGGTGGGGAGGAAGGGCCAGAGAACAGAAGGTCAAGGAATGCAAAAGAAGTACAGCTCTCATCGTCTTTGCTCACTGTCCATCTTTCGGTTTCCGGAACCCCGGATTTCGGCATTATTGCCTCTTGGGCTGGCTGGTATATGGATGATATGGATGATATGGATGACATGGCTCTTTTTCCCTTTGCCCCCCCCCAGACTTTCCTGGGGTAGCCACAGCTTGTCGAGCTTCGTTGATCCACGAAGGCCACACAGCCTGTACCATCGCAGGGGAAAAAATTAGATATACAAAAATAACACAAGAAATACAGAAACTCACCCCCCCCCCCCCCGGGCTACCCATCCATCCTATCCCAGCTTCGCGAGACGACGGTGCAAAAGTGCAGAAATCAAAGCATCTCTGTCTCGTCTTGGATACATGCAGTATACGTAAATACGTGTACCTTGGTGCTATCCATCCGTATATGTCCCGTAATATCATTGCCGCTAACACCAGCGCCGCGACTGCCATCACGTACGCATCGCATTTCATGCGTCTGTGAATCACAATCAGTCACGGCGGCCTCCTTTACACGAAAGCGGCAGATCAGCGGCCAGAAGAGCGACTCTGGGCCTGAAGCTCTTGTATACTCTGCAGTCCTCGTAGCATCTCTTCTACGTGGAACCAATGATTCTCTTGCCTCCCCTTAAAATCGTGAAATGTATCCTGCAATGCAGTAGCACGGCATGGCAATTTTTAAATAAGAAAAATGACATTGAGACATTGCACCTACGCCCAGACATGTGTTTCTGGAGCGAAGCAGGCGAGGAGAGCAGGACGTGAAGGCAGAAGCAAGCCATGGCCAGGTCGGGACGAGCTGGCCTACGCATATCTGTCTCTCGATGCAAAGGTTACTCATGTACTCAAGTACTCGGGTACAATGGTACTTGCGTAGATATACATTATAAATTATACATAGATACAAAGATACATAGATACATTCATGCAATGGCCAAGGCAGGCACGTAGGCAGGCAGGCAGGTAGGCAGGCAGGCATCTTGTCCTGTGTCGTGTTCTAAGGCCGGGCCAGCCTATGGCATCAATCTATCCAGCGGCCCTTTGCAAACGCCGAGATTATGGCTTCATGTTGGGTTTGTTTTCGGATTTTCAGGATCCTCCTTCTGTTGAGTTCTTTGCCTTTCCCCTTATCAAGTGCTTGCGGGTGGCACCTTCCCTCTGTGTCTTGGGATTTGGAGAAGCAGACCCTCCCTGTTGGACGTTTGCAAAAAAAAAAAAAAAAAATCATTCGAGATACAGCCAACAGCTTGCAGTTGCTCTCCATGTCGCTTTTTTTATTTTATTTTGGGCAGGTTCTCGCCCTCCCCTCATTGTTCTTGCCAATTACTACTCCTGCTGCTTCTCCGATTCCCCCTCCCTCCCCCCACCTTCTTCCCCTGCACACCACCCCACGGGGAAACAGCGCAAATTTGAAATAAAAGGACATTGCTTTATCAGGCAAATCCCTAAACTGTGAGTGATAAGCCAGGTAGGAGCAAAAACTGCTTGGGGCGGGCAGTGCGGGATGGAGCGGGACCAAGACGAAGCCTATCTCACACCGCCGGCACATCTTTGTTCTGCCTAGGCGTTATGGCAAATCCTGAGGTCTTTCTTTCCCTGTTCCGCTCTAGTCTGAGCCTGAAAACGAGAAGAAAGAAAGAAACAAACAAACAAAAATAAAAAATTAGATAAGAATAAAAATAAAAAAAAAATGAATAAAAATAAAAAGGCCCTACTAACTGCGCATACTTCCTTCCAATTTGTCCGAGAATTTATTGCAGGTGTGTCCAAACCAAACAGCCTGGCAAACACAAGAGACGCTAGCTAGGCTAGCCTAAGCCCAAAATGACACCATGGTCTAGTTTGTGGTCAAGATTGCGTCAAGCCTCCGCTGCGTGTTGTTGGTTTTGAATGAGATAAGCTTCTCTCTTCTCTCTCAACCCATACACGTATAGGTAGGTGTAAGTTGTAAGTTCTAAGTACATACAAATACAAATACTAGCAGACTAATACTGCTGTGCAGCAGCACCACGACGCTTACAACCCTCCCTACCACGCCCCTTCTTGCCAGAGTGACCAGTCTTGCGTCTATCCTGTGGTTCTACACAAAGCGTCACCAGGCAGGACAGGGCAAAGTTGCTCTTTCTCCTATGGACACTAACGGTGATCGTCGCCCCATCTTTTCGGGGTTCTTCTATTGTGTGGGGTTTGGGGTGTGTATGTGGATATGTGGGGGGGGGGTGGGTGGTAGTGGTGAAGAAGAGATAGAAGTTGCAACAGCAGCAAATCTCGACTCTTCTAATCATGTTTGCGCGTAGCAGGTAGGTACACACGCACTCACCTTCCCCTTCTCTGCCGTCTCAGTCAGCCTCTTTCCTATTCATGCTTTCCTGATCTTCCTCCCCCCCCCCCCCCGCTTGCCAACTTCTCTCCCTCCACCTTCCCTTGCCCGTTGTCGTCTTGTTTGGGTTTATGGTTTGATTCGTTCTGGATTGGGGTAAGTAGAGCGTTATCCCAATTTGCCTGCTTGATGATTGCCTGGCCTGTGACAAGAAAGGCAGGGCTTATTTTTTTTTTCCCTTTTTATTTTTTTTTGATCTTTTTATCTCTTCTCTTGTTGTCTTAGCTTTGGTGTTTTATTATTTCCTCCTTCTCCTTTCTCCAGAGATAAAAAGGCCCTGTGCCCCCTCCTCAGAAGCGCCTCCTTAGCCGTACCAATTTTCTTTTCCCTTTCCCTTGATTCTTCTCTCCATATCGACTCATTAGACCTTCATCATCCTACATCTTTCCACATCCTCTCTCTTCTCTTCTCTTCTCGCTCTCTCGTCCTCTTGTTCACGGTCTCCGTTATCTCGGCACTGCTACTACCTACTTTCTTTCCCATCTTTATACAAACCAAATCTCTTGACCAACTTGCTCCTCTTGGTCTCTCCCTCTCTCAGCTACCAAGACCACACTTTTATAGTCTCTTCTACTTTGACGTCGACATACAGACAGGCCCATCATCATGTCTTCCAGTCAAATCGTGATCCAGGCTCCCATGCCCCGCCGCTATCTGCACGTCATTAGCTCCGAGCAGCTGTTCTCTGGGGTCGACGCTTCTCTCCGCACTGAGGTCTCATCTTCAACCCCAATCAGAGACTTCCACGGCGAGGACTACAGCGTCCCTGCTCCTCCCCCACCCTCGCCGGTTTCATTCACACATGACTGTTTGCCAACTGCCATCCATCACTAAGGGAACCTACTCCTTGCCAAGTTGATGGCGATGACTTTGGCCCAGCGTCAGGTCTTGCATCTAGGCTTCTCTTTTAGGTGAGCGCTCCGGCAGTGCTCCGCATACTTTTGTCTGTTTGCTTTATGTGTTACAGTGGTTCTTGGGCTGGATAAATATCGGCGTTTTCTTATTTCTTTCCTTTTTTTTTTACATTGCCCGTGTTATCGGTGGCAGACTTAGAGCTATTTGGTATCTTCTACAGAGATTCTTTTCTTTTTTTCTTTATTTTCCTTTGCACAATTTTTTTACTACTGCTTTCGCAAAAAGATTAAAGGTTTCGTCAAGCTCAGTTGATTCAGTGGGAGATCGTTTCTTCAGCCTAATACAATCGGAAGATCATGTCTTATTTTTCTTCTTAGGAACTAGCCAACTACCGATTCAAACTGTTCTGGTCCATCCGTCATGGTATTTGTTTTCACGACAATTTTGTCATAAAGCCTGCGTTTTCCATGTCCTACTCTTTGATCGGATGAAGTTGAAGATATAACACATTCATGTTGTCACCTTTATATGGATAGTGCGTAGTTTAATGCATGACAAAAGCACACTTGGCTCACTTTGAGCTGTCGGACGCCAGTTTAGCGACAGGCCGGTTTTGTATATATGATCTCTCGGCTCGGGTAACCTTATAGTTAATTGCTAGTCCAACTGTGCGTATTGTGTGCTCATTTTCGTCAGAAAGTTGTCGTCTCACTTTAGGCACATTTCAGTATATATACACATATATGAATATATATATGTTTACATGTCCATCAGATGCTCACAAAATGCATATAAATATTTATGAAGACCAGGAGCGCATAAAGCTACGCGCTGTCATTACTATGAGCGCGAAATCTCAATCCAATATATCCAAATGGGGAAGGTAAAGACCCCACCCTGCACTTACATTTGATGATACTGGCCAATCAAGACGCGTGAACTGAAGTGACAAAACGCGCTTCAGGGGGGAGAGACGTGTTCTTGGTTGTCGTCGCGATTTGCTCACTTCCGTGGTAACGGGTCAAGGGTATGAGAACCGTCGCCCACAGTTGATGGAGGGGGGGATTTGTTTACACAGAACAAGCTTGTACCAGCCCTTGCCTTTGCTTTTTTTTTTTTTTTTTCTTTTCATTTCTCTTTTGCCCTGTGTCTTTTCTTTTTTATTTTCAACTGTTGTTTACTGAGCAACAACCTCCATAAATTCTTTCTATAGCAAGCTTCATCCGCTCTTTATCTCACTCGCTTTGGTGTCCTGCTTTTCTGTCTGTGTAGTTGCCATTTACTACCTCAGCAGCTATCGATCCTCTCTTTCAATTGCTCTTTCTATACTAACATCATCTCAATTGTTGCTCTATATCGCAACGTCTCTTCATCATTCTTGTCCCTTTGTTTACTTTGGTTCGTACTTGGTAGCTTCTACATTTGGAACGCTTGATTACCATGGCTCGTGTTGCTACCAGATCCCGTGCCGCGATGGCAACTGCCTCGCCTGCCGCTCAGAAGGAAATCATGGCCTATGGCCGTACCATCAAATCCGCAATTGCCCCCTCCCCGCTAGACGCGAAGACGGCTGCTTTGACTAAACATTCTGCCACCACGACTACACCAATTGCGGTCAACCTTAACCCAAAGAAACGGAAAGCCGTCTGTGATTCAGACGAGCCTTCATCGGACACAGACTCAACTGTAGAGCCTGTAACGCCAGTCAAGGTAGTGAAGCGCGTGCGAATTCAGGAACATGTTGACTCTGCGGAGGTCAAGATTCCCGCTCCCATATTCACTACACCGTCGAAACCTACCCTCCTCACACTCCCTTTCGGCGGATCACAAACACCCACATCGACAGAAAAACGCGGTACACGCACTCCCAGAAGTGGCCGGACCGATTCCGCTCGTGTATCTAAACGCACTGTCAAGAAGACAATTGCGCCGCCCAACAACAGCCGAATCGAGGATTTCTTCAAGGCTGTCCGCCGTAAAACCAAGAGTGGGCTTCCCGTCGAGTTCGATGACTTTCTTGGCTTACACACTGCATTCATGCGTACTGTCGTGCTGCAGATTGCTCATAATGGATCCTCGGATATTCTCAAGCTCCGCGAAGTTCTGCCCCAAGTGACTCGCTACTGGGGAAAGCGCCTTGTCACTATTGAAGATATGCGCCGTATTGTGGCCATCCAGACATACAATGGCTGCGCATCGCCATTCGATGTCATGGAGTTTGGCTCTCTGATGTGCCTGCGTCTTACAACCGATCGCGCCATCGATGTTGCGGCTGTCTGTAATGCTTTTGAACAAAACTTGCGCGCCCTCTGCACCGAGAGGATCAGCGAACGCGTACCCATGCCTACATCAACCGAAGAGATTGAAGTTTCATTTGACAGCCTTTCGCTGTCTGATCTCCCACAGGCGCCCATCAAGCGTCAGGTAATGGCGGCGGCCCCCAAGGCCACACGGCCAAACGTGCTGGAACAATTGCGGGCGGCCGTTGCCCGGCCGGCGCACAGTGTCATCCCGACTACGGACCCTACGACTGGCAAGCCGCTGACTATGCTGCAACGCATCCGATTGAAGGAGGCAGCGGCTCGGCAGAACCTCAACTCCACCGCGGACATGGCCCGCAAGGACACACTTCTCCGCGCGGAGCACATTGCCGGCACGCTGGAGATGATGCTGCAGGTAAATGGGATGAGTAGACAGTCTATTCCATTAGCCACGGCCATGGTTCGTATCATAGACTCATTTCCATCGCCTCTGGGTCAAGAGGAGGCGCGCGCATGCTTGGATATAATTGTCAAGGATGTTGCGCCCGAGTTTGTCAAGGTGTTGAATGTGCGTGGCCGCGAGTTCTTGGTAATGGAACGGGATATGTTTCCCGGCACATCGGTAATCCACAACCGTATCGCGAAACTAATCCCTGCATAGGTTAGCAAAGCTGTTGTGCTTTGGTCTTTGGAATAAACAAGTAAACGGTTTGTGAATGACTTTCACTTGGCGATACCCTCTTGGTTTGGAGTTTTCATTGGATGGCATGTTTTTTTTTCTTTTCCACTTTTCATTTGTTATTTTTCTTTTCTTCTTTCCCTTCATTCTTCATTGCCTTTTCCCTCTCTGTCTTGGCGTTTGGTCTCAACTTCAATGGGCCGGTGTTTTTATTTGGTGGTGGCTATCTTAATATACATGATGAGCTGCTTTCTGACTGCTGTTGTCTTAATACATACATATTGTTGCATGCATCTAGAGGTCTTCTGACTTACCCCGTTTCCGCGTATATTCAAGCAAGGTAATGTGTATATATATATATATTGTTGGAATTGTTGATACAGAGGGAACATGAATAAAAAAAAAAAAACCTAAAAACAAAACCTCGCTAGACACCATCCATCAACCAGTGATAGTATATAACGCGCATTTTAGAAACTCCTGGGAATACCCGGTAACTTGGCGTCATCATCACAGCCATGGCTGACGGTGCTTTCGATAACCCCGAGACTTGACGGCCCTAGGCGTACACAGAAAAGAAATCAAGCACTCTGATATCCTGACGAAACTGAGATGGCGTGTTTATTCAGCAGTAGCAGTAATCTGATTCCGTCGGCTCTTACAAGCACATGACGCTCGAACAAACTCTCTCTCTCAGCTCGGCTCTCAGACATGAATCTAGGCCAAGAAACTAGTTCATTTGAGAGGGGGGGGAAGGGGGACCAGTTTGCAGCAAAGCATATTAAGTTTCCACCAACCACACGAAATGGAGGGACTGTATTTATTTCTTCTCCTTCTTGGCGAACTTGGGCTTGCCAATATCGGAACCTCTGAGCTTGACGTTGAGCACACGCTCCATGTTGCCCAACACCTTTTGGTCGGGGGTTGCGGTGCCGCGCTCGAATTCACTCACGATGTTGGGCGTGGTGTTGCAGCGGGTAGCAAGGTCCTTTTGGGTCATCTTGGGCTCCATAGCCTGGCGAGCCTTGGCGATGGTGTCGCCAACGAGCTTGCCAACGGTGTTGGGCTTGATGATGTCGTCGGAGCGGTCGACTTTGGTCAGGCGCTGGCCATCGCCACCACTGGACTTGGCCTGTTTGGAAGAAGGCGAGGTTAGCCAGTGTTAGTCAGAGAGCATTGGAAGTAATTGGTGCAGAGGGGAAGTCTGGTAGGATCTCGTGGCCGTGGCATAGCCAATTAACAATGGGGTGGCAATAGAGGATGAGGCAGTAGAAAACAAGGGGTCGACCTCGGTACTGCAAGGGTTGTAGATACGGCGATGGGCTGAAGAAGAAGGGGGGGGGAGGGGGAGGGGTACCTACAGCATTGCCAATGGCGTACTTCTTTTCAGTGCCGACGACAGCACCACTGCGCTGAGCAGCGTTCAAGGCGCTCTTGCCGCGAACAACTGCTTCACGGGGGCCACCACCGCCGGTGTTGACACGGCTGCCAATCTTGGTGACTTGGTCCCAGTCGCTCATAGTGAAGAAGAGAAGATGGTTGGATGGGTGCGGGTGGGATATGTTGGAGATGCTGAGTATAACAAGGGGGAAAGTCCGAAACAGAAGTAGGAGATGAGGATGTAACAATGTATTGTTTATTTTTTAATTTTATTTTGGAAGTGTTCTTGTCCTCGTTTTCCTTTGAATGTGATGCAGAAGATGGAACAAATTCTTCCGCCTGGAGCTATTTAATTTGCTTATGTTATAGACTCCGTTCTAAGGGCTGCGCGCAGCAAACTGGGGCTCTAGTGATGGAATGTCATGGACTGCGATGGATTGAGTCAATCGGCGGGGTGGGGAAGGGAGGAGGCAAAGTGGAGCAACTTGGTAAAGCAAGAGGTGAAATAGCCCACATTTAAGGTGTCTTGTAGCGTAGGTGAAGAGTACGTACCCCGCCACAGGGTTTTATGGGGCTGGGGGCTGAACTTAGGGTTTGGATGACTAAAGGGGTTTCGTCACACGAAGACAAAAAGGACTTCGTAATACGGGAGAGGCGACTGTTTTACGGCAGCAGATACATGTCCTCTAAGACTTTGTACTCAGGATCACAGCATGGCCCATTTCGCACGGCCAGCAAGCAATCAAACGCAAACAACCAACCAACCAACCAAACAAGCACACAAACAAAAAAAAAAATTCATGGCTCTCACAGAATGGAGGCAGTTTGCCAGTACCCGATCTCCGTTCAAGCCCATACCAGGTAGGTTGTGGTGTGAAAGTTGCGCGGTACGAAGTGTGCAACGCCAATGTCACCAGACAAAGCATGCGAGCATGGGGAGCAGCGTATGGAGCAAGACGGAAGCATAATGTATTGGCGGATGACTACTTGTTATGGCGTCGCTGGTGTTGCTTTTGAACGAGAGAGACAAGGATGAGGGGGGAAGGGAGGAAACGAAGAGCCACTGTGCTCAACAGTTGTCTTGTGCCCTTTGTCCGCGTAGACTGGGCGCACGCTTTCATTCCAAATTCCACACAATCCACACACACACACCCCCACCCCCTTCTCGTAAGGCTTGGCAGGTCTCCAAAAGCGGTGCCGGACTTTTTGGGGGTGAGGGTTGATTTCTTGGTGTGTGCGTCAGCAGGTAGGACGGAGGGGGGGGGGGGGGCACTTGGTTGTTGTTATGTGTTTCTATTACATTTTTGTTGTATAAGGGAAAAGTCGGCAGTGGGCAGGGGCAGTGTTAGGTCTCGTACGAAGGACACAAGACCTTGCGACAAGGAACGCAGGGCGAAGGAGGGTGGAAGGGAGGCAGAGGCATAGAGCTTGATGACGACATAGCACAAGGCTTGTGATGCGAAGCCCAAGTTTTCCGTTTAGCCCTTGATGTGGTGTTGCTTCGTTTTTGGCATTGGGCATTTCCTGTTGGAGGGGAGCGGCGGCGAGGGGGGGGGGGGGTATCATTTACTTTACTGTCGTGAGAATTTCAGGCCAGCAGCATACTGTGTGATGTTTACTGTGCCGATGGGCGGAGAAGTGAGGATGATGGGAATGAGGCGGGCTCGTTAATGTATGCCAGCCAGCCTTGTGTCTGTGTCTAGGTCTAGGCGCCTCATAATTAATTGCTGGTTATGGCGATCATGAACGATGGCGGGCGCAGGGCATTGGTACCTACTGGTTACGAAGACATTATTAGCCCATTATGATATAAAAAAAATGAAACGCTGAGCCGAGATCTTACTTTTTGGTTGTGCCTGGGGGGGTTACGATTGCAGGTTACTCTTGTACATGAGTAGGGAAGGTGGAAATGAAGCCTGGAAAATAGGGTTTTGAGTTTTTTTGTAATGCAGTTAACCGAGTCCAAGGCAAGTTGCGTCATGGAGAGGGTTTTTTTTTTTTTTTTTTTTTTCTTTTTTTAATCCGTAATTGCTGTTTTCTTGATATGTGTGTGGTTGATCTAAAGCCACGACTTGGTATCAAGGAACGCCAAAGGATTGGGAAGAAATAAAAAATAAAGATAAAAATAAAGAATAAAGAATAAAAGCAAAAGTAAATAAAAAACGCGATATTAAAATAAAAATAAAAATAAAAAAACGATAATAATAATACCGAAAAAAAAAAGAAATATAAAAAATATAAAAGTCCCCCAAAATAATACTCCCCTCCTCCGTGGAAATTCTGCTGCGGTACAAGCAACAAAATTACCAACACAACTCAACAAAGAACCCTTTGGAAGCGCCTGGCCTAGCACTAAAGAGCAAAGAGCCCAGCTGCTTGGGCCACTTGGATGTGGACGGGCGCTTGGAATCGCCTCTGAACTATATCATATCATATCAAGAGCCGGCTTTTGCTTTTGCTTTTGCTTTTGCTTTCGCCTTCTCTTCCTTCTCCCTTGGACCATACCGTATTTATTTGCCATTACCCAAGCCTGCTGCTAACCGCCATGCATGTACGGACATATGTACATATGTACATATGTATATATACATATACACATTAGTTGTCCATGGCCTACTTGCCTGCACCTGCACCTGCACCTGCACCACTGTTTACATACATGGATAACCTCGCAATACTCGTTCGCGTGCATCGTGTATGAGTTATGTGTAGGTGAAAGTAAGCCTGTAACCGCACGCCTTGGTTTCTGACGGTCTGTCGGCTACCACAACTAGCCAGCAGAAGCGGACTGGGTGCCCCCCTCCCTACTCCCCTCAAACAGTCCCGTGTGATGGCAACATGCATATTGTTTGCTGATTGATCGCCTGGACGGACCGTCTTGAGCAGGATGTGGTGTTGCTCGCTTCTCTCTCTTGCACAGACTTGTTCACACGCACATACATATACATATGGCGTTGTGCGTCGTGCGGCGTGCGTCGTGCGTCGTGCGTCGTCTCGTATTTTATCGTCTTTTTATTGTTCCGTCGTAGGCGCTCTATCCCGTTTTCGTCCACCCCCAAGTATGCGCTCGCCCGTCTGTCTGTCTGTCTGTCTGTCTGTCTACTTGCCTTTGTTCGTCTCCTATTCCCACGGTCCCCACGGTCTTCCTTTGCTTCTCTTTGGTATCTACATGTCTCGCTTGTTTGTAAACTGTCAAGTGTCTTTCTTCTCCTCCTCCCCCTCCCTCCCTAATTTGTTGCTGAACATCGTCTTATTATTGACAGCTCACCTTCCGCCCCTTCTTTTTATTTTATATTTTTCCTATTTTTTTTTCCCTATTTTTTCTCTTCTTTTTTTTTTCCCCTCGTGTTTATCGTCTGTTGATTTCTTCTTGTCTGGCCAGACGCCCTTTTATTCGCCTCATTTATCCTGCTATTTTATTCTTATTTATCGTATCTCTTTTGGTCGTGGCCGGCAACTCTGTTTCTTCTCTCTTCTCTAGTGCCTTGACATTCAACTCCTACTCCCACTTTTTTACTTATTCCTACCTCCTACTATACTACCCCCTCCCCTCCTCTCTCCCTGATCAGCAAACATATAAAAAAGGTCATTCTCCCTCCCGTCCCTGTTGTCGTCAACTATCTATCCCCATCGTCTTGTTTCTCACTTTAACTTTCCTTGAAATCTGATCCTTTCACTAAACCGAACGAGCCCCATCCATCTATCTCTTCCTCTTCTCGCCTACCTCTCGCTGCCTCGCCCTCCCCCCTCGTCCATTGTCCATTGTCTCTTGTCCCTCGCCTCTCGTCTCTCGTCCGTCCCTCTTCCCATTTGCTCTCTCTCTCTCTCTCTCTCCCCGCGCCCTTACTCTCCAGAAACTGACAAGCTATGTCCTTCGACATGTCACCATCACCCACTCCATCGTCGCCCGAGCCTTCCTTCAACTTCGAACCGCAAACACTGTACCTCTTAGTCTCTACCACTAGCCACAAGCCGTCCTGTTCTCACCATTGGTCCCTTTTAATTTCCCGAAGTACATCCGATGGCGACCTTCTTGAGCCCACCGAAGTTGATAACAAACGATGGGCCTTTTCTTCCACAATGAGAAGTGCGGCTCAGATGCAGACCATGGCCGCGGATGGCTCGCTGCTGCTAGCTACAAAACTGGCAGACGTCGAGGAGATGCTGCATCCATCACTGTGCTCGCGCGTGGGTCGTGTGCCCATCACTAAAACAAACATCCATGGCGACTCATTTAGCTCGCGTGTCTGGTGCAAGCAGGTCTTGAGTGAGCTCGAGAACGAGGGCTACATTGACCTCAAACTCAATCCCAGCCAAATCGATTTCGAAGTGGTGCAGCAGGTCAACGCCAACCAGAAACTCCCAGCGCAGCAGCGAGTCCTAGTACAAACAAGCAAAGCCTTCATCAGGTACAACGAAACGGGACTGTCAAACTAAGTAAGAGTTGCCGAAGGGTGTTACTTTGCAGGTCTGGGTGCGTTCTCTACAGGCTGAATTTAGGCGCCTAATAGCCTGTTTTTCGAGCTCTTCACAGGGCCTCAGGCTGCTGATGGCCTCTAATCGGGGCCCCCAAAGCCGCCCTTGGGGCCCTGTAACTTGCTGAAAAACAAAGGTCTCTTCCTTCCTTTCCAGACTGACACCACAAATTAATGTCTGCAAAGCACTCTGACGTCACTCTATTTCTGGCAGCAGCGCCATCCCTCAACAATGGCCTGTACTCCCTTTCTTCTTTTGGCTGTCTTGTTTGGCCTTCTTTTCTCTCTTTTTTTTTTTTTTTTTTTCTCTCTCTTTCTCTTTGTGTGTGTGTCTTCTTCCTTATTCGCTTCGGGTCCACAAACGAATCCTTCAGATTCCACGTCTTCTCCCCTCTCCCCTCCTTACGACTCTTTGTTTCTCTTCTTCATTCGCGCTGCTCGATATCTCCCGTCTTTGCTTCCTCCGCCCCTCCTAATTTCGAACGCGAAAGCCAGCCGGCTTTGTTTCCACGCACATATGCTAGATTCAAAATATGGGTGTTATGTTGCGGTCTTCTGTCTGTGAGGGGTTCTATCTTTTCTCTCTTTGTCTTGTTTCGTCGTCTTCATCTCTTCTGCGCTCTTGCTTTGTTATTCACTGGGATTTTGGATTTCTTAGATGATCGGTTATGTACGGCGTTTCTGTTTCTATGTCCTTTTCTTGATGGTCAAGACTCTTATCGATGCGGGATTGATTACATTGTGTAGTATGAAAATTATTTCTTTCAAGCGCTTTCTCTCTCTTCGTTTAATCTTCACGGCAAATTTGCCTTTTTGTCTCGGACTATGTACCCTCCAGTTGCTCCTCTTGTGACTCAAAAGTGGTGTGGTCATGCGGTTTTCGGACAGATGGGCGTTCTACTCATGACACATTCGCTTAGGTAATTCCCTGGCGTCAAGTTTGCCCATCGCCCTTGGCGTCCAGACACGCACAATATGTGCGTATATACTGTGTATACGACGTATACGTACCATGCAGCTGTTTACTTCGTCAGGCGTAGTCTTGGTAGCACCCTCCATCACGTGTGGCCCCTAACCCTAAGGGTCGTTTGGCTTCTTGCCGTGCGAGAAACAACCTGTTGCGCTGTTGCTATTGGTGGTGATCGAGATCATGTAGCCCCAAGTCGGGTGCTTATCCGCCCCCCATCCGTCTTGTGCGGCCTTGCTCGTTTCGCTCCTGTATCCACGCTTACCACCAAGTCATCCAGCTGCCCGATGAGTGGTCTGTTGATAAGCTGCCAATGTCACACAGGCGGTAAATCTGCAGCTCTAGGGCAACGCGCTTTATGCCCATCCACCACCACCACCACCACCACCACCACCACCACCAAAAAAATAAATTAAAAATAAATTAAAAATGAAAAAATAAAAATAAAACATAAAAAAACCTACTAGCGAGGTCCAAGTGAAAGTGACGTATGCGCCTTTGTATTATGGCTGTCTGACTTGCCCAGTGCAGGGTTGACAGACTGCCCGTGTTTATGCTCATGCGCTTGCAGCTGACCTTAGGCTGGCTGTCTGGCGGCCATGGAGCTTTCTTGGTACGTGTTGATTTTAATGCAAGCAGGAGGCAACATTCATTCACAAGGCTGGCACCTGGTACTGCTGGCGTTTTCGTGTGAGCACCCATCGCTCAGATCGGGCCAAGGAACAGGTACCGATTTGTTGACCCTGATTTCTTGCCTTTTTGAGCGAGGAACTTTGCTTGCTTTGCTTGCTTTGCTTGCTGGCGGTTGTCCCGTTGCCCTGGCAAACTGGTACGCACCCCACCCACACCCACCCCACTTTATCCAAGTCAACAAAAAGAAACCAAGTGTCGGTGTAAATGCAGCAAGCAGCCTGCCGCATTATGGCCAATCACGGGGAAGAGAAAGACGGCTTTACGTTCGGCTTCAATGTATGCAAATAGATAGAGGAAGGAGCTGTGGGCCTCTTACCTCTACTCTATACCCTCCAAGACTATCCTAAACTGGTTGTTACCTCAGAAATTGCCACCATCTATTGTTCACGCGCACGCCTTCTACTTTTTCTATTCTTTTTACCGTCTCCAGTAAGCTTCCTTCCCTTTTTTCTATTGGCCCACCCACGTCACCGCCATTCCAGTCTGCCGTCTCTGTCTCCCCTAAGCAATGCAGTTCCATGCAATTGGCGCTCTAGCGGCGGTGCTTCTTGCTTCTTCGGCTGAATTCTGGGATGATTCCTTCCTCCCGACTGCCGTTCGTCGCATGCCTGCGGATGCCGGCGAAAGGTTTTATCCCGACTACCAGGCCTTTGTTGCCGTCGCCGCCGCTCCAACCTTCATGCCATTGGCAGCTCGTGAGGCCGCTGCCTCCGTGATAGTAGACCGGCTGTATCCTGAATTCGTCCCGAGTGCGGCCACTGAAGACACACATGACGGCGACGCGTGGCCAAGGCAGCCGATGTTCCGTCGCCATGAATCATCTACTGACAGCCCGTTGCCATGGGACAAGTTTCGACGAGCTGCAGAGGCGTTGAATTTACTCCAGAGCCGCAGCGGGTGTCCATCCGGATTCAACAGTTGCTCCGGTATTGGCTACTCAGACAAGTGCTGTGTTTCAACTGAGACATGCGTTGAGGTTGATGACCAAACCACGGGCAATGTCGCATGTTGCCCCGTGGGGTCCACGTGCTCCGGTGCCGTGGCTAGCTGCCCGAGCAGCGCAGTGTCTTGTCCCTTGAGTTTGGGAGGCGGGTGCTGTTTGGCTGGATACGTTTGTTCAGGCACTGTTTGTAAGTTGGAAGTCGACTAGGAAATGCATAAGCACTACTGACGCAATCAAATAGGCATCAAGTCCGGTCAACATACAACTTCGGAATCCGCAACCTCTACCAGCACCGATTCCTCCTCCTCTTCCTCCTCCTCCCCGACTTCTCAAACACCCACTACGACTTCTTCCCAAACTACCGCTGCGGCTCCCTTCCGTCCAGTCTCGACCGATGAAACCACATCAGACACCACTTCTGAGCCGACAAGCACCACAGAGGTTCTGGACAACTGTCCCACTGGATACTATCCATGCCTTGCTCGCTATGGCGGCGGCTGCTGTCAAACTGGCCGGGACTGCCAGGAGACCTCCTGCGCACCTACCAGTATGACCAATATTGTCACCCGCTCAGACCTGACCATTGCTATTCCCGTCACCGACATGCCAACTGCCACTGTTGACGCTTCCGATAGCTGCGCCCAAGGCTGGTTCCTCTGTGATGCCATGGATAATGTGGCTGCTGGCTGCTGTCCGGAAAACTATGAGTGCGGTACGGCTAGCTGTACACTTGTTTTGGCAGACGAAACGACAGCTGTGGGTAAACAGGGCATATCTTCCGGGGCTCCGGCTGGACCCAAAGCTAGTCGTTTTTGGGTCATTGGGACTTGGGTTTACGTGGCTATGAGTGCTGGTGCATCTCTATTGCTCATGGTGTGATGTGAGGGGGATTGAGAGGGGTAAACAGTTGGGTTCACCTATTTCTACGTAGATTTTGAAATGTACATATTGCCGAGTTTCTTCTTCAAATTTTATGATGTAAGAGTTCCCAACACAGTTGTGAGATGCTTGTAGTGCGAGAAATATCTAGTAAGGGATAGTCAAGGTGCTGGGCTCTTTTTTAGTTCCCTCTCAACTATTGGCTTGCTAACTTGATACTGCGTAGACTGCTAATTATGTTCAACTAGTTATCATTCAGCCCTATCATATCTACACATTACTCAGGCATGTTTTTGAAAGGCTTGGCTAGGTGCTCTTGACAGAAAGGCAGCTTGTCAGCAGTCCATATTTCTGTATCGGGCTGTAGAGTCTTCTTGAGCTCCATATCTAGCGAGCCGCCCTTCATGGCAATGATATCGGGGGCCACATCGGGGTCGTGCGCTAGTGGCGAGCCGCACTCGGAGCAGAATAGACGGTGAACGGCATTGCCGGAGGAGCCCTTGCCGGCATAAGACTTAACGGGGCCGTTGAACGTAACCTTGTCCTTCTTGCAAACGAATACAAGCGCTGTGTGGGCATGGTCAAAGGTGTGAGCGGTATATACAGAGATAAGCTTGTATTATAGATGGTGTACGGTGGAAGGCTTACAGTACGTAGAGCCACTCTGGCGCTGGCAGTCATCGCAGTGATCATAGCCAACGAGAAGAGGCTTTTCCATGTCGACCGTGTAAGTAACGGCCTTGCACAGGCAGTGGCCCTTCAGAACCATGTTGGCAGATGAGGTGGCTTTTGTACGAGTTGGCTGTGGCCGGTGGAATTCCCAAGAATGGCGGGAAAATTGGGTGAATAAGGCGTTAGAGGTGGGGACTTCGAGACGAGAAGTAAGAGTGGAGGAGAAAGATATAGACAGACTTTTCTCAAAGAGGGGGAGGGGAGCTTTATAGTGAGCGAGGCCCTAATTTCTGGCTTGGCCAAACCTTTGCGTTATTCATTGTTAATTCTTAACTCTCCAAGCCAGCAGCTCTTGGGAAGAGAGACTGCTGACTGCTTGACCAAAAGCAGAAAAGATAAAAACGCAGAAAAATGATAAGCAACGGAGTCAGATAAGGCCTGTAAGCTCGCCTTCAGAGCTTTTGATTTGCAGGGTTAAAGACGCCGAGTTAAGTTGAAGCTCACGTTATGTTGGAGCTCCGTTGAAGGAGCCGAGTAGGAAGCAATGCTAAGAATGATGCCCAAACCTCACAAAAAATAGTCCAAGAGGTGAGATATGAGAGGTGGCTCGGCTCGATCGAGAATAGTTTACTCCGAGAAACTCCAACATTGCGTTTTAAGCCGCAAGTCTCATAGGTTGCGTGGCCAGCGTAATATGTCAAGGTCAGACCTGTGTTGTCTATTTCTAAGCCGGAAAGATAGACAGTCGCAAGAGACCGAACATGGCCATCTATCTAGGCCAGGGAAGCTTCAAGACTGGCGGCTTGACTCCCAGACTGGCTGGCTCCCTGACTTCGCCCCTGGCTTAACCAAACCACAGGTAGTCCTGTGTGTTTCGCCATTGCAATTTCTATGCCATTATTTGTCATTGTCTTGTATGGGAAGTGCAGCATTGGGCGAAAAAGGACCATATGGTACTAAAGCTCCTAATCTGTTCATTGGCTGCTGACAGCATTTGGAATTGCAACTGATACATCGTGAGCTCAGGCAAGGCAAGGAGTAACAGATAGGGATTGTTTCGGACTAGGAGTCTGGTTTTCCTCTACCCAATAATAAAGAAGGGATACTAGCCCTCTCTTATCTTCTCAATGCTAACAAGGGCTCGGTTGATCGTAGCATTTTGGACGGTAGGTTATCGGCTTATAGCGAGTGGGGGTCATGCAACGTCTTGACAGCGCGTATGTACGCAGAGAGACGGTTCGAAGAGAGGAAGCCTGGCTGGAGTAAGTTAGTTAAGTGCCCGTGAGCATCATGTAGAATCAAGGCTTACTTGTCCCGTCCCGATTGATCTCTGTCCTATTCCATGTTATCAACAGCACGTAACCCTTTTTCGGTAGCTTGACAAGAACGTTAGGGTTTCGGAGATACTGGAGACAGACCTGGTAGTGTCTGTACAGCAAATAGCAAAAGAAGATGGATTTACTGTTTGCTGGAGATGGAGCCGACAAAGAAATGCGAAGAAAATGACCAAGACAAGATCAAGAAGAGAAAAGAAAAGTAAAACGACAGAAAATTCCAGATCGAAACATGCCCAATGTGGAGGATATAAAGGCTGAGCTGGCCCTCAGGGTTCTTCTTTTGCATACGTGGGCGGAACGGCAAATGTAGCCTTGTGCCGTCTTTTATATGCGGACAAATAGGACAACATGCACATGTATTATATCGTCTAGTAGAATTTTACTTGGAATTAAGTGTGTCTATATCCTCCGCCATTTTTGCAAAGCTATTATACAGAGTGAATGGTGATACAATTGCACAGAGCTATACGACAACGGTATAGCCCGTGGAAAGATAGATGTGCTGATGCACTGCTACACCCGCCTAGAATAAATTGTCGACGTCCTCCCCATTGTCCAAAGGCTCCGTTGCTGAAGCTAGAGCTGACGTGACTGCCTCAACGGACATGGTTGTTTCATGCATACCCATGGCCTCGGCCACGGGATCAGCTTGGACGATGTCGCCGGGCCGTTTCTGCATAAAGGCGTGGCATAGCAAGCCTGTTGCCACACTGACATTCAAGCTATCTACCTGACTTGTTGACACCAAGCGCGGGATGGTCACGTCCACATCAATCCGCTTGCGGAGGTGTCTGGGGATGCCGCTGCCCTCGCTGCCGAGCACAAGGATAGAAGGGTACTCATTTAACGGATTCATTTCGGCAATAACGTCGATATTGGCTCTTTGTGAGTGATTGCGTGAGTCCGGCGCAACTGCTGCAAATGTGCGCCAGCCAGCACGCTGACTTTTCTCGACGAAGAGTGTCGGGTTTTCGACGATAAGTATAGGCATATGCTCAGCAGCCCCCGCAGCAGCTTTGATCACGACAGGCGTCAAGGTTGCCGTACTGTGTTTGGTGATGGCTATAGCGGCTATACCCATGAAGTGAGCCGTGCGGATGATGCCACCCAAATTGCCAGGGTCAAGGAGTTCGTGCAGAAGCAAGACTAGCGGTTTTGGCTTTGCCAGGCCCGCATAAACAATGCGCTCCCCGGTACCATTGATGGCTTGCTCCTCGCGTGTTTGGTGGCCAAGTTTGACCTCGAAGCTCTTGTGGCTCCCCTCTGTTGAGCACTTACCCAGAGATATAATGGGGGGTTGGGGCAACGGCGATGCTTCTAGAATGTATCCATTGTGAGGCCGTCCCTGACTCATGCGGTCCATCATAGGCTGGCCATTGGTAGGTACAAGCTCCCAAGCGATACCGTGTTGTTTGGCCAGCGCAATGAATAGGGCATCGTCAGGGGAATCTTTACGGTTATCCCCGTTGTAGACGTACAGTTTATACATTTTGCGCCGGTTGGCGTGAAGAGCGGCTTTGACAGCAGATTTACCAAAGATAAACTGCGAGGCCGCTGTTGTATAAGGAACAATGGGACTGCCAATTATGGCCGGTCCACGTTCCTGGCGGGATGCGGGGCTGTCGAAATTGCGAGCCTTGTCGGACCGTCCAAACTGTCCTGAATCACGGCTATCCTGGAAGCTAGAGACTTTGGGATCTTCATGACGTCTCCGGCTACTGCCATAGACGCTTCTATCGCGTTGGGGCCTAGCTGAAAAGCTTGTTGATGGCCTACTATCGCGCTCTCGACCATGGTCAAATGGGCGGCTACTGAAGGCCCGATCCTCAAGAGAGGAATCATGGGAGCGTCTATCAAATGCACTTTTCTCTGGCTTCTGTTCGTACAGTGGCCTTTTAGGTCGGTCTGAAGAGTCGCTTTTTTTCTGAAAGGGGCTTTGCCTACTTTTATCGCTAAATGAGCTTCTCTTATGGTCTGTATCTCTTACAGCAGGGCGACCGGGAGAAGAGGCACCTCGAAGGGGTCTCTCTGCATTGTGTTTTTCTGTCTTGGGCTCGTCCAAGGGCAAACCTCGGGCTTTTCGTGAAGCGGCAGCAGCCTCGGCAGCTTTCTGAGATAGGATTCTATCAGCAGTTTCTTTGAGGGGACCGTACTTCATCATATAGACAAGGCTCCTTTTCCCATGATCCTCCCCGGCATCATGGAACCGACTTCTGCGACTTCTGCGACTGGATTCCTCTTCAGTACTCTCGTCCTTCTTCATAGCCTTGCGGAAGTCAGCATCGGACATTCGATCGTTCCCTTTGACTTTCGGGCCATCTTGTTTCCTCCTTTTGTCACTTCCACTACCTCGGGATCCCTTTCTATCCGTTCGATCATGTCGAGTAAAAGAACGCCCGGCGGCTTTAGACGAAGCTCTGACACCACGATGAATGGCTGAAAAGGACGATGCTGCACGCTCTTGTGAGAAACCTGAGATCAGCGGAGCAACAGCATGGCTACGAGGAAGGCGTCGAGCTAGCTGCAACAATATCATAGAAGACATTTCGTAGCGGGGTAGTGGAGAGAGGTTGCACTCTCACAGGCCCTGGATGTAATCTCATGTGAAAAGCGATTGGTGCCTTTTTTTAATGTTTTAATTTTTTTTAATTTCTTTTTTTTTTTTTGCGGGCTGGAAGGCGGTGAAAAAAATCAGGTAGCTTTTTGCCAAACCCAGCCTATTAATTAAGATTAGACTTTGAGAAGAGCGCGTTGAATCCTCGCGATCTGCCATGAAAATAAGCGAAAATGCGTGTTTTGCTTCATATTTAATTTGTCTGGCAAATTCTTTGAACGCAATTGAGAAATAAAGTGTCCGTACTGTACGACTTTAAGCTCGAAAAGAGAAGACTGTTGCTAAATTGGCCTTCTACTGACATTTCTCTTGTCGTGAATTCAGCCTTGTTGGCAAGGCTCAGCTTGTACAATAATTTACTAGTCATAACATCATCGTTGCTACTCTCCTCCTCCCGTGTCAACAATCCCCCCTCCCCCCCCCCGCCTCATCCACCCTTTTTCGGTTCTTGATGCCAACCACTACGACGCCCACCGACCAATCGCTTCATCTACATAATCATTCTTGCACATCACAAATTTTTCTTGAATTTCAAACACTGCGAGCTCAGATGATCAACACGCTATTATAAATATACGACGATCACCGAGGTTATGAAGAGAGCAAACATGGACACGGCCGAAGCTGGCGAAACTATGCGCACAGGTTCGTCGTACGAATCGCCTACTGGCAAACAACCGCTCCATACTAGAGTCTTAAGGACTCGAAAATCTTATCATATGGACACACCCACATCACAACTTGCTTCTGAAGCTATCCTCCAAGCATCCAAACAAAAAGGCCAATCTGTCCGGCAGCCTTCTTCTACTGAGATGTCAATTGACGGCCAAGCGCCCTCCGAGAAAATACTGGAAGATGGGTCTATATTGGTATCACGAAATGCACCGGCCCCCGCCAAGTTTGAGATTGTGCTCCCAGGCCCGCCAATAGATAAAGATTCATATCGCGAAATATCGCCCGATGTAGTGAATCAGATCGTATCTGCTATCAAGGACGCTGACGGCGATGATTGGTTTGAGGTTGCGTACATTGATGGGCGTCACGAAACGGTACCTATTGCATTAGCCCTAACCGCCAGCATACAACACGAAGATTTCTAACATGGTCTTTTTTCTAGGTGAAACTGAACCATCTTTTGGATATTGAGAACGGCAGCAGAGCACTAAGTGAGTTCTCTAATAGCCATCCCAACACCTCGCGAAAAAGACGTCGCAGCGCATATAGACTTGATTCTAGCGAATCGAGCCCACTCCCGGATGCAAAGCGAGTAGATTTAGAAGGTGACGATTTAGAAGACGATTCTTTCATGGTCAAATCTCAACCTACTTCGATAAAGCACTATATGACACCTGCCCCTAAAGGCTACTCCAAAGTACCAATTTCCGATCAAGATCCAGATGCTCGCTCATCACAACGTAGCTCACGTGGTAGGACTACGCTACGTAGGTCCATCAGGATTTGCTCTCTGGCCGACACAGACGATGAGTTGTCCAAGAGTCACCAAAGGCGTCAACCGCAGAGGGCTACTCCCAAGGGCACTGCTATCTCTTATGTTGACGCTTTCATGTCGAGTGGCGATGAGAATGACGATGACTTCCTTGTCGTCCAGTCTAATAGTAAGACATCATCAGGGAGAAAACAGCGCTCAGGGCGCGAAAGGGGTCGCCGATTGACTACCCCGATCTACCAATCTGCAAGCACAATGTCTAGCTCATCCGAGTTTTCAGACAAGCCCGCAAAAAATTCCCGCCGCTCAAACCGGACTACGCGAAATAGACAAAGCATGCGCGAAGTCAGTCGCATGGATCCAGAATCCTTCTACATAGGAGATGAGCATACGCCATCGGCCTCCAAGGTTGCGGGTGTCAAGGAGAATTTCAAGCCAATACCGCGAGAAACACCATTTGCACAAAGACACATGCAGGTGTGCGATTCATGTAATTTGGCTGTTAGAAATGACCGTGGCCCTTTAGTGTATTGTCAAGGGTGCTCTTTATCCTATCACCGCTTGTGTCTCGGGTCCAGGAGTACCCGGGACCATGTGGTCACGAAGATTGGTGAGGATGACTTCGTTCTTCAGTGCAAATTTTGCATTGGACGCTACCATGAAAAGGACAACCTGGCACCGCGGATGGAGCAATGCCAATCTTGCCATATAGCTGGGAAGTCTTGTGCTGCCTTTTCGAAGCGCAAAACACCCAAGCAAGAAGAGAAAATCCGCGAACAGAACAATGGTGCTGACCCAATAATCTCTGTTGACCCTGCACTTGTGAATTCTACCGAGAATATGCTATTTCGGTGTACCAAGTGCAGGCGAGCATGGCATATCAATCATCTGCCACCTTTGAATGCAGACAGCTCCGATATACCGGAAGATCTATGGGAGGAGTATGCCTTGAACTGGAAATGCACGACATGTTTGTCCTGTACTTCCGATTTTGGCGGTATTGTTGCCTGGCGCCTCGCCTCAGACGCGGAACCTCAAAATTCGGAAGAAATACCGGCTAAGCAGCAGCCATCTGAGACCGAGGGTGCTGTTCCCGAAGCTCAAGCTACTCCAAATTTTGATGACCACACAGAAGACGAAAAGCAATATCTAGTTAAGTGGGATAACAAGTCTTATGCACATGTGACGTGGATGCCTGGCGCGTGGGTCTATTCAATAGCCCAGCCATCTTCACGCAAAGCATTCATCAAAAGAACCTATCGGCAGGAGCTCTACAGAAAGAATACCGAAACCGCAGTTCCAGACGAATTTCTCACAGTTGACATCATTTTCGATGTCAAGTATCACTCCTGGGCCCCTCGTGCCAACAACTACGAAAAGGATTTGGAACGTCTTGATGCCATTTCTGATATCTACTTTAAGCCTCAAGGCTTAGGATATATCGACTCCGTTTGGGATACGCCGCCTAACAAGGAAAGTTCCGATGCCTACCACTCGTTTGTTATAGCCTATCAGCAATATCTCTCTGGTAAATATTTTGTCCACGAGTCGTCAAAACAAATGCAGCAGCGGGTTGCCAATTTCAAAGAATCTTCCTTTGAGGATGTGATTCTGTCTGCCCAGCCTGAAAGTATGAAGGGCAAGCTGATGGAGTATCAGCTCAATGGCGTCAACTGGATGCTTCGTTGCTATCACAATTCCCAGAACGCAATTCTGGCTGACGAGATGGGCCTCGGAAAGACAGTCCAGGTCATCACGCTCCTAACAACGCTCATCCAACGGGGACCGCGTGTATGGCCCTTTTTGGTAGTTGTCCCTAACTCAACCTGTCCCAATTGGCGACGTGAAATCAAGCAATGGTCGCCTAACCTTCGTGTAGTGACCTACTACGGAGGCAAGGACGCTCAGAATATGGCTTACGAATACGAACTATTCCCTAGTGATAACACTGGCGAAATGAAGGCACACATTGTTGTCATGTCATACGAATCTGCACAGGATGAGGAGACACAAAGAAGGTTTCGCAGAATCCAGTGGGCTGGGCTGGTTGTTGATGAGGGTCAGCGTCTGAAGAACGACAAGAACATGTTGTATTCGGCATTACGCTCTATTCAATTCCCCTTTCGACTTCTTCTCACGGGAACTCCACTGCAAAACAACACCCGCGAGCTGTTTAACCTACTACAGTTCATCGACCCGAGTTTTAGTGCAGAAGAATTAGACGAAAGATTCAAGGATCTCAACGCTGAAAAGATCCATGAGCTTCATAAGTTAATTAGCCCCTACTTCTGCCGCAGGACTAAGGCCGGTGTGCTGAAGTTTCTTCCCGCAATGTCACAGATCATTGTGCCTGTGTCGATGACTGTTCTGCAGGAGAAGCTCTGCAAATCCATAATGGCAAAGAACCCGCAACTTATCCAGGCTATTTTCCGAAAAGCTTTAGTTGGAAAGCAGGAACGTGGCAGTCTGAACAATATCTTGATGCAGCTGAGACAGTGCCTATGCCATCCTTTCTTATATTCAGATGCTATTGAGGAACGTACTGAAGATGCTGCTCTCTCACATCGTAATCTTATTGAGGCTTCTGGAAAGCTGATTCTTCTGGAAGGTCTGCTTCCTAAACTCAAGGAGCAGGGCCATCGGGTGCTCATCTTTAGTCAATTCCTGGGGCAGCTGGATATCATCGAGGACTTTCTTAGTGGACTAGGCATGGAATCAACCCGCCTTGACGGTTCTGTGTCCAGCTTAGAGCGACAAAAACGCATTGATCGCTACAATCAGCCAAACTCTCCTTTGTTTGCGTTTCTTTTGACGACTGGTGCAGGGGGTGTTGGTATTAACTTGGCTACTGCTGACACTGTTATTATTCTCGATCCCGATTTCAATCCTAAACGAGATCTCCAGGCTCTTTCTCGCGCACATCGCATTGGCCAAAAGAACAAGGTACTTTGCCTCCAGCTCATGGTCAAAGACTCAGTAGAGGAGAAAATCATGCAGATGAGCAAAAAGAAAATGGCTTTGGACCACGCACTGATTGAGCGCATGGGTGCTAGTGCCGAAGATGGGAATGACCTTGAAAGTGTCCTCCGGCATGGGGCTGAAGCTCTTTTCAAAGAAGACAGTAATCGCGAGGTGATCCACTACGATTCTGAGGCAATCGAGAAGCTGCTGGATCGTTCTTTCACCAAAGAAGATCAGGAAGCAAGCCCCGAGTCTGAATTCACTTATGGCAAGGTCTGGTCAAATGAGTCCGGAGGCACAGTAAAAGACTCTCTTGGTGACAACTGTCATGGCGGGGCTGTTACATCTCAGGTCTGGGAGAAGATTCTTGCACAGCGCGAGGCCGAGGCTTTACAGGAACTTGAAGTCAAAAAGGAGATTCTCGGTCGTGGAGGACGTGCTCGCCGAGCTGTTGATTATAGGGGTGATAAGAATACGGGGCCCACAAAGGACCCTGAAACGCCCGACGCTGACCCAGACTTTCGCTATGACTCGGGAGACGAACAACATTCCCATGATGGTGATAAGGCTGTGAGGAAGAATAAGGATATCAGTGGTGATAAAGCTATGCCGGATCCAGCTCTAAAGCTAAATGGTAAGTTGGTGTTCATTTTATGTTTCCAATACAAAAGGATCTTGCTAACCTGTAGTTATAGAAACTCCGTCTCTCTGCCAGCCCAGTGTCCCTCTCGCGGCTAATGAAGTTGCACTCGGCGCGGAAAGTCAGGCAGTAACCATATTCGCCTCCGGAAATGCCTCAACTCCTATGAACGAGCAGCCAAAGACTGGGCTTGGGGGAACCGTTGAAACCCCCACACATGTGCCAGGCAAATATATCATGTCATCCCAACCAATTAATCAAGTGCTACCGCTCTACAATAGTTCTAGTCTAAGCGGGTACCAACATGAGGCTATCACCCAAATTTCGCCAACAGTTGCTGATAGATTTAGGCAAGGAAGCCAACTTCAACCCTTGCAGCAACTCAACCCACAGTCTCATGCCCAGCTGCCTTCTCTAACTTCCGCTGAGCATCCAGCACCATCATCTCCCTCAATCAACCCTGCTCCTACAGCCGACTCGGAAACGCGCACAGAGACGCAACCGCCTCCTAGCTATGGGCCAGCCTACCCAGAGGTAGACAAATCAACGGTTTTTCCTACCGACCTTTCTAGATCTACAGGCCTGGCTATGCCTCAAACTCTTCCGAGTATTCATCCTAATAAACTCGGGTTCCAGGAAAATGAACCTCATGCTAGTGCAATGGGAGAACTTCAATCTCTACTTCTACCGCCTCATTCCCAAGGCAGCCCTCAACCCATATCAGGACCTCAGGAAGTTACTCACCACGAAAAGCTGCCAATGAATACCGTTCCTCATGACAGCAGTGATGAGAATAATCAAGACCAACAAGCGCATAAGCAACTTCAGCTTCGTCAACAGTCACAGCAACAATCACGGCTCCCGGCTCATTTACAAGCCCAGTTGCAAGCTCAGCTACAGGCCCAATCGCAACGCCATAAACAGCTTCAGTTGCAGCTTCAGCTTTACCGACAACCACAGCAACCGCAGCAGGCACAACAACCACAACAACCGCAGCCGTCACAACAAGTTCAATTGTGGACTCAGGAGCAGCGTCATACGGGACTTCAGTTACTGCATCAACTCCGGCAACACCAGCAACAGCTTCCGCTAGCCGAGCCAGAAGCCCAACCCCAGCTCAACCAGGCCCAGTTTCGTGTCCACCTTCAATCCCAACAAATGTTTCAACAACAATCAGAACTGCCAAGTTTACAACAGTGGTGGCCACAGCCACAGCCACAGCCACAGTCAACACTGCAACAGCTGCAACAGCTGCAACAACTGCAACACCAGGAGCGTTACTACCACAACCATTTGCCCCAGCTTCAGATAACACACCAATCGCAGGAAACTCCCGACCTGACCGAGAATCACCACCATGACCACCCCACAACCGCGTCTCAACAAACCCCTAAGCCCCATAATGTTGCCAACAGTCAGCCAACAACAAAGGCTCAGTATAGTCCTATTGTTCGATCAAGTAGCGTCACATCTACCACTCCTGGTCCATCTACCGACATGAAAGAGCTACGGGCTCTGGTTCCAGCCATTTTCAAGATCAAGGGTATTCCAGAACTATCTAATCTCCCCCCAATGGCGGATGACCAATTGCACACCCCCATTCAGCCAACAGTTGTAATGATCCGTACGGCGATTGACTCGTTGAAACGGCTAAGTCTACCGGATCATGTAATGCGCCGAAGTACGTATTTCCTTGATGATTTGCTACAAAAGGCCAAAGCAGCGGAAAAGCAGGGCAAGCAGATCACTTTAGTGCCAAAAGATTGAAGACGAGGAGACTGGCGAACTAGCAACATCTTGGGGATGTTGAATTTTGGTATTTAGGCTTTTTTGCGGGTTAGACTAGGAGGCTTAGTGTTTTTTCTTCTTTTATAATTTTACTATGTACCGTCGCAAAACTAGGCTCAGGATTTCTTGCTACTAGATTCTGCGTTAATATCTTTAATCACTCTGATCTATTGAGCTTCATTGGGTTTTCTACATGTGCATGATATCATGATAACTTGTGATAGGTGCGTGTAATGTCACCTGAGCTCGACGTCGTGCCTTCATCATCGTCTTGTAAGCTACGTCATGATTCGTCATAACCATGGTTAGAGTCATGGGAATGTCTCTAGGGTTTAGGGTTTCCTGTTTGAGTCTCTTCACCCTATCTATGCATTACAAGATTTGATAGCCAATAACCCATTCGAGCTTCTGTTGGAAGTGGCCCGCCTATCAGCTTGCTCCGTAAACCAGTAGTGATCTGTCTGTGTGTATCAACAGCGCCAAGCCAAGAAAGAGAAAACAGAAAAAGGGATACTGATGGAATGGTTGATAGAGGGCGCCACGATGCTTGGACGTCAGCTTCTCTTCGGCTAGATCACACCGTCTTTCCCACTTTTATGGAGCTCTACATGTTTGTAAAACGCGGTCTTCGTGTCCTGTCTGCAAGCAGTCGTCGGTTCCTTTATTAGAGAAGGCCACCATGTCCACAAACCGACCCAATGAGCTGTCTGTTTTTAGACTTCTTGGCTTGAAGTACCTGGTACGAGTGGCCTCGCAAGCTTCTCTCACTGGACCACCACCCTGTCTGTCTGCGCCTTTATGTACATACACGCGATATTTCCTTTTTTATGCCAGCCGCATTGTTTGATCTTCCATCTGTTGATTTGCCTGGGGCTGCTGTACATGCACGTTTCATGGGCTTTACATTGCATTGCTGCATAGCACCTCATACCTCCAGTGTTCTTGCCCCCATGTAATTCCTTAGCTGTTTGTACACTACGGGCTCACACAAGCGACTGGGGCTTGTTTCTTCTGTATTAGTCCTTACTGTAGGTTCCCTGGTTTAGAAGAGCAGAACGAACCCTTGGAGGGGCATGCAGCAACTAGCAAGTAGTAATTTGCTTTTGGAAGATGTAGATAGGAGAAAACAAGGCTAATTCGTGTGCCGTGATATTCCATTGAGAACTGGCAAAGTACATATCTGTACCTTCACCTATGCTATGATACAGTAGTTACATGTACCAAGTACCCCAAGGGTGGCGTATAAGTGAGGCAGGCGGTTTTTATTTTTTATTATTTTCTTTTCATAATTCTTTTATTATTTTGGAAATTTGCAAATGCTAGTCTAGACTGCCTTGGTCTCGGCTGGGCTGGGCTAGGCTGGGCTGGGCTGGGCTGGGTTATTGCTGTTGCTGTCTGTTTGCTGTTGCCACGGATATGCACCGATAGACCCATATTTTTGGCCATTCACTTCGTTTGTACCTTATAGTACATCGATCAGGTCTCTCCAACTGGAATATGGCGAGGGCCGAGTGAGGGAGGCTGTGTAGTCAGGTAGTCAGTAGCCTTTCTTATCTGAGGTGAGGAAAGGTCAACTTCTATTTGAGTCATCTTCTACGGCAGCCCCATGAAGTAAAAGGGAAGTTGCAAAACGAAGTTCTGGCTCTTGCCAAAAGATAGATTATCAACGAAACCAAGGCCAAGCATACGTAAGTAGAAATGGGCAAAAATTATCCGACAAAAAAAAGCCCCTATCTCATTGGCTCAAGACAATGGACGCGCTCTTTCCAAAGCTAGCTTGGGGCGGGGGGGCTCAATTCAATCTGCTCTACCTACAGATGTGCTATTTCCCCGTTTGTAGCTTGATTTCACAGGAAATAAAGCTCATGTGCACGTGTTTGAACGCCTTTTTTCCTGTCCTGTCCTGTCCTGTCCTGTCCTGTCCTTTCCTTTTTTTTTTCTTCCTTTGATCTTCCTTCATGTTTTCGCAGTTGCCGCAGTGACACTACACCTATAATTCTCGCAGGTACTTTCAATAATACAAACGCAAAGAAGGTCAGGCCAAACTTCTTAACTCAGACGAAGGATGGGCTTGCAGATCAAGTTGCGTCTTAGGCCTTTAGCCCCTAGACCCTCGCCTCGTCTTTCTGAGGTTTCACAAAAACCTAAAATGGGTATGGAAGGAGCCATTCTGGCTTGTCACGTGCTATTACACAAGCAGCCCACGCCCAATATTTCCAACAACAGGGGAAATAAAGGCAATCAATCAGTGATAATAAAATTGGACGAAAAAGAGAAAGAAAAAAAAGAAAGAGGCGGTAGGGGCTTGCAAGCATGGTAGCATGCTGCAAGGAAATTGGACCAAAGCAACTAAGCCAAACAAGATGACAATGAATGCATTTGTAAAAGCCACTGCAGAAGTGGCAAAAAAGAAGCCAAGGGAACGCCGTTACAACATGCATGTCGACAGACAGACACAGATGAAGCCGCTGTTTGTTTGCTCGGGTGGCTACCCGTCAGTCAATGTTGGCTCCTGTTTCGCCCAAAGCCGGAATTGATCAACTATCTGGTCTGTCTATACCTGCGGACTTTTGATTGCGCTGGCTTTTTATTATTCCATAGCTAGTTGCCCGGTATCAACTCCAACCCGTTCGCCTTCAAGATGGGGTTCCAAAAAAAACAAGGAAATTAAAGATAAAAAAGAAAGAAAAAAAAGAAAGAAGAAAAAAGAAAATACTAATGTGCATAGCAACCTTTCGACGTGCATATGTGCGTCTGGCTTGTGGGTGGCTCATAATGTTTCCAAAGTACTGAGCCCTTTGTTTTTGTTGTTGCCTTTTGTCTTTGGACATCGTTTTCTATCTACTCATCACCACAGAACTGCGAAGCCTCCATTAGAATTCACAGCCAATCTATTTTCCGTCTCATGATCTCATACATCCTCTGCCTCCTGTGTCGTCATATCTCTCCTTGCTGCTTAAGCCAAGCACGTCTTTCCAACGTCTAGAAGTACCTCCATACGCTTCCAGAAGCTTTCTGAGGTCTGAGTCCTGTTTTGTCGAGATCTTCGAGACTGAAATCCACTTGCTTTCCAGGCTACATAAATTCGATTCAAGCTACTACAGTGCTAACTGCTGGCCATTGCCACATCGCGGCTTATAAGCCACCTGTGCAAACCGTGTGTTTGATACTCCGGCAATAATACTTCTGCTGTCTGTTTTCTTTGCTTAGCAACCAGGAGCTAAAACAGCAAGTACGGAAAGTGCAACTACCGCGTTATCGCACGCTCTTGCTCTGTATTGAGTCAAACGAACGGGCTTCCTTCCCAATATCTTCCACTCTCCTGTATTTCTGAAATCCCATATTTCCAATCTCCCATTTACCAACGCCATTAGGAAGGCGCTCTAGCTGCTGTTTACAACTACCCAGCCCGCCCCATCCCACTCCATTCTCATTCCCCCTCTCCCCCTTACCTCTTGCCTCTTCTGTACCTTCCTCAGCGACACTCTTACCCCTCTTCTAGTATATCCGCCTTTTTCTTGTCTCAACATTTCCCTTTTTTCTTTTCTTTCCTTTTCTTTTTATTCTTTTTATCTTCATCTGCAGCACTGCCTGTTCTAATCTATCACCACTTTGCAAACTTCCACCTGCCTGTCCCCCTGCTTGCATCCTGGGCATTCAAGCCTAGCCCTCTCTCCTTCTAGCTTCTCTTGGTTCACCCTCTGGAAGCTCATCTCTTTTTTTTTTTCTTTTCTTTTACCGTTTTAGTGGTCTCACTTGCGTTTCTATATTTCCTATATCTTCTGTCAAGTCTGCTCTTCATTTCTCTTCTTCGACTTCTACAAAATCCACAACTACCTCTTCCATCTTCTCGCTCTTTCATCTCCTTCAGGTCCTCTAGCCTGCTAGTTTCGTGCCATCTACTCTGATACCAAGTCTTCTCAGTTCTTCTGTTATCAACCTGCTTTGCAGTACCAGCTATTCTAGCCTGTCTTCTGCCTGTGTTAGATATGTCAAACTCACCCCCCGGCTTGACCTTTATGGGCTCTCCCGCCGGTACTATCACGCCGGACTCTCTTCTTAACGAAGCCTCATCATCTTCTCATATTCCTGACAATATATCAACCCACACTAATTTTGACATGGAAAGCATGTCTCTCAACGACAACGGCGCCGGGGGCCATAACCATGATCACCAGATTCCCGTTTATCTCTCATCTCAAATGTCGCAGAAACAGCCATTCGCTAGCTACAGCCATCTTGGTGCCCTCACGGAGTCTCTTGCAACTCCCCGTCATGTTTCCGCTACTACCAGAGTCATGGTACCCTCAATTCCTGCCACCACTACCGTTTCCATGGAAGAATCCATACACCCTACTCTAGCTCCTCTACCGGCCTTTGGATCTTCAGGATTTCCCAGGGTATCAACCTCTGGCCAGGGCCCTCTTGGTAGCTATGGCCACATTGGAATTCGCGGCCAATCGCTTAGTGCCCGCAACGCTACATTTGTCTCTAATGGCGTTCCACAGAACTCTCTCTCAAACCAGGCTACCAAGAATGACTTTTGTCAACAAGCACAGTCGCAATCTCTAGTCGTGAACCTTCCGGTCCACAGGAGTGTAAACATGCAGACACATATCCAGCAGCAGCAGCAGCAGCAGCAGCAGCAACTCCACTGTCGCCCTCAGTCGCAATTTTCTCTAGCTAGTCAATCTCAAGGTCTTCAGCAAAGTGTCCCCGACTCTTCCCCCTCCGCCTCATCTTCTTCTACTGAGGCCTGGCAAATGGCCGATTACTCCCTTGCCCCACCCTTTGTTCCTTCTACTTCTGCGGAGGCAGCTGCTTCTAGCTACGCAACCTCGGGACCGTTTACTAGTGGGGCTCAGATGGCTGGGGCCCTAGCACCTCATCATCTTCATCAGCTACAACAGCAACTACACCTTCAGCAACGACAGTCCCAACTCCACAACCCGATCCATCCTTTCTCCTCGCAGCAACAGCTTTCCGTAGCCTTGACGCAATCGGATATTGACAGCAACTATGGATATTGCCTGGATCGTGGTAATGGGAAGTTCACTCGTCTAGTACCTGCCGATATGCTTCCTGCCATGAAGGACATTCCTGCTATTCAGGACAGCTGCTCTGGCCTAGTTGTGCTACCTACTCCTCGATCGCAACCTCCCGTGGGAGTTCCTGCTATGAACCAACCTGTCACAATGGTAAGCTATAATAAGCCATGATTTTCCACCACTGAGTTGGGGGGGGGAGAAGCTGATTACCGCCAACTTACTACCTGGTCCATTGTCCATCTATCAAATTGTCCGCTAACCCGCTGTATCTCTTATCCCAGACTCACGTCGATAACAACGTTAAATCAACGCCCGCAGCTCACAAAAAGCCTAAGATCTTCTGCGATAAGTGGGTTCATGAGGGTGTCTGTGCCTTCACTCAGCAAGGATGCAAGTTCAAACATGAAATGCCTACGGACAAGGAGACTCAACATTCGCTAGGCCTCTTCCACGGCCTGCCTCTGTGGTGGAAACGCCAACAGTCGAGCCTTCAACAGCTTCGCCAGGCTGCATCCCCCGGTGATGCCCAAGACGCTGCCTCCAGTTCCTCCGGGTCACCTAATAGCTCTATTGCTCTATCACGCTCCACCCAAAGTCCTGGAAGTCAGACACAAGCTCACACCCGGAGTCAGGGCCAAGGCCAGTCACAAATCTCCCCTGCCTACACCAAAGCGCTATGGCGCTCAGAGGCTTCTGGAAATACAAACACGCCTACCTCGGCAACCCATCGTACAGGTTCATCTGCCGTTCTTGCTGAAAAGGCCCGTACGTCTACCTCTACAGCCTCTGGCAGTGGCTCAGCCGGCCTATTTTCTTCTAGTGACCGTCATGGTCTTCGTGCACCGCCTGGCCTAGCCCTAAAAAATATCAGCCACAGTCAAAACTCCCAAGGCCAACCACAGACCTCTTCAACTGCCGGCCAAGACAAGACTCGCGGTCAAACCCAATCCAACTCTCCATTCTATCAATCCCAATCTCATGAGACTACAACGAACACAGGAGGTAGCTGCGTCTGGGGTCCTATTGCCCCTCCAGCAAAGCCCTAGAATAACAGTTGAGCACACACTTCTACGTTCCCTATCTTCATTATACAAATGTCCAGTCTTGCTCCCTTACAAGCATCAGAGCTTTTGGGACCATGCTGGGCTGTTTTCCTTCTTACTATTCTATCCGTTGGTGGCTTTTGTTGACTTTTTCGATCGGTTTTTGTCATCTGCATAATGTGGCTCTTGTTTCTGTTCATCTTGCATATGGGCTTTCTTGATCTTCAACACCCAATGCCATGCACATGGTCTTTTGCGTCAGTGTAACTGAGTCGCCAGCTCCCGGCCAACGGCCATCGACTCCTGAAACCCGCAAAATGCAAACACCAACAAGCCACAACTCATAATACACGTGCATCATTGCTTGACCAAATCCTGGTGTTGTATGGTTTTTTTTCCTGTTCCTTTTATTTTAGTGGGATTTGTTTTTCATTTGTCTTCGGTTCTCCTATGGGCTTGGTGACTCTTCCCGTTCGCCACCCGCTCGCTTTCTCACTCAAGAAGCGGGCTTTTTCTTTTCTGTTGTCTAACTATTATGATACTAGTCATCCTTGCCACTTCTCTTCTTCATTATGATTTTATTTTACTTCTTACTCTTCTTTCTGTCTACTGCATATTAACGATGCCACGAACACACTTTGTTTTTCTTTTTCTTTTTCAGCCGATCAGTTCTTGAGCAACTCTTCATTGTCGTCCATCTTTGGTTTTGTGCCTTTTTTTTTTTTCTCATCTCCTTGAGTCTATTTTCTACAAGGTCCAAAGCTTCAGTCGGGCCCTAGGCGGTTTACTTTTTTGTGTGTTCTTTGCTTTTTAACAAGCCATTTTTCGTCTTGAGTCGGCTCTTCGCTGTCCTTGGCGAAACATTGCCGCCGTTTGTATGTTCCGTGTTGTTCCACATTATTTCATCTTGAATCTTTCTATTTGGGAAATACGAGCTTCTTAGAAACAACCAACCCTCCATGCCTTTCACACTGCATAGTAGAGCAAGTATTAGCTTTTTATGTACTATTCCATGTGGGGGCTTTCACTTTCACAAGTCCCAATCTTTTATAGTTTAGATATGTTATACGTACGAGTGTTTGAGTTATATTACTAGCATCATAGGATAAATAGTCTCAACCTCATCACTAATTTACATTGGGTTGTCAATGATGTCACTGTTGCGTTTGCTCGTCAAATTATTCGTTGATTAGCACAACGATCTTGTGCCCCCGGTGTGTGACTTCACCGACCCAGACCCTGACCGAATAATAATGGGTCTACCTTCCCGGTTCGGCTAAACATCGGTACTTCCTTTCAGCCGTCGACCTACTAGGTAAGCTTCCCTGAACGTTGCCTTGCCAAATGACATAACATGTCTACTTTTTGTTATTATTGTTAGCTTGTCTCTTGCTTCTCAGTAAAGCTAGATCTCTACATACCTCCCAAGCTTTGGATATCATCGCGCGCTTGAAGCATCATCAGCTAGCTATCACCATAGGCCCGCGTACTCAAGCTCCTTTGTCACTATGGAAGAACTGGTTCTCCAGCTCCAGAGCTTCCCTCCCACAGACAACATACCTCTCAGCAATGAACAGTATGATGTCTTGATTAGGGGTCATATTAGAAAGCTTTCTAAAGCCCCTATCGACCAGGCTACTAGTAGCCTCACTAATATCCAGAATCTTCTTAATGCAAGTTCCAGCTTAATCCCCTCTCCCCTCTCCGCCCCCCCCCCCCCGTTCAAATTCATCCCCCTAAGCCAAACGACGTCATCGAGCCCAGACAATTAATTCTAATGCTTCCTACACATAACTGCTGTGTCTTCGTTGGCGATTATTTCTAACTTGACATTTAAAAGTAAAGGAACTTGATCCTGCCGTCCATTCTGCATCATTCGGCCTTGTGCTTGAGGCTGCACTACGTAAACCTAAATCTAGCGCCGAGTTTCCCATTGCCAGCGAACTACTAAAGTTCACAGCACTTTTCGATCCCATCCAAGTCCGCTATATTGGGAGCTCGTTAGCTAATATTCTTAACTCAATCCTGGACCTGGACATCTTCAGCGTATGTTCCTACTTTGTTTTGATCATGATAAAAATTCCGACATTGACATGTGATACCTATACATTCAGGCCCCCATAGCCGTCGATGCTGTTACTACGGCACTATGCCGACTCGACCCCGAGGGCGCTTATTTGAACTCGACAAGAATACGTCTAGCCAAAGTTGCCTACCAAACCTGCACCTTGGATCCCGTTATGCCCCAGATCTCTCTAACACCGCTGTACTTCCCGTGTGCAGCATATCCGCCTGTCCCCTATCTCTGCTCCCGACTCCTCACTCCGCCCGAATATATGGCTAGCTTTAGCAAGCCACTCCTACCCAAGGACGTCTTGGAGTACGATATGACGTGCGGGCTGATATTTTGTGCACAGCGGAAATGGAAGGCCGCACGTAGTGCATTTGCCCGCTGTGTCACTCACCCTTTTAAAACAGGTGACATTAGCAAGATCGCCGTTGAGGCCTTCAAACGGTGGATTCTTGTCTCTCTGATTGTACTTGGCTCAGTCAACCGTGATAGTGTGCCTAGCCCTTGCACTCAGTTACTACGCAAGGCTTTGCCTTCATTTGCACAACCCTATCTCGAATTAGCAGATGCCTTCGCCAAGGATTACAAAAGCCTCCAGTCCAAAATCAACAGCCACAGTGCCATTTGGCCGCAAGATAACAATATTGGTCTTGTCAACATGGTCGTTTCATACTATCCCAAATGGAAAGTTGGTCAACTACGCTCGGTCTACACAAAATGCAGCATTGCCGAAGTGCAGGAATCCCTCTCCAATGACATGCTTGACTTGGCCCCCAATCACAGCCAGATCATTACCATAATCGAGGAAATGGTTTCAGATAATATGCTCACTGCAAAGGTTGTTGCTGCTGAGGGTGATGTCCCTGACCATGTTATCTTCACCGAGCCTTCAAAGGCCAAGTCTCCTACTGAACTAAAGAAGCAGATTGACGAGTGTATGCACAACATTCGCACTTTGCAGCAGGCCAGCAAAGACATCAACTCATTTATCCATATACACCGTGACCATGGCCAAGCATTTAATGACGATATTGCTTACAGAAAGGCTCAGATGGAGGCTGACAGAGCTCAATCAAACTTTGACATGTCCATGGAGGACGAAGATTTAATGGCCGGCATCTCGACTATAGCATAAGCAGAGAAAGCGAGCAGAGGGAGTCTTCTGATCATGATTAGTTGATGTTCGATCCCAGCAAACCACATTAACATCCATACATCCTTGGCTAGAGCCTACAGCAGTACCTCACAAAGGAATAGACGAGTGATGATGATAAAAAATAAAAATAAAAACATTGAGAATGAAATAATGGAATATGAAAAAAAGAAATTTCAATCAATTTTCTTGGCCTGACATAGCAACATGCGTGTGACATATCCATATACATATCTCATCTGAGCATAGACAGACAGCCTCAGCTTATGTAAATTAAATGCTCATCTCCTTAATCATATCTGTCAACTTGCGGCCCTCGGCTTTGAAGTCCAACGCCGATGCGGATATAGCCTGGTATCTTATTCTATAGCGGGACAAACGCATGTTAGTATCGGTAAATATACACTAGGCAGGCGCTACCTAGTTACGGTCATCGTAAAAATGGGACAAGAAATACACACCTTTGCTGGTCCTGGTACGTGTCCATCTTGGCGCGAACCCGGAAGTTGTATGTACGGCATGCGGCACTTTCAAATGCCGGGGCAGTGCCGACGTCGCCGTGCTCCTCGCGCAGAGCCATGAGATCGTCACCGGACATGCCCATGACTACACGACCAACTTCGTCGAAGCAGCTGAGCCACAGCTGGCCGGTATGGTCGCATACATTGACACTCATGATGTAGCGGTACGATGGTCGCTCATGGGTTATATTGCACTTTTCACAACGCCATCCATCACCGTCCATGATGACTTTCTTGTTGCAGCGCTCCGTGGGGCACGCAGGGTATGCAAAGTTCTCCTGGCGAATGAACACCACGGTACCTTTGATGTTGAAGTACTCTTCCTGCACCATTCCCAGGTTTTCTGCCTTCACATCACCCACTAACTTGAATACCTGGGGTCGGCCAGTGGCAGCTCCCATGCTTGCCATGCCACTGTGTGTCTGGAAGTTTTCGGTGCGGCCCTGGGAGTCATACCAGCCCTTGAGACGATGGGCATCCTCATGGTCTGGGTCAAGCGACAACGACCCGCTGTTCAACAAGGAGAGAGATTTTCCGTTAAAGTCTGACACCTTGACGCCTTTGAAGGCAACAACCTGCTCAGGCTGGCCATCGAAATCCGCGGCTGTCTTTCCCCAAACCGTCACGCGAACGGAATAGTTGGTGTCGTCGACAATTGTAATGTCGCGCTTTTCATACGGCTTACCACTTGACTTGGAGGTGAAAGCGTTCATTTCGCCAACATCCTTGATAATACCAATGACATCAATATTGGTATCCTTTTCAACACTCTGCAGTCCCTGAATGGTGTGGAAGTTGAACATGACCTGGGGCACGCTGGTTTGGTCCTCGGCCTTTTCGATCAGCGTATCACGCTCAAACGCCAGCTCATATTCATGCGGCAAGTTGCTGAACTGCTTCTTGGCCATGTTGACTCTACACGGAGTAGAGATGTAGTACACGCTTCCCTGCTCCAGGACATCGTAGTACTGATCAACCAACTCATTAAAGCACGTAGCTTTGATTTCGCCAGTTTCATCCAACAGATTGACGCTAAATAGCTTTCCCTCGCTCGATGGCTTGTGCCACGTCCTGATATCAGACTTAAAGGAGACACGAGCTCTGATGGTCCATTTGTGATTATAGGGCGATAGACTCTCAATCTTGGAAATGGCCATGCCATTCTTGGTATTGTTACCGCGGCTAGCGTTTCCGCCATGGGTCTGCTGGCGGGGAGGTGGAGGCGCAACGCGGGGCTTTTGCTCTTCGGTCTTGACGCCATAGAAGTTGGATGTTGCGATTGGGGCTGGAGCTGGAGCTGCTTGTTGCTGGGGAGGTGCAGACGCATCAGCCTCGAGTAGAACAGGCTTGCCGATTTTTTCACTGACACTGTACTCCTCAAGCACAACAAGGTCGACGAGAATTAGGATTCTGTAGTTGGAATTGACATTTTGTTAGCTTCTGTCCAACCAACACGAGCCCCTTGTGTATCACATTACCTCTTGTTACCAACACCGCTAGGATTGTATGTCTTCAGACGCAGTAAGGAGTTGGGTTGCAGCTTTCCCTCACGCACAATGTGGCTCATCTGCACACCCATGACACACTGAACATAGTTGACTGAGTCGCTAAGTACAAGGCGGTACCTATCGTTTCCACCCGCTCCGCCATCTTTATTCATGGGTCTCACTTGAAGGCACTGGACAACAGGCTCTCCGAAAGTCTCGGCGACGCGATCTCTATCCGTGAAGATGAGGCTGAATCATCAAGACAACCATTAGTGACAGATCATATATTGACATTGACGTGGTTATCGAGCAAAGAGCGGGAACTTACTTGATCGCGCCGGCGGAAAGCGCATTTTTGGGATCCATTATGAGCTGGATTAAGTAATCAATAAGGTTGTGGTGTTTCGGCAAGGAGGAACTCTGCTGGTTGACGATTCTCACGATGCGGTCACTGCGAATAAAGCACAGATTGCAAAAAGCTTGGGGGTAAAGTAGATGCACACAGGGCAATCGGGTGGCCAGTAATGAATTTACTATCGTTTAGGCAACAGTATCACCTGAGCTGTAAGATACAATATACAAAAGTACAGAGGTGCAAATCCTAGGCTACTAAAAGTCTTCAAAATAGAGCCGATGAAATCCCATTCCCCAGGCAGGTACAAACAGCCAGCTTGACGCGTTGTTCGCGTCTTTTTGGCGTAAATTGGTGGGGTAAGGAACGTAGGGTCTTCGAGGTCACGTGATATGATGCTACGGAGATGATTGATGGTCAAGTCAAGTAGGGCAATCCGGAACACAGACATCACTTCACAATTTAACTTAATTTCACTTCACTTTACTTCACTTCAATGATATGAGCTTGGAATTCAGCAGAAATAAAAGCTATTCTTGTCACCGTATCGTCACAATAACTGCCACAAAGTACCACTAGTTAGGTAGGTAGCTTGTATACGCTACTTATTTTACCACTTTAAACCAAATGTATCTCCTTGTACTCGGTACTTAAGCACCTGCCCACCCTGTAGGCAGACACCCCACCAGCGAAGCAAGGCCTTACCTTACGTGTATATTTCACATACCAACAACCAGTCTTATATTATCAAACTATTTCTCCAAGCATCACATCTACCTACCTGCTTCTCCAAACTTACTATCTCCTAGCAACCGCGTGCTTCTCGTTTATATTCTCCTTGACTATTGCATTTTCACGGTTGATTGCGTCCTCACAATAGCCAACTTTACCCTACCCCATAATTCACTCACTCAACCCTATCAACAAAGCTTCGCCTACTTGGCCCCACCAGAGCTAACTCCAAATCAGCCCACGATGACAACCCCCGAAGATGCCACTAGAGCCCCTGAGAGCGACGCCCAGGAGGACAGAGCCACTCCTCCGAGTAGCTCCGTGGGTGTATCCGGCCCCACTCCGGCCATGGGGGACTGCTGCACAAGTGACAGGCCGACTCGTACGTTTTGCCACCCACAGTCCTCCTATATAACTAGCGCTTGGTAACCTAATACGGCCACTAACCCTTTTTTATCCCTCCAGCATCTGGGAAGGCGTCCACTGGCGAGATTGTCAAAATAAATGATGTCGAGGTAACTTGACCCCTGATCTGAACAGTTTTGCTTTTGCCACAGCATATATCTAATCTCCTTTGACCATCGTGGCATGCTGGTGCATTAGTGCTATATTTCCAAGCCTGCTGATTATCCCCACGTGCCTGCGCGGCTGTTATTGTTGTTAACGGGCGGCACGGGGCTACACTCAGTCAACAACCAGATCCAGTCAGACAAATTTGCGTCCGAAGGCTTCCTAGTCGTCATGCCGGATCTCTTTGGTGGCGATCCAGCACCCAATGCTGCTGGCCTGGAAAACGAGCTAGATCTGAGCTCTACTTCATTTTTGGATATATTCAAGGTGCGTGCTGCAGAGACAGCAAAAAGCTTCATGATTGATATGTGGCTAGCCCGCCATACCCAGGACAAGGTCATGCCGCTGCTGCACCGTGTAATCGACGGGTGCAAGGAGAATTACAGTGCTGTGGTGGCGGAGGGTCAGGGCATCTACGCTGCCGGGTACTGCTTTGGCGCTCGCTACGTGCTCTTGCTGGCCAAGGAAAACCAGTCGCTATATGGCGAGGCGGCGCCTAACGGAGAAGCTGGCGGCCTTCAAAAAGGTCCGCTGATCAAAGCCGGAGCTCTAGCCCATCCTACATCCGTCTCGCATGCAGATTTCGACAACCTAAAGGCTCCGTTGAGTTTTATCTGCGTTGAAAATGACCCGCTATTCCCCGACGAAATTCGCGCTATCGGCGAGGATACGATGGAGAAGGCATCTCTGGAACATGAAGTCAAGGTGTACCCAGGCGTTCCCCATGGTAAGTCCTTCACTATCCCAACCCTTTGTGCATGATATAGCATGTATCTAACAAGCAATATTCAGGATTTGCTGTTGTCGGTGACTATCCCCAGGCCGAGATCAAAGAGGCTCAGGAAGTAGCCTATGATCAGATGCTGGATTGGCTACATAGCCATTAGAGGTCACGATCAATTTTGTTGCTCCTAACCATCCTTAGGTGATGGTTTTCTCTCACGCCTTCCACGCTACAATCTGCAGAACACGTCGATAACCTGAAGGCGGCGTCTGGCTTTATCTAGCTCCAATACTATGCAAAATAAACCCCTTGCTCGCATTGAACATGTATGCTCACAGGCAAAGGATTAAGGCATCAAGTTGTTAATCTACCACGCCGTAGAAAAGAATATGATCTGGGAAGTTCGAATAGACAGCTTATTCCCTGTTTCCCTTGGCCAAGCTCTCCGACTACTCGGGATCTGGTTTGTCGATTTGGCACATGGCATAAAAAGTAGACAAAAGAGAGGAAGAAGAGAGAGGAAAAAATCACAGCAACACCACTGACTACAACACTAGGTTTCAAGGCATTTGTTTGTTGGCAATGTGCCAACAAAAAAAACACGGAATTCATCACATATGATGCTATCCATTCAATATCTTGTTGCGTAATCTGGGAATCGAACCCAGGGCTAATCGAAATCATTACCGGATGGCAACGATTAATGTTACCACTACACCAATTACGCTTCATGACGATATTGGCTTTATTCATACTCTTGAGTCTATCCGAGAACCCACTTTGGGAGTCCGGAGCCCCGGAGAGGTCCGGGAGGGCGAGTAACAAGTTTGCTTGGGAGCATACGAGCTTTTCTCGTCCGAGACCTGTAGTCAGTCTTGTGGAGGGCTAGTTCTGTCCGGTAAACAATCCGGTGTCGTTTGTGGTAGACGTTAAATATATTCAAATCAAATCCGGAGAGGTCCGAGTTTTCATGTGCTGGTTTTCTGTACCCCTGTCTACCATACCTGTGAGGTCCCGCGCAATCGCCGTGTGCGGAATCTTGTTGGCCACATGCTTCGCCTGTGCATTTAAGTTCAGTATCCTGTCGAAGTGTACCCCTAGCCATTTGAGCGCCCCTTTCACGGGAGTTGCCTTTATCTTCGGGATGCCGGGAACTTCCAGGTCCGGGTTCTGGGTGATCGAGGTTTTCGTCGTCAGGTGAAGGAGCCCAGTTTTGTTGTGATCCAAGGTGAGGCCGTTGTCTTGGCACCATCTCGTGGTCAGTTCCATAACTTTGCGTAGGCCTTCCAAGTTCTGATTCAGAGTCTGTCCATCGACGATCCAGAGTCCGTCGTCCATGTAACCTCGCAGATTCTGCTGCCAAGGTTGGTATAGCGGTGCCATGAAGAGCATATACAGGATCGGGGAGATCGGAGACCCTTGCGGTAGGCTGCCCGAGGTTGGGCCAGGGGGTTCCGTGTCTCCGTCCAGGGTTATCTGTGCTGTCCTGGCGTCCAGGAAGGACTGTACCCATTTGCAGAGGTTGCTTGGCCATCTTTGTTCCATCAAGCGCGTCACCATCCTGTTCGGCAGGATGCCGTCAAAAGCGCCCTTGATGTCGAAGGTGAGAATTGATGTGAACCTTCCCTTTGCCATGTTGCTGCGCGTCTGGGTTGCTACCAGGAGTGTCAGGTCCGAGGCCGCCCTTCTGGGGAGGGCGCAGGCGTAGTTCATGCCGAACAAGCCTTTTTCCATTGCTTCGGTTGACAGCCTCTTTGCGATTATCCTTTCCAGCGCCTTCGCCAGGGTGGGAAGTAGCGATATCAGCCTGTATGACGAAGGGTCTGTCCTGTCCCTCTTTCCACCTTTCGGGATCGCCACCATACTCGCTTCCTTGAAGCAGGCCGGGTGGTGTCCAAGTGTCAGGCAGAGGTTGAAGAAGTCGGTTATCAGAGCTCCCATTCCTGTCCAGCACCATGCCAGAATCTTGTTCTGGATGCCGTCTTTCCCTGGTGCTGTGTTTCTGGGTCTGAATATCGCCTCTCTTGCTTCCTCCTGCGAGATCTCTTTCCATCTGGTCGACCTTGTTTCGATCCTTGGCCGTTGGACATCTTGCAGCCTGTTGCCTAGGAGGTGTCGGTGTCTCAGGACTTCTATCTTTTCAGCCGGGGAGGTCCTCATCTGCCCACCAGAGTCTTTCAGCGCTGGCGATGTTGTCTTTTGTGGGTTTGCCACCCATTTCGCGGCTTGATAGATCTTCTGCGGGGTGTCCAGTTTGCCGATGAGGTCTCTGTAGGAGTTCCTCCCGGCTGTTTGGATTGCCGTTTTGAGCTGCTTCCTAGCGTCTTCGTAGGCCTGTGCGGCGGAGGCTATCTCCGGTCCTAGGTTTGCCGCTCCTTGTCTGCATGTTTGGAGCATTTGACCGATGACAATTATCATGTGACCTTATGGAACACTCATGATCGAAGCAAGTAGGATAAAAAGACAACAAAGCCCAGTACTTGACATAAGGTTTTTAGTGTTAACGCAACTTCACGAATAAAGACTGTTTTTGTACATCATTCAATGAGTACTTCTTCGTTTATGACTATTGCCGCTTCACAAAAGTAGTGACAAAGACAAAGCGGCCTGAAAGGCCGGCCCTCGAAACAGCACAGAAGACCTGGGCCCAGAAGGCTGCTGCGCAGTCAGGCGGGGGACAGATGGTAGACATCCGCCCGGCGCCTGCAGCAGAATCCGAACGCAGCTGGAATACATCTAAGGAAAACAGACTGCTCATCACGGACGAGCAGAAATAGATAAATAGGGGCGAGATCAGAGGGTAACAAAATGTATTTAGAAAGCTAAGTCTAACAGACAAGATAGCGGGACAGACAGAAGACGAGAACATTGCTTGAGGAGCAACATTCAGAGTACAGGAGAACTGGGCGCCTACCGCCAGATATATCTACAAAGGTATTGGCTGGCGGTAGTGAATCCACAACAGGCCGAGGCCACGGGAAATGAACAAGGTGAACGCGGCCCTCTTTGATGGCACTCGAAAGTTGGTGTTCACAGTAGTCGAGGTGCTGGCCATGCTAAATATTAGGATTTTGTTGCCGGCTAAGGAATTCCTCGTCCAGACAAAAGATCATGGACATCAAAGGCCCTCTGTTTTCGGCTTGCTGTCAACAACCATCATCGAGCTACCTGGAAACAGAAGGCTGCCGCAACATATTTGCAAATTAGCCACGTCTCGGCCTCTGCTGATGATTCTCAGGGGGCTGTCGCCCAGATACGAGAGCTACATGAGAATTATAGAGTAGGTGACTCTGGAAGGGGGTGTGGGGTAGAAACACCCCTGATCTGGCGTTGTCAAAGTCACCGGAGACCGTACTTTATCCTGTGTTAAAGTCCTCAAAGCTTTCACAATCTGTGTTTCCTGGGACGTTGGATGATGAAGGGTAACGGTGGGGTGCTGGTGACGTGTATGGATGTTTAGTCACATGACTTGTCACACGGTTCCCTTCTTGTGAAGGGAGCACTTCTTAGAATCTACCAGATGTGGGCCGCGGCAGATGAAGCAGACAGAGACGCATTGATGCTCCATCTCGCAGCATTTCGGTTGTTTGCTGCTTTCATTCTCACTCGAGCCACGGTTTTTTTGCACAACTGGGCCCTAGAGAGTTTCTTAGCGTCGTGAAGGCGTTCCTGCGCCTCGAAGCTCCGCAGCAGGCTGGACATTTTCATCCGCTGCTACTGGGTTCTTCTGTAGTCGAGTGTCTGCCGCTGCTGAAATATCTAAGGTTCATTTAGGTTAGCCTCTTCTCCTGTTGTTGTAAGAAGTTTTTTTTTTTTTGATTTTCGGCCGTTATTGTTATGAATGTTCCTTCGTCAAATAGGGCAAGTCTCTTTCTTCCAACCCTCAGGGTGTACCTTTGAGGTCTGGTGCCTACCCTTCTTCCGGGCTGCTAGAGGACGACGCCTATGACACTGACAAGAGTCTTTCATTTTTTTCTTTTTCTTTGACTCTGTCATGAATCTTGATAATGAGCTGTTAAGTCTTGAGGCTGCGCTTATCCAACTTTGAGGATAACCTCATTGTCGACACGCCCCCTTCTTCACAACAACTTTCGCGATCGCCAACAACTCAACGCCGTAACACCACTCCAACTCAAGGAGCTCACTTTCACGCCACCAGAAAAGTGGAAGGATATATCATGAGCCCTCAGATACTCACACAGTTTGGTTCTTTTCTGGTCTTTGGAGGGAGTTTTTCCCAGGCTGCACTGGACGCTGCCGTGTTGATCTCGTGTTATGTGTTTTTTTTTTTTTTTCAAGATTTTGGAAACGTGGTGGGATTTTAAGAAGAATGAATGTTTGTGGGAAAGTTGGGGGCTAGCCCTACTTCTGGGCTTGGTTTTCATCTGGAAACTTCCTTTTTTTTCATCTTCTTTTAGTTTCTTGTTGTTTCTAACGGCTTCAAGAGGAAGGTGGGCACGTTAAAGAGTACAACAACAACAACAACAAAAAAGGAAGGTGGGTACCAAGCTTGCTTGGGATCATACGAGCTTCTCTCGGCCAAGGTCTATTGTCAGCCTTGTAGAGGGTTGGTTAATTCTGTCCGGTAGCCAATCCGGCGTCGTTTGATCTTAGTGATTCCAGTAAACGTTAAATATATTTAAATCAAAATTCAGCTTTTTTTATTTTTTCTTTCCAACTGCTTTCTCCGTCTAGTGCTACTATATTCAAGTTTAAATTGCTTGGTATCAAGGCGTCACGCTATCATATGTTTTCAAGAGCGTTGTTTTTAGATTACATCATTGTGTCCTGTAAATGGCTTTGTGGCAACGCTAATCTCTAAGCTTGGTGTTGTTATTAATTCCAAGACAGGGGACGGGACTGTGAGCTAATAAAGCTAGCAATGAAAGCAGAAGACAGATGGATAGATGGTAGGCTTTGTGAGACAAATTTCTCCCCTGTTCCTCCGTTCTTTTTTTAGCACTTTAGCCGGCCTATAAAAGGAGCTTCTTGAGAAATGCGCCTCAGACAACACCAAGTTAAATATAATGGACGGATCAAGAAGATAAATAGACGGCAGCAATCACAAGTAACAATTTGAAAAGCACATCGGTAGGGTTACATGATATCAAGGGTATATGCGCCACAATGCCACAATGTCGCAAGCCACACAATCTCCACTTATTATGCCCCATATAAAAATTCTCTGGGTATTTAAACATCTTCTCTCTCTCTTGGAAATTATTGTTTTTCTCTTCCTTTGTAACTCATGGAATTGTGCCCTGCGATCCTCTGGCTAATGGCTTGAGACGAGTTTTTCTCGTGTTTTGTCACTTGGTTTCAGGGTCGAACGCAGACGGCAGTTTGATCTTTATATAGAGCCACGCATTTGTAGTGTTATCTGATCAACAGTTCCGAAATCAAGTCAGCTAGTTCGGTCATGCTGAAGTTTTTCGTTTGTACTCTGCACGTGCTCGCTTTTCACAGAGGCTGAGCTGTGTAGGGGAGAGGACTTCGGAAGGCCAACTACACTGCAGCCTCTATATTCCACCCCTTTTTTCTGAGGTCATCGACCTGTGAAGTTGAGGATACCCATAGTTGGCTACATTCTGGTACCTGATTCCTTATGTAGAATGATGTAATCGATATCAGGCGCATGGAGTAGTGACATGACATGACATGTTCACGTTGGAGAAGAATGAAGGCGGCTAGTATCTAGCGTGTTTCTGGTCAGGAGTTGGTGATGCTATCAAAGGTGACGACAACAGGGCGAAGAAAGGGTTTGCGAGTGTTGGTCAAAAGACTCGTACAGGTACACCACAGCAGACGATCTGGTCTGACTTCTCTGAAGGAAACTCGGCTTGGCTTTAGTGAGCATATTGAGGCTTGGGCGGGCTAAAAACGAGGCTGCATGTGAGGCTGCAAAGGGAGAACAGATCCAAGGCTCACATTCACATGAATCAAAAGGTGTGTGCCTGCCGCCAGCCTTTGAAGACGGCGATCATATAGAGGCTCTTTGCAATCGACCATGAGAGCTGGAAGCTGGGATGGAAGTCCTCATTCCTAGATCAACGCTTGGGGCGCCTCAAGTAGCAACGAAATGGGAACAACAGAAAAGCTTTGTATTGCCCGACCCGACACGAAGAACTAGATGAACTGACACTGACTGCCCGGAATTATTAGTAGCGAGAATAGAAAAGACTATGCCTCGAGGAGATTGGTTAATATTGTGTACGACGTGCAACACAGGGCCGGCTGCGAGATTGGATGACAAACAAGCCTTCTGCAATGAGGCAGTGCTGGTCTAGATCTAATCATCTCATCATGTCGGCTTTTCGTCTTGTGAATTAGCTTTCCAAGCCACCTACCGCCAGTTATAAGCTTGTATATGCCCAGGACGAATCGCATCAACTTTATGTTATTCAGCCTTTTTTTATCGAAAGCTTGAGATTATGCATATGCGTGTCTGTGTGCTTTGATGTTGAGACAAGGGTATGTACGTGTATAGTAAAAAGGGGCCAAGGGGGAGAACGGGTAAGGGGGGGGGGGGGGGGAAGGGAATGAGGGATATTGCAGCCCTTGATTGTCGGTTGCTCGGATTTGGTAGATTGGCTTCTGGAGATGGTTCCGGTTCGCCTTGAAGTCCTTCTTGTAGGGGGGGACGGGGACGGGGGGAAGGAGATACGATAGATAGTAAGGAAAACACGAGAAACGAAGTTCGGATAGGACAAGGAAATGAAGCCGCTCTAGTGCACATCAGCTCGCTTGGGTGGATTATTTCCTTGCGTTCCGGTCTTTATGAGCTGGCCAGATCTATTGCTCCAGAGATGTGCAGTTCTGGAAGCATGAATTCAAGGATCAAGAAGGCAGGACGAGGCCAGAAGGCTTGGTTTATCAGGGGGGACATGCAATGGGTGCTACAGAGAGAGAGGGCCATGGGGTTCTAGAGCTTGTAGGGGGGGGAAGGGGGCACCAGAACCCGACAGTGTCTGTACCGTGGCGCCTTGTATAACAAACGAGAACAGCCAACAGCTAGACAATAGAAACAGTCTGTTTTCGTCTTGTCACCAACACATCAATAACCACAAGATTGGCCCATTGCAGCTCAGCACAATACGAGGTTAGAAAATCACATGCAGGGCTATGTCTTTACACCGCCTCGCAGAGCATGAAAGACCAAGGTATTCGCCCTCCGTCTTGGGGGCCAACTCATTTTGCCGTATGCTGGATTGTTGACAACAGTTTGCCCCAAGAGAAAACTTTGCGTACTACCAATAAACCAGACAAGCCGGGGGTGGCTCTGTGCATTGCCCTACCAAGCAAGGCAAAGCATGAGTTAAAAGCGAGTGTCTGTGTAAGATCAGCAGCATGCATAACAGGCTGTTTATAGCAGCAGGAGCAGCAGCGCAATGGCCAGAGTCAGCGCAAAGAACAGCAAACGTCAGAAACACCAGCAAAAAAAAAGGCAAGTTATGACCATGTGTTGGAGCTACGGTCAACTGACTATCTTCTGTCAGATTTCTAAAGCCGTGCTCTGGTTATGTGTCTTTCGGACAGCCGGTTCCGAACATGCGCGCATGTTTTTTTTGGGGGGAGGTTTCTGCGCTTCTCTTCTGTCTTGCATTGACACCGACACGGAAGCAATCAAGCCGATTAATCGTCCACGCAAGTAAACAGTCGGCGTTTGTGTGTTGGAAAGCAGACCATTAGATAGAGACAAAAGCACCAGATTCTTAACAGGATGAGTCGCCATGACGACCCGTCCGTAACTAGTGGTTACAAGTCATTTGGTTTCTTCCTTCATATGATGTATCGACGTGTAGCGGAAGCCGCCGACGGTAAACACGAGTTGTGTGGAAGAGAACACTAGCTAGCGAAGTGTGCAATCCGTCCGTGGTTGGAAGTCATGCTGCAAAGATGAAAGCGGGATAAATAGGGCCGTGGCCATGGCACGAGCAAGTCCCTATTCCTGTTGATGTTCCTTTCTGTCTTCCTCCCTGTGCTCCTATGGTCCCGGGCCTGTCCTGGTCCCTGCTTTAGCCTGAGCTGTGTGGATACACTAGAAACCTAGTGCGGATTAGCAGGTGCGTTCGTTCTTGTCCACGCTGCTTGTGATATCAACGAGGAATGGCCTTTTAAGAGCAATAATAGCAGACAGTGGCGGAGGACGTAAGTAACACTGATGATGAGAATGCTGCCTGAGTATGTGTGTCCTTTACCTCGGCCCAAGGCCCCACAACAAGTGTCATATCGATAACATCATATAAAGGGTAACTACTCTATCGCAGCTTTGGCGGGTCTGCTGATTCCCCGAGGTTATTACCATAAAAGAAGAAGGGGGACTCGACAGTATATCGCGCTCCCGCACATTATCCGCAGCGTCTCTGTTCGCACATGCACACAGACGGCAAACCTTACTCAGAACAGTAGCTTGTTGTCATTGTTTGTTGTAGTTACGGCCTAGGAGACAGCGCAGCATGCAACGGGGCTTTCCTGATAGCTCGAACGGACGGACGGACGAGAAGCACAAGCGAAATTTCAAGATTTGCGTACACAAAGGTCTAGAATTGCTGCTTGGGCGTTAGTTGGGCTACAGCGAAATTGCCAGAGTCGATGGAAGCGGGGAGAAGGCGTTCCTACTGGCAAGGTCGCAGGATGAACATGGTTGTTGCTGGCAGGCGATAAAGTCGGTGTATTATAGTGTAGTGTAGTGTAGGGTAGGGTAGTGTGGTGTGGTATAGTGGGCATTGCACCACGTACCACGTATTGATTGCTCTGTCCGTGACTTGAATAATGGGAAAAGAGGCTAGCTAAGTCTGTCAAAATAGACACAACCCTAACAGACAGGTGTGGCCAGGGTTTCAGATGGGACCAATGGGTGGCGAGGAATGTAAAGCAAAAAGAACTTTTGGTGGTGAAAGACTAGGAATACGAGAATCAAGATTAACATAATAGCGTGTGCTGTCCATAGTTTCCTCCTTCGTAGGAGACTTGTAGAGTAGCATCAGTAGGCCTGATTAAGAATGCAACAATACGAGTAGGTTCCTGGGCTACTACTAGTACATGGCACAAGGTATCCGTCCATGCGTCCCGTATGTCCCAGGCGGCTAAATATTGTTTTGTTGTATACAAGAACTGAAAAGAGAGGCAGGGCAGTTGGCATGGTGTTTAGCGGTCGGTGGCCTTTGTTTAGATCTGCGTCAAAGAAGGGGGGGGGGAGGGAATCAGAGCACTTGTGGTATCTGGCATGTCTGCGACCATACTACACGGGAAATTCTGTCTTTTTTGGTGCCTGCAAAATCAGTGGTATCCCGGCTGTTCTGTAGGTCTTCTGCCGCAAGGGAGGTCGAATAGCCGAGCAGTAGAGCATCGTGAACAGGGCCAAACGAGCTTTGCAAGCGGAGGGGTGGAAGGGGGGGGGAGGAGGCTGCCCTGTAAGAAATCCGCATTCTGTCGAGATAGGGAGGGGTAAATAGCAGATTTCTGGAGAGAACAGGTCGGGCCTTTCTGGTATGGGAGAATTCAGTCTGTCTTTTTCTTCATTTCGAAACTGCTCCGTTCAAGAGAGCGTGAGCAGGGAATGGTCAAGCAGAGCGTCGCATGTAGCAAGGAATAGAAATGCGCTTGCAATAAAATGCCCATTTCGCTTATGTCTCGCCCGTTTGCTATGAACACACCATGAACTACTTGATATAGCCAGGACACACACCCCCAGTCTCCCTCTAGCGGTCAGAAAATAGATCGAAGCCGGATATTACAGTTCTAAATGCACACCAAGGGAGCCAGAGTGCAAAAAAGACAGAAGGGAAGAATGGTGCGTAGATAGATACCTGGGGAGCATCAGCTAGGGAATAGGGTCCGAATGGAGAAAGGGGAAAGGGGAGGGGGGCAGCCAATGGCACAAGGAAAGGGATTAAAACGAAGGAACAGGGCCATGGCGCCACTTCACTAGGGGGGGCTCTAGACATGGGTCAACCATGACGGGGGCCAGACTTAGGGACTCTAACACACGTTACTATGGTCATTCAGTTGCGTTCAGTTCACAGGATAGGCACTAGGGACCTCCTATCAAAGTCAGTATTTGTACTAGGTACTGCACTTTCGGTAGCAGGGGCGTCTGTAAACCTTGTTCAATGCTAGGACGAGATTTTTCTATAAAGATCATGTCTGTCTTCCCTCCTTCGTCTCACATTTCTTCCTTTCCTCCTCACCCACACACACTCGCTTCTTTCCCACTCGTGACTTTTACAGTCCAGACATTCGTTACCAGCAATTTTTAATCTTCTCTGCCTCTACTTTTTTATTATTCCTTCCAACTAATATTTTATTATTTCCAAACCCCTCTTAATCTTTCAAAATGAAGTTCTCTACTGCCATCGTCGCCGCCTCCGCTGCTCTGGTCTCTGCCCAGACCGGTGTCTACAACCAGAACGTCACCTACGTCACTGAGGTGATTCCCGAATACGTCACCTACTGCCCTGGCCCCACTGTCCTGGACTTCGCCAACAAGAAGGTGACCGTCACTGCCGCCACCACCCTCACCATCAAGGACTGCGTTGTCGTCAAGCCTGTGACTGTCACCGCTCACGTTGAGTGCGACGAGTGGTAAGTTATATCCCGGTGCATACAATCCGCAATTAGAACAAGATTACTGACACCCCCAACAGCAAGACTAAGGGCTACGTTCCTGAGGCCATTCCTACCGGCTCTTACACCCCTGGTGTTCCCGCCGTTCCCGTCGTTCCCGGTGCTCCCCAGGCCACCGGTGGCTACGTCGCCCCCTCCGGCTCGTACGTCCCTACTGGCTCGTACATCCCCACCAGCACCCAGGCTGTCACTGCCGGTGCCAGCAAGGCCATGGCCGTCTCCGGCGCTGGTCTGGCTGGTGTCCTGGCTGTTGCCCTGGCTCTGTAAATCTCTTAAATCCTGCGAGTTCCGTGCACTACATTGGTGGTAATCGGCGACAGGATGGTGGATGGCGTCGATAGCCCTTGGAGCAGTGAATCTCAAACTCACTCTTGGAGACTTCAATGTCGTTGTCTTATCGTCGATGCCACTCATACTAGTGCATCGGACTCAAACTTGTGTGGACTGGATTTGAGTTGAACTCCTACAGGGAGCTGGTATGAGAATGAAAGCATGGTCTGTCTCATCTGCCTGTCGGGTATATACGGACATGCTCTCCTTCGCACTTGGGTACAACAAGACCAAAAGAGAATTGCTACGTCTAGCTCTTTTATGTGTTGCTTCTTTTTCAGCGGAGGATTCATGACTTTTTTTTTTGTTTGGAATAATTTAATATTTGTTAAGCTGTTTCTCAGGTAGAGATCTGGTACATGAATTCTGTTCCCCCTATTTTATAACTTATTCTATGTATTGTGAAGTGTATTGTGTGAAGAATGACCATCCATGGTACTCTTGTATCGAGTCTACCGCTCTGTAAATATTCATTGGTCTTCCAAAGAGCGATGATATCAGGCTTTGCCCCTTGCCCCTTCACTATTCGTCGGCCAGCCTGTCCCGGTATTGCCTGGTTATATTTGAGGTTGTCAAAGTTGTCCATATGTGGTAGTTGCCTCCGTGTCCTCTGTCTCGAGTCCGGTCCGTGTAACCATGATGCTGTGTTATGTACACGACCAACTTTATTTTGATGTCCGATTCAACCTGTTTGCCTTTTTCCTGGCGAATTCAACCATGGAAAGCCTTCGATCGCCTATTGGTTCTGGGTTAGGTTGATATCTTTTTTTTTTCTCAGGCTGACGCTCTACCAATCGTAACTTGGTTCGGAAACCTTATTTATCGCATCGAGCCTGTTAGGACCCAGCTCTTTTCTGGTTTATACAAACCGTGTTACTTTCTACGTGCTTAAATCAGGCAATTGACAATGTGAGTTTGCTCTTTTCTGTTTCTTTTGGTATTTGATATGGAGTTAACGTTCCGCTTCTTGTGTCCTTTTCCGTCGGGTTGTGTCTTATGGCCGTTACAGTCTTTGGTGAGAATCGTATCCACGCTGCAAGGAAACGCCCACATCCTGAGTTATTGCGGTAGTGCTGCTGAGTCGGCATGTATTTGTGTCACGGCTGAATCCGGCTTGATGGTGTCTTTGGTTGTAATCGTGACGTCGTCGGGTTTACATTGCAGCGCATTGGTCAACCTATAAGCCGGGTATCAACGTAGCATCAGCCTTACGTCTCCACGTCCCAGTGCATGAGCGGAGTTCCGTGTGCCTTATCTACAAACATTAATGGTGGCCAATCATGCGGACATGACCTTTCGTTGGTCAACGCCGTAACGTGTGATATTGAAGAATCTGATTCTAGGAGGGCCTTTCTTGCTCTTTCCAAGCGGCAGCTGTCGCCGGCCGCTGACAAGTGCAAGCGCAAATCACGTGACACCGCGTCACCCACGTGCCTCGGCCTACTTTATGTTAGTAGGCTTGATCCATTTTTAGCCTCGTGCATGTTTGTTTGCCCAGCACTACTTACTCAAGCATAACTTTCACTATATTATCCGGTACGATGCCTCTCTCCGATAACAATCAACTGACCATAAATGCTATAGCCCGTATCGGAAGCACCCGCCGGTCTAGGTTCGACCCGTGGAACAGCTCCTCCACTGGACACCAAGTAGCCGAGACCCGGCCTGGGACGGGATGGAGAGACTCACGCACGACGAAACTTGGTAGTCAACTCAAGAGCGGGAGTGGCGGAGGCGTGCGAATGCAAGATATGTATGGCCAAGGAGCAGCAGACTATGATGAGAAACTGAATATGGTTGTGCCGAGGGAGGTACGGATTCGGGCCCAGACAACCGTGGCTGATATGATAGCAAAGCCCGGCGTGATGCGGAAGACTCTTGAGCCGGAGATCGCGCCCAGGCCTGGCATTGGGAGGCTTGGCCTACCATCTTCGAGAGGTGTGCCCGGGGCCCACCCCAATCAAAGAGAGCTTGCCCCGAAACGAGCTCCCGACCAACAAGATGTGTCAACCACAGCCGTGGCGCAAAAAGGCATATTTCATGGTCTCGTCGTCTACATCAATGGCAGCATGCAGCCCGAAATATCAGATCTCAAGCTCAAGCGGATTTTTGCAGAACAAGGTGCCACCGTTTCTTTGCACCTGGCTCGGCGGCAAGTAACGCACGTTATTTTGGGCCGGAATGCAAGGGTTGGCCGTGGCGCTGGTGGCGGACTTGCGGGTAGCAAGATCAACAAGGAAATTCACAAGGTTGGCGGAAACAGCGTCAAGTACGTCAATGTTGACTGGTAAGATTATGCCTTTCTTTCCAATATTCTTGGAGTCTGCCATGGCCGCGTTCTATCTTCGCCGGCTTTCCCCGCAGTTCTATCGTGTTATTCTAACTATGGGTGTACAGGGTACTGGAAAGCCTCAAGGCTGGCAAGAGACTGTCAGAGGCTCGTTTCTCGAGTGTCAAAGTGGCACATCAGGGCCAGAAGAGCGTCTTCTCAATGTTTCCGAAACCAACATGAACAGATCCTATGGTTAGCAATGCCATAGATACTTCCTTCGACTGGAGATGAGCTGTGTGCCATGCTGTTACATGCAGTCCATGGTACAAGAAAAGACACACCAAGGCCTGGCTATAGCAGTGGAACAGTCTAAACTAGATACATATAGATATTGGCAGGCTGAAGTATAGACATCATGCCATGATCTGGACTCTCTCTTGACCGACTATAATCCTAGTTTCAAATATAGACTCAGACTCAGCACCCAACATGAACTGGCGAGGAACAAAGGGACAAGAAAAGAGGCCCAAATGTACCTACGGCAGGCTTGAGACTCCGTGACGCTCACATGCTCGCCTGTAAGTTTCGCAGTCTTTTTCTTTTTCTTTTTTTTTTCTTTTCCCTTTTCCTTTTTCCTTCTTCCAAATGGGCTAATCGGGGTAGGAACGAATGCTGCCGTGCTACTGGGTATGATCAAGTTATCTGCGGAAACGTGATGATCCTTGGTACGATGTCAATGAGCGAGTGGGAGAGGGAGGCAAAGAGAGACAGGATCTCTCCACGCCCATGGAAAAAGACTCAGATAGTGAACCGTACAGATACCGTATGATACTGTACCGGATACCCCTCTCCCCTTCGACTGCCAATTCCTTAGCTCAAGAAAGCACGCTTACTCTCTGTCCTCTCACTTGATGGAGCACAGACACAAGTAAATATACAATACACAAGGCCTACTTTGTGACCTGGTTGTAGACTCCGATCCTATCCATCCAATTCAGAGTCTCTCTTCTATCACACTGCTCAAAATGGCCAATAGCAACTGGACAACATGCAAAAAGAAGGGAGTTACGGAGAGGATACGACCTCAAGGGATATCGCTCAGAGATACACAGCAGAGATACAGAGACATGTACACACACACCACAGGGAGGTGGGAAGACAGGAAGACAGAAGGACCGCGGATTAGGGAAATGGGGCGTCAAGTTTGCCCTTCTTCTTGCTTCTCTTGGGCTTGAGTATGCACGTGATGATACAATAGCGTACAACTCAGGACGATACGGATGGATGAGTGGCTTCTGCCACTGATACCACTGCTACTATTATGACCCTATCACGACTCTGGCCTGACGATGGTGGTTGTAGCAGGTTCTTTGCCTTGCTTGTCTCTGTGCGTGTTTCGGCCGTTATGCAGAGAACAATGGCTTGTAGAGGATTTCCTGGCGTTACGCTACGGGCGTGAGTGCAAGAAGCAATCACTTGGGGAGGGAGGGGGAGCCGCCATTAACAGGCTCTGGGCGGGTGTACGCGGCTCATTGCGATACGTCAAACACAATAGAAGACTGGAAAGATGGCAAGGAGGAGAGAGATTGAGAGAAGAGGGCTGGGGAGACTGACAAACCACTCACCCCCCCCCCCCCTCTCCCCTCCCCCAATCAGCTAGCCAGGCTGGCGATTGAGAGAAATGTCTGACACGGGAGGGTCTAGAGCTTCTTTTTCTGGTGGATAGCCTGATGCTTGTGTGTATACTTTATGCCTCCGAATGTCCTTGTGTACTTCTGTGTGCCGATACGCTCCCATCTAGACCTGTGTGTGTGTATGTGTGTGTGTATCTCTGTATGAAGTGGCGGACACTATCTCATACGATGTTTCGGTGATCCTCTTCTTCCTCATGAAGGAAGGACGAGCCTTCGTATTCCAGCGAGTCACAGCAAAGAGACTGTGTTTTGTTACCAGACATTCAGCGGCAAACAAACGCTTCTCGGTCCACAGGCTATACGGAAGTCGCTTGCTTGACCTTGGGGCAAATAAATGGGCATGGAGGCGAAGAAGACTGCATGGGTCAAATGAGGGGCAGACAGAGACAGACTCCATTGCCCCTCCTCACTCTTTCCTTTCCTACCCCCGAGACAGGTCTTTTGCCAAAGGTCCTGACGCAGGCTGAAGGCTAAGGCCTCAGTTATAATGAAGGAGGAGGGAACCGGAACGGATAGGTAGACGAGGGGGAACTAGTTGCTATCGCGATACCTTGTTGTTATTACTATGATAGAACAATATCTCTCAGTAGTGTCTACGGACAGGAGGGAAAGGGGCCTCATATCTCGGATCCCGAGCATGACCTACAGCAAGTAAAATGACAGGCAACCTTGACGGCAGTAGGCAAGACTTGACAGCGACTCCTCCCCCCCCCCTTCTTTCTGTCTCTCTGTCTCTCTGTCTCTCTCTCTCTCTCTCTGCTTCTTGCTCCGTTTACCTAAAAGGGTGCTGTGGCGTTGATTTTGTCTTTGTTTCCCTAGACACAGACGACTTGCGTTCCCGTTGCCTTGATTGCTATTTTTGCAGGCAGAAAGACTCTACCATCTCTTGTGATGCTGTGCAGCTGTGTGACGTTAGTTAGATCTCGTTCATGTTGTCTCCCGTGTTTGAGGTTGAGAACAAGGACAATGCTGTGCTTGGACAAGGAGAGAAAAACAGAGAGAATATGGGCGAGCGAGAGCAGGAGGAGGAAAGATTAGAAAGGATAGCAGATGAAGACACAGACACAGACAGGCACAGTCGTAGACAAACTCCCTTCCTTATCGGCGTATAGCTCCCTGTCTATGGGCTGCTGTGATGGGACTATATGGGCTTTGTGTTCTAGGCTTGCCAGCTGGTGATCTAGACTTCCAAGCCCGGAACTGGGGTAGCACAGGGGCTATGAAACAATCTCATCCGACACATTTGCAGGGCGAGGAAACGAACAGCCCTAAAAGCCCTCGGCATGCTACAGCTAATGACCAGGCAGTATGAGCCTGAGAGAGAGAATGAGGCGTAATTCTCCATGGTAATGTCTATAGTGGCGAGTTCCACAGCACGCTTGCCGCCCTGTTCTGCGCCAGTTCAATCGCCTGTCTGCTACTGACCACACGCACATATACGCACAGATGCGCATAAACAGCTGCTCTACTATCCAAGTACGTACATCCATACGCTCATACAGCAGAAATATCCCACACATCCATGCGATCCGGGAAGCAGACACCCGCCCTCCTCGTGGTAGGTAGCTGCTCTCGACGGCACTGCATACGGATCTATGTTCTATGTATCTCTACAGCAAAAGCAAGATGTCTGCCGATACGCAAACGCAATACTCGGAAAAGTTTGTGTGCCCAGCAAGCCTGGTGATACGACTTTGGGAGAGGGGGGAAGCAAAGGCCTTCTTTTTTTTTTGTTTGTCTGCAATTGTAGTATCTCAATGGCGGAGAGAGAGAGAGAGAGAGAGAGAGGCCAGCTGGACCAGGCTGTCGTTTTGGTGGCCCAAGACACAAGAGCATTCTTTTGACCTTGTTACGTACATACAGATAGTCCCTTATACAAAAGGTAAAGAGCAAAAAGGATGGGAGAGGAGGAGTGGGGAGCAGCATATTGTACTGCTCCTCGACTTCCCTCGCCCATTGTTCCCACCCGGGGAAGCCAAATATTGCATCTTGTATGTGTACATACATGAAAGTGGAAACAAATGAGGGGGGGGGGGGACCACGCCTAGAACTCGAGCCACAAAGCAGTCAGATCAGCAGTGGACAGAGGGAGAGAGAAGACAGGATAAGAAGAAGCATGGGAGAAAAATGAAGAAGACACAGTGAGTAGTGAGCAGTGAGCAGTGAGCAGAGCCCAAGCTCAGAGCTACAGACAGAGCTAGAGCAGGCAGAACAGGATGGAGACCGAGAAAACAGGAAAAGGAACCGCTGGCTTAGCTGCCCCTCTCTCCTCCATACGTTTCTTCCTTTCCCAGCCTCTGAATTTTTCCATTTTCCCATACCCGGCCGGTATGCGGGTCCCAGTCATGCACGAAGAACCCGCCTCCAGAGATTTGTGCCTAGTCTTGGTCTGAACGTCTTTCCTTGCCTACGTGATATTTGCTTCTCATGAGACTAGCAACTGTAAATGGGAAAGAAACAAAAAGCTAGAGGTCAACAAGTCGAGGTGATCAGACGATATAGACCATGAGGACGAGCAGGCAAAGAGAGATTGGAGAAGGAGGAGGGGGGGGGACTTGAGAGCCCCCCTCCCCTTCCCTTCTTCCTCCTCCTTCTCCTCCTTCTCCTCCTCTTTCTTCCTCCAGCAAGTGTTGCCAGCAAAGCCAGCAAGGAAATAGCGGTGAGATATGGGTCAATGGAAACGGCCTTGGAGACGCACAAGGAAATAGCAAGCAAGTAGAAGGGGGGGAGGGGGAAGGGAAACAAGTAAGCTTGAATACTACAGCGGCTGCTGATTGCTGATTGCTGATTTGCTCATCTGCTTATTGTTCTTTGTATATCTCTGGTTTCTTTTTCTTCTCAACAACAAGCCCGCCCAATTGTTGGGCAATGATGTCTTTGGCGGATGGAGATGGCAGAGAGGAGGCATAGGTGAGCAAGAGAAGCCCGCTGGTCTGCTATGTGGCCCGTGTGCCCTGAGAGCTTCTAGTGCAGGAGGAAAGGAAGAGCTTCTTCTGGTGTGGTGCCCAGTCAGCAGAGCCAAGGCATCAAAGCAAAAGCAAAATCGGGCGAGCTGCAGAACTGGCAACCCGCAGGAGAGACGGGACAAGACAGGGGTCTTCTTCCTTGCTTGTGATTCTACTTCTATGTCGACTTGCATTGATTACTTGCTTGTGCGTGATGCAAGAGAAGAACAAGAAACAGTCAGAGGAGGATCGACTGCCCGCATAGTAGTCTAGTAGTATATAGGGATATTCACACAAGGCCGGTCGAGTGCATGAATACACCTTTGCATTATACAGCGCTATGCATATCGTCCATATAATATCATATGCAGAGACGACAGAGGGGCGAGTAGGGAAGGGATGGGAGGAGATGGGAGGAGAGGGGAGGAGAGGGGCGACGGTCCGGCTACAGTGCAGACCCTCCTCGTTGTTCCCATCCTTCCCCTACCCATCTCATCGTTCGTCCTGCCAACAAAGCAGGCGGATAGAGGATGCGACCACTCTTCATTCCTCTTAGCCGTATGGCCGGTCGTATATGGGGCCCAGGCAACCTCATCATCTACAGCACTGTATTGCCACGGCCTATATCAGGACAACCCGTCCGATAGTATGTGCAGGCTGCTGAATACGACCGGTTGTTAGGCTTTGTATGCCTGCATCGGGTTGCTGTTCTCACAATAGCCTCTTTCCCTCTCTCTCTTTCCCTCTATCTCTTCCTCCCTCTTTATCTTTGTGTGTGTGTGTGTGTGTGTGTCTGCTCCGTACACGGTCTTATGTCAAGAAGCCTTGCTTTTCACTTTGGCGGTTCCTCGAGTGGCCGTTTTCCGCGGCCTCGATGCATGGTGCAGTTGTACTCGTATCGAGGCCACCGTCTCTTATTTATTAATTATTTTCCTTTTTTCTTGTTGGACATGTAAGCCATAGACGCCAAACCATTCAGTCATGGCCTCGGACTTACAACGCAGCCTGCAGTTACAGCAGAAGCCGAACAGCGCTAGTCTACAGATGCGGCGGTATCGATGCAGACTTGTTTTACCTCTCTCTCTCTCTCTCTCTCTCTCTCTCTTCCTTCCCCCTACCATCCTTCCTTCCAGCACCTTCTCTGTCTATCTATCTAGGCTTGCCACGCAGTCTCTGGTTAGCAAATCCTTGATGACGAGTTTTGCTGTGCTCGCAGTGCCTCTGACCTATATTGCCTGTTTCTTCTTGTCCTTCTCACCCTTCATGCCCTCCTCTCCTTTCGGTCTCCTCCCTATATCAGCGACATGCAAGTACTCCAGGCCCATGTATGTACATGTGTGTGTGTGTGTGTGTGTGTGTGTCTAAACTCTGCTGTTGTTCCCGATGCAATGCACATCTATATGTACATTTGGAATACACATATAGCAGGAATGCATGCGTGGCTCAATGTCAACTTATCGCTTGGACACCAGGTTACCTTGCGATGGCCATGTCAATACTTCACTTTGTGGTATTCCCGCCTGGCAAATCACGACGGTTCCCATTTCACCTCTTAATGGCCATGTATGTGTGCGTGTGTGTCTGTGTGTCTGTGGGTGGGTGTGGGTGTACATACGTACGTGTTAGTGTATGTAGCTGTCTAGATCCGTCTTATTTTGGGCCTCTAGAGAAAGCCTCATCGGCTGAGGCAGGCCTAGCTTGGCTTAGGCTTTGGTGTCAATACTTGGGTAATGTCACCAAGCAGTAGAGTTGCCCGGGGAGTGTGCTGATGTGATTCTGTCAGTCAGCCAGAGAAAGAGCGTGGTTCAGTTAGTAAAGACGCCTTCATCTGCTATCGATGGCACCATGCTTAGCTTGGTCTCGGAGATGAGGAAGAGAGTAAGAGAGAGAGCGGTTCATAGCAGCTTGCACTGTTTTCTCTTGCAGCGGCTGGACGGCAGCTAAAACAGAAGCCAGTAAATTCGAGAGCACAGCAGCTATTCGGGCCACTTCTCGCCCTCGATACTCGGCAAAGTGCTTCTGGCCCCTCTACCACTGAGGGGGGTGTCTGCCTTTGCTGCTGCTCTGCCCTCCCCTCTTCTTCCCAAGGACCCCGTTCCATCGATTGGGGGGGGGGGGGGTTGTGCTCTGCCTCTTTCCGACACCCCCAGCACATGAATGGCCGTTTTGGGCCCTGGTCTGCCTACATTCATACGTCTTTTGGGTTCTTTTGGCTAGTTGCCCATTGCTTGGGTATCTCTTTTGCTCTCCTTCTTCCTATCTATTCTCCCCCTTCTTGTTCTCTCTCCTCTCCATCCTCCGCTTCTGCTACTACTTCTGGTCCTCCACATTTCTTCCCGGCTCTGCATGTCCAGCCTGATGCAGATGCAAGCGAGATGCAAGCCAAATGCAATGCGTGCGGTGTGATCCGCCAGCGCCAAGTCCCTCTCATTGTAGCTATATCTGACTGCTGTAATGCAGCCCAACAAACTAGGCTCGCCTCATTGTGTGGTCATACAGGACGATATCAACGCTTCGAGATTGGTCTAGGCTCTGTGACGGCTCGGAGATGGCTCAAGTCCCATGGTTAGGGTCTAGGGTCAGAGTCACGTGTAACGTAGTCACAAGTCACTATATTTTGCCGTCCTGCACAAAGAGAAGAAGAAATGAAAAAAAAAAAAAAAAAAAGAAATAATAAAATAATAATTAAAATAATTAAAAATAATAATAATAAAAAATTTAAAAAAAAGGGAGACAACAACAGTAACATCACATCACACACAATGCGCCCAAAAACTTTTCCTTTCACTGATTCCCAGCCTCCCCTCTTTCTCCAAAGAAAACGATGGAAGCTTCCTGTCCGTCTTTTCCCGCCTTTTATTTATTATTATATTAATTCTTAGCTTGGCTTGCGGGCGGTCTCTCAGCCAAGGCAAAGAGAGAGAGAGAGAGAGAGAGAATGAGAGAGAGAATGAGAGACAGGCAGGCAGGCAGAGTTTTCTCTATCGGCCGATGCGAAGAGGGGCATTGAGACACGGTGGCTTGATCAAAGAGGAGTAGGAGATCTTGCTCGCCGAGAAGCAGGCCGTGGTGCTCGTATCGATGCCTTGCCCTCTACTGCGCAATATCTCGCTCTCTGCTGCTGCTTTCCTTCACCCAAGCACGCTGCACAAGCTTTATTGTTCTGCCATGTTCTTCTGCCAGCTGCCTCTTTCCTTCCCGCTGTGCTGTGCATAGGCAATGTGGCATTATAAGCATGACACTGCATTCAGCAACGCAAAATATATGTGTGTCACGGGTATACAAACATAGTCCGTGAACAAGTGGCAAGAGAAGGAAGAAAAGAATAAAAATAAAAAAGAAGATGATCTTGAGGGGAGGGAAAAGCCTGCCTACGCGCCTACCGTGAGCTTTGGAAGTCTCTGAGAACCCCTAAACTCGCTGTAGACTTGGTGGCTACGGCAGGCTTGTAGCTAGTGCAAGGTACAGCGCTACTACATATCAACATATCAGATAGATGTATTGCTGCAGTTGCTACAGGGTACACACACCCATATGCATACTCAATGAAGCGTCAACATCCTATGTCGCCCTCTCTTACTTTCTCTCTCTCTCTCTCTCTCTCTACCGCTCCCTTTCTAATCTTGGACCTGCATGATACAGAGCCAAATGGACTGTGTTTTGGATGTGACCTTTCCGTGTACACCGATTAACACTGCGCCCGTACGTATAGCACTTATCCGGACTAATATCGTCTGTCTCTATCCCGCTAGCCCGAGGGAGCTGACCTTGAGAGAGAGTCGTGGACGAAACCCATAACTCGCTCTGGACCTAGGCAGAGTAGTGCTTTCTTCGTCACTTGCTCCCTCCCCTCTTCCCTCTTTCTCTCTCACAACATGCACCGGGTGTGGGGGGGGGCCAATTGTAGACAACCACACCATGTCATTCTGCAAAGCAAGTGCAATAGCGGTGTACGCAGAATGTATGGCCCCTGCTACCCCTACAGCCGCCTCATGAAACTAGTGAATGGCTACTGGACTGGTCCTTCAACCTTGTGGCTCAGAAAATGAGCTACAAGGATTCCATTTCAGCTTGCGTTTTCTTGCCGCCAGGTAATAGTAGACGGCAAACTTCTGGTCTTTGGGGGCCCGTTATTCGCTAAAGACGCCTGACGGTACTGTCATTTGCTTGACCTAAACTTGGAGAGGCAAGTCGTCATTGACAGTGAGCTACCGAAATGTTGTAATCGGTTTGATTATGGTCGCATTTATAAATACTTGTGTATTTTTATGAGACGCATGTACGTGCATTACATGTGTATGTACATACTACACACACACATATGCACATAAACGCACTTATCTTGTCGTCCATGCTTGCCGCTGACTGAGCACAGCATCAGGGTTGCTACATGGAAAGATTAAAAAAAGATTAGAGAGGGGGACGGAGAGCAGGGAGAGAGGGAGAGAGGGAGGGAGAGAGAGAGAGAGAGCCATCCGTGGCGCATACAATCGCATCACAGCGTATCGCTCGATGCAAGTGCGCACTATGTACATACGCATATACATACATGAAGCTACTGGTTTCGCCCGGTCCCACGGTCCCGGAATATCCACACGGTGTACCCGCCAGCCATAAAGCCCGCAAGGAACACTATGGATCATGCTGTGCTGGGCAATTCACGCTGAGACGTGTAGAGGTGCTCGCTGCGCACAATTTCGTGAACTGCGTAAGGCGGCGAATTTCTTGGCCGCGCAATTTCCAAGACCAAAGCAGTTTCTTGTATTGCATTTTCCATTCCACTGTGCCATAAACCAAGGTGTCCCAATATCTGAGCTGTTGTGGACAGTGAAACACAGATATGTATGTATGTATATATATATATATATATACATATATGCATGCGAGACAGAAAGCAAGGCTGGTCAGAACCTAACAAGGTCTAATGACACCTTGATATGTGCAGAGATCTGCTAAGCAAAGCTCAGATGGAAGTGTGAAAATACATGCACATACATACATGCTATGCACACGTATCTACATACAGATGTGCTTACTAGCATCCCGTTCGTTGTTCGTTGTGATATGTCTCAAAGTACTACTCTAGTGCTCTGCGGTTAGCTCTCTTCCATCATCACCTTGGCTCACAGTCGTTGGAGCCTGTATCTAGCCCATCTTAGAACTGTCTTGGCTTTGTGCCCTGCTTGCTGCTTGCATGTCTTGCATTTCAACCAGTCTCAAGGATACACACTCTTAATATAAAGCAGGAAGTCCTTGACGCCACACTTACTTGACGTCAACCCACACGGGGGATACACATGCTGGCTTGGTTTCTCTTTCCCAGCCAACTTATCCTATCATTCCTTCTCATGTTGAAACAACATCACAAGACCGTTTCTTTCTGCTTCTTTCTCTTTCTCGCTTCACAGAGTGGAAAAAAGATGATTTCAAAGCATACTAGTAGTGACTTGACGCCGGAGATAGCGTTGTTGTGTAGGATGGAAGCGGGAAAATTCAATAATTTCAACTCAACGTATATGGCAACGTTGAGCAGGTTCTTTTTTTTGACGCCAAGATTTTTGTTGTCCAAGTTCCCCCGCACCTTTGGCTTTGCAGCCAACATCACGCCCGACAAATGGGGAGGGGAAGGTTGAGAATTTGCCAACTCAAGTGACTGTAACCATCCTCGATCCTGGCAATAACTAACAAATCTGAGGATCAGGCTCACATGTGTTGTAGACCATTTAGCCATCTGCCATTGCGGCCCAAATCAGAGCAAACCCCGTCGAGTCTTTGCTTCCTTCATCATCACCCCTCTTTTGGGTTTCGGTATGAGTGGGGGGGGGGAGGGGGGGAGTTTACTAGAATAGGAAAACAGCGCCAGCAAATATAAGACGGCTAGCGTATTAACCACGTCGGTTAGTTGTTTGCGGCCGCACCTCTCTCTGCCCGGGTTGAGCCCAGAGGTTCCGTGCTATTCTGACCCCCCAAATGGGGAGAATTCGCTCCGCCTCATGAACTGTACTGTGTATGCTATAACCAGCTGACTCCACTAAACTAGCTTGTATTGTTCACATTGTTACAGCGAGCGGTGAGAGCCAGGTATATTATTGGCTAAAGGACTCTCTTCTCCTCAGTCTGTCTTCTTGGTTTAGTTGTTGGAGGATGACGAATGATAGCGTCAACCGATTATATGCAGGCTGAAGCTAGACTATCAGGCAATCATCTAATGAATGAAATATCGCCAACAATAGGCTAGACAGTTCGTACTGAATGGACAGTTGCTAGCACGTCGAACCCGCCATCAACGGACGTCACGTGATATATTATTGTAGTGTAGCATTAATGAGATGTCGTCTCAAATGGATACAGCGCGTGCCTTCTAAAAAAAAAAGTTACTGAAAAGAGAAATTTCCCCGGACGTGATAGAGGAAAATGGCCATCGCAATTGCCAATATACAGAGTAGGCAGTAGAGTGGATGCAGCTACAGCGGGTAACTACGCATATTGATAGCACCTATAGTTTAGGTATGAGAGTTCGTATCTGACGACAGCAAACTTTTAGCTGCAAGTCAATTAACGTGAGGAGAATGTTTGCATGGCTGATATACATGTTTTTGTCTATCTGATCCCCCTTGAACAGAAGCAAAACAGACACTGTCGATGTCTACGTCTCACCAAGACAGGCAGAAGATGCAAAAAGAAAAGAAGAAGAAAAAAAGCCTGCTCGAAAGATGTAGCACGCATTTGTTTGTGCATGGCTAACATTGACTACAAGACATCAAACGATGCATATTTTATATCGTATGTGTATGTAGCCCGATCTCGTCTGTGAATCAGTATACAATCAGAGAGAGGATGCGAATTTACTCGTAGTCAGGGTTGTTGGGCAGAGTGCTTATCCCATGTGATTCAAAAACGGAGGAATAGGCTTGTAAGAGAGGTGAGGAAGAAAGAAATCTCACTCCAGAAGACATCAGCTGTCTACAAGGTCCCTTCACCGCTACAAGTACGGATATATGCATACATGCACACATATTAGCTCTGAATATTGATAACCACAGTGCGAATCAAAAGAACAAATAGTCCGGAGACGCGCAATTTTTCAACAAGAAAAAAAGAAACGAAAACTTTCCGACTCAAAAGGTACATCGCTAAAGAAGGAACGTATGAGGAGAGAGACAAGCAGAAATAAGAGGGTAAGGGAAAAAAAAAAAAAAAAGAAAATGGTTTCTCGCTATTAAACTAGAATAAACGTCTCCAAAGCCTCCATCCACCTTAACCCATCTGGAATATGTGGAACTTTAGTACTTCCCTCAGCACATCGTAATCATAATTCTGTGGGCAGTTTCTCTCCTCAGCTTCGTGAAATTACCAAGCCTTTTTCGAGGGAGCACACAACAGAGTCCGCTGCCTAAGGTGCGGAACTTGACGACGACTGCCTTATAGTACGAAAGGGGGGGGGGGGGGGCGGGGTTGGACCTTGGCTTTCCTCCTTTTTGCCGCCAGGCTTCAGGCTTCATTGACGAAAGGCAAAAGGAAAAAGAAAAATAACAAAGAGAGTCCAAGTTTACAAAGACAAGGGACTTACTTACTTCACCGACCATGTCAGATGAGCAATGTTGCTGTGTCGTATCAAGAACGGCCCAGTTTCAGCCAATTTGACAACACATCAATGGAGAAATCCACATCGCCCCCTTGCATTATGAGGAGGGCGAAAGGTTTCTCTACTTTCTTTTTATGGTGTTTTATTTTGTCCCCAAAGGGAAACAAGCGGCTTTTTGCAGCCGCACTATCGTAAGAGAAATGACGATTGCAACGCCGAGAAAGGACCCCCCCAACGGAAGAAACGAAGAAAAATTAGGCCTTGGCTAATATTGCTAGATCTTTCGTTAGCGAGGCTTAGCACGACTTGGAACTTGAGCGAGAAAGAAAAAAAAAAAACTTGTGGAAGCTAAAGTATTCGTTCAAGTTAAACAAAAACGCCAAAGCTCGTCTTGGTCAAGTAGCACGGATCTAGGACAGTAAGGGTTAGAATGGGCCATTGTTCAAACCTTAAGGCCACAAGCTTGTAACCATTTTAGTCCAGAAATTTACTGACAGCTTGATTCCCTTTAATGTCTTTGAAGATGGGAGGGGGGGGGGGGGGGGAACACCGGAATTAATTTTGTTTGCCACGAGACTAGCTTTCCACAAAGTACAAGATGCACCACTATCTAGATGGCAAGCAAGCAGTTAGAGGACTCTGCAGCTCGCTGTCCTGTAGGAACCAATGTTAGACAACGACGAGCTGCATTGCATTGACTGGCAGTAGATGGAATATTCTCTGCTAGTATAAATCGCCTCCAACCGCTTGAGATGGTGCAGCGCATCGCAGTGCATGACATGATGCTTGGAGCTTCTAGCCAGCTGCAGGCAGCAACAAGAAAACATTGTGTGCTACAGCTTCACGCATGCAAAGCAAGTTTCTGTGGGCAAAAAGAAAAAACTAAGTTGATCCGCCTTTTGGGGGGGGGGCAGATGTTCGGAGCTCTACCCCTCGAGTTCCGTATAGTAGTTTTTGTTTATATTGACACATGGTTAGACAGGCGAACAGACGTAGAAAAGAAAAAAAGCACAAGGACAAGAACAAGAACAAGAACGAGAACAAGCTTGACACAATCCAAAATGAACAGCGTGTACATCGCACATCATGCAGACATGGCAATCTCGAATGATAGCAAGTATAAGCATATCGGAATTCTCTCACAAGGGCAAAGAGAAGTAGAAGAGAAAAAGGGGGGAGAGAAAAAAAAAAAAAAAAAAAAACTACCTTCCCCTAAGTCAGCTACCTACCTACCTACCTACAGCTTCTCACTCCACTCTCAAGAGGAACAAACGGACAGAAAAAAAATATAGAATAGCAAAGGGAGCTCAGCCTGCAAGAGACGTTGTAATCTGATGTGACACAAAAATACTCAATCGAGTTCCTCGGATGGGGCAATTCGTAGTTACCCAATCTGGTTGCGATATCCTGAAGCCGGCCCTAAAAGAAATTGAAGGCTGAAGGCCATGAAAACAGCAACTATGACGCCCAATAGCGGTAAATATAATGGCAGGAAGAGCTATGCAGGGTAACTACTCCCTGCTTATTGCCTTCTTTTTTTTTTTTTTTTTTTTTTTCTTATTATTTGCGCATAAAAGATTGTATCATCGCATGTGTAAAGAGGAAAGAGCCAAAGTAAATACGATGTTTCATAGTTTCACATTTTTATTAATTGATAAATTCAATTTATTTATTTACGTTCTGTGCAAGGGAACATGAAGACGACACGACAACATTTACCCTACCCTGATATTTGCTGGAGACAATGTGCAGGCCACCAATGACGATCAATAGGACGCCACCAACACAGTGTTACTATTCGTTTGTTTCAAAGTAAAAACACGCTGCTGCATGCGGCGACAGCCAAGCCCTAGCTATCAAGGCCTACGACCTGCAGCTTGCCATATCACCTCAACACAGGCGTTATAGAAGAATAGAAAACTGCAGAGTGTATTACACCGTACGGCATACCACAGCACTTCCTTTTATCCCGCTTGTGAATTAGAAGAGAGGAAAAAAAAGAATCCCTTACACACTCCCTCCTCTGTCTCTCCCTTGGCGGTCTAGGATAGTCATATGACAGAGTAGCGCTGAGGTATGCGGCCGTTTTAGCCCTGTAACGGACTTTTTTATATCCCTTTTTCTCAAGCCATCAATGACTTTGTTCCTTCTCTGGCTGAACAGTAGCTAAACAATGGCCGACTAATATTGACGTAGCCAGCCGAGACAATAATGAAAGCAGGCTAGACAGAGGAGAAAGGGAGGGAGGGAGTGAGGGCCCAAGGGAAATGGGAGAAGGAAAAAAAAGAAAAGAAAAGAAAAGCATGTCCACTAGACACATGCAGAGGGAATGAAGGATGGCTACCAGCTATCCTCATCTCACCGTTGTTCCTTTTTCACAGCCTGGAGTTTATTCAATATTCCGTTTCTTTTGGTATGTGTGGTAATCCCTTGCCAGCTGGAAGCTGAAGAAGTTTAGAACAGGCCATAATCACACAAGGCCTGGACGCTCAGGGTTGAGAGGAAATAAAGGACGACTGCGTCCAAGGAAGGGCAAGGCACGATCGATGCGGCCGCAGACGTGAGTATGAATAGCAGCAGCTTAGAGGGCTGGGGTCTTTTTGTCGTTGCTCTTCCCTTCCTACGGTATGTTTGTAAGCGGTGGATGAGGAAACTGTGTATACCCCCAAGTAGAAGAAAGAAAAAAAAAAGAAAAAAAGCCTTGCCTCCGGGGAATAATCCAGAAAAGCTCGGTTTTTTTTTTCTCTTCCCTTTGAGGCTGGTCCTGAAGCAAAGTTTATTGTGTGGCTAGCTATGCTACAGCTGCAATTTTTCGTAGGTTTTCACACAGCACTTTCAAGAGATGTAGTATCATAATGGGAGCCTGTTTGGGTTCTTTGTTTGTTTTTGTTTTTTTTCCTTATTCTTTTTGTCTTGTCTTGTTTCTTCTCAAGAGTACGCCAGAGGATGGATGTACATGGTGGGTGAACATGGCAGATATCGACGCAAGCATGCACACATACATACAAGTACTATGTTGCTACGCTTGTAGGTGTCTACAATGCATGCCGTATGTATATATGTGTGTGTGTGTGTGCATGTATGTAAGTAATTTGCAAAGGTGTATGTACGTGTGACACGTCAACGCAGTCTGCTTCGGCTGCAAAACGGTGGAGTCGGTCTTCCACTACTCTACACAACACATCAACGGCAACTCTTGACCTTGAAGACTTGGGCGTGTTGTATTAGCGCAGTAGACAGGCCAAAAGCATGCAGTCTGGTAGTTCTCGGCGGCGGCAGTACAACATGCGAATGCAGAAGGGGAGATATGACACAGGGTGGCAGTAACAGGCAATGCTATTTCTTGCTGTTCAGTAGCAATAGGAGTTGCTTTGCAGCGTTAGCCTCGTCTCTTTTTCCATTCCCAGTTGTCATAGTCCAGCGCCAGCGTCGATTGCCAAGCTGCTGAGTAGAGGGGAGAAGGGTAAATCTCTGAGCCTATTAGAGAAAAGGAGTCGCAGTCAATCAAGCCACCTATACATCAAGAAACACACGTAGCTGTTGCTGAAACGAAGAAGCCAAGTGCAAGAGTACAGGTCAGGCCATTCCCCCCCAGCTTATCTCCAAGTAAGCCTTTCGCTAGGGTTCAAAAAGAGAGAAGAGGGGAGAACGCTCGGTATCACAGGCTAACAGCGTAGGGGATGATGAGAAAGACGTATGTATCTGAGGGGGGGTGAGGGGTAGAGAGAAGAGAATAGCCACGAAAAGAAAAAGAAAAAAGAAAGAAAAGCAAAAAAAAAAAAAAAAAAGACCAGAGGAATGGGGAAAACAAGACTAGGTCAGGCTTCACCGCCTCGTTGAGTTGTCTGAGGGCGTGGAAAGAGACTTTTGTTTTCCTTCCTTTTTGCTTTATTCTCTTCCCGCTATACTGTTGTATATATCCGAGCTCCCGGCTCCAGGAGATTTGCCTTTTTTGCCATCGTCTGCTTTTAGCGTTAACTTGAGATATCATGAGGATAAATGGGAGTCAAAATGAAGGGTCTTCCGCCTTCCATCCAGACTGTTGGTTGGTTGGCATTGCAGGATGGAGGGGTGTGTCCAGCCTCCTGCATATCACAGGCCAATATGGGACGGAGGTTAGGAGGCTGGGAAGGGGTACAAAACAGGGAGATAGTAAACAGGCCAATAAGCAGAGGAAAAAGAACAGACATACATAGAGACGGGGAAGGCGACGGGGAGGCACAAAAGAAGAAAGCTGGAAAGGAAAACAATAATAAAAAAAGAAGGAAAGAAAAAGAAAGGTAGAAAGGCCTGCATGATGGAGAGAGCAGTTTTCCCTGCCAGACTTCCCTACTCCCCCGAAATCCAGACTGTAAGGGGCCGGGCAGCCATGGATCGACCCTACTCTACAGACAAAAGCCAGCCAGTACAAGGCATAAGTCCGCGATGCTAGACCCCTAAGCTAGAACAAGCAAAGAAACCCCCGAAGCCAGAAAAGAAAGAGTAAAAAAACCGGGCCTCGACAGAACCTCTGCCTCGGTCTGCATGCGATCACTTTGTCGTGCATGACATGACATGGCATCGCATCGCATAACATAACATCACATTACATATGCAAGGTACCAAGCCAAAGGCGACTAGCAGCTAGAACAGACGTATGGGCTGAAGAGAAGAGGGGGAGAAACAATCAAGACTTGACCATAGCCGTTCGTGTGGATGTACGTATGTATGCCGGTACCTACATACATACATGCATACATAGGCCTATATCTCCGTTCCTGGCTTCTGCACCGTGGTCGTCGTGAAGCTGTCTGCTATAGTTTGTTTAACTGGCAGGTCATAGAGCTCCGGCGCCGGCTTCGAGCCTTAATGGTATGGTCCAGGCCCTACTTCTCACTACCTGTTGGCCTGTTGTTGGCTTTAGCTTACTCTGTATTGGCAGCAATAGGAAATCCAGGAGCAGGCCATCCAGCCCTGAGACTAGCAAAAAAAAAAAAAAAAAAAAAAACAGCTCTACGAAAGAGGCCTTGCTGGAAGGGAGATAGGAAGCTGCAGGGAGCACCTTGTGTCTGGTGCTCTGTTACTCTTTGTACCAGCCTCCAGTGACACATTCCAAACAAGACCAGGAGAGAGGAGGGATAAAGAAAACAAAAAAAAGAAAGAAAGAAAGAACAGAAGGCTGGTAGACTTTGTTTTGTCCTGTGGAATGTACAGAACGCAGACAAAACTACGAGACAAAGGGAGGATAGGGGGAATATTAGTGCTTGTTAATAACGACGACGTCCGGTCCCAGCTGGTTAAGAAGACGACAACCTATGATATGGTCCGAAGTAACAAGGAGGAGCGAGCAAACGATCTCTACCTGTAACAAGCCCCAGCCATCTTTCTTGTTTTCATCTTGCTGTACGCTTGTGCTGTGAGCCTGAAGCAAGCTGAGCTAAGGGAAGAATAATAGGATAATAAAAGGTGAATGATATAACCAAGGCAATTTGATTCAGCTATATGATTCTGGCAAAGGATTTACGCCGCCTTCTTTTGCTTTGCTTTTTCCTTTGGCAGAAAACTGAAGGAAGGAAGGGAAAAAAAACTCTGAAGCAACCAACAATCCCAGCCTCTGCTCTCTTGGTTTCCCCTAAATATTGTGCTTTCTGTCGTCTTCAGATCGAGACGTCGGGAAGGGGTCAATGCCAAGCGCCAAGCGGGTGATATTTTTCCGGATCTAGGGTTAACCTTGATATGCGTGTGGTTAGGGTCTGCGCTGGCTTCTAACTTCTGACTTCTGGCTTCAACAGAAAACTTTTTTTTTTGTCTTGGCCCTTATAGTGACTGCTGCGATTTAGCGAGAAAAGAAAGAAAGAAAGGAAAAAAAAAAATAAAACCGAGCTGGATTATTGCTGGGAAACGAAAGCTGGTGTTGTTAGGGACCAGATTCATGTCACTAACTCCCGAGGCTTGTGTCAAAGTTTCAAGTTGACAATTAGGAAGTCTTTAGACTAGGGTTGGCCACTTGAAAAAAAAAAAAGGCTTAACCCTAACAAACAAGCAATAGACAGAGACACCTACCAATGTTCCTCCAGCATGATCCACTTCTGTAACCAGCTTAGTAATCAGCGTTTGATGACACGCCTGCAGATGGCCATCATGGATGCACCATGTTAAATAGGCACAGGACAAACAGCACTGACTGTGTTTGTTTCTTCTGCCTCTCTGTTTGCCCCAGAGGTTTTAGGGCTTCATCGATGCTGAGTGTGAGCTTACGATAGTAAATAGTATGCATATTGACGTCTCAGGCAAGACAGACGAGACATGCACACTTTAACACCTGCTTTTCCCTTAACCACCCAGGAAGCATGGTTTTGCTTGCTCGTGGATGTGCCAGAATGATCGATGTGTCTCAGCTATCTAGCCAACTTGGTGCCACCCACATGGCCGCGTTCATGATTTGAAAACAGGCTTTGTTCAGCATAGCTTAGCTTTGCGTAGATCTTATTTTACAGCGGACCAGGGCGGCGGCGGTAACTGAAGCTTTACGTGAAAGGGGGGGGGGGGGAGTGAGCCTGGCGCTTTGAGCCGTGTCCCTTCTTTTGCTGGCTACGGGCTCAATGCCGTCCAAGCTTCGACAACCTCTACCCTAAGACTTTGTCGTCTCTAACTGGCAAGAGCAACACAGCCAAAACCAAGCCTTGGCCTCTTGGCCGGGGGCAACACAAGAGTTGAAGCGTTAAAATGCCGAGGTTTTAGTGGCTGAGGGGCTGATAAGGCAAGGTCGGGTTGGAGATAAAGGCCTAACCCGGCAGAGAGACGCCTGGACGAAACGAGGGACTGCCTAGCTTCAACTGATGGGGGGAATGATCATCGCGCGGACAAGATGTAGACCTGGAACTCGCCTTGTTCACCGTCGATAGAAACCGAGAGACCATGGTTCTTACTTGTTCATACTAAAAACGAACGATTCTGGACAGGTTGGGTTGCTAAAAACAGAGCAAAACATAGTGAGGAGCCGTTGGAGAGGCTGCTGCTTGCTTAGAGTAGCAGTCTCCTACTGTCCCGACGCTTGCCTGTCCCTAAGCGACCTTATCAGTGAGAACCATGTTATAGAGACAAGGAGAGAATCCTTTTAGGCGCTGAGCAAGCAGAAGGCTAGGAGACAACAAATGGGTGGCCATATTAGCATTCTGAGAAAATGAGTCTAGCTAATTAATTAATTAATTAATTAATTCATTGAATAAAATGGGCTAATGAGCTGCCCCTCTCTTTCTCTTGCCAGTATAGTCGCACAGTGCATTTTGGGTGTACCACGTCACGGCGTACAAGAGCAAGGGTGCTGGGCCAAGTACCTCCTGGTGTGATACTTGGTGGCATTGTAGCGCTGCACTTGTGCCAAATATACTTGCGCTAGCGACTGCCACCTTGTTTCTTAGCTGCGCACAGTGGGATCTACCAGAGTAGCTTAAAGCAAGGAAGGACCCTGGCGCATCAACACAGCTATCAGAGGAGCTAGTGAAGGGAGCAAAGCAAGCAGGTAAAGGTAAGGTAAGTAAGCTTGCTGGGTGCGAAACAGGAGTGGACATGCAAGCTTTTGCATCCACTTGCTGCAGGTTGACATCAAGGTTTTTTTTTTATTTATTTTTATATTTATTTTTATATTATTTATTTTCTAATTTTTTTATTTCTCATGTTTTCCCTTTTCCTTGGAAGGCTTAGACACTGCGTGTTATCACTGGATTTCAACGGCCGTGAAGTGAAGCTGGCCAAGGGAGAAGCAACCGAGCGACACCCAAGAAAAAAAAAAAAAAAAAAAAAAAAAACAAACAAACATTCAAAGCGTGTGATTGTGCGTACGCTCGCTATAGAAGACATACAGAGAGTGCCGAAGCATGGCCAGAAGATATATCGAGAGCCCGAGTCAGCGACGAGCGAGCCAGAACGTAAAACTCACGCCGCACGCTCTGCACCATTATGCCAGCCTGTCCACGTCCACTACTACTGCTACTGCTGCTGCTGCTGCTGCGTCATTGGCTGCTTGGGTGAGCTTCGTCCCATCTGAATGTCCATCTTCTTCTACCTTCCATTTTCGACACCATGTCTCCCTCCGTTTGCACAGCTTGTTGCTGTGTGGATGGGGGCCAGTGTATAGTGTAGTGTACCTGGCCAAGTACAGGGCAACCATAATTCTAGCCTCTATTTTGCTAGTCCTAAGGCCACTAAAGCGCACATTTGCCAGCCTCTGTCGCCTGTCGCCTGCCGTTTGGCCGCCCGTATAGCTTTTTTTTTTTTTTTTTTTTTTTTTTTCCCCTCCCCGGTCAAAGCTAGTGCCTGCCCGGAGCCACAAGTCCTCTGTATTCCTTCCTTAATTTTTGCTCTTTCTTTTTTTTTTTTTTTTTTTTCTGGCTGTTTCCTTGTCTTCCGAGCAAACTACAAACCAACAAGCCACGCCCCCTTCCCTTTTGGCTTCTATCCACACCCATATTTGCTCGTACAGCCAAAGCCCTGAGGCTTTGCGGGGTTTCTTTCTTTACTCAGAAAGGTTTTTCTTTCTTTTCGATTGGTCAAACTCTTCTTTCTCTTCTTCTAGTATGAACTTTTCTTTTTCTCTCTTTCTCTCTGCGCAGCAAAACAAGAGCAGCACCCCGGAAGAATTGCGCTGACCGCTGCTGTCCTTGCCAGCTCTTCTTATTCTTGTTACTCTTTTTCCTTTTCTCCAAAAACCTAGCCTTGTGCCTTGTGTCCTTTTGATATTTGGCTCCTGCCTGGCCAACAAAGCAAAAAAAAATTAGACGGACAGCTAGACGAAAAGAGACAGGACCAGTAAGATACTATTGCTACACGCCCCCCACTCCAGCCCACCCCACCCCGACCTTCCAACCCGCCTCCCGACCACCTCACTTTTTGCAGTTGCGGAAAAGGGCACACTGCGCTTTCTAGGATGAGAATATCTTTTTATCAGCCTTTCTTAGCAGGTTCCGCTTGAAAGCCCCTTCTTCCCTTGGACCTTCCCTTTCCTTGTTCTCCCCTCCTATAAGGTTCTGTCTGGGGGGGGGGGGGGGGGGCGGGAGGTTTATTCTTTTTATTTTTTATTTTTTTATTTTGTGTGTGTGTGTCATTTTCCCTTTGCCTTTGCTTCTGTACCGCTTGCCGCCCATATTTGCTCCTGTTCATACTGGGAGAGCTTACGACGTTTTATTCTTATTTTATTCATTATTAGTTCTTTTTTTTTCCCCTCCCTTTTGTTTCTTCCTCTCTCCTCGCCCAGGCCTGAAGTGAACCTTGTCGCTATACGTTTTCTTTTTTTTTTTCTTTTTTTTTTTTTCTCTTTTTTCTCTTCTTTTTATCGTTCTCTTTCTCCTCCTCGTCTTCTCTCATCTGCTCGCTTTTGTTCTCTTCCTCTACCCCCCTCCCCCATGCTCTCTGGCTCTGGCTCTGGCTCTCTTCTCGATTTCATTTGTTCTTTGCCACCTTCCGCCATTGTTTCTTTTATTGTATACCTACCGCACATCACCCACCTCATCTTCATCTGCCCAACTTGCTTCCGTCTCATCAATAACCTCCTCCTCCTCCTCCTCCTCCTCATTCTTCCTTGCGTCTTTATCTTTCTCTTCTTGCTCTCCACTTCCTTTTGTCCCCGCAGCTCTTACATACACCATACCATACACAGACAGACGGACACACGCACGTACTCTCACCCTACATTACTCTCTGCTCTTTAGAACCCATCATCTTATCACCTTGCATTGCAGCTGCCCATTGCGTTAATCCACTGGGCCGTATTCTGTTGTCTACCTTACCTTACTTTGCCTTACCCTTTTATCTATTGTCTCTTGTCTCTTGTCTTTAGTCTTTTTTATTCTCTATTCTATCTCGCCTTGCTTCGTCTTGTCTCGTCATCTTCCCTCCCGCCACCTCGTCTTGGGAACTTGACTGACCTTCGCTTGTCCATCTCCATTTTCATTTTCTAGTCTGTGCTAGACTGATGACCCTACGTATTCTCTTCTTTGCTCTCTTTTTGTCATAGAGTTAGACGACCTTACCTTCCGACGGCATACCATCTGAATTTCAAGATGTGAGTTTCCACTAAACCAAACAGCAAAAAAAAAGCCAACTCCGATCGATCGATCCATCTTCCTCTCCATTTTCATATCGTCGAAACCATGCCAAAAACCTACAGTCCACCAGATACAATCCCTACTTTGCTTCCTACCCCACACCGAGCTTGAGAAACCAATTCCTTGAACACATAACTTCGAAGCCTTCGAACCGATCCCGATCCCGATCCCTTGTTCCCAGAATACACACACCGGTGCTAGGCCCAAACTGCTCCGAAAGCCGGCAGCTGCTCGGGGGTGCAGAAGACACTCAACCACCTAGGAGACGAGTCACTAGAGATTGTGCTGCTACTGCCTCTTCAGAGAATGTCAAATTTTGCACCTCCCGTTATTCAATCAGCTGACTCGACTGGCTTTGGAGCAATAAGACTGGCTTGTGTTGTGTTGTATATCTTAACGGAAACCTCGTTAGCTAAAAAAACATTGCAGTGCGGCGTTGATTTGCTGCTACCTTTCCTTTGCATGTTTTCAAAGTCCTTCAAATCCTCAGTTCAACACCCAACGGCTCTACTCGCCCCCTCTTCCTCTCCCCCCCCCCCCTCTAGATCACGCTTCATCGCTTGCCCGGCTATTTGAGTTCATTGACACTACCTGCAAATGGCCTCTACCCATATCCAGAATTCCACTCCCCTACTCTCTCCTTGCTTGGTCTTCCTCTGCTCTGGTAAAACCTCCACTACATGTTTATTCTCTAAAGCTCTCATATGGTACATGATTTAATGCATGCACTCGAAGAATATCAAGACTTGCCGCTGCACATTTAACTCAAGCCAAATGCAAGCCTGCAGTAGAGACGTATGGCAAGTGCTGCACTGCTAGTGGTGGCATGGCATGGCATGGCATCAAGTTTGTTTAGCTGCCGGGCCTATATGACAAGGTTGACCTGTGGCCTGGCACCTGGTCGACTGCACTACAAGTCTTGCTTGCTTCCATGCAAGTTCGTGCTCTCTCCACTTTACCTCACCTTGCTGTACGCAAAGGCCATGCTGAACAAGGGTAGACAGGGCCCTTGTTTTTAGGCTTGGCCTGGATGGTTGGACTTTTACACACCTCACATATTCCTTTCACAACGCCCTCTAACGTACACCCCCTCTCTCCACATACCCTGTCGCCCCTCACCGCCTTATATGCACAACTGTTTCCCATCTACTTTTTCTTTTCTTTTCCTTTCATCTCTTAATGAGCTTTTTTACGATCAAACCAGCCTGGCTAACCGTATACTGTGTAGCTTTTCTTCACTCTTATCCTGTCCTATCCTGAGCACATCTCACTCCCACGCTCGCTCTTTGGTCTCAGATTGCTCAAATCGCTGGCTACTATCATCTTCCCAGGAGTCTTTACTTAGACCAGTGAACCTCTTCGTCTTCCCTGTTCCTTCCCCTCCCCTCTTCATCTTACAACTGTCTTGACTCCCAATCTGCCGTTTATGAATAACGATAGACTGCTATCTTTTTCCCCTCCGCAACCTTCTTCTTTCTCCTCCCATCACAACCCATACAACACACTCTCTACCTCTAGTACTGGGTCGACTCATTATCCCAACACACACTCGAGATCTCAGTCATCCGCAAGCTCTGCAGCATCTTCAAACGGACCTAAAACCCCGTCGCCTACCATTCATTCTTCTACCAACTTGCCTGCCTCTTACAACCTTTGTTCTGATCCCATAATGAGTCAAGGCGATATGTACTATCAGCCAATTCCTGGGAGCCAACAGGCTCCCCAAGGCCCTCCCAACATGGCTCACTATCAGACTACGCCGTCTTCCTTGATACACTCCGCTACACCACAATACCCTCCTCCATACAGCCACCAGTATTACGCTACCATGCCTTCTCAGGGCCATGGCTCTATGCATGGTACTATGGGAACCGTCCTCCCTCCCCCGGTGTCCGGAGTCCCTAGCCATGGCCCTATTCATGGTCACGCGCAGGCCGTTCATAGCCACTACCCCCCGACAGCAATGGATACAACCGGTCAGATTGCGCCGCCTGGTATGAAGCCTCGAGTCACCGCCACTCTATGGGAGGATGAAGGCAGTGTCTGCTTCCAGGTTGAAGCCAAGGGCATCTGCGTCGCCCGCCGTGAAGACGACAACATGATCAATGGAACTAAGCTATTGAACGTTGCTGGCATGACTCGTGGTCGCCGCGACGGTATCCTCAAGAGTGAGAAGCAACGCCGTGTTGTGAAAATCGGCCCTATGCACCTTAAGGGTGTCTGGTAAGAGATAATAATCCTGTCATGGTTCCTTGACTCATTTCCATCCTCACTCAACTAACCCTGTTTATTATTGCTTGCTGTATAGGATCCCATATGAACGTGCTCTTGACTTCGCCAATAAAGAAAAGATCACGGAGCTTCTTTATCCTTTGTTCGTGCACCAGATCAGCACATTGCTGTGCCACCCTGCCAATAGCACTCGTACCAACCAGGTTCTGGCTGCTCACGAGCGCCGTAAACAGGAGCATAGCCTGAGTCAAGGACTTCCAGCCCTTCATCATCAGCCACAGCTTGCTCTCCCTGCACCCGCTCAGCCTCTGGCCTCTCATGCGACCATGACGCGTCCCGCCTTGGATCGTGGGCAAACCTTCCCTACACCTCCCGCGACAGCTGGTAGCGTGATGGGAGGTATTGGATCAACAGAGGGATTCCAATGGAGTCAACAAGCGCAAGGTACACACTCAATGATCATGGATCCTAATGTGCACAATCGCTCAATTCCTACTCCAGCGACGACACCCCCTGGGGGCGCGATGGGTCCCATGCATGCCTACTCGCAAACACCGTCGGGCCAGCATTACGACTCACGTCCTCCCATGTATAACGCAGCCACGAGTCAGCAGTCGCCCTACCAGAACTCTGCACCCATGTCACAAGAACGCGTTTACCAAGGCTCCTATGTCAAGACCGAAATGGCCCCTCCTGCTAGTCGCAGCGGTTCCATTGTCGAAGTTGAGCAGCAGGAGAAGACCGGGACCGGAATCATGTCCAACGACCAAAGCAACCAGGTTGTTCCCCATGGCGAGCAAGAAGCCGAAGCTGATCATGAGAACGAGTACACGCATGATAGCACATATGACAACAGAAATGCTCCTCAGTATAACTATCCTGCGCCGACCCCTGTGGCTCCCATGCCCGAGGCTCAAATCCCCAGCGACACCGGTTCTCCTAGCCATGGAAACAACGGGCGCGCAACTCCTCGTACCACAAACTCTCACAACTTCTACCCGGCACCATCTACGGTGTCCTACCCCACATCGCCTCGCAACATGTCGTCAAATAACGTGTTCCACGTGATTAACAACGATCGCAACAACTCTGGTGCTGCTACCTCTGACAACGAGACTTTCCCCAAGATAGAAATGTCCAAGGGATACACCTCTCAACCTCCTGTTGGAAATAACAACGGTGGTAGCGCTGGTGTTAAGCGCTCACTAGATGATGACGAGGAAACTGTTCCTGACATCAAGCGTCGTAAGACTGAGTTGTCAGCCGATGGTAATGCGAGCTCCGGCTATGACTCTGTTAGCCGGCCCAACGGAGTTGCTGTCCCCCGGAGAAGGTAATGCATATTTCCTTGGCCCTATTCTACGGCGGAAAGAGCAATAGTTTCTGACATTCTGGACTGTATAGTCTGATGGCTTAACTTACCTAGAGCACTTGGTGTAGCTCCGTATTGAGCTTCTGTTGGTGCTACCCTCACTGCTCTTGGCACGAGTACGCGAGGGTTAGTGCATTGATGACGCTATTTCTTGTCCTTGATCCGATGCGAGGCAAAACCCCTTTTTTTCTTCATTTCTTCTTTCATGACACAACTTGCAACAGTTGTATGAGTACTTGTTTTCTTTTCTTTTCGCGAGATGTCTCTTTGTATGCTGCGTTTACTTCCCGGAAGGCCTTCTTCGGATAGCCATGTGGAGTGAGCAAACGATGACACGTTGACGAATTATGACCCGAGTTATTATTTTCCATTCCATTCCTCACCAATCCTGAGTTAACTGGATTGCAGTTCACTCAAGGTTCAGAACAACGACTTGCCCAATGATGAGGGCGGCTTATTGGGTAGCCATGTACCTCGGCGTCGACTGTTTTGCTCTGGACTTTGTTGATCTTGCGAGTTCTGCTTCTAGCTGTGGACCTTCTACATTTCATTTCTAGTTCTGGCGATTTGTTTCTCAATTTCTTTTCTTGTCTCAATTATCTTCCTCCGATTTTTTCCCTTATTTTTTGGATGCTACATTTTTCGAATCTGAACTAGTAGCTAATTTGACTTGCGCTACACGAAAGATATCTATCTACATTGCTCTTGGCTATCACGATTCAAGCCATGGCATAGCTCCATGGAACACCACATTGTGCCTGTTCGCGCAGACAAACGAATATCAAGTCTCGGAACAAAAGGCTTATATTGGAGCATAACTCTTCTTCTTCTTCTTTTTTTTCTTTTTCTTTTCTTTTCCTTTTCTTATCTAGACAAGTCATTGGCAGCATGTTCTCATGCTACAACTTGGCCAAGTCCAGATAATAGTATCGAAGCGATGAAAACATAAAAACACCCATCTGCTGCGAATATTTCTTTAGGCCTCCAAACACGTCCAGGCTAGCAATATCCAATGTTTCAATCCCCCTCGAAAATGTTCAAAAATGAAAAGAACATGCGGGACTCTTGAAGTCGTTCTCTGGGAAAGGGAGAAGGGGGGTGAGGAATTGGTGTCTTGGATAAGAAGGACGACGTTGGGATAAAAAAATCATACATTTTTGCTCTTTTTTTTACGATTTAACGACCGATTACTTTTTTTTTTTTTTTTTCTTTATCTTTTTAAACATTTGTTTCTCGTTGTGGTTTTGATCACATTATTTTCATCACTACGTTATCACGTATTTCATTCTGCTTTTTTTCTTCTCTTTCTTTTTTTTTCTTCTCCTTTCTTTGGCTTCTACTTGTTCTTGTCTATGGTGATAAAGGTGGGCACGATAAAAAATGGTTGATATATGTTTATGCGATGGGGAGAGTCTAGGACAGGAGAACTGATAGGTCGCTAGTCTAAAACAACGGACCGTATTCTCGTGTGCTTTTGATGGGCTTTTGAGTCCGAATCGTTTTTACGACTTTCACGAACATTTTGGCTTGGGTATTAATTTCTTTTCTTTTCTTTTTTTTTTTTCCCTTTTTTTTGCGTTTCTTTTGTTTATTTTCTTTCTTTATTTTATTTTATTTTCATTTCTATTATGTACGCAAGAACATACAACGTTAATTTACTTGATGTCAAATTCTAAGTCCGAGGACAGGACATGATGATTATAAATAAGTTGGTGAGATTCGAATTTTGTAATTTGTTGTTGTTATTGTATTATTTTACGTCTACATACTGATTGTTTTTTTTTCACAGCAATACGACGACGGGCCGCCTTTTTTGTCTAGTTGTCAAAAAAAAAGACAGAAAAATGGTTGCTGATTTTGATTTGATTTGAATATATTTAACGTCTACTGGAATCACGGAGATCAAACGACGCCGGATTGGCTACCGGACAGAATTAACCCTCTGCAAGGCTGACTACAGATCTCAGACGAGAGAAGCTCGTATGCTCCCAAGCAAGCTTGTTACTCGCCCTCCTCCTGAAGCCGTCGCAGCAAAAAAAAAAAAAAAAAAAAAAAAAAAAAAAAAAAAAAAAAAAAAAAAAAAAAAAAAAAAAAAAAAAAAAAAAAAAAAAAAAAAAAAAAAAAGGAAATCCCCAGATATACCCTAAGCCCAGAAGTGGGGCTAACCCCCAACTTCCCCACAAACATTCGTTCCTCCGAAAAATCTGCCACGTTCCTGGAATCGTGAGAATCACGAGAGCAGGACGGCAGCTTCCAGTGCAGCCTGGGAAAAACCCCCTCCAAAGACGAGAAAAAAACCAGACTGTGTGAGCATCCGAGGGCTCACGATATATCCTTCCACTTTTCTGGTGGCCGCTGCCTTGGGTTGTGGATGAGGCGCAAGGCAGCCCCCTTTCTGGTGACCTGCCACAGTCACCAGTCTGTCCGAGGACAGAGGAACGCGAGGAAAAAACAAAACAAAGGAAAAAAAAAAGGGGCGGACTGTGTGAACTCTCAAAATTCAGCCCTGAACGTGAAGGTGAGCTCCTTGAGTTGGAGTGGTGTTGTGGCGATGAGGAGTTGGCGATCGCGAAAGTTGTCGTGAAAAGGGGGGCGAGTCGACGACGAGGTTATCCTCAAAGTTGGGTAAGCGCGGCCTCAAGGCTTCACAGCTCATTGTCCAGATCCATGACAGAGTCAGGGAAAAAGAAAAGAATGAAAGACGCCCATCAGTGTCATAGGCGTCGTCCTCCGGCAGCCCGGGAGAGGGGGAGGCACCAGACCTCAAAGGTACCCCCCCGAGGGTTGTAAGAGGGAGAGTTCAATGGTTGCTGACTAAGCAAAAATCTTGATTTTATGCCACTACAAGACCAAATTTGTCAGGAACACCGGGGTGGTGGCGCAGTTGGGAGCGCGTTAGACTGAAGTCAAAAACTTCGGCCGATCCCTCATTGAGGGAAGTTATCTAAAGGTCACCGGTTCGATCCCGGTTCACCCCACAAACCATGTTTCGTTTTCTTTTTGTACGGACTTGTCAAGTGTAGCGTTGCGAATGCCTTTTTATTTCTTGTTTTTATTTGACGCGATACTTGGTCGACGATTGTTATCGCATTTGTTTCTGCCGTTGATGTGTTTGTTGCTCAAGGGGATACGAAAATATTACCCGCATGTAAATAGGAGGCATTGGTCGTTGCTTATACGTCTGGTTGCTAGTACGATGATGTTGACTTTTCTCCGGGGGGTTTTTTTTTTCTTTTTTTTTTTCTTCTTTCAGGATCGGCCTAGAAACGGATTGCAATGTAAACATGCACGATGCATGGTTGGTTGCATGAAATGCAGGACGAGAAGAGCGCACAGGCCGGGAAATCTAGCATGCCTGGGAGATGATGGGGTTGGGTTGTACAGTTGCTACGACAAGCTGTTGTTTTTATGGCTGGCTGAAGCCTCGGAGGCGTAGGCGTATTGTCGGCTTGAATGGGTCTGTCCAAGAGTGTAGAGTGTATGAGCGTATAGAGCGATTCCACGCACCTTGTTTGGCGGACAGTATTACTTGTGTGTTGCACATCAGCCTTGTCTACTTTCATCGTGTGCATCTACGCTTTGAATACATGCAAGATGGGGCGTTGTTCCCCTTGGAAGTCCCCCCCCCCCCCCCCTCTTCGCACATGATTTTCCTTGTCTTGGTACCGCTTTATCTCCCCTCCTTTCCCCTCTCCGGTTATCTGCAGACATCCTTTTATTTCCCCTGGGTTCTTCCTTCTGGACTATGACTTCCCCTCTTCCCCCCTCTTTTTGTGTTTCTTGATAAGTGACTTGGTTGGTACTTGTCTCAAGGCCAGATCCGGACAGTGAGATTCTCCTGCGGCTGTTATTATTATTATTATGATTATTATTATGATTGTTATTTTTCCTCCTCTTTGGCACGGCCATTGATCAGCGGGCGATTGGCTAATAAGTGCGCAAAAGAAGGAGTGTTGTGAGTGAAGGCCATCCATCCAAGCTAAGGAGCAATAGCCAGCAAACATGAAACTTGAAGTTGGGCTCACCAGCCTTTCCTGAACGGGTCTCTGGGCTAAAAGTGTCCGCCACCTTCTTTTTGTTCTTTTCCTTTTCTAGTGTTGTTTGTGTCATTGGAGCTGTGGGCTGGTGTTGGTACCTTGAAAGGAAAAAAAGAAAAAAGGGGAGGGGGTGGGAAACTTAGCTAGGCCTAGAGTTTAGTGGGTTTATTTGAGTCTTTGTTTAAAGCTTCTAGTCACTCATTCATTCATATATGTATGTATGGTTGGGTTGTATGCAGGTACAGACATTAGATATGCACAAGAAACAGGAAACAAGAAGACACGCGAAAAAAAAAAAAAAAAAAGAAGATTTAAAAAAGCAAGTGCCCAAGTGAGATGGGGAGATGGCGTAAGAACAAATGCCTAAAACGGGTAGTTGCTGTTGTTGGAAGTATGCTTGGTACTGGTTCGCCCTTCATCCATGTCCATGTCCTCCTCTCTCTCTCTCTCTCCCTGCCTTCATTGCCTTGCACTTGCAGTGTCTGGGACGAAGAGCAGCTGTAACCATGGCCAGCCAGCCATAGCCCAAGCAAGCAATATTGTAAAGATGACAGAGGACTACAGTGTTGAAAGGGAAAATGAAGGAGGGGAGAAAGAGAGAGAGAGAGAAAGAGGGCAGGCAGCTTTCTTAGATTTGCCCGCTTCCAAAATGCACTCTTGCCTCATGCACCCCGTCGTTACTGCATTGAAACGAATCCCGCGCATGTAGTTCTTACCTTGCTTGCACTGATCTATTGGCTCATGTGTTTGGCGTTGCTGCTGCGAAGGTTGTAACTACCTTTTGTTTTTGTTTTTATGGCAGTTGCCTTTTTCAGATTTTGCCTCTTTTTTTTTTTTTTCTTTTTTTTTCTCTTTTTTTTTTCTTTTTTTTCGTTCTTTCTGTTCCTGTCAAGGCCAGCTGCTTCTTCTCTTGCCTGGTGTTTTCTTTGTTATCTAGAGCAAAAGCTTCAAAGACGAGCCCTTTTCTCTTTTAATTTATCTTTCCTCCCGCTTCTTGAGGCTCGTTTTCTAGTCTTATGGCCTTCTCGCTACTCTGACATTCCCGCCAATTGTGCCATCCATACCCGGCTTTCTCCCTCTAAATCTTCATCATTGCTTTGGTTTCCTTTTTTTTTTTCTTTTTTTTTTTTTTCTTTTTTTTTTCCCTCCTCCTTCGTCATCATCTCTTGGGGCTTCTTCTTCTTCTTCTTCTTCTTCGCTTTTCTTTCCTTACCCCTCTGGGAAATAGACTTTGCTAGGCTTTGCTGTGCTTTGCCGTGCTTTGCTTGACTTCTCTGTTCATACACCATCCACTATCAATAGCCCCTTGGCCGCCCCTTTCCCCTCACTTTAGGCTCTATTATTGCTTGCGATCAGCTGTTCAACATAACAATAACTTCTTTCTTCTTTCTTTTGTTTTTATGCCATCTACGAAAGGCAGCCAACGCGACACCCTACTATTACCATTTTATCTCTAAAGCTGCCCCTCCACGATCAACGACACAAACTTTCAACGATAGCCATTTACTGCTGCTACGAACTTTCATTTGATACGATCCCCATTCAACGAGCGACGAACCAACCCTTTTATATTCTCACTTGACCCTTTCCCTTGCGTTTGTCACTCTGAAGGATATTGCGACCTATTCCGCAACCAACTGTTCGACAAACTTCGCTTGGTGTGGTCGAATGCTTCCGGTCTCTCCCTGTTTCCTTTTACTTTCGTCATTGCGTGTATTTTCTGCGTCTGGATCTTATACGTAATCGGACTGCTCGCCTGCCTTTGATTGTACTTCCTGTCCTGCCCTCATACGCCCATAATGACCATACCCCTTACGCTTGCTACCGAATCTAGCCTAAATATTGCTTCTTCCAATTCTGCGACTCCTGCTTCTTCGACCGAGCTTTTATCACCGTCTCCTTCGAATCTGACCACTTCATCCACTCCATCTACTACTATTCTCCCTTGCAAGCGTCCCTTTGGCTCTGGCTCTGTATCAGCTTCCTCCCTCGATATGGCCATAACCGACAGCTTAACTGAGGCACAGAGCACTGCTTCTGTCTCTCCTAACAACGAAAATCACACCCATCTTCAGTCTCAGTCCCATGCTTCCCAGCCCCGTCCCGACCATCGCATGTCCCGTGTCATGTCCGGCACTGAACTGTCTCCACTAAAGCTGCTTGGCGGAGGCGATGTTCGAAGCCCCTCAGCCTGCTCTACTGGCTCTGCTGGCTCTGGCTCTGGTGACAACAACTTCCGTACTAGCATCAGCTCTAACCATCCCATTTCCCCCTCGGAAAAGACGGTTCGCAGTCCTCGCAAATTCCCCGAAAAACGCTTCCCTGTTCGTGTCACCAGCCCGTCTTCTCAGACCCGCACCAGAGCTGGGAGCGAGGCTACCACAGCCCATTCTATGTCTCCAGATAGACCGACACTGAGCATCGGAGAGGCTCTTCTTGACAACGGAAACCTAGCCAAGGCCATCCAGATCTTTGAAGACGAGGACAAGGCCATGACTACCCCTCCTGCCAGCCTAAATAGTGCTACCGGTGGCGTAGCTAACGGGCTTAATCACGACCATGATGCCATCATGGAAGATGACGAGTCTACTGTCGCCAATGATAATGACATGAGCAATTACAGCAATTTTTCTGCCATCCGCCTAGGCCAAAGCCCCGATATCCAGGACCAAGCCGCCGCTGCTAGAGCACGTGGCTCGTCGCCCATGCACCAACCTACTTCCTCTGGTGGTAACACTACAAATCTACTAATGGACTTCACGGATAATCTTCGCCACCCTCATGGTAGTTTGAACAAAACTCCTTCTCGCCGTCCTGTCTCTATGATGCCCTCCACATCGTCTGACTACAGCCAGCCTAGCAATGCTTATCCTCCCACTGCTACCCCTGGTCGCCAGGGGGGTAATTTACTTGATTTTGACATTCCCCCAATGCCCACCCCGCGCAGTATTCCTAGCGTAACGCCCCGAGAGCTAGAATCGCTCAAGTCGCAGTTTTTGTCCGAGATTAGCAGTCTCAAGGCATCACTACTAGGCAAAGAGGCCGAGGTTCAATCTCTCAAAGCGGCTGTAGGTGATGCCGAGAAGCGTGTTGGCGAGAGCATGGAGCAGATGCGTGAGGAGCGCACAATGCGTGAGACCCTTGCTGTTGAAAAAGAAGGATGGGAGCACCGTGGGCGTGAACTTGAAACCGTTTTGCGCAAGCTTCGCGAGGATTACGCTACTACCCATCGCGAACGCGAGGAGTTCGAGTCGAAACTCAATGAAAGCGAGGGTCGGCGTGAAATGGCCGAAATGATGGCCCAGGAAGCCGAAAGCAAAATGGCTGGCATGCGTGCCGGCCAACAACAGTTACAGGCCGCCGCTGCACAGGCTACAGCCCCCGGGGCACCTAAAGGAATTGCCTCTCGGTCCCCCGCAGCAGCAACTGCGCGCGAGGTTGAGGTTGCTGTTGAAAGAGTAGCTCGTGAACTACACACCTTGTACAAGGGCAAGCATGAGACCAAGGTTGCCGCATTGAAAAAGAGCTACGAAGTGCGATGGGAGAAAAAGGTGGCTGACTTGGAGACCAAGGTCATGGAACTTGAGCAGGAAAATGACCGTCTCCGTGGTAGCCACCACGACCAAACCCCCAAGGTTGACCCCGCGCAAGTCCAGGCTGAGGAAGAGCGTAGAGCGCAGGCCGCCCATGACCAAGCTACTCTCCGCCAACTTGAGGCCGAGGTTGACAAGTTGGAGGCTGTGCTTCGCGAAGTTTCTCGTGACAATGGCGACTTGCGCCAGATGCTTGAGCAGGAGCGTATCGAGAAGGGCGAGCTTGTGCAGCTAGCTGAAGAGATGATGGCCATGCAGGCTTCAATGCCGGCTCTTCAGCAGCAACAACAACAACAACAACAACATGGCCACCAGGATCGTCACGAACAAGTGTCACGAACACCTGCTAGACCCCCCGCCCGATCCCCCGCGCGCTCTTCAACTGGAAACATTACGGCTCCAAGGCCTCCCTCTGCAGCTTCAGCCTCCTCAACCGGCTCTGGTGGAAATGGCTCGTCTTCCGCAAATCTGCGAACACCCGCTAAGCCTCGCCCTATGAGCATGATAGCTACAAGCAGCATGTCGCGGCCGAGTGGTTTGCGTGCTCCAGGCATAGCGGGCAGGGGAGGAGTGGCGGAGCGTGGTAAGCCTGGTGGTGCAATCATGCCCCGCCCTGGTGCTACCCGGTCAAGTATGATGCCAGCAATGCCGGGCCAGCGCCGTGTTGGATAAAGTCTGCCCACGATGCGTTGTTGGTCTCTCTACGGATCCTTTGTCTTCTTAGACACTTGGACTGTTGCTTTGCCAAACTGCATGAAAGGGAGGAGTACTGGTGTTGCTTCGTATCAGGATGTGCTGCCTTTTCCCTCTCTCCAATATTCTAACGAGCAGCGTTATTTTCGCTCTTGACATCTTTACTGGGTAGGTGAAATTACTATTGGAGGGGCAGGTTTATTGGCATTGGAGTTTTTCTTTTGTTCTCGTTTTGTTTGTTTCCGTGGCTTTGTTTTTATCGTGGCTCCATTGCGACGTTTCCCTCATGTATTCTTTTTTTCTTTCCCTACATTTATTTTTCTAATGGTGGGGTTTAGGTTTTAGATCCCGTCGTTTTTATTTTTATTCTATCTGCTCTTCACTTTCTCTACACTAATGGTGTTTGTTGTCGACTCTCCTGTCTTTCACTCTCGACATATATGCTAGAGGCACCAAGCCCCATCATGTTCACAAGACCTTAAAACGGCATTTTCTGGTGGAGGAATTGCTTCTTACCTTCGCCATCGCCGTACATGCTTGCTACATGGCCACCTCCACGAACCTTGTACTTGTAAATGGTCAAGCCTTCCAGGCCAACGGGACCTCTGCTGTGAATCTTGTTTGTGCTAATGCCAACTTCGGTACCAAACCCGTATCTCATGCCATCGGCCATGCGTGATGATGCATTCCAGTAAGCACCAGCAGAGTCAACACCAGCCATAAAGCGCTCGGCTACTGCTCCATCCTGGGTGACGATAACGTCAGTGTGGTGTGAGCCGTGCTCATTTATGTGAAGCACGGCAGCATCAACGTCTGGTACGGCCTTAACGGCAATAGTCAGGGCTAGGAACTCGGTCCGGAAGTCAACCTCGGTGGCATCCTCAACAGAAATCTCGGGGGCTGCAGCGGCTAGGGCAGCCTTGGTCGCCGTGTCGCACTTGAGCGTAACGCCGTGGGCAACTAGGTCGCGGGCTACGGCTGGGAACAATGTGTCTAGCGCGCTTTCCTGTACCAGAAGTGTCTCTAGTGAGTTGCAGGCAGCAGGATAGTTTGTCTTGGAGTCGGTGATAACAGGCACGGCAATAGCTGGGTCGGCATCGGCCGCAAGATACAACGCACAGATGCCATCAGCATGGCCCAGAACGGGTATCTTGGTATTGCTTTTGATATAGCGCACGAGCTCGTTGGAGCCCCGCGGGATGACCAGGTCAATGTAGCGATCGAACTCGAGCAGCTGTGGGATGATGTCACGTGTAGTGACGAGCTGTACAGCATCGTTGGGTACCGAAGCCGAGGCGGTCAATGCGGCAGAGATGACACTAGAGATAGCTACGAACGACTCGGTCGACTCCTTGCCACCCTTTAGAATGGCAGCATTACCAGACTTGATGGCCAGCGACGTAATGTTGGCAATTACTTCGGGCCGAGCCTCAAAGATGATGAGGAGCACACCGATAGGGCAGGATACGCGCTCCAAGACCAGGCCATCGTCGAGCTTCGTGCGCAGAGAGATTTTGCCGACTACACAAAAGAAGCAAGAGAACCATGAGTCAGCAACGCAACAAAGGTTCGAGGGCAAAGGGTCCCGGGTGGCGGACCAGAGGGGACCAGACTATCAGCAACTTACTAGGATCTTCTAAATTACGTACGTCCAGAATGCCCTTCAGCATGTCCTCGAACTTCCCCTTCTTTCCTAGATCCAGGCGAGACACCAGACTCGCACTCAGCTTGCCTTCCCGTGCGGCGGCCTGCGCATTTTCTAGGTCGCGAGCGTTGGCGGCGAGAATGGCATCCTTGGCATCGAGTAGATGGTCGTGAATGAGGGTCAGAGCATCATTGCGGGCGCTGACGGGCAGCGTAGCGAGGGTCAACGATGCCTTTCTAGCAGCCTGTACGGCTTGCAGGGGATGAGCGTTGGTCAAGGACATAATAGCGATGAACTTTGTTGGGTGTTGATAGGGGTTGTTGAATTAGGGTTTGGCCTTTTCGTTGGTGTTGAAAAAGCAAGGCAAGTATTTACAAGCCTTTTTTTGTGTGCCGATAAGAAAAAAAAAAGGAATTGAAAAAGGGAAAAACAAAAGAAAAGAAAATTGACTCAAAGACAGCGGAAAGTCGCAAGTATCGAGCAAAATTGGCGCTTTTGTATATCTACGGTTTTTTTTTTTCTTTTTTTTTTTTTTTTTTTTCAGAGGCTATCAAGTTGCCGAAGAAAAGTAAACGGACTGGACTGGCTTGGGCCAAGTTCGGTGAGGTGTCTCCGTACCATGGGGCACAGGCACAATCACTAGAGCTCAATGATCGCTTAGTCATCAGGAGATATTTTCTCGGGGTGGCTCCACCCACACTGTGTGTGCTCCATTTGTAGTACAACAGCGATAAAGTGTCGAGTGTCGAAGGCCATTGTTTGGCCTGTTCGAGATGCTTATGTGCTAGCATATAGCGCGCGCTTTGGGTATGTTGTGGCGTGTCTAGAGGATAACATGAGCGGCTTTCTTTGCCTCTTGTGATATTTTCAGATTTGCTTGCATGTAATTATGAGGGCTGCTGCGTCAATGATCAATGCCTCTCGCACCATAAATGTGCATCCATTCTGAATCTGCGAATCTGTCTCAAGGCATAGTTGATCAAAAAAGCCCGCTTATACTATGCATATTGTCGCCTCCTTCCTCTTATTCATGATCCGTATAACTTTACCAGCGCATCAACGGCAATGTTACCTCCACTGAACACCAACCCGATGTCCCAGCCGTCTTCGCCACCTTCCTGCTCAACCAACGATCTGTATTCTTCGTTCCACAGTGCTACGGCTAGAGGCACCACGCCACTCGGCTCAACAACCATTTTCATACGCTCTAGTACCAGCTTGAGTGTTTTCTTGATCTCTTCCTCAGTAACTGCAAAAATCTGTTTGACGAGTCTTCGTTCGTACATAATGCCCCATGGCAGCACGCCGACTGGGGCCCGCAGGCCATCGGCGATCGTTAGACTCGACACCTGGGCTATGCGCTCGCCTGTTATGTAGCTGCGGCGGGTCTCATCAGCGCCTTCAAACGAGGGCTCGGCTCCAAACACGGCAGTTCCTGTTCCTTCGGCGCTGAGCGCAATGCCACTAAGTAAGCCCCCGCCACTGACGGGGGCCATTATGGCGTCTAGGCGGGTCTTTCCGGGCGGAGGGAATCTACCAGCATGGGGGAGAGCTGGTTCGGGTGTAGTAGGAGAGTTCTGCATGGATCCGCGTGCAGCTGCCTCTGCAATCATTTCGGAAGCTTGGGCCTGCAGCTCTAGCCCGACAGTCCCCTGGCCAAGAATAATATCCGGGTGGTCATAGGGTGGAACTAGGCGAGCCCCTGTCTTTTCAATCACTTCGGCGGCAAGTTGTTCCCGCTCGGGGGCTGTTGGCCCGCTAAAATACACACTTGCACCGTAGCCCTTGGTAGCTGCAATCTTGGATGCCGGCGAAATAGACGGCATGACGACATGGGCTGGTATGCCGCTTTCGCGTGCTGCGAGAGCAAGTGCCTGTGCATGGTTACCTGATAAAGTACCTCAGTTAGTGTCATTGGACGGCATGGCATGGCCCGTATGGAATCCGGTCTCCAATACATGCCTGAGCTATGTGTAGCAACACCCTTGGAAAAACCGCCGCCCTCCTTCCAGCCAGGCTCACGCTTCAGCTTTTCAACAGCATGAAATGCACCACGCACTTTGAATGCCCCGACACGTTGCAGGTTTTCACACTTGAACCAGAATCGCATGATTGGCTTCGCCGGTGTCCGGCCCATCCATTCTGTGCCAGCTAGCTCGTCCTCCGTGCGTGGTGTGGAACCTAGGAGATTGATGGTACTGTTAGTTACGACGGGAGTTTGGTGGACGTGATCCTGGACCAACTCGGCGGCAGTAATAACAGAGGCCCGGGTAAGTGGGGCACAGGTCTTGAGATCAGCCATTTGACTGGGTGGTGATATCTGTATTTGTTTGGAACACTAGAAAGAGACTGGGCTGCCAACGCCTTCCGTAATGTCCTTGTTTAAGGCAAAAGAATAAGCCGTGTTCAACATGAGTGCTTATCGTGTTTGGCATCTTCTATGATCACACCATCTACCATGTAAGTCAAGCACTACCAGCCTAACCCTAACTGAGAACCGCTAATCTTATCTTATCTTATCTTGTATGACCGCATATAATTATGTAAGCCTCAAAGGATCCCCACGAAATCCAACAAAAACTTGCTCCAAGCTTAGTCTTGCAGATGCTCACCCGTAGCCAATCAATGTAGCTCTAAATTTTGTGTGTGTAACCATGGAAATCCACAAAAAAAACAAAAAAGGTATTCACATGTCTCTAGGCTGGTGTCTTTGTCGTGACATGATACACAGCTTAAAGACCGGCATTGAACCGTCTCATAACTAGCATGAAACAAGGTATTATGGGCAAAAGTGTTTTTAAAAGCCAAAACCAAAAAGGGTCGATAAAATGCAAATTTGGTACAAAAAGAACAGGCATGTCATGTCATGTCATGTCATTCAGCCTAGGCCGGTCCAGTCCAGTTCAGTCCCGTCCGGTCTCGTCCCGTCCGATATCCTATCCCATCAAAGACACACATATACGCGCATTCTCCTTTCTCTATGTCGTCTCCGCGATGCTGTTGCTACTCATAAGCCCAAGAATGAATAAAATTCATAAAAGCAAAAATTTCAACTTTTCTTTTCGTTGTGTTTTTAGATTTACTTCTGGTTCTCGGGGCGCAGACCACGGACAGCCTTACCGGCGCGCCAGATCTCCAGGTTGCGGATCTCCTCCAGCTCAGCCTCGTACTTCTCACGGTAGTCGGGGGCGCTGTTGTACTCCAGAGAGCGCTTGGTCTCGGAACCGTCCTTGACGGCATCGTACAGGGAGTTGAAGACGGGCTTCAGGGCATCCTTGAAGCGGGGAGTCCAGTCAATGGCACCGCGGCGGGCAGTGGTCGAGCAGGCCTCGAACATCCAGTCCATACCGTAGTTACCAATGAGGGGGTACAGAGACTGGGTAGCCTCCTCAACGGTCTCGTTGAAGGCCTCGCTGGGAGAGTGACCGCGCTCGCGCAGAACCTCGTACTGGGCGAGGAACATACCGTGGATACCACCCATCAGGCAGCCACGCTCACCGTACAGGTCAGAGCAGACCTCCTTTTCGAAGGTGGTCTTGTACAGGTAGCCGGAACCGACGGCGACACCCATGGCGACGGCCTTCTCCTCAGCCTTGCCAGTGACGTCCTGGTAGACAGCGAAAGAGGAGTTGATACCACGGCCCTCACGGAACAGAGAGCGGACAGTACGGCCGGAGCCCTTGGGGGCGACAAGGATGACATCGATGTTCTTGGGGACATCGACCTTGGTCAGGTCCTTGAAGACAGGGGAGAAACCGTGGGAGAAGTACAGGGTCTAAAAGATGGAAACGAGATTGTCATTAGTTTGGATTGCTAGAAGAACAGACGTGCAAAAAAAGCGAGACTTGGTCTTACCTTGCCCTCGACCAGCTGGGGCTTGATGGCGGGCCAGGTCTCGGACTGGGCAGCATCGGACAGCAGGTTCATGACAATGGTACCACGGGTGATGGCCTCATCAACCTCGAACAGGTTCTTGCCGGGGACCCAGCCATCCTGGATAGCATCGGTCCAGGACTTGCCGTTCTTGCGGACACCAACAATAACGTTGAGGCCATTGTCACGCAGGTTGAGACCCTGGCCGTGGCCCTGGGAGCCGTAGCCGATCAGAGCGAAGGTGTCGTTCTTGAAGTACTCCTATAGCGACGGGAAACAGCCTTGGTTAGTCGAATTGGTCTAGAGATGCGATGCGATGATGGGCGAAAAGAAAAGTTGATATTAAACTCACAAGAAGCTTAGCCTGGGGCCAGTCGGCACGCTCTGCAAACAACAAAAAAAGCAAAGTTAGTATTTTAATACCAATTAGTTAGAGCATAAAAATCGAACGATTAGTAGCCTAAGCATCAAATTTTCTAGCGTGAAGCGGTAGCGGTGGATAAAATGAAGCAGAGCAAGACAGCAGACAGCAGACAAAGGACATACCGTGAACCTCCTCAGAGACACCAGCAAAGTCAATGGTCTTGACACCACGAACCTGCTGCGAAGGGCCAGAGACAGCAGCCTTGACGGCAGTGCGAGCAATAGAACGGGCAGCAATGAAGGTGCGCTGCTGAACGGCAGGAACGGCCGCAATCTGGCGGGCGGCGCGCAGAGATCTAGAGAAAGTTCGGGAGGCCATTTTGAAAGTGTTGACTTTTGGTGATGGATCAAAGGAAAAAAAAAAAAAAAAAGTCAAGAGAAGCAAGAAGAGGACACAAGAAAAAAAAAAGAGAAAAAGGACACAAAGGGAGGAAAAAAAAATCCAATGGGAAGGAACAGCGAAAAGAAAATTAAAAGAGAATTCACTTCACGAAAAAGGAAAGGAAAACGGAAGGAACGCAGACTATTATTACGGCGTCTCTCCTTCCTTTTCTTAAGCTCTTGCCACTTTTTTCGTTGTTGCCTTTTTTTTTCTCTGCCTCTTTCTGGGGTTGAAATCTTTTTTATTCTTCGCACCGACATCGGTGGCACCGTAGCTTTTTTGTGGATCGCTAGTGACGATGACCTGGGCTGACTGAACTCATTCTTAGGACCTGTACGGAGATTGCGTTTCCATATCTTGGGATTCGGCCTATCTACTGGCTATAGCTTCAACTCTAGATGTTGTATTGCCATCTTATGACTTGTACAGCAACGCTGGCGCTGATGAAATACTCATCTTACGCCCATAGTCGATATCCAACCAACATCAGCCCATCAACCTGTATTGCATCCATCCTACGCTATGGATAGCATTGATTGCACTGCAACGCAATTTCAATAGCCGTCTTACAGGCCTACTACCTCTATCACATGACTCACGACTCACTCTCTGAGTTTGATTATGACTCTAGCTCAAAGAACCAATAACCAAATACTTGCCCAATTCTTAGTTCTTAACTGAGTCACTGTATTTGCATCAGGCCATTTAGGGAACATGACAACAATAGGTCGATCCGGGACAAAGTCTTCGGCCACGGCGCTGAGCATCAACAGGGCAGGCATGCCATGGTGGGGCTATGAATTTGCTAGAAGGCGTACTTGACAGGTCATGGCAGCTGGCGGCAGCTGACAGCTTATGCGGCTGTGATAGTCCTCAGTATACCCGGTTTTACCAAGATCACCTGGGGTGATGGCGCAGTTGGGAGCGCGTTAGACTGAAGCTTCAAACTTCGGCCGTACTCAATCAAAGATTAAGTAATCTAAAGGTCACTGGTTCGATCCCGGTTCACCCCACTAAATTTACATTTTTGATGGTTAAAATGGACTCTATTCGTCAATTGTGGTACCGCAGTTGATGATGATGGCTGCTTTTTTTTTATATCGCCACTAGGGCGGTGGAGTGAGCCCCACATACAACATCAAGCCTCCGTTAAGCCTTTATCAAATTTCATCGTCAAATTCGTTTCATGGGCGAATCTTACCAGCCATATTAGAAGCATAACCAAATCGATACTACCGCTCTCCATTATTAACCATCAAGATGTTGCCTACACCGGACACTTCTCATGTACCAATTGAAAGAGTTTACGAACCCGCCGAGGACTCGTTTCTTTTGCTAGATACGCTCTCCGCGCCAAGTGAAACATCATGGCTAGCCTCACATTTCCCAGCCAACTCGCCAACACCTCTTGTTCTGGAGCTCGGGTCAGGTTCTGGAGTTGTCTTGGCCTTTGTAACGGCTCACGCACAGCTTATCTTTGGCCATGCCAACATCCTTACGGCATCGGCTGACATCAATCCCCATGCGTGCCTATCGACAGTGACAACAGTCAGCAAAGCCTGCACAGAGCATAAAAAAAGCGCCGGATCTTATATGTGTGCAACTAATGCAGACTTGTTTGGCCCTTGGCGTAGTGGAATGGTCGACATGTTGGTGTTCAATCCGCCGTACGTGCCTACTCCAGAGATGCCGAGCAAGCCAATGACGTCCAAGACGGACACAGAGATAGCCAAAGACACACACGCCCAATTTGAAAGAGACGAGTACTTCCTGGCTTTGGCTTATGCGGGTGGGAAGGACGGCATGGAGACTACGGACAAGGTTCTAGATGCTCTTCCGGATGTGCTTTCGGAGCGAGGTGTTGCTTACATATTGCTATGCAGACAGAACCAGCCAGACCAGGTCAAGGACCGGATAAAGTCCCTGGGCTCTGAATGGAGGGTTGAGACTGTGGGAACAAGTGGCAAGACGGCGGGCTGGGAAAAGCTGCAAATAGTGAGGGCTTGGAGGGAATGACAACATTGTTTGTATCCATTGGCTCTAAGTTGTATAGACATGTAATAAATAAGCCTAGTACAAGCAAAGAGCCCGTATACGACATGACGAGGGGGCTATGGACAGTAGATTCAAAAGAGTCGTATTTCTATGACGAAGCTCTCGGCATTTTCGCTTCATTTTCTTTTTTCCATGTCTGGTTAAAGCCCTAACATTAGGGAGACTGGGCAATGTTGAAGCTTTTTTTTTTTGGAAAAAAAAAGAAAAAAAAAAGAGTAAAATCAAAAGCAAGAAACAAGTCAATGAGAAACAATAAAAAGAACGCAAAAGAAGCAATATCCAAAGCTAAAGAATAGAAGATATGGTCAGAATATGAAACGAAACAGAACAAAAAAAACGATCTCAAAATGAACTTCTTTACCACGTCTGTCTTCCTTCCCATTGATTGTTTAGAAACTCGTACTTGTGGGAGAGAAGGGCTTCCCTCTTTTCGTTCATGGAAGGGAAGTGGGAATGGAGGAACGACGAGACAGTTTGCTTCCCATGCTTTCTGCACCGACTTCTTCTCGGTACTATGCGGCGTCGTGGTCCCAGCGCCAGAGCCTGCAAGGGCCATGTTATCTGCTCTTCCCCCCCCCCCCCCCTGGCACAGCAATCCCGATGAAGAGCACATGCTAGAGCCTGACAGTTCGATATAGCCGCCTATTTTCTCTTTGAATCCCCCTTCAATGCCAGGCCAAACGCCGCAGCCTCCTCTTACATGCGACCACGGCCTCCTCTCCCGCGGCCTCCCCGCCCTCTACCGCCGCGGCCGCCACGCGGAGCGCCGCGACCTCCACGGTCAGCCTCCTTCCGTGCCTTGTTCTTGGGCTTAGGCGCATCGTCGATCAGAAGGGTGTCTAGAGGCAGAGAGTCGGGCAGCAGGAAATAGCGAATCGTTGAGCCACGAATGTTCATCGAGTCAAGCGATAGGGGCTCTTGGCCGCTAATTGTCATCCGGACATTGCGCATTGCCGTGTTCATCTGTGGCGATACGGAGGTAATGGTGCCGTGCACAATGGTACCTTTGAGACAGCACACAAGTGTTAGCAGATGGCTAGTAGTTTGGCCTGCTTGATATCCAAGCTGTTATTCATTCAAAGGGCACCCAGGGACATACCGTTTTTGAGCTCGACTGTTACCGTCTCATTCTGGCACTTCATCAAAAATCTGAAATGGTGGTTAGCAATGCAATTCCCCCTCACAAGTCCTGCCTTCTCCACGCCCTCCCTCTCTCTCTCTCTCTCTCTCTCTTTCGTCCACGACTAAGACACGGGCTCACTGACGTACCTGACTAGCTTCATATTGGCAAATGTGTGTCCCAACGGATCGTCAAGGTATCTGAGGACTACAGAAAAGAGCTGCGCGCCGGTACTGCAACAAGATGTGCTAGCAAAAAAAGCCCGTTTTATTGTGGGTTGATCGTGATGTCTTTTTTTGTGGTTTGCAAAAAAAAAAAAAACCTAAATAAAAAAAAAAGAGTTAAGCCTTGCCAAGTCTTGTAAGAAAACTAAAAGCAAAGGAAATCTCGAATTAGTTCGTCAGTGTAGCAAAGGCCACAAGATAACAACCAGACCGTCTCAAGTGGATAAAAGCTCTGTTGGCCTGGAAAATGAAGCTCAAGGCTGAAGAAATTTGAGACTCCTACTACTTTCTCGCAGCTCTGCCTCGCAGCCCCACAATTAACAACAAGTCACGTGATAAGCTATTTGTGATGCTCAACCTGTTTCAACTTTAGCTTTAGCAGCATTAGCTAAATCGGATAGTTTAGCAATGCTGTGAATAATCCTTCATTTATTGATGCTACTCTGCTAAGGATAATTACGTGAAATTATGTAGAAGTTCATTTCCTACAGGGAGGTCGCAGACTTCAATCCGACGGTACAAGTGTGTCCGTCTGCCTTCCCATTACTTGCTGCTTGGCGGCAATGTAAATAAATCTTGCACAGGGCCCCAGCTTGGCAGCTCTTCTCCGGTGGCAGATATCTTGACCTCAGCTTTGGCAATTTTGATTACTAGCCCCGGGACTTTATCAGGCTCAATTGCCTCTGTACTGTCCTTGGCTACGCGGACGTGGAGATTCTTTTGTAGGAATGGAAGCACGTTTTGTTGGTCCAGGCTCAGAACCCAGCCCATTGAGATTATCTTTAAAAGGGCAGATGTAAGAGGAACTGTGCCCACGACCTGGTTCTTGGGATTGCCCATACCCAACATGGCAAAAACACTGACACTTCCTACCAGATTGCGAGCGGAACCCCATTGATGGACGTTTTCAGGAGGGGGTCCCAGGAAGAAGTGGATTGCAAAAGTTGACTCGAGTGCTCTGTTGGGTACGTTGACGTTAACAAGCCATTCATAATACTTGTCGCCATTCATGATGGCCTCGGCAGGGGGATCGGGAATCAAAGAGTGCCGCGAAAAGTCAGGAGCAGTATCCAGGGTTTTGCCCTCCTGAACTCTGAACTTGGTTCGCCAGCGACGGGGGTCGGCGCCTGTGTCTCTGCGTTGCTTGGCATTGATTATGCCACCAACGCCGGCGTGGCCGTACTTGGTTACTATGGCAGAGACCAGGGTCTTGCGAGACATTGAGGCGCTACTGGTATTAAGAGGGAAACCAAGAGTATCCTCGTAGACATAGCCAAAAACCCGAGTGTCTCTAGCCATGTTGGACGTCCAGAAGTTTCCTTCAGCATCCGAATAGAAGGGCGTCAAGGGCGTATTAGCATCTACCATGTCTCCAACCTCAGTTGTGTAGCTGTTTTCGCCGGCGGGGTACTGTGTGATCCACTCGTCGGGATACATGGTCTGCCAGATGGCAGTGAGACGGTCTACATTAGTGTGGTGGAGAAAGAAGATTGGATCAAATGCTGAGAAAGGGATGTAGTACAGGTGACCTCTACCACCTGTGGATACGTGGATGACATCGTGGATAGCCTCGATAGACTCATGCGGGCGGCCTTCGGTGGAGTTAAAAACCTTGCTGCTGAATGCATGGTATCCTTCGTTCCGGGAAAGGAGAGTGAAAATGCGTTGCTGGAGCGAGTTTGTCTGAGCATCAAGCTCTTTGGCGGCGAGAGTGTTTTGGGACACGGCATCGGCATTATTGGATGTGGGATAGCGTTGTGTTGACCTCCAAGATTGGAACTATAGGGCTAGTTAGACACTTTGAGGGAAGCAGGGCTAGGGGGACCTTTCTTGCGGGTCTGCCGCTGTGCGGCTGGTGTATACTCACTCCGACGTAGTGGAAGGACGAAGTGTCTAGGGGGTTGAAGCGGTAGCTGTACAGCGGATTGGCAATGTACTGTGTTCCAGCAGGACCATTAACCTTAATGCCGGAGGTGGTAAACTCGGGGATGAAAATACTTTCGTCATCTGGAGGATCCAAAGCCCAGTCCCAGTAGGGCATGCGCCACGTCTTGGCAGCTTGTATATAAGAGTTGCGCTCGGTCTCGTTAGGATACCAGGTAGCAATTTCTTGTGCGTATGTATAGAGAGATTTCTGCAAGTTACAACAGAGAGACATTAGCTTGACATGCCGCACGGGAGACATTTACACAGAAACCGCTAACCTCAAAAAGGGCAAGATAGGGGCGGTGCCAGGTCGGGAAGAGAACTGAGGCATGTGTGCAATAACCCGTGTTTTTGGTTTGCTTGCTTTTAGGCTCAACACCGTTCCACGACTGGAAGGGAATGCCATGAATGCCTAAGAGGGAACGCAACTATGTTAGAACGGATTGGCCGGTAGATTGGGGAAACAGCAGCAGGTCTCACCGGCAAGCTGGTAGTAGGATAGAGGATCATCCTGGTCTGTGTACTGAAGCATGCTTAGGGCCAGGAGGTAGAGGTTCCATCCGTATTTGTCATTTCGAAGCTGGCGAATCTCGGGCCGAACAGGGGGCTCGACGTTATCGGGGACCGGGATGCCCTCCACAAAGATCGGGCCATCGGTAGCGCGTTTTTGGATTTTGTGGTAAGGGTCAAAGCCGTAGTTGTAAGGTCCGGTGTTAGAAGGACTAGTCGAAGCTGGCTGTGATGACACTAGCGGTACGATGAAGGCCACAAAGGTAGCAACAATAGAGAAACGAGTCATGGATGCTTGATATTAATGGAGAATAACAATAAAGTATAGCGAAAACGAGCGTGTCTGGGCTTTTCTTTGAGTCTGGAAGAGCAGCATAAAGAAAAAGACAGACAACCCGAACACTAAAAAAAAAAAGTAAAATCAGGGCCTAAATGGGTTGATAGGACGGGAGAGAAGGAGAGAAAGAAAAAAGAAAAAAAAAAGAAAGAAAGAAAGAAAGATGTTGATAGTGGGAAGCGTGAAAGAATGCAAGAGACTTTAATAGGCACAAAGAAAACAAAGGGTTGTAGTAGGAAGCAGGTGTGCTGGCAAGGAAGGAGCGATGTCATGTAGCAGCAGTTACTTGTTTGTAAATTTGCAATTAAGGCAAGTTCGAACAGGCCACCATGAGGCAGATAACAAACAGAGGGAGGGAAAAAAACGGCAATTACTCCGTGGATGTCATCACTCGAGAAGGCCACGTGGGGTTGAGCTGCGCGGCGAGATATTGGGTCTGAGGATGCGGCAGTACATGTGCAGTGGTCTCTGTAGTGGCCCTTGTAACAGTCTCTACAACAACAACAACAACGTTGGCTATGGCCTCCATGGCACGACTAGGCCTAGACTAGACTATCCCACGCATCCCATCCGAGTTTTTTTACCCGAATGTTGAGATTATCGAGTGCACCCCTGTGTAATGTGGGCGTGGCTCTGCATACAATCGGGGTGTCTTGTGCCTGAAACCTGCTTCTTATATTGCTAGAACAAGGCCTAGGTTGGCCGAGAACAGCGCCTGTTGCAGACTTCTGGCATCGGTCAGACCTCTAAAACAATTGTTTAGTGCTGCATACGCCCATACGTGCTTCTCTGTACTACATGATAATTAAACAGCTTCTCTTTAGCTCTCGGAATAGACGGTGACTTTCTTCCAGCCCATCCCACACATAGCGTAGCAAAGGACTATTGCTTGTCTATCCCTGTGTAACACAAAGGAGCCCTCGTACTTTTCTCTGTGCGACGCTAGGAAATGTCTGTGTAACCAAGTTATAATTCCGCGAATGTCCGAAGCGAACCCAGAAAAAGGCTTGATTACAGCCTCCAAGGTGCACAGAATATACTTTTTTTTTTCATGAAAGCTTAAAGGCAGTGGGATCATGATAGGATTACTCAACAGACGTCAAAAAGTCTTCTGTCAGGGGCTCCGCCCTGTTGATATGCCCAGGCCATAAGACAGGCGGCGGTGGCTTGATTAGTGAGTGACACAATGGCAAACTCATCAATCGCCTCCCCCCCCCCCCCCAAGAAGACACACGCTTGGCTCTTGGGAAATGTCCTCGCAAAACCATGTGATTGATATTCATACAACATCCATCCAACACTGTTTCGTTTTACCGAGCAACGTAATTGCAATACCGCCGGTGCGAACCGGCAAGTCAGACATGTTAAACCACTGAAGATTAGAAAAAGAGGTGTAGCCTCCTGATCTAGTAATCGCAGTGCAATCCACGCTGGAGCTGACGTCTGTATAATATCATTTTTCCTGTGCATAACTTCAGAGAGTACCGCATCAGCTTTCGGGTGCATGCAGCATGGCCGAGGTCACATAAATGTTGACACGCGTTTCTTGGGGAAAGGAAGGCAAACGAAGAAGGGTGTTGGTTGCTCTTTTACAGCAACAATAAAGCAGAGTTGACGACTGAAAGTGGCACATATCGAACACGCAATGAAGACAAAAACTAGCCCTAACTAAAGCAAAGCAAAAACCAAACAAAATCCCAAACGCACATTACAACTCCCAAATGCCTTTTTTTTATGCGACACCGCCAACAAAACAATAATTTCCAATAGAGGAACGAACTACGCTGATCCCAGGTTCTGGCCATCCCACTTAAGCGGCTTTCTCACGCCCTTGCGTACCACATCGTCAGTGCTAGCATGATACTTGAGCTTGACACCCATGGCCGCAAGTTCCACATCAAGATAACGAAGGACTCCAGGAATGGCGACCATGGACGTGTCGTCGCCACCAATGTACTGCACACCCTGACCGTCCTCCCATGTCTCACCTTGCAACTCGTCGGCCTTGGCCTCGTCGGCACGAATCGCACACTTACGGCAACGGACTGAAGCCACTTTACGTTGCTTGGACAGGAAACGTGGCACCACAGGCTGTACCGACAGGAACGAGCCACACCTGCGGCACATCCACGCCTCAGCATAATCCGAGCAGTTGAGCAAGCGGTCCTTGAGCAAGAAGGCTGTTCCGTGGGCTAACAGCGAGTCGCGCTCCATTTCACCCACACGGATACCACCAGCACGCTTACGACCCTGCACGGGCTGGCCCGTAGTTTGCACAATGGGGCCTGTCGAACGCACCTGGTACTTATCGTTCACCATGTGACGCAGACGCTGGTAGTAAACCACTCCAATATAAATGTCGACATGCAACTCCTCGCCTGTGATACCAGAGTACATGGGTTCATTGCCATGATAATTGTAGCCAGCCTTGATCAGCTGCTCACCAAAGTAGTCGCCCGCAGTATGCATTTCGTCAAACTGGAAGGGAGTCGAGTCCTGCGCCAGACCATGCAAAGCACCGGCCTTACCTGCAAGTGACTCGACAAACATACCAATGGTCATACGAGAGGGGAAAGCATGGGGGTTGATGATAGTATCAGGTTGCATGCCCGATTCAGTAAAAGGCATGTCGACGGAAGGCCATCTTTGTGAAGCGACACCCTTTTGCCCGTGACGCGATGAGAACTTGTCACCAATTACGGGAGCACGGGGTATTCTAATCTTGATGGAGACCTGCTGCAGCGGCTCGGTTCCCGACTCGGCACCAATTAAACGCACCTGGTCAATGAAGCCAGTCTCTGAGTCCTTGTATAACTCAAAGTGCACCTGGCCATCGTGGTTAACGTAGTTCCCATTGTAATCAACCTCGATAGTGTGCCAAGCGCAGAGAACGTCGCCCTCGCGAACCATGCGGCCAACATGGGGTAGACCATCCTCATCAAGAGCCTCCAAATGCTTGTCCTTCACATAAGCGCCCTTGGGGAAACCGAACATTTTGGTGATGGAACGGGCCGTCCGGGATCTGCTGTCAGACTTGAGACTGCAGACATGGGTCTTGTAGATGGTACCGTGGCCAAAGCCCCGCTCGTGGGAAGACTTGTTTATAATCATAGCGTCGTCCATGTCATATCCAGTGTAGGAAATAACAGCAACGACCGAGTTCATGCCGTTGGGGAAATTGTCCAGGCCATAGGCGTTGTGAAGGGGAGAACGGACCACGGGCGTCTGGCCCGTCTGTATGCGATACATCTTGTGATCCGTTCTGTGGGCAATCGCAGTTCCAGGAGTACCCATGGTCTGTTTAGCCATCTGACATTGATACATATTACGAGGAGACTGGTTATGGTCGGAGAAAGGGGTCATGTTGGCCAGGATGGACAGCATGTTTGTGGGCAAGAACTCGACATGGGTCTGGCCTGACTTGATTTCCTGGTCAACACAGGCAATTGACATGTATGGCTGCTCTTGAGGGCCAACCCAGTCCTCCTTATCCAGTGGCAAGTATCTGACGGGCCGAATCATACGAGAAGCTGTCGACGACATGTAAACACCGGGGAAAGAGCCACCGTTGGACTTGGGAACATAGCCAACCTCAAGATAAAGAGGCACGTTGTGAGAGCCCTCGACCTTCCAGTGGCGGATAGAGTCAGCAATGCGCTTAGCAACGGGTAGAGACGCCCAGCCAATCATTTTGCCATCAAGCATGATAGGGACATTCTCATCACCAGCGGCGGCACTACTCTCAACAGCGCCCAGCTGATAGACCAGAGCAGGAACAGCCGAAGCATCGACGGCTTCAGTAATGATCTTGCACTTGTGTGCCATGTGACTCAATAGACCGCAAGGAGAACCATCAGGAGTATGGACGGGGCACAGAAAGCCCCAGGACTCTGGCAGAAGCTTACGCACAGCGGTAGTCTTCAGCTGGGCGAAGAAAGAACCTCTGTGAACCATGCGGAAATGGGAAATAAAACGCATAAAGTTCAGCTTCTCGGCAACAACTGTGAAGCCATTAGCCTGCTGTAGATCCAGACCAGTAGGCGAAGACAGATTTCCAGTAGACATGAAGTATTCCATGGCACGGCCGATATTGTCGTTAACCTTGCGGAAGATCTTGGAGGGGAAATCTGCCTGGAAGCCACTCGACGTAAAGTTGTTTGCGGGATTGCTGCGCAGATATTCGTTGAGAGCAAGACGCAGGCTATGTCCGATAATTTCATCCAGACGCTCCTTGATGATCTGGGCATACAAGAAGCCGCCCAGCAAGATCTCGTGGTTCTGGACAGCATCAACATTATCAGCAGCGCACTCGCCAGCGGCCATAGCATACAGCTTGCGAATCATGAGTAGCATCAGCTTAAACTTGTCGTAGTCCTGCTCCTGGGTCACATTGGTGTTGCCCAAATGGACGAGGACAACCTTGCGCAGAAACTCAGTGCCAACATCATAGTCAGACATTGTCTCGGGCACGTCAAGCACAGGGCGGAATTTTTCGCCGATGTACGCTCGCACGGAGTCTTTGGTATGGAGGTTGTAGGTCTTGAAAGTGCGCAGCAGAATCTCAACGCGATCCGTCAAGAAAGTGTTTTCGACGGCCTTGGAACCAGCCGGGCCGATAAGACCCTCAAAAATCTCGCGATCGCTGGTGTCAACAAGAGCCTTGAGTAGCATAACGACAGGCAGCAGATACTCAGCCTTGCGCCATGAGAAACGGAAAGTAACATTACCGTCGTTTAGGTAATGCAACACATTTGTCTGCGAGGTTTCGTCGGGGCGGAGCGAGCGGAAAATGATACCGTATTGGGTGTATCCCACTCCTCTGTTGGTAAAGCTGGGACGGACGACGGCAAGGGGGAAATTTCTGCGGTTGACCTGGAGAAGACGGATAAGTTTCTCGTTTCCGTTGATGATAAAGTATCCACCCATCTCCTCGGACTCTTCCTTGTGCTTGACAAGCTCAGCAGGAGACATGCCTCGTAGGTGGCATTTTCTAGACTATAAACGTATATAAGTTAGCCAGCGGCCATAAGAAAGCATTTTGAGGCGGCATCCGCAAAGGGGCAGTCTCGGGAAACGTCCCGAGCCTATTGCAGCAAGCAGAACGTGTGCGGCGTAGCAGCATACCTTAACCATGATAGGCACCAGACCCAGATCTCTCTGGAATTCGCGGGGCTCGCCATTGTTGATCTGGTACTCAAAAACAGCCGTCAAGCGACCTCTGTAGGTTGCATGACGCTCTCTGCACTCAGAAGGATATATTTCACGGTTTTTCGCAAAGGTATTAGAAGGGGGCAGAAAGCACTTTTGCATATCTACCGACTTGATTCTCACTGTCAGCTTGTTACGCGAGCCTTCAGCATTGTCGGCAAACTCCTTGTGGCCAATATCGGCAATGGCATGATCCAACAAGCTGCGGCCAGTGCTGGATCTGAAGATGGCATCAAAAGCTTCGATGTGGGGGTTGACGGCTTGTTGTAGCAGAGGGTAGGCGGAGTGGTCTGTGGGCGGGTGTCGGAATAGGTTCTCACGACGGAGAGTGTTGTACTGGTGATCCCATTCCATACTGGTGCCAGACTTTGCTGAGATATCTGAGGGGGCCATGGTCGAGGGAGCCTGAAAGAGAGCTTGGTTATCAGACCAAGACTCTCAAAAGGTGATCGAGATGTATGTATGACGGGAAAAGGACGCAGCCCACGACTTGATAGTATGAGTCCGAGAGCGTAGCGAGCATATACGAGATCGTCTCAAACGCAGTAGCAGCTCAAGCTTGTGAAATTAGGCGATCAAGGCAAACAAGAGGCGTCCAAAACCAACAGCGACTTGCAGCAAATCGGTCGGTGATGCTTATCGCAATCGCTCTTATAAATTCTAAGCACAAGAAAAAAAAAAAGCCCAAAAAAAAAAATTTCCTAAACGTCCCACACGTGATGATTATCGATAACAGTTGCTTATCTTATCGGAGCAACGCGCCACTCACCGCCTTTAAGACCCTAACACCAGTATTAACCCTACTGTTCAAGATAGTTTGAACTACAACCATTCCAACAACATGATTGAGGACCTCCAGGTTGGTCAGTTTTTATCAATATTGCAGTCAGTGCTCTAGCGAAAATTTTCTTTCTGCCTTCCGTCCTTCATCGGCTGGCTCACTCCGGTATATGTAACTGGGCTGGGTCTAGGTGCTGCATGCAATTGACAAGACTTCCACGGCTACACAACTTCACAGCCATATGGGCAGGAAATCACGTGGAACTAACGTGCTTCTATATGGGCAAGCGAGCGTCTGTCTCACACTGAAAAGCTTGCCGCACTTGTCCAAGCCAAAGGAATAGAGCAGGGCGTTGCAACGCGTCGACAAAGCCTCATTTCCGTATTTATGGTCCGCGCTGGAGCCGTTTTATTCTATACCAAACATCATCCTGCAAACCTGCCCGGAAACTTGGATAGTACTGTATCTATAAAGGCGAACAGCAGCAAGTCACAAGTCAGACGAAAAGCCAGCTCGGTAGCGGCAATGTCCCTCGCCTGTATGCATAAAATCGAGTTACAACAGATGCTGAAGCTCAATCCCACTCTCAGCCCGCTCCTCCTCTGCACTGTAAACCAGGCCGCTGCGTACTTTGGAGGGGAAGACGCTAAAAGCTTAGAGAGGCTTGCATCTCTCTAGCCAGACGGAGTTGCAACCTTTGCAGTAGCTGCTATGGTTAGGCCATGGGATTTAAACAGCATTGGCCGTTGAAGAGCGCAACTTATTAGATAGAATGACTAAGACTCAGGGCGGCTAGCCGCATACAAAAGGCATTGCTCCTCACGTCTGTATATGTCGATGGAGATATAATAGATCTGTTTGACGGGTATGGAGAAGTTCAGTTACAGATTTGTCGTAGCCTGTTCAACATTGACTCTCAGCATCTTAGACCATCCAAGCACACAAAGATACAGACATTAGAGGTAACCCCCCCAACTGCATTATCCATTTACTTTAAGACAACTCCGCCGAGACATGAAAATAGATAGTGTGAGGGGAGAAATGGGAAGGACAAGAAAAGAGGCGGGAGAAAAGCGGAGTGTAGTACGGTGTAGCCGCCAGAGATACTGTGATTGCCAATATATCGTCACTGTCACAAGCTTTCTCCTAGGGTGTGGGATTACAGTGGCTGGATGCCTGGTTCGAGAAAGTTTCCACTGGCCATTTTTATATTGCGTTGGTATTTGACGAGTTCCATATCACTCGCTGGCTTGCCAAGTCAAGATTAGTGGTGAAGCTTAGAGTCAAGTCCTATCTATTATCATGGCAGATTACGCCTCATTCGGGGGGCATGGACTTTTAGCGGCTGCTTATAGCGCTGCTTTAGAGGACCAGGCCCCTATAGCCATATTTGAGCCCACTAGCAGCCGGGACACCATGCGCTAAATGGCTCCAAGGAAGCTGTAGCTAATGTATTTCTTTTCTTGATTTTCAGGCCGCCATATCAGCCCGGCTTTCTGCCTTTCTTTTTTCTTTTCTTTTTCTTCATAACTTGTTAGATTGCAGCACTCATCCTCCTCCTCCTCCTTTCTATCCCATATATATCCATCGCCACTGCTAGTCTTTGCCCAGCAATTTCTTCATTACACCCTTGATATTCCTATACAGTCACCTGTTTACACCCACTTCACATGCCCACAACCTCTAGCCTCGCCTAAATAAAACCGCAGAGCAGCTCACTTCAGCTACAATATACAGCACTTAAAAGACTTTATCCTATAACAGCAAGCCTAAAACTAGGCCTCTTACGTGCAACAACATCCACCATGGCTAGTCTTTTCCGGCAAATGTACGAGTGGCTCATGCGAACCTTCTGGTGAGTGTTGCCTCCTGTCGTCTGGGCGCCTCAGTCTGTTGTTTTATTCTGTCAGCTAGCCAGCATCATAAGCTCTGGACTGGTGACATCACCGACATTGTCCCCATTGGCCGCCAAGTCACCTTGAGTAGTCTCCTGCGCTCTGAGCTGCAACTCAATGGTATCATGTGACATGCACTCATAGATACAGCAATACGAGTAGCAATAGCAGCAGCAACTACATCCAACTAACACTCATCTCACTGGCCAATAGGGCCACCGAAATGGACGTGACTCTTGTTGGTCTACAAAACGCGGGCAAGACTTCTCTTTTGCGCGTACTTGCGGTAAGGCACCCTGTAAGCCTTGATTTTGTGCTGATTTGTCTGCAATTTGCAGCCGATCTCTCTATTCTTGCCGGGCCCAAAACTTGGACGATTGCTGACATGTGAAAACAATTCGCAGGGCGGAGAATTCACCATAGAGTAAGTTGGCCATCTTGTTTCTGTTTTGGGGGTCAGATACAGCAAACACGTGTTTCCCTTCAACTAACACCTGCACCCTTCGTCTTCTCTTCTTCTCCGCACACAGCACAATTCCAACGGTTGGTTTCAATCTCAAAAAGCTCAAGCGAGGCCATGTCACACTTAAATGTTGGGACATCGGCGGCCAGCCTCGTTTCCGGGCCATGTGGGAGCGATATTGCCGAGACGTTAGTGCGATTGTCTACATTGTTGACATTGCCGACATGGAGCAAATGGAGCTCGCACGAAACGAGCTCCATGCATTAATGGAACAGCCGACGCTGACAGGCATCCCCCTCCTTGTTTTGGGAAACAAGTCGGATCTACCTGGCCGGATAACAGTGGACCAATTGATTGACGACATGCAGCTGAGCCGCATTAACAACCGTGAAGTCAGCTGCTATGGCATCAGCGTGAAGGAAGAGACGAATCTAAAGGCGGTTATTGAATGGCTGTTGAAGTGGTCACGGTGAGCGGCCCAGGAGAAGCGGGAAAGTGAAGAAGGAGTTGTATGGGGAGAGAAGAGGTGCATGTTTGCTTCTAGACGCTACATCCCTGGTAATACCTTCTGTTTAGTATGGGCACTCACTTACAATGGCTTGCTGTACTCACTTGCTAGTTTTTTTTTCTTTTTTTTTTTTTTTTTTCTTTTCTTTTCTGTTTTTTTTCGCTTACATACCTAATATATTGCGTCTAGAGAGAAATAGATCCTAGCAGGAGGAAGAAAACGAAAGGTCATTTGAGGCGTGTATCGAGTCGAGCAAGGCAAGCCTGTGGGCCTAGCTTTGTAGGCACCCTAGCAGCCTATAGCTCTAGTATCCCCCCCCCCTCATTACTAAGCCTAATTAAGTACCCACGTACTTGACGTACTTCATATAACGTTACACAAACAGCAAATGATAGTTTGATACATCCTTGGTTCTATTGGTGGAATGATTTATAATAAGAGCAAGAGCAAACACAAAGGAACCCCAAGTCTACAACTTCGTCTCTTCACCAAAACTGCAGTTGCTCCCATTATTATCAAATTTTTTAAGCTAGGGAAGGCACGTACGTTTTAAATTTTAACAGGAGCACCGAAGGGACCCACTCCACTTTTAACCCTGGGAACGCCAATTCCTTTAAATCAACCGGCCTAAGCTTCACCTCACTGTATCTCGCTACGGCTCTTTCAAATCACTCGTCTCCTAGCACCTTGCCGCTGTTATTCCAAGATCCCGCCTGGTTCTCGTTTGCAAAACTTGGCTAATACCAAACACCATGTATTCCCGCTTGCTTCGACCATGTTACCGGGCAACTCAGGTACAGAGACGCTCGCGCGTACAGCTACGTCCTTTCACTTTTCCAAATCGCTTAACTGCCAAGTCAATTAGCGGCGGCGCGTGGGCCAAGACCGGAAGTCCAGCCTGCTTTGACCTCCGGAGTAAGTGGCCATGTTCCGCGCACCAATTACACGCCAGGGCCTTGTGGGAACACCGCCATACAAGGCACACATCCTGCTAATACTCCTAGCTACTAGGCGATACCATGACCGCGCCAACCCAGGCCATGCTAGAAGCGATCCAGAACTGCACTCTCCAAGATGATGTAATGCAGGAGGACGCCACTACGAAAAACTTGGAACAACACTTGGCTGAGCTTACTGGCAAGGAGGCTGGCCTATTTACTTTGTCGGGCACTATGGGCAACCAGCTGGCCATGCGGGCTCTTCTGACCCAACCCCCCTATGCCGTCCTGAGCGACAGCCGATCCCACATCGTGAGGTACGAGGCAGGCAGGTACGTCAGTCGATTACCCCTCTTTCTGTCTATCCCAAAACGGGCCGTTTTTCCGACTAACCGATGCCTGGAACAGTGCGTCATCCCTTTCCGGTGCCATGATGGTCCGCGTTACGCCCTCCAACGGCATACACCTTACTCTTGAGGACATTATCCCTCATGTGACACTTGGCGACGATATCCACACTTGTCCCACGCGTGTGATTTCGCTTGAAAATACGCTCGATGGGCTCATCTTCCCTCCTTCCGAAATATCTCGAATCGCTGCATATGCCTCAGAACATTCGATCAAGCTCCATTGCGACGGTGCACGGCTCTGGGAGGCTGTTGCTGCGGGTTCTGGAACGCTTCGCGAGCTATGCGCGCCATTTGACACGGTGACTATGTGTTTCAGCAAAGGACTTGGCGCGCCTGTAGGCAGCATTCTAGTCGGCAGCGCATCAGTAATCAAACACGCACGCTGGACTCGGAAGGCTATTGGTGGCGGGGTGAGGCAGCCTGGCTTACTAACAGCAGCAGCCCGTGTGGCGGTCGATACGACGTTCGGCGTGGGACCGGGTGGGGAGGGGGGCAAGCTCAAGGCAGTCCACGAAGTTGCTCGGAAAGTGGAAAGTCTATGGGCGGGCTTTGGTGGAAAGGTTACTTGTCCAGTGCATACGAATATGGTATGGTTGGATCTCGCGGCGGCTGGGTGCTCGGATGCACGGTTTGTGGGGCTCATGGAAGCAGAGCAGTTGAAGGCGTTTGGACCGCGCCTGGTAGTGCATTATCAGGTGGTGGAGATGGCAGAACAGGTCCTTGAAAAACTTGAACGAGTCTTTAGGAAAGCCACCGATAGAAGTGAGGGTGGCCCGGACACAAGGAAGGGGCAGAAGAACATGTACAAGTCGCACTAGACTAGAGTACTTGTTGGTTGGAGAAGGGTGAAGACAACGCGACTTGAGAGTGTCATTCAATGCGTAGTTGATGCTTTGTATGTATTTGTATGTATAGTAGCATTGTCCCCCCCCCCCCCCCCAAAAAATCGTATATAGCAACCATTACCCGCACCGGAAGATACATGGTGCCCTCCAGAGGAAACTAAGTGTAAAATTAGCCTTTGGTGGCCAACCGCCGCGCGCCCGCTACGTAACACAAGACAGGGCCTTTTTTTCAACCGCACGGGGTTTTTGTGGGGGGCCATTATCGCGATTGTTCAGACAAGAGAAAATCAGGTGTTCGCCACAATTGAATCAGGCAGCTCGGCTACAAGTGAAGCCACAATTTTGCTTCTAGAACCACAAGGCAGCGCAATCGGGACTGCTCAATGACCAGAGCTTCACGGTCGGGAGGAGTTGAGGTAAAGGCCGAATGCAACTACCACAAGAAACTTGGATGTTTTCTGGTCTTGGCAGTTGCATTTTTCTCAGAGCAATGTATATCAATGTACATATACACCTCTTTTCTCATTCCGAGTACTTGTACATGTACCTTTTGCATTGCCGGCAGGAACAGGCATGATCTACGCTTTGTGGAAAAAAAAAAAAAAAAAAAAAAAAGAATATGGAGAACCGGAAACGGAAACGGAAACTGGCAAAAAGTTTACCTAGGGTAATTACCTTGTTTTTTTTTTATATCGGAAGGGCGATTGGCGGCACAAACATCACGATGGTCAGTGTGAAGTGATTCACATTAGTATAAATACAATGGCAAGAGAACCATTCTGTGGTACTCTTCTACTAAGTGAGTGCCGCCTTCTCTCATAATCCTTATCCGGTATCAATTTTCTATCATTTCAGCATTTGTCTGAGGTCTCAGTCTATCTGCTTCTGCCATCTTCTACCTTAGCCGTCTCCTTTTGTTTACGGAGCTCTTCTGCTCCCAGCTCTTTGCTTTGCCCTTGTTTCTCTTGTCCTCTTGGCCCTAGGAACATCTTATCTTTACTATGCATGCTCTAAGAGTTAGTCTGGCCCTCGCGGCTACTGCTTCGCGCGCATATGCGTTGTTCGAGGATGGAGCTGTGGTGGCTCCGTGTGATTCCTCCCTCTACTGCTACGGCGACATGCTGAAGCAGATCCAGCTTGCGCGCCCCTTCGATGACTCCAAGACCTTTGTTGACATGTAAGATCACCCCGTCCAGCCTAGGTCCCACTACCATATAGCTAACCCTTGCCCCCCTCTTGTTCCTTACATCCAGGCCGGCCCTCAAGCCGTTCAGCGAAATTCAGGACGCCTTTGATCAGCTGCCCAAGCCTCTTTCCAACAACGCCTTGCTACATGATTTCCTTCGGGAAAACTTTGGCTTGGCTGGTGGTGAGCTTCAGGCCCTCGACAAAAGCACGCTCGAAACCGACGCTACCTTTCTCGAGAAGATTGAGGACCCTGTCCTGCGCGAATTCACGCAAAAGGTCATTGACATCTGGCCCGACTTGACCCGCCAGTATGTTGGCAACACCAACTGCGACGACTGTCCCAGCAGTTTCATCCCCGTTAAAAAGCCATTCGTCATTGCCGGTGGTCGCTTTCGCGAGCCCTACTACTGGGACACCCTCTGGATCATCGAGGGCCTTTTGCGCACTGGAGGCACGTACGTGGAACTGGCCCGCAATGCCATTGAAAACTTTATGGATTTGGTGGAAGAGTACGGTTTTGTGCCCAACGGAGCCCGTATCTACTATCTAAACCGCTCTCAGCCGCCTCTTTTAGCTCTAATGGTCAAAACATATTTCGACCACACTCATGACCTCGAGTTCATGGAGAATGCCCTGCCCGTGCTGGAAAAGGAATACAACTATTGGATGGACCAACGCTCAGTGTCTATCAAGATTGGCGGCGAAGACTTTGTTCTCAACAGATACAACGTCAAAAATACTCAGCCTCGCCCCGAGTCATACTATGAAGACTATGTTGCTGCCAACAACGCTTCATACTACTCGGAGAGTGGCACTGTTTACCCCGGGACCCCGCTCAATGATTCAAATATTGCTGATCTGTACTCCAACCTTGCCTCGGGTGCGGAGTCAGGCTGGGACTACTCGTCAAGATGGTTAGCCAACCCTTCTGATGCTATTGAGGACAAGTACTTCCCTCTGCGCAGTCTGAACACCGGAAACATTATTCCCGTTGACCTCAACAGCATCATGTATGGTATTGAGAGTACAATGGCCACCTTCATGCTGAAGACCCACAACGACACGGGGTTTCGCATCTGGAATCAGCGCTCCATCAATAGATCTCTAGGAATGTACAAGCTCCTCTGGAACGAGGACATCTTTAGCTACTTTGACTACAACCTGACTTCAAACAGCCAAGTGGTTTTTGTTCCCGTTAACGGGGATGGTTCCGACAAGTACGAGGACGGAGTCAATGGGGCTCCTAAAGGTATGAAGATTCTGCGTTCTGTCTCGTCCTACTATCCTTTCTGGATGGACGCTGCTCCCACCAAAATACTCTGGAACTCCCATGCTGTCAAGAAGGCATTCCTCCCTGTAATGCACCAGCTCGGCAAAAGCTCCGGCGGTATTCCAGCTACCAACGTCCATTCGGGCCAACAATGGGATTCCCCCAATGTCTGGCCTCCGCACATGCATATCCTCATCTCTGCTTTGAGAGGTGTGCCCAGAATGGGCGGATGGATAGATTCCAGCCGGGAAGAGCTTCAGGAACTCTCTTTGAAATTGGCCCAACGCTACGTAGACAGCGTCTTCTGCACCTGGCGCGCTACTGGTGGAAGCACATCGGACATGCCCAAGCTATCCGGTCTTTCTGAAAATTCCAACGGTATCATGTTTGAGAAGTACTCGTCCCAAAGTATTAACAGCGCTGGTAGTGGTGGCGAGTATGCCGTAGTCGAGGGCTTTGGCTGGACAAACGGAGTGCTTCTGTACATTATGGACGAGTTTAAGAACAAAATTCAGCGTCCTAAGTGCAATGACGCGCAGCCAGTCAAGAAGAGCAAGAAGCGTGCCGTCGAGCTGAGCAGCTTTGATGCCGAATGGGTGAAGCGATCTATGGACTGAACGGCTGGAAGAAGGAGTCGAGAGAACGAGAGAAAAGAGGTTATTCTTTCTTATTCCTGGCACGCAGGGGATCACTGAATTTCTTTTCTCCTCATGAGTTAGTTGTATAGATGGATGGCAGACAAGCAAACATACAATATTTAGAAAAGCCCCATAGACTGACTGATTCACCTCCTTTCGCATTACTTAAATACACACACACACACATTCTCTCTCTCTCTCTCTCTCTCAAGTCAAGCTTCCTCCCGTAGATGAAGGCCAGAAGGAAATAAAAAAGAAAGGAAAATAATAAAAAAAAAGACTTCTGTGACAATAACCAACAGCAAAGAAAACAAAACAACTTCTCTACTGCGTCCCCTCTAAGTGCCACTAACAAACCAACTAGCCCGTCTATTCCGCAGTCTCCATTTCCCATACTCTCACGCCTTTCTCCTGCACTTGGGCCTTCAGTTTGCCCAACACCGCCTTCTTCCGAGCCCTCTTGCTCATCAGTTGCACCTTCTCCTCCCTGCTGAAGCCGCTCAGTTTTCTACGCACCGGCGATGCCATAGCCACCGGCGTCAGCGCCAAATCACGAACAGGCGTCATCGAAACCGATGCACGGAACGGTCCGTTGGAATTAGCCAAAAGTGACGAGTAGCCCGGACGCGGAGTCGCAGGCGAGAAGAGCATGGTGGAAGCACTGCTGGTCATGCTACGATCAGGAGAGAATAATGAGGCGCGCTTGTTATAACGTTGCGGCGTTCGTGGCGTGCTAGACCCAGCACTGGCTGCGAGAACTAGGTCGCGGCTAGGTGTGGCCGAGGCCGAGGTGAGACGTAGCTGGCGCATCTGTGTCTCTAGCACATCAACATCGCCACTACGCTTCTCAGCCATCGTCGTCATCTTTCCAATGGTGCGCATGACAGCCTCAACAGTAGGGACTTGCCCGGACGCTCCCTTGCCTTTGCCTGAAGCCTGGCTAATAGTTGCAATACGCGTCTTAAGCAGAGTTAAGGCCTCTTCAACCTCAGCAAGCTTTTGGGTAAATTTGGCAAATTCACGGCGCAGTTCATTCTGTTGAGCAGCCTGCTCGGGGCTCAGTGGAAGATTCTGGTACATTTCGGCCTGGTTGGGGTCAAGACGTGCCAGGATAACCTGGAGATCTTGTTGTTTTGAGCGCAGGCGAGACATGCTGCGCATCAAATCACTGCACACGTTCTTCTTTTGTTCAGGGTTGGACACACGTGCCTGTTCCAGATCATTGGCCAAGTCAATCTCGACAATGTCAGTCAAGTCCATGAGATTACATAGTACCCAGTCGTCAGGGATTTCTAAGTCCTCCTTTTGGCGTTGCACGCCGTTAGTTTGGCTGTGGCCAAGCACAAACTGCGTCACAGAGCGAGCGTTGAGGCCAATGGTGTCCACCATCGAGTTGATGTCACGGTATACAGCTTCAACTTGCGCAGGAATACTATCGTGAGCAGGTGGTGCGACATCAGTGTGAGCCATGAGTTGATCAATTTCAAGAGTAGGCTGTAGCTCGGAAGCAAGAAGCTTTTGTACTTCATCGTCTTCATCGTCAATCAGCGGCTGGGCCTCATCGGCATCTTTCTTGGCTTTAGCCTTGCGCTGCTGCGACAAGAACGAGTTTTCCTCGATTTGACTGTCCTTGCTGCCCAGAATTGAAGAGCCGAAAGCCTTGCTGGTAACGCCACGGCCTGCTACGTTGGAAGCCAGGCCTGGGGCGCTAACCGAGCGTGTGCCCTCAGCTCGCATAATACGAGGGGGACAGCACTGCGCATGGGACTAGGGGATCTGGGGCTTGTTTGTGTGGGAGGAGGGAATATAGCCGACGGCTTACTCAAGCTTTCGCTAAACAGCGACGTCTTGTCAGATGTTGAGGGTTTCGACACCAAAGTGAAAGGCCCATTAAGACCACTAAATGAGCTATGTGTACGGCCGGATGACGAAGGGCTGATTTCCTTGGACACATGGACCGCGCTTCCATCAAACTCTAGATCAGACTCTAAATCGTTGCCGTCGTGGGGGCCGGAAACTTCCTCGTCGTCACTTTCCTGTTCCTCAGACTCGTCCTCGCTTTCCGGTGGAGGAGGCTTACGGAAGTTAGACTTCTTACCAATTCCACCTACTCTACCAGCAGGCTTCTTGGTCAGGGGTCGAGGATCTGGAGGCAGGGGGGCATCCTCAAGCACAGATGTTGATTTTTCAGTAGACTTAGCCGTAGATTTTGGCAGTGACGGCTTCAGGAATGTTAAGTCGTCATCAGAAACGCCCTTCTTAGACGCCGAGCTAGAAGAATCGCCAGCAGTGTAAGACTTTTTACTAGTACTCTCAGGGGGCACAGGAGCAGATGTAGAGGATATGAAGCTGAAACGAGATGGAGCCGGTGTAGTTGTAGGTGTAGTAGAAGCAGCAAAGGGGTTCTTTGCCAAAGTCGTAGACTTCGACTTGCCGGCAGGGGTGCTGCTTTCACTTGTCTGTCCAAAGATCTTGGACTTGGTGGGAGGAGTGGTTGCTTTTCCAAAGAACATAGTTGTCTTGGCTGGGGTCGTTGAATCAAAAATGCTGCTAGCACCCTTCTGAGAAGACCCCGAAGCCTTGAAGGAGGAAAGCGTGGGCTTGAAACTCTTTTCTTTAGAGTCCGGCGTAGTTGATTCTTCGCTATTAGAGTCATCCTCATCGAATGGCTCTTCTTCAGATTCCCCATCTTCATGGTGCTCTTCCTCCTGGTCCTCTTCCTCGTCAAATTCTTCCTCCTCATTTTTATCCGAGTCTGGAGAATCCTTCTCCCGTGCCTCCTCGTCTTCTTCCTTTCCATTATCCCCAAGAGCGGTAGAGGATCCAAAAAGAGTCTTACTCTTGTCTACGCTCTTTGCAAATACATTTGTGGCAGACTGTGCAGGAGGAGTGCTAGATGAAGGTGTTCCGAAAATACTAGTTCTAGTAGCACCCGGAATAGGAATTTTGGACGGTTGGGCAAAGACCGAGCCAGACTTCAAGGGCGTCGTTGACTCTTGCTGGGGGCTAGGGTTCCCGAAGATGCCCTTGGTTTGGCTAGGCGTTGAAGATGGCTGACCAAATCCACGTGACGGCTGTCCAAAAATGGACGCAGGAGCAGTGGGCGTCGAGGGCTCCTGACCGCTAGAGGGCTGGCTAAAGATCGACTTTCCTGTAGTAGCAGGTGTTGTTGACTCCTGTGCAGGCTTGGGAGTTCCAAAGATGCTCTTCATCTGACTAGGGGTAGTTGATGGCTGGCCAAACCTGCTAGAAGATTGGCCAAAACTTGGCTTTGTGGCGGTTTCAGGTGTTGTAGACTCATGTACTGTCTTTGGGGTAGAATTTGGGGTTGGGGAGCTTCCAAAAACAGACTGAGATATTGCAGACGGTTCAGCCTTGGGAGGAGTCTGGGTGTTGACAGTAGATGGCTGGCCAAATATCGACTGCGATGGTATCTTAGTGCTACCAAACGACCCGCTGGCAGTGCCAAAGTGACCCTTGACTTCCGGTGTGGTAATTGCTGCAGCTGCGCTGAATATACTCTTGGAAGGGGTTTTTGCAGGCGTGGTCTCGGCTTCATCCATGTCTTGATCCTTGGACTGCAAGTTTGAAGTGTTCAAGGCGGCGCCAAACCCGGAACCGAAAAGCGAGCCGGCTTGCGATTGCTTGGTATCAGAGGTTGCATCCTCATCATCATCAGTTTTTTGAGGCTGGAAAGAGCTCTGTAGCTTAAAAGGCTGGCTGCTTCCGAAGCCAGAGGACCCAGTGGATTTGAATGCAGTATCAGTGTTCGAGGTCGAGGTAAAGGGCGATGGAGCTGTACCAGAGGGCTTTCCAAAGATACTTCCACCAGAAGAACCACCAGTACCCCCAAAGCTAGAGAAGCCACTGCCAGTACTAGCAAAGCTGGAGAACCCTCCACTCTTAGCAGAAGAGCCTAATGGGCTCGATGTAGAGGTAGAAGGAGCGCCAAACGCAGACTTGGTTCCTCCATACGAAGCAAAGCCACTCTGCCCAAATGCCGGTGTGGTAGAGGAAGCATTACTACTAGATCCCCATGCCGGTGGCTTCGCACCAATGGCCGACTGCCCGGCACCCAGAGAACTTGGTTGGCCAAAGGCAGGAGGGGCAGAGGGCGCGGGTGTATTTCCAAAGCCACTAGTACCAAACTTGGATGTCGTAGAAGGCGATGCGGAAGCAGTATCAGAGGCACCCCAGGGAGAAGCCTTAGATCCAAGTGCTGAAGCATTTCCAAAAGCCGGAGTAGTTGAAGCATTCCCAAATGCAGATGGGGCCCCAAAAGCCGAAGGCGTTGATGAGAGAGCGGCGGGTGCGGCTAATGCAGGAGGAGGTGCAGGGGTAGCAGGAGTGACAGGAGTAGGTGGTTGCAGAGGAGCTGGTTCCTCCAGGTCTGGGAGAAGTGCCGCCATATTAGGGTAAGTAGTGCCCTCTTTGATAGATTCGTTGTAAATAAGCCACCAGCCGACGAGCACGCCCTCATTTGTCAAAACCCAGACTGCAGGGACAGGGCCTGGAGACTCATCTATTTCCTCAGAGGGGATGGGCTTATACACAGTATCTCTAGCCGAAAGATCCAATGCCATGCCAATGGGTATACTGTTGTTGCAGTTTGCGTCCATTGGCAAGCCTGCGCGCCTTGTATCATCCAGCATTTCAGTCATGGTAAATACGCCAGTTATAGAGTCGCTTTCGAAATCAGTGGAAAGTGGTGTCTTGGACCGAGTCAAGAGACCGATATCTGGGGATTCAGTGGACGAGACCACCAGCACATTTTGGAGATTTGGAGGGAAGTCCTTGAGCCTCAGGATACTGTGGTGCGGCGCCTTTTCAGAACCAAAGGGGTCTACTGGGTCAGGAAGTTTTCTAAAGCTATAACTAGACGGCGGCTGTCTAGTAATAACGTAGTATGTCGACGTAGGTGGATTTTCGGTTACGGTCATGTATATGGCGACAAACAGGTGGTTTTCAAGCCATTGAATAGACGAGACATGGACGCCATGGAAGCCATCGGGGCAAGGAATCTCTGCCTTAATGTCGCCGTCGGGTGTCATTTGTTGGACTGTTCCGTTTACTTTTCCAGCAACAAGTTGCTTTCCCTTTGTACTCCAAGCTACACAGCTGACATCCGAGACCAGAGCGCTGCTGATGGACCGTGACTTGAGATTTAGCATGTGAAGGATGCCATTTTCAGTGACCACGGCGCACAACTCTGCCTTCTCGGCAGCGACATTAGGACAAAGAATCCGAACCGCGACATCACTGATGCTCAGCTCAAAGGCCGAACTCTGATCACCACCAAGGAGACTTGCCGTCTCATACACAGCCACGCTACTGCTATGGTGTGATGCCACCAGTAAATATTTCTCGTCGGAGGTAAAGGCAAGGTGTGATATGGGCGCGGAAACTGGTATTTTAACCAAAGGCTGAACCGGACGAGCCTCGGAGTCGTCGTTGCTGGGGGATTCAAATGCCTGTCGGACGGTATCTGTACGGACAATAACAATCGCATCAGGGCCGGCACCAGCGACCAGGCACTTTCGAGGAGCAATAGTAAGAAGCGATGCAGTACTAGAGGGTAGGTCGAACCAGGCGCTGGTCAGCTGTACTTTTGCGTCGCCGGCAAGCGACTTGAAGCCAAGAAGCTGTGATAGAAACAAATGTCAATATAAGATAGCATATTTTCCGAGAAGCAGATGAAATTTCCTTACTTCAGTCTGAATGATCTCGAGCTCATCGCCCATAGCGACAGTGCTTGAGGCCATTGTCAGCACCAAGTAGCGTCTTGTCTAATATGTGGCGTATAATACGATGCCTGAGCTACCAAGGCTTGTCACCGATAGACAGTCTAGATGGAAAAGAAAAAAAAAAAGATATAAAAAAAAGAAAGCACGGAATAACACGCCTATTAGAAAAAAGGACGATCGATGCTGGATGATGTGGTCGCTCTAATCCTTTTTTTCTTTCTTAGTCTCAACAATCTCACGAATTGAAGCTGAAGCCGAGAAAAATAACAAGCTTCTTAGACTGAAAAAATCCAACTAGAAGAAAAAGTTGACAATGGATTCTAGGCGCGTTGACGCGTTTCTGGGGGGGGCAAGCAGCAAGCAACAACAACAGGCTTCAAAACAAGTACGGCGAGAGGAAAATTAAAGTGAAATCAAAAGGACAAATGAAGCAAAAAAAGAATAAAAAAATAAAAAAAAAGGCAGAGAAAAGAATCGCAGCCGAAGAGCGGCGATTTTCAGCGGCTCACTATAGTTGCTGTGAAAATTTCAGCTTGTAACAAGCTGAGGAGCAAGGCTGTCTTACAAATGTAAAAAGAAGGCTCCTGCAGAGCTTCTTGTACTTCTTCAGCCTTGCTACTGCTAAGCTTCATAAAATATCACAGCTCCTTCCTGGGCTACTTTGTTATGATACACTAGGGTTATTATAGCCCCCAAGGGTTTGGCCAATGGGGGGGGGGGGGCTCCGTAGCTTGCCCTCTCTAACTGTGGTCTGCCTGTTTGGGGAGGCAGCGTTTAGCCTCGTCATCAAGGTAGGAAGCTACAAGTTATCTCCACGATTTAGAAGCATCGGCCACTAAGCTGCTGTTCACAACCACGACTCAATTCCCTTCTTCACGACGATACGACAGCTGCGTTTTCTCTTCATTTGCTGTTAATAGTTCCTTGTCTCTTCTTTCCCCTCTCACGTCGATTCTATCAGCTTAATACATGCCATTATCGACAACTATCTGATAAGCTTCCACTTTGCACCATCCTTACTCAGACTTTTGTTCGCCTCCACTGCCAGAATACGGCCTGCCCGCTAGAAATTCACGATTCGCCATGCCTGGTTTTGATTTCTCCAACTACAACCGCAACCTTGCTTTGCATGCGCGTGGCGTACCTCTGCCAAAGGCTACTAGTACCGGTACAACTATTGTAGGCTGTCTCTACAATGGCGGTGTTGTTGTAGGTTCCCCAAACCGAAGCCGAGCTGGGCGCTGAGTTGAAATAGAGAGATCCCATCTTTCCATTCTCTTGCCTCGGTCTGATGCCAGATCGACGGCCAAAGCAACCCCCACTACTATGAATCACAAGCTAACTATTGTCCCCCACGCAAACCACAGATCGCAGCTGATACCAGAGCTACCAGTGGTCCTATAGTAGCAGACAAGAACTGCGAGAAACTGCATTACATAACTCCCCAGATTTGGTGTGCCGGAGCCGGAACTGCCGCCGACACAGAGTTCACAACCGCCATCGTTTCGTCGAATCTGGAGCTGCACGCACAGTCGACCGGTCGCAAGCCGCGCGTGGTGACATGCATGACCATGCTGAAGCAGCATCTGTTCCAATACCAAGGTCACATTGGCGCATATCTTGTAATTGGTGGTGTTGATCCCACTGGCGCCCATCTGTTCACTGTGCACGCCCACGGCAGCACTGACAAGCTGCCTTATGTGACCATGGGCTCTGGATCTCTGGCCGCCATGTCGGTGTTTGAGAGCCAGTGGAAGCCCGACCTGAATGAGGAGGAGGCCGTCAAACTGGTCTCGGATGCCATTCTTGCTGGTATCTTCAACGATCTGGGATCTGGCTCCAATGTCGATGTTGCAATCATCACCAAGGACAAGACCACCCTGAAGCGCGGCTACATCAGACCCAATGAGCGTACGCCGAAGCTCAACAACTACAAGTTCCAGCGCGGCACGACTGCTGTGCTCAATGAGAAGATCATCAAGAAGAGAGACCTCAGCAAATTCATTGATATCACGGATGTTCTTGAGATTGGAAAGAGCAAGCCCGAAGAAGCCGAGAAGATGGAAGTTGATGGTTAGACAAGAAAGACAGTCTTTTTTTTTTAAACTTGAAATTAACGTATGTTACTTTGAATTTTGGGCAAGACAAATGGATTGAGGCGAGATTTCCTTAGCTGTACTCAAGTTTGTCACAATGGGTAAAAGTTATACCAACGACATCACTTGTAAATCAGCAATACAATGAAGCTACCGTAGGAGATTTAATCTATTTAACAAAAATATAAGGCCGAGAAGATGGAAGTTGATGGTTAGACAAGAAAGACAGTCTTTTTTTTTAAACTTGAAATTAACGTATGTTACTTTGAATTTTGGGCAAGACAAATGGATTGAGGCGAGATTTCCTTAGCTGTACTCAAGTTTGTCACAATGGGAGTAAAAGTTATACCAACGACATCACTTGTAAATCAGCAATACAATGAAGCTACCGTAGGAATTTAATCTATTTAACAAAATATAAGACGAGAAGAAAACAAGAGCATTTTCCATCAGCCACACCTAGTAAATTGGCTGGCTGGACTGAGACAGAGCAAGGTCTATCTACATCTTGCTGCAAAAGGAAGAAGAAGAAGAAGAAAGAACACGAAAAGAATGATACACCCCCAAAAAATGTAGTATCCAGCGAAGCTTCATCAAGTAAGAAGAAAAAATGGCAGGGTTGGAAAACACACCATAAAGATGGGACGAAGATATAAATGAAGTGAAAATGAAAATGAAAAGCCACAACAAAGCAGCGACGGGCTTGTTATCAACACGCTAAATGCAACGCAAGCGAATCCTCGTAAAGCAAAAGGTAAATGAATATGCCAAAGAGCAAAGCAAAACAAAAAAGCGAGAGATGGCGATGAGGAAAGAAGAAGAAGAAGAAGAAAAAAAAAGAGCAAAAGAACAAAAGAAATCTGTCCAAGAGGCTTCTAAGGGCGAACGGATAATAGCAAAAAGATGGGAAAAAAAAGAAAAGAAAAAGAAAAAGGGTGGGTATCGTGCAGAACAAGAAAATAAAAAAGATGCCAACAAAACGTGCATGTTGTCTGATGAAAAGCCTCATGAACATGAGCCAGACAGCATCAGACACACAAAGACATCGCCAACCAGATACAATGAAGCCAAAAAAAAACCCTCATCAACGAGATTAGAACAGAAAAGCTCGGTCCTGTACCCATCTCTACCACACACTCCAGCCAACCATTCAGGACGAGCTCTTATGGCTAAAAAGGTGGCGATGGCTACGAGACTTGCCTTTCTTCTTCTTCGACTCGTCGTCTGAATCGTACTTGCCTTGTGGATCCAGCTGTTGCCAACCATGTTCATACCCTTGGCTTCTGCCATGCGATAGAACTTGCACTCTTCTTCAAGTCCTTTTTGCAACCCATGCCTGTGCGTAGCAGAAACCCGCTTCGGCTAGTGCGTCAACGTCGCCCCAGGCTATAGAAACAATGTTAGTTGCTGAAAATGATGAAACAAGAGATATGACACTTACTACCGGCAATCTCAAACACTTGAGTGCAAGCTTCTTGTCCTGCTCAATGCCCCATCCGTTCATGTGGCTGACGCCCAACTCGTAGATGCTAAGCGCAAACTGTGCTTTGCGGTCTTGTTCTCAAGAGTGTTGACCTTTTTACCCTCTTTAGCATGTTCCTCATCTTCCGCAATCTCTTCCTGCGCTAGTTCAGCGGCGCGTCGAAGCCACTCACACCCTCTTTCTGATTAGGCGCATGCCCCAGCCATGCGCAAGCAAGTGCGTAAGAAGCATGGCAGTAGGATTGTTCTGCTTTGCGGCAATGCGCAAATGGTAAGTACTCATTGAGAGACCCATTCTCATGGCACTCAATACCCTTATCAAGGTGTTCTTCAGCACTCATTTCAGCAGCAGTAGTGGAGAAGAGTTGTGGGACGGATAGTACTAGCAGTATCACTTGGGACAGAAGACATAGCTGTCCGAAGCTTTGCACTCTCGTTCATAGGTGAAGCGAGATTTTTCCGGGAGCTCTCTTCCTCCGAACCAGGCAGTGTGAGATTTGATTGGTGACGCGACTAGCAGAACTCGAGGGTCGAGTAGGAGGCGATGGAGAGCCCCCGAAACCGCCGACTTGACCGACTTGGGAGAGCCACCAAACTCAGATACAGAGGTCGCGTCAAGAGGAACAGACCGTTGGATCGTCTTGCCTCTGGGAGTGTGTAAGTGGAATATATGTAAGTGGAGCCAGGAGAGCGGCTTTCCTCGAAGCTTTCAAAAGCTTCACTATTCATGCTCACGGTGTGTGGGCAATTTCATCGGGATTCATAAAGGCAGGCTGGCTATCAGAAGACGTTTGCCTTGTAGGGAAGGGAAGATCCAACGAGGGAGTCCCAGCACGGCTAATGGGGCGAGAGAAGTTGAACGAAGGACGTCGTAACTCGAAGTTGTAGATGGTGTACTGAAGGGGAGCGTGGGCCTAATACAGAGCCATAGCCTCCTCCATGAACACTACTGCTGCTGGACATTTTTCGGGAGCCAGGCGATCGGCTGTAAACGCTGGCTGTTTGGTCGTCATCAGCGGAAGGACCAGACAATATACTGGAAGATCTCCGCGGGTAAATGGCTCGAGGGGGGCCAACCAGTCATTTCAGTTGAGGCCTCGTTCTTTGGGGGCGATCTAGAAGGTGACGGTGAGATTGGGGCAAGATGACTATCATGTGAAGGCGAACGTTTTTCAGAGGGCGTTAAGAACTTGTCGTCTCTAGAGTCAATCATCTCCGGAGACGCTTCTCTTCTTACACCGAAGTTTACGGGGCCGTTATTGCTCAGAGTCGAAACACGACCGCGCATCATCTCGGAGAACTGGGGACGGGGGCTTCTTGGTCAATAGGAGGCATATGGCTCATTCTAGGATGCATAGATCTAGGACGCATCTCGGAAGTGGCTCTTCGATCTCTGTTCGTACGCCAGGCCTGAAGCGGGCTCATTCACAGCAGGCGAGTCGTCATTTCGGAAAGAGAGTCTTGAGACATTGTGCGAAAGTACTCTGAGCGGCTTTGTACAACAAGCGGACTTTCACTTGTGAGGGGTGGTAAACGACTCATCCGCCGGCCTTCCTTGTTGGACTCTTCAAGTTTTTTAGCAAGAAGACGACTTTGCAAAGCGAAGGCATCGAGGGGGAGAGCTCAGGAGGCGCTTCCCCAGCAACATGGAGACGGGGTGACCGCATGGAGGGCTTGATAGAACGCTGTGAGCTTGAGGATATAGACCTCAGTTCGAGGAAAGGCGGTCGTGGAGGGTCCATTTTGGTGATGCTTGTGGGTTGAGTTGACACGAGGCGAAATCTGGCGTGGCGGTGCGATGCGGTTCGTTTGAGTCTGTATGGCACAAGGACCTGACTGACTCTAGGGAGGGAGGGCGGAAAAGCAGACGAAGGGATGGATGGATGGTTGTTTAAATGGGAATAGACAAGGGAAGAGAGAGACAATGAGGCAGAAACACAAGATCAGCAAGTGAAACTGTTGGTTGAGACTGGTTCTAAAGGCTCCAAGAGCGCACCGGAATGGAAAGAATCGACGAGAAGACAAGAAAAAACCAGTCGCAAGGGCAAAGAATATTGTTGGCTAGACAATCAACAGGGTACTTTGACTGGCTAGCAAATATATGCGAGTACGGCAATGTAGAAAGGAAGAAGTAAAACACCTGTACTTCTTTTTAGGGCATGCGGCGGTGACGGAGTTGAATAGTGCCAATGCCGATGATGATAAATAGGTAGTGTAGCGAGCGGCTAGATCGGACAAATGAGCCAAACAGTGTAGCAGTACTGTCAGAATCGGGCTTTAGGTGTCGGTGGTAACAGTGACTGAAATTTATGAGTTGCAGTAGCGGGTTTAGAAGTGGTATTTTTGTCTGCAGGCCTATAAATTCTGAGCCAAGTTTACGGCGCAGGAGGAGAACGCTAACTCCAATGAAGTGAAGGTGGGTAGTAGATTTCACTGAGCGTGAGAATATGAATTTTGGGATGTGAAAACACCGATGAGAAGAGAAAGCAGTGGAAGAGGGCAGAATGTGGGCAAAGAAAAAAAAAAAAAGAAAGAAGGAAAGAAGGGGAAAGAAAGCCAATGGTCAGGCGTCAAAGCTGCCAAATCGGTCGACGTGATGGAGGGGGGAGACTGCAAGATAGGCAAGAAGAAGGAAAGCCCAAAGAAAGGCTGATGTAGAGCTTGACGTGTGTGGCTATGGGCGATTTAATATGAATTTTGGGGAGAAAAATAAGAGGAAAAGTCGAAATATTTTTTTCTCTTTTTTTTTCAGCAAAAAAAAAAAAAGAAAAAGAAAGGAAACGAGGAAATACTAGGTTAGAGAAGGGGAGGAAATAAGGTATTGTGGGTAGGGGTCAAAGGTAAAATAAAAGTAAAATAAAAGCAGAAGAGAAAAAAAAGGAAAGAGAGATGTAAAGGAAATGGCAAGGGAGACAAGGATAACAGCGCACACGACAGCACAGGCGACCCAGTTTTGACTTTCAAAAGAAGCTGCTCCTGGGCTGGCCGTTTGGAGTTTCGTTTGTGGTAGTAGCGAAGGAAATAAGTAGCTGCTGTTTTGTATCGGACAAAGAAGAAAGGAACAGGAAAGCACGGAGGAAAGGGAGGGGAGGGGAGGAGGAAAAGACTAACAACCCAATGAATATATAATATACGAAAGCAAATGTAGTCCTATAGTCCTAGAGCCTAGATTCGCCGAAACAGAGGAGAAGAAAAGAAGCACAGGAGCAGAAAGAAAAGCAAGGAAAGGAACAGTTTTTCTGCTAATGTGTGATACGAGATGGGAAGGAAAATAAGGAACACAAGAAGGAGAAAGGGAAAAGAGGAAGGAGGCAAGCAATGCAATCCAAACCAGCCCAGAACCCAGAACCCAGACAACAACTGCAACTGCAACGGCACTAAATCACTTTGGCTAGTTGCGTACGTATGTGCGTACCTGTACCTGTACCTGTACCTGTACCTGTACCTGTACCTGTCTGTACCTGTAATTGCCTGTTTGCATCTTGTCCTATGTATCCAAAGTGCACTTACTTCTCTTTGCATGCAGATATGTATGGAGATAGACGCAGGTCAGGTCAGGTCAGTACGCTCCCCTACCATGCACATATACATACACATACCACTTGTGTTTGTAGGTGCTTAGATGCCTGGATTCAGACGCATGTGCACACACATGTGCATGGAAATTAGAGACGGCCAGAGTCTTGCTATCTCCACCTGATGGGGTAATGATGGAAACATGCGACGAGCCAATCAAAGTTACAGCAAGGACGAAAGGTGGTGGATTGGTGGATTGGAAGAGACGAGTTGGAGATGGGAAATTATGTGTTCATTTTTCTTCTGCTTCCCTCCCTCTCCAGTGCCATCTCCAGTGATCTAGTGATCCAGTGAATTGCAGAAGAAAGAAGAACAGCAGGGAAAGGAGAAAACTAGGTCTAGGTCTGCGGTGCCGGGGTGGGGGGGGGGGGCGTGGCCTGGCATTGTTGTGGTCAGAAAGCTTTGGCCAATCATGGCCCAAGAGCTCTGTTCTTTCCTCGTTTGGAATACATTAGGCTTATAGGCCTATAGGCTCATAGGCCCAAGTCAAGCGACATCGATATCAAGGTCGTGGAACCAAGCAGTATGACAGACTTGCAGCAGCTTGTTTGCTGGACTCCGGGTACAGCTGCAAGACGCGGCGTGGAGGGAGGGAGGGAGAGAGAGAGAGAGAGGGAGGGAGTAACAGAAACAGAAACAGAAACAGAAACAGACAAATAAGAGCCTGTATTCCCATCAGGGGTTGAAGTGGTTTTTTTTTTTCTTTTTTCTTTTTTTTTTCTTTTTGTTTTGTTTTCAGGAGCCACGCCCCGCCCAGTCCTTTTTTTTGTTGGGTGTGTCCATCCTATCCTGACCATCAACAAATGTACCTTTGTACGGAGATTTGTTAGTAAGGGTACATGAACATGAACCCATTCATCATATGTGAGCCTAGTAATTCTGCTTTATCACACAAAGAGAAGACAAGATGGAGAGAGAAGAAGAGAGCCCAGTCCGTCCATGCCAGGCAGGCTCCTTCTGACGGGAACGATTTCCGCAAGTCCAAAAGCTGGGCGGCGATGAGGGCGGCATGCCACTAAAGGCACGAGGAGGCCGTCCATTAGCTGCATCTATTTATAAAGACATGTGTCTGGATCAAAAGACCATACTTGGTACCAAGAGCTCTGGCTTAGTAGCAAGAAAGCGAGGAAGAACAGCCAGGCAGACGCTCCCAGCCCCGACTAGTTGGCGGAGGAGGATATGGATGGGGGGATGAGGAGATGGGGTATTGAGCCAGTAACCATTAAAATAGGTCCACCACGACTATCCAACTATCTGTCCCCTTATACCATATGCTTCTTACTTCAGTCCAGGGGGAGCCCCCATAGAGCAACTAAGCTAGCATTGTGCGCCGTATTCGTAGATAGTGCACAAGAGATAGCAAGGAATGGGATTATGGCCCCTTTCGGCTGTATTAATCATTGATTATACGCGATTAAGTACAATAAATTACACACCAAAGTCGCCGCTTTTCTTGTTCCTGACCAAGCACCGATCCTCAGTCTGGCCTAACTCCAAGTTCTCTAGCCCTGGCCACTATTTTTATTTAATTATCTTTTTTTTATTGTTTATTATTTTTATTTTTATTTTTTATTTTGTTTAGCTTGGGGCTAGGAAACTAAGCAAGAGCTAACAAGCCTAGCAGGCTTATAGTGCTGCTCACTTGAGAGTTATAGTTGCTTGTCAGGAGAACGAGAGAACGAAGTTGCTGTTCACGTGATCACAGCCTTGCCGAGGGAAGGCTACAGACTACAGACTATAGACTCTCCTCATCCCCTCCCCTCACCCCGCGTCAACGATACTACCGCCCAGACCTCCCCTCGATCTTCCTCCCCTTCCTCTCTTCTTCTCTTTTTCTTCCAGATGGTGGCCGCCCTTTATTTCCCGAAATTTAATGTCAATGTCAACGCACTTTCACCCCGCCAACAACGTTCTATCGCGGCCCGCCAGAAAATTAAGAAATAACAAATCATTTTTTTTTTTTAATTTTTCTTTTTTAAATTTTCAAAAAAAATAGAGGTATTTTCAAACATAAAAGAACAAGAACAACATTTCGCCCCCAAGACGAGCTTCAGCCAAAGCTCAGGCCTCTCTTCTCTTGTGTTTTCCCTTTTTCGTACCCTAAATCCCCTGCATCCAGTCACGCTTGGGGCAGTCCAGCAGGCCCCAACATGGTGGAGGCCACATAAGATAAAATGAATTGCTACAGAAGCTTTCCTACGGTGGGTGTAGGGGACTTGCGCTCCGACGCTCGTCCCCTCTTCCAGCGCTTGCACCCTTCAGCAAACTGTCAACCTTCATAGACTTGCCCAAGCTCAGTGCTTTATTTCCAGCGTATGTTGCTGTAGCTGTAGCAACAAACCTGACAGGCCTAGGCTTTGGGAATAACGAAGAAAGGCTGTATGTCTGTCTGTCTCTTCCTTGGCTTAGGCCTGGAATCTAGATTCCCAGAACACACATGGGCTTTATTCCTCTACGCCGTTCTCGGTACCAATATTGGGGAGAAGTCTGGCCCGAGGACCAGCCAGCTTGGGGGCTTTGTGCTTTTTCTTCTTATGCTTCTTCTCCTTCTTCTTTCTAACCCAAAAAGAAACAACGACTTGGGGCGGCCTTCCTGTCAATCTCGGCTCCCATGCCCGTACCCGTACGCACATCAGCTGTCCATCTGCAAGCCTGCAAGCAGCATCTCCAACGGCAAAGCGCACAAGACAGCACCGTCTGTGTGCATGTAAATCTCAATTTAAATCAGAACCAAGTAAATAGTTCTTACCGCACACTCCATCATTCCTGGTGCAAGTGAAGCCGGTGATGCGCTCCAACTCTCAACACGCAGTTTTGTCGCTGACAATAAGCTCTGGCCGGCTTGTTTATCCTTTCTTCTTGTCTATCAAATACCACCCTAATTGAACTTCATGGTCTGGCTTTTGTCAGCGTCTCTTTGTTGTCCCCTTTTTCATATGGAGGCCAATCTCTTTCCCCTTGTCGGCAAGAAGTAAGAACAGGAAGCGTGTGAAGATGAAAGATGCAAGGTGCAGGTACTGTAGACACATGACCATCCAAGCCATGTAAACAACAGATACAGGGCAGGGGGGGGGCCATTCATTTCGTCCCTTGCGTGCGACCTCGTCGTTGTTTCTCCCTTTCAGTGACATTGGGTAGGCCACTTACTGAAGCTCTAGTAGAAGCAGGAAAAGCAGCATGCAAACGTTGCTAGTTTTCCCACAACGTTCTCTGTCTATCCTTCTGTCCTGTTCTTTTCTTCTTCTTCTTTTCCTTTCTTTTACCTCTTATATCCTGCCTATACTCAATTTTCTCTGGCGTGGATTTTGAAACCAGATGCCTCTCTTTCTTTCAAAACTGAAACGATAGTGAACCAAAGCATCTACTCATGTTTCTTCTTTGCATTAACATGGGATGGGTGGGGTGAAGAGGGGGGAACAAAGAAAAGAGAAATCATTGAGCAGGCAGACAATATTGAGAAAGACAAGAAAAACAGACGTCCTGTAAATGATGTCTCTTGTCTCGCTCAGTGATAGTTATTGGACCACCTCAATGTTCGTGGGTTGCACGCAAGCAAACTCGCCTCACAGCTAGCATACAACTAACCAACCCTTATCCATCCGCGTCTGATTTGTTTCTCCTTTTCTGAGCCCTTCGATAGAAGCAAGCAAATTATTTGCCCGTTTGTTTCCTCGTAATAAAGGGAACAGAAATATCAGAGCTAGCCCAGGCCACCAAGAACAGAGGGTTGGAATCTGATCTATTTTTAGAAACAATAAAAAAGCGGAGCTCGGGTGCGTCTGGCCGGAAGCAACACAATAAAATAAAAATAAAAAAAAGGTCGAAATAATTTAGTCTTCGCTTGATTATCGTGATGCTAGGGTTAGGAAGCTGGAATAAGTTAATAAGTTCTTATTCACAATAGTTCTCACTATGGGAAACTAGAAAAAATCTAAGACAAAAGTTAGCAGGCTACCTCTAGTCAAATAGCCAAGCATACGTCGACTTCGCCTTAACCCGACCTTTGCAGAACGCAAGCGCCATCAAGGACCCCTCACCTCCCCTTCCATCCATGCACAAAGTCTAGACCTCCCCACCTGAATGGGGACCCGAGAATGATCCAGGCCACAAACATGTCTTTGCCACAGCCGGATTTGCACCCAAGTCACACTGCTGTCTTTCATCTCAACTTCCTCCCCGGCTGGCTAAGCCTCGTGCCCCAGGTGGCTATGTCGAATAAGAGAAGAGAGGGGGGAGGGGGGGGTGAAGAGAACGAACACCAAGGCGGAGAAGGTTACGGAAATAGAAAACGATTTCAGTCTATATGCTGCTATACTCAAGAAAAACAGACGCAGCCTTTCTCCCTGGCGGGGATGGCATCGGCAAGTATCCGCCAGCCTAACTTCTTCCTTTCCTGCTTCCATGCAGGTATAATATACTCTTGCAGAACTTAGTACGCTCCTTTGACTGGACTCTTCATCTCTGGGCTTAATCTGACAGAGTTCCTTTGGACTGACTGCCGCCTTGTTATGTGGGAATACGACGGGAGCGTCAAGCTGCCTTGTAAATGGTCTTGTCTTGTATGGGCATCTAGCACTTCACAGCGTAGAATGAACATTCATGATGCACAGAGTTACTTCACTGCATTTATAAAAACCAACAGGAATGACAGCTAAAACAAATAGAAGAAAAGCAATCAAGCAAGCAAGCACAAACTCCACAAACACCTCACCCACCACCTCGTTCTGGTTATTGGAAAAACCTCCCTTCAAACGCAAAATGTATGTATATAGTAGTAACACCGACAGAGCACAAGCACAAACCCGTACATGACATCACGTACAAGACCGGTGCCACGAAACTGATCACAAGTTTGCACTACTCAAGTAAATGCACGCGCTCCGTGTATAAAACAAATATGTGTGGTTATTTGCTATGCTTCCGACTCCCTTTGCCGCCTTCCCAGCAGCTAGGAAGGAAGCATAAAAGGGAGACTAAAAAAAAATAGAGCTAAATTTACCCTTACAGGTCTTTCGATCGTAGTTTTTTGATGCGAGACGCACCCTCAAACAAACCTCGGTCAACGGCAGCAGCCACAGTGAGAGTACCACCGATAATGGAGCAGAGACCAGCCAGGAAGCCCGTGAAGGTCTTGGCACGCTCCTCGCGGTTGATGACCTTCATGGGAGAGATATCCTAAACAGGGAATCGTATCAGCAATGTGTTTGTCTTGTTTGACATGTGTTGCTCGTTTCTATAAAAAAAAGCAATACATCAACTTACGTAGGAAAAGAAGACGCCGGGAATGCCACCACGCGCGTGCTGGCGCTCTTCATGGCCCTCGGCCGCATCCGTACCGCCTTCCAGGCTGCGCTTATGGCTGGTGACAGAGTACTGGTGGGTCTCGATAACACCGCCGTTGCTGCCTGATGCAAACCCATCCTGATCTGAGTTGACCATGTGGCCCTTGGACTCCCAGCCCAGGGGAACATAAGACGTAGGCACAATCTTGACAAAATACATAAAGTTCCAATTGGGCCCATCAGCGCGCTGGTTCGAGTTATCTAACGGGTTGATGTTGTCCAGTCTCTCGTTGGTAATTGATTCAGGGAGTCGTGGTCCGAAGCGAAGCGCGTGGATGATATGCGTGAAGTCGTGGTTTCCACCGCCCTGCTCATTTGAGTCCATGTACTGTTTAAGGTCGTGGACATGCATGTTGCCATTGCTGAACGACCGACCGGGCGCCAGATGGAAGTTACCGATGACTTTGTTTACATGGAGACCACCCTCCACACGGCAGCCCTCGTGGCGCTGCTCTTCTAGACGCTCCTTATAGTGTTCGCGAGTGCACTGTTCGACGCCGCTTCCATCACCAAAGGCCCAACTAGCCTGAGCATAGGCCTCACGCACTTCGTCACAGGTATTGCAGCAGCCAGCCTTCATGGCACTTGGAGGCGGATTGGCGCCGTAGCACCCACCGCAGTAGTTAGGATCCAAGTGCTTGGCGTCATCGTCCTTGTGGAGATTCAGAGCCTCAATGTCAATCACACGGCCGCCGTCAGCCTCCGATGCTAGGCGAACCTTGTTAATGCCGTGGGCTACACTGTGTTGCTGTTCGCCCGAAACATCCATAAGATCGAGAGTCAAAAGTTCGCAAGGCATATGAGGGAATGTAATGTTGAGGAAAATTTCCATGCGCTCGGCTGTCAAAGGCACAATGTCATGTTAGTTCTCAGTGTACGAAAAAGTATGTGTTTACATAAAAAGACTAGCACAGGGTATAGCGTACCTCGACCTTTGTCCACAATAAGTTCTGGGTGAACAATGACTCTACGGTAGTCCAGCCATTCGCCTAGCGAAAGGTAGAGAACCACAATCAGTGACACGATTGTCACAATGCCTCCAGATGTTGTACGAATGCGTGCTTCGTCGACGGTTTTCGCAAAGGCATCGAGTTTTGTGAACCTCGATTTAGCGGCCATTTTGTAGACGTATAAGAAAAAGTGATTGCCGCACAACCGAGTAGAGAAACGTGGTGATTCGTGGGGGGGGGGGGGGGAGGGATCTGCGCCGGGAGGCCTAGATATTCGGTGCTACTTGTCGCTGTAGCTTGTGAATGCGCTCAAGAAATAGCAGGTGAGTGCGTGATTTAGAAACGACTTGGAATGGCTGGAATAGAAGGGAAACCTGTAGCCTGCAGATTTTCTCTCTTGTCGGCCTAAACGAAAGGAGCGATGCGAACAAATAGAAAACTAGAAGCACGAGACAAGTACAGTCGACTAGAAGCTCGGCATCGCAGGGAGACTTTGATATCAAGTTTAAGTAGGTCGGCCAATTGGCTGTAGTCCCAAATGAAGCCTGATGTAAGTTATAGCAATCAAAGAAACTAGGGCAGGATGCAAACCAATGAAAATGAAGCCTTAAGGAAAAAAAATAAAGAAAAAAAAAAGATCGTCAAGTTGGCAGAATCCAAAGGCATACGTACGTAATAGGCCAAATCAGCGCAATGTAGACAGGCATCTTCAAACTGGCCAGCGATGCAGGAATTAAACCAAGACGAAGCCCAGCAAAAATAATTGTGGAGACGTCCCGGATCCCCTGTTAATCGAGCCCCACATAAAAGGGACAAAAGAGATTTGATTGGCTGTTAAGCGCGGCATTTATGGAGCCTTGTCGCGACTAGCTTTTATTGGCTGGGGAGAGACAAGGCTGAGAAATAGTAGCGACGAAAGCTGCGATGGAGTTTCTTCGAATTTCGTAGGAGAAAAAAAAAAAGTAGCTGAGCTATAGTAGCTTCACACACGCATTGTATCTTGTGTTTTTTTTTTTTCTCTTTCTTGAGTTATTCGACCCAACTGTCTAGTTATCTATTGGATATCAGCTTTGTTACCCTCAGGGAAAAAAAAATCTTTATTATTCATTCCTTGTCTATTTGCTTGCTTGAAGCCATACCTCCTACGTTCTTCCTCTCATTCTGCCCTGATTGATCTGATCAAAGCGCAGTTTGAACCCAGATTAAACTTCACCCTTCTCGCAAAATGTCGTTCAAAATCCCATCGCGAGTTGTTTTTGTCGGAAATATTCCCTACGGTATGGCTGTTGCATCATCTATTGCGTTCTTCTCTTCCATTCTCGGTCGCGTCTACTAACACTCTGTTTTATACACTGTAGACTTATCCGAAGAGCAGATAATCGAAATCTTCAACAGTGCTGGCAAGGTTATCAATTTCCGATTGGTGTATGATCGCGAGACAGGCCGTCCCAAAGGATTTGGCTTTGCAGAATATCCTGACAGTGGTATGTTTCCTGTTGTTTTACTGGCACCCGTGTGCTTGCGTATTTGCAGTTAAACTGTCGCCCGGTACTAACCCTCGCCTCCATTCAATCGCTACCCGAACCAACAGACTCTGCATCCTCCGCTGTCCGCAACCTCCACAATTACGAGATCAAGGGCCGTCGTCTACGCGTCGATTTCTCTAACGAAGGCGGGACCGAAGACGAAGACGGTGAATCCATGTCCTTTGGTGGCATGAACGCCGGCCTTGGCCCTGCGACTACTACTAGTGGTGGACCTGGCACTACGCCTACTGGCTCAGCCAGTGTCCTTAACACGTCCACCAGCCTTCCTCCACTGCCTGCCGGCAAGGAGCTGCCGCCAGGTGTGACATGCGCTGATCAGATCTCGCGCACGCTTTCGACCTTGCCAGCGTCGCAACTGCTCGACATTCTTTCTCAGGTTAAGCTATTGGCTACTAACGAGCCCAATCGTGCTGTTGAGCTGTTTGAGGCAGCGCCGCAGCTGGCTTACTCCATCTTCCAGGCCCTGCTTCTCATGAATTTGGTTTCCCCTGACAATATTTACAGTGTTGTTGACATGAACTCTCTCGCGGCTGCGGCCGTAGCGGGCCCGCCAGCCCAACAGCCTGCAGTGGCGCCGTCGCAAGTTCAGCTACCGTCTTCCGGATCCGTGCCCCCGAGCATGGGGTCTGGCTATCCAAACAACGGGTACGGTGTGCCACCTGTGGCTGCCCCCCCGCAAATGCCCATCCCTACGGCTCCGGCTGCGTACAACAGACAGCAACAACAACAACAACAACAGCAGCAGCAGCAGCAGCAGCAGCAGCAGCAGTCATACTCGGCAGCCGTGGTACCCCCACCACCTCCGCCGGCTCCTTCGGCCCCTGTTGGTGGCCAAGACTCGGATGCGCTCATGCGTGCAGTTATGGATCTGCCGCAAGAAACTATCGATGCGCTACCAGAGACCGAACGGATGCAGATTCTGGCGTTGAGAGCGAGTTACCAGGCGCAGAGCCGATAAACAAGAGACGAAATAAAAAGAAAGATGCCCCTGAGGCTGTCATTGCATTTGCTTTATTTTCTTTTGGTCACTTTTTATTGTTCTTTTGCTATTGACTTGACTTGGCTGGGGTTATTTCTTTTCTTTGTTTTCGTGGGTCATAGTACTGGAGTTTTGTTGGTTTAGCGTTTTTCGCATCAGGTTTTTTTTCTTTTGTTCTCAGAGGTCGTCTTTAGACACGGCGATACTATTAAAAGTGACAGGCGGGCTTTGAGTGGTTATGTCAGACTTGACTCTAGAGAGGGGGGAGGTGCGGAGGCGGAGGCGGAGGCGGAGGTCTCACTGACGAGGCCGCGAGACCTTTTTTTTTTTCTTTCTTTTTTTTTTTCGTTTTTTACTTTTATATGCGTGCGTATGATATCGTCTTTATCTAGTGTTAGTTATGATCACTTTGTTCATATCTCTTTACTCCACCCTTGTAGCCTCTTCCCTCCATGATATTGTCTAGGAAATCAATGACATCTAGTAGGCTAGTCAGAGTCATCATGTGCGTTTTTTCCGCCTTTGTGAGCAGTGCAGACTTGTCAGTGCCCATGCCTGGGCTACACATTTCACTGAGGTGGTGCAATGTCAAGGCCAAGGGCAGCGGAGCCTTGATGACATTATTCAAGAACGTCCCAACGGCCTCCCATGGGCACGCTTCGTAGCCGGCAAACATGGCAGGGTTAGCGAGAAGGCCGCGCGCGGACATGAAGCCACGAAGACCCGTGTTGCTGGGGCGTGGCACGAAGGACTCGACAGTCTCGGACGCAGTGAAGGTGTTGGGTGTTAGGGGCAGATCGGACATGGAAAAGACGTCGCCCGAGAGCAGAATGGGCAGGCGAGCACTGTACTTCTCAAGCAGGATGTTGAGCGAGTCTGTGAAAATGGGGGTGCTTGACGGCGTGTACCGGGTACGGGGATGAATGGTGATCCAATCAGGCAATGGCTCAGACCCAGAGCCGAGAACAGTGTCGATAAAATCCATGGTTTTCCTGCACATTAGCACGGAGTCAGTAACTCCGGACAGTTTGTCCCTTGTGAAATAAGGGCATACTCACCTCAGGTCCTTGTGAACTCTGATTTTCACACTGATACTTCGTCCTTTGCCACCCTCGCGCTCTCTCGTCCACCCATCGGCTGTGAACCGCCTCCGTGTCTCGACTACCATGTCTCTCACCAGCTCACGCCGCTCCATTAACGCTGCACCCAGTGTCTCGGCACATGCCCAGCCTTGTGGACAGCCACAGTTGAGATCCACGCCTCCCACAAACGGGACGACAAGCGACGAGGCGCGGCCAAGTTCCTGGGGGTCGTTGGCGCCGAACTGTACAACTGTGGGCGGCTGGATTCCAACAGAGGAGATGGTCAGGTCTAGTATGAGCGTCGGAGTCAGTAATGAAGAACCTAGCTAGCCGAGCTGCAGTCCGGAGATAGTGGCGTGCCCAGCTGGCTGTTGGAATCCGAAAGGTACGTACCACTATCCCGCGCAACCTGGTTACGGTTGAATTCCTTAGCCAGGATCATGGGCGTGTAACAGAGGTCCGTTCCAAACTGGTGAACAGTCTGTCGAAAGGCAAGCTAGACGGGGTAGGAAGTAGAGATGCGACAAGGTCAGTGGCAGTACCGGCAAATTTGGTGTTTAGTGAGGGCATTCTTTGCTGCTCTTCCCATCGTCCATACTCGACAATATAGTAACCAACGCAAACCAATGATTGGCAGCCTCCCGACTCCATCAAACAGTACGCACCTTGCTGTAGCGCACCATGGGCGCCGAGACGGTTAAGAACCGGTCTTGGGCCCGGGCCAGGTCAAACAGTTTGAGAGGACTTGGTGGTGGTGATGGTGGGTATGAGTTAGCGAAGGTATATGCATATCATGACATCTTTGAGAGCGCGATTGTGTATCTTGGCGAGGTAATGGTGGTTGAACCTACTGCACAATGTCTGGCCTCCACCCAGACCGGGTATTTTCATGTTGCAGGGTCGTCACGGTCATGACTATGACTAGAGTATAACAAAGGTGTGAAGTGAAGGCAGACAGGGCTGTACCGGTTCCTTAGCTTGTTAGGTATAAGCCTGTATGTCTATCGTGGAGAGCACTTACTTGCGGACATGTGAAGCTGCGACAAAGCTATCAAACAATTTACATATCACAGATTTTCAAGTTTAGCTACAAGAGACGGAGCCGGGTGTGGATTTTGATCTCGGGCGGGTTCAAATTCTCTTCTTAGCACGTGTTAAACCTCGCTAAACAAGTTAAAAACAGAAAGGCCCTTGCCTAAATTGTGCAACAATTACTGGATAGAGAAAAAGTATTAAAAATATTAGAAAAATATTTTAAAGAAAAAAAGGGCCCTTTGACTCGGGATTTTCTACCCCGCAGAAAAACGTAGAGTGAGTAGTTGAGCAAGCAAAAAAGGAAGGAAGCAAAGTAATCTTCACAGAAACCCCGGATAAACTCTCTTGATTAAAGGCAACAACAGCAGAAAATGTGCAACTGCCTGACCTAGTTGGAGTCGCGGCTGATTACTGTCGCAGTAATTGCAACATCAACATCCTGTGCTTTCCTTTTTTATTTTTATTTTTATTTTTATTTAATCTATTTTTTTAATTTAACCTGCATGGAGCTGAACCGCATCTCTATGGTCTTAGTCGGACCGATGCCGCTATAGATACAAGCCAATTCTTTGCGCTTGTTGTTGTTGTTGTTGTTGTTGTTGTTGTTGTTTTTGTTGTTGCTGACATGTGACTCGCTTTTTCCTTGGAGTCTAGCCTCTTCTTCTGACTTGAACCTTGGCCTGACAACTCCCCTCCCCTGCCACTCTCAAGCTTCTCCCCCAACCCTCAATTACAGCTCTGGCAATGCTCTAGTCCGCTGGAGAAAGAAACACCGACATTCGCCCTTGAACTGCGACTCTAAACTTTGGGGATGGATGACCTGGTGCCATTTTGGGGATTTGTGGACGGGTAATAACAAAGAGGCAGAGAGAGAGAGACAATAAACCTGCCATCCACATCGCCTCCACTCCCCAACTGGTGTAGTGAAAGGCATCATGTATATATAGGCGACGGCATTTCTCATGGAGCCCACGATATTGCACTCACAGTAGCCTCCCATCCACTCTACGCTCATCCCGCCATCTCACAGTAACCCCGCCGTTCTTATTCTTCTTCTTCTTTTTGTTGTACTCCCGCTTATTCCTACCTGCCCAGAATGTTTCATCTGCCGGCGATCCTCGCAATATGCACCGCCCTGTTCCCATCTACCTTGGCCCTGAGTTCAAGTGAATGGGCCAAGCAGTCTGTCTATCAAGTTCTGACTGACCGTTTTGCTCGTACTGACGGCTCGACTTCGGCATGCTCATCGCTGGCTGAATACTGCGGTGGTACATGGCAAGGCCTGATCAACAACCTGGACTATATACAGAACATGGGCTTCAGCGCTGTAGGTACATGTGATAGAAACGCGTTGCCAGTGCAAACAAGAGGCCATGCTAATTCGTGGTGCAGGTCTGGATCTCGCCTGTGGTCACTAATATCGAGGCATCTGGAAGCTCTGATGGGTAGGTAGCTGACCATCTGTCAAAAGCCATGCAAACATCCAAGGCTGATTAATGCGGATAACCTAGTGACTCTTACCACGGCTTTTGGGCCGAGAACTTCAACACAGTCAATTCGCACTTTGGTTCTCAAGCGGACCTTACGAGTTTGTCTGATGCCCTGCACTCTCGAGGCATGGTAGGTTTCAAAACAAACCCTGAGGGCGGAACCCTAACAACTAACACCATTAGCTGTGTAGTATCTCATGGTCGACGTAGTGGCCAACCACATGGCATATAAGGGGTGTCAAACATGTGTGGACTATTCGACACTGACCCCATTCTCACAGTCGTCATACTTTCACTCCCCTTGCAATATTGACTACAGCTCACAAACATCTATTGAACAGTGCTGGCAGGGAAGCAATACTGTATCACTGCCTGACCTAAGGACTGAGGACGCTGATGTGCGGGCGTTTTTCAACACGTGGGTTTCGGAGCTTGTGACAAACTACAGCATCGATGGCCTGCGCATTGACAGTGCTAAGCACCAAGAGACTTCATTCTGGGCCGATTTTGAAGCAGCTGCAGATGTCTTCCTTCTTGGCGAGGTGTATAGTGGAGACCCGGCATATGTCACACCGTATCTGAACTATATGCCAGGCGTATTGAACTACCCCATGTACTACTGGATTCAGCGCGCGTTCCAAAGCCTAGGTGCCACTACCTCAGAGCTAGTGTCAGGTGTCAACACGATGAAGAGCAGCACCTCCCTCACTAATCAGCTGGGGTCGTTTACGGAGAATCACGACGTTGATCGAATGGCGTCATGGACGTCGCAGTCAAGCGATATAGGACTTGCAAAGACTACCATTGCCTTTACAATGCTAATGGACGGCATCCCCATCATCTACCAGGGGCAAGAACAAGGGTTTACCGGCACTGGAATCCCCGCTAACCGTGCTCCGCTGTGGACTAGTGTCAACACGGACAACGAGCGGTACACTTGGATCACCACTATCAACCAAGTCCGGAAGGCTTTGATAGCCAACGATGGCCAGTACACTGTCTTTCAGGCCGTGCCGTTCCAGCCTACAAGCACTAGCATTGCTCTGCGCAAGGGCCAGGATGGCAAGCAGGCCGTGAGTGTCTTCACTAGCGGCGGGTCGAGTAGCAGTAACTCTGTCACGCTAAGCGGGAGCAATACGGGATACACGGCAAACCAGGCGCTAGTAGAGTTGTTTTCTTGCACGGAGCTGACGGCATCCTCGGATGCCTCGATTACGACAGTGCTATCGAGCGGGCTGCCCAAGATATTTTATCCTAAGAGTGAGCTACTGTTGACCAACCTGTGTCCTGGGATTAGCCGCGATGGAATCACGGCCACAGCGACGGTCACCGCAACGTCCAATGCGTGTGAGACGCCGACCACGGTGGCTGTGAGCTTTACAGAGACAGTCACTACGGTACTTGGCGATACCATCAAGATGTGAGTTTGTCTCTCCGGCGGCTGCCTAGAATGACAGTCCGGTCTGAAACAACAATACTAATCGGCCGTTTATCTGTCTTTACTTTCTTCAGAAGCGGAAACATCTCGGCTCTTGGTGGCTGGAATCTCGATCAGGCCATTTCTCTCAGCGCAGCCTCGTACACGACTAGCAATCCTATCTGGACGGGCACTATCAGCCTGCCTGCAGGGACAACGATTAGCTACAAGTTTGTCAAGGTCAGTAGCAGTGGGACAGTAACGTGGGAGTCGGACCCGAACAGATCCTACACAGTACCGGCGACATGCGGTGTGACGACAGCATCGGTATTGACTACATGGAGGTAATATAAGAGGGTAGGGAGTGAGTGAGGAGGGCAGGAGTGGCGGGGGGGGGCAAGAGAGATGATGGCTGCAGAGATAAAGCCCTCCAAGTCGGACTGGCACAGCAGGACGTCGCTGTTTTGCCTGCTTCAGGTAGAGTGACGACCATAATCCCACAAAACGGAAGGCGCACTATTTGCCTTTGGTCTGTGCATTTCCAGTCACACAAAAGGCTTCATTGCATGCATATACAGTGTTGTCGCCTCTGGCTCTGGCTCTGGCTCTGGCTCTGGCTCTGGCTCTGGCTCTGGCTCTGGCTCTGGCTCTGGCTCTGGCTCTGGCCCTGCCCCTGCCCCTGCCTCCCCCTCCGCCTCCGCCTCCGCCTCCTACAGTCAAGCTTTGACTTGACTACTTGTCTCCAGCCTGTCACAGCCAACATAGAGGCGCCCAGATTGCCCAATATTACAGCACATATATGACTCTGCAAATATATTGTGTGCCTTTTGTTCTTGTGTGTAGGCTGCTAAGACATCATTAAAGAGAGTGTGGGGCCTTAGCAACTATGTTGTTTGAATTCTGGCTGGACCTGACGAGCGTGTTTCATGAGACTCGGTACTGTACATAGCATAGCCCAGTTGGGAGAAACACACAGTAGTACACGCACTGTTATGTACTAGGAGGAAGCTCGTATAAGCAGCACAGGCAGTGTGAAGTATACGCACACACTGTCCTTATGTATCACCAACGTTAATATCACCGGGTTTCATGTTTTGCCCATTTCCCCTCATCCCTCGCATCTCGCCTGGGATGGTCTGGTCGCAAATGATCAGACGGGACCGGATGAGGGAAAACAAGGGAGATCGAGAAGTATTCATCCATAGCTTAATGGAGTGGAACTAACTCTCCTTTCCCCCTCCCCTCCCCTCTTTCTTTACTCCTGTGGTGGCCCTGCAACGCAGGCTCCTCTCGAACAGACCTTTTGTACAAGACTAGAAACAAAGCCAACCAGGAGTGCCCATGTCGATGCGTGCTGTTCTGTAACTCGTGCTTGTTTTAAAGTCTCTGGTTTTGAGCAGCGATCGACACTATAGAATCGGCAGGTCGCTAAGAAGCTACAAAAAAAGATCTGCGCCGCACTTAGGGCCACCATGTCACGCCTTACATAACTTTATATGGTTCTTTTTTCTTTCTTTTTATCGTGTATTTTTTTCGTTATTTTCCCGTTTCGTCAGTATTTGCTCACTCTACCTTGTATCCCGTAGGGTTTCCTCTGTCTCGCCTTGTGCTCCTTTTATTTGACTTCTTGTTTGGACGTCCCCGTGTTGTGCGCACATACTCCTTGGCTTATAGATATAAACATGCCACTTACTGCTGCTACACTCTCTCTCCCTCTCGACTGCTCGCTTCTCCTTTCTTCCCACGCTCCTTGTTCATTCTCGCCACGTCTATATACTCTTACAATCGACGCCCTGGCCGTTGCTTGATGACCTTTAGCATTTGCATACATCATTCGTTTCATTCTCCTTGCTTGGTGACATAACACAACTTTGTTGCTGTCCTTGCCCTGCCCAGCTTTACTTTCGTTTCTATCTTCTTTTTCTTTCTTGTTCTTTTTTTCTTTTCTTTTCTTCTTTTTTTCCATTTCCCTCTGCATCTCAAACACACAATCATCCAGTTGTCCGCCCACCATGAAGTTCTCTACTATCTTCACCTTTGCTGCCGCTGTCTTGGCCTCGCCCATTGAGGTCCGCCAGGCGAGGACCGTGTATGAGCTATACACTAAATCGTACGTCTTGTGTACCGCATAACACCCATAAACAAACAGCCCCTTGAAACATGAATGACAACTAACATCCCTCCGCTTTTAGAGTTTATGCCGAACTCGACGGCAAGCCTCTGTCTCTTAGCGGCACCAACGTCGGTATTTGGTCCGGCGTCAGCGAAGTCCTCAGTGTCTCCAACACCGGCCTCAGTGATAGCACCTTTGCTGTGGGCGACGGCTCGTTGCAGACATCCGTGGGTGTCAACAAGACAACTCGCAATGACGGCTCACCCACGTACCTACAGCCTCTTGTCGCGTTGCCAGACTCCCAGGCGGTTGAGTCTTTCTCTAGCAACCTCTTCACCATCGAACAACTGAACGAGACAGCAGATGCCCGTTTCTACACGGTCGCTTGGCAAGACGCCAGAGGCTGGCTGGCCGGCCCCGTACGCGAGAACCAGGAGACCGGCCAACCCGAGGGCTGGTCCATCTTCTCACGACCCAACACCGATGGTGTCGTTGTCCAGACATACATGCCGATTGAAATCATTGCCAAGGTTGCAATCTGATCAATCATGGGTCTTGATGCACGAAGGAGGGTGGGGGGATACTTACTTGACTGTGACAGGTAGCGTGGATTATTATTAATCTTGTTTTTTTTTTTACTTTTCTTTTAGCGGCCCAAGGCAGCGCAGGACTTGTTGCTTCTGGGGATCATGGCTTTCTATTTCTTCTTCTGTCTTCATATATTAGGACAACAGTAGCACTTTCGTCGAAAATACAACTTATCAAATGCTATTACCAGAAACACAAATCGCCAGTTGATGTTATTGTTATAGTCAGACATGCATGCATATGTGCTGTGAACGTTGATTACGATTGCCTGTGTTTCTCTGTAGCATGCCACCTAAACAGCACCACGCTTGATACTCATGACCAGCATCCCACAGCTACTCTCATGGGGCAACAGTAGTAGTATCTCCCAGATATATAGGTAGGGTACAACCGCTCTTCACGTGAGCCGAATAACAATAGAACAAACCAGAACAGCAAGGAAACCCCCAAGGCAAACGACTGGGTGTGAGTACAGATACAATAAAAGGTAGAAGGAAATGAAAATTGAACACAAGAATGATTGTACACAAAGAGGAAGCCTCTTCAGGAAAAGAGCGCCTCTCCGTTCTATCAAGAGATAAGGCGGCAAAGGGCTTTTCGCTTTTGCCATTCAGCAAGGAGTCTGGATAACGTAGAAGGGAAGAGGGAGCAAACAAGGAAAAAGACTAATATGTGTGTGCATGTCTAACAGACGAAAAGGCTGCGAAAGAAAAAAAAAAAGAAAGAAAAAAAAAAAGTAAGAGGAAAAAGAGAGTAGTGGACAGGGTCCGGAGGGGATGCCAACAAACACTGTGGCGTCGTCGGACGCGGACAAAAGAAATCTCGTTTTTGGGAGGATCGGAGAACGAGAAACAGCGCAAAGTCTTTTTGCTTTTACCGCAATAAAGGCAAGCTGGTGCGTTCGTATGTCTTCTTGGCAGTCTACAGAGCAAGCTCCTTCTTCAGTGTGGCTACGGCCAGACCGGGGTTAAGACCCTTGGGACACGCCCGAGTGCAGTTGAGAATGGTGTGGCAACGGTACAGGGACATGGAGTTGTCGAGAGCCTGCTTGCGCTCAGCGCGGCGCTCGTCACGGGAGTCAGCGAGCCAGCGGTAGGACTGTAGGAGGATAGCAGGGCCGAGGTACTCCTGCTGGTTCCACCAGTATGAGGGACAAGACGTAGAGCAGCAGGCACACAGAATGCACTCGTACAGACCGTCCAGCTTCTTACGGTCCTCTTTGCTCTGGAGGTATTCCTTGCCCTGTTGAGAGAGAAAGCATTAGCATGACGCATTCGGGTAAATTCAAAATCATACTAGTAGTCATAGCCAACTGCCATGTCATGCAAGGTCTCTCGGTAACGAGGGACTAGCCATGGCTGTGGGTTGGTTGACTTGGGATAACAGCAACGTACGTTGGGCGCGGGGGTGTCACGCTGGAGGTAAGGCTTGATTGACTTGTATTGCTTGTAGAAGTGCGTCAGGTCAGGGACGAGATCCTTGACGACATACATGTGAGGCAGGGGATAGACCTTGGCCTCGGGACCATCAGGAATCCGGCCTGTGAGAGAAGAGAAAGGATATTAGTAAGAGAGCGTCGTGCATTGAATTTTTGCGTGCAATGAAGTTAATTTTGCTGTTGTTTAGCGATGTTGTGTTTGCCCTGCAGCTTGGATTGGAGCAAACACCCGACCGATCTGATGTGTCTTCACATGCTGCCAAGCTAGCCCGACTCGGGCCGGGCCGGGTATAGCCCAACCCCCAGGAAACGAACATAACAAAGGAGAAGAAAAGAAGAAAGGCAAAAAAAAAGAGTAAAAAAAAGAGTAAAAAAAAGACAAGATGCCAAAACACAGGATATACAAGCTATACGTACAAAGACAGGCAAGAGTGTTCTGGCCGTTAATGTTCATGGCGCAAGAGCCGCAAATGCCCTCACGGCAAGATCTGCGGAAAGTCAGAGTCGCGTCCTGCTCATTCTTGATGCGGAGCAGGGCATCGAGCATCATGGGACCAGTTTTGTTGAGATCGAGCTCGTAGGTCTGCATGTGAGGCTTCTCGGTGGGGGTGTCGGGGTTCCAGCGGTAGATGGTGAACTTCTTCATGCGGGGAGCTGGAGTATCAGCAACAGTAGCGAGGCTGCGCGAAGCAGCCACTTGCCGGACAATAGGAGTGGCGAGCTTGGCCGACGACGTTGCGATGACACGAGAGGAAGAGCGGAGAGCTGCCATTGTGACTTTGGGTACGGTGGTAGTGTGTGAGAGACGGAGGGGATGAAAGAGGGACCGAAGACTAAAAGTATATCGGCAAGACGAAAAGGAACAAAGAAACGCAACAGCTTGCAGCGAAGTAGTAGCTGGAGCTGACCAAGTTTTGGTTTTAAATGACAGATAGAAATTAAGGCAAGACGAGGCGGACCAGTTGAGAGGATCGTCAGAAGACAGACGAGGGTGAGAATAAGTTGAGTGTGAGTGAGAGACTGAGACTGAATCAGAGACCTGGACTTTAAAAAAAAAAAAATATGTCAAAAATTACTGGCACTAGTCGGCTTCTCCTCTCGAGAGTTTTCCTAACTGAAAGATGAGACGAGACGAGACGAAGGGGGGAAATCTTAAGGTCACAATAAGCAAAGCATAGCAAAAGCTGCGAGAATCCGCATTACTGGTACGAAAAAAAAGGGAATGGAAAAAAAAAAGGACCACCTCGGCTATGGAGCCAGTATGGAGGGCTGCGGTAAATCCAGCCAATCATAGCACATTCATTTTCAATATCGTAGAGCGTCACAAGCCCCGGCACACTAGGGAAAAGTCGCTAGCAGAAAATAACAGGCTCCAGTTTATATGGGGTCAATCCACTTGCAGATGGCACGGCGGCATGTACTCAAGAAACCGCGAAGTGGAGGTCGCTCACTATCTTTGGCACGTGACCTTTATCACGGCTATTCTACGGCTCAAAAAAGGCCACGGAAACGTTCTCTTCCGATAGTTAGTCTTCGAGGCGGCGTTTGCCTACAGCGGATGGAGGTATGCATTTTAGTGTATCTGAGGTGCGCGATAAGCACGGCAGGTCAGTTGGAATCAAGGCCGCCGAGGCCGCTTCTCTACGGATGGCTGCAAATGCGGCACTCGAAAAACACCGGACAGCATGTTTCGGGCACACCATGGCATAGTAAGTACAGTGTCAGCTTGGCGCTGGTATGCTTCTTCTATCTTGGCCATATGTGTACATGCATCCTCTACCGGCTTGAGCCTCAGTTCTAGCTCTAACTGTTGCCCTTTTTTTTTCACGCTCCATGACTCTCTCTCTGCTTCTCTCTTGTTCCGGTTCTTGCTGGGCTCCTCCGCATCCTACGGTCTCCTATATTCTTCATCTACTTGAGCTGCGGCTACATTCTTTGTGCTATGCTTTTGTTGCCTGCCCACCAATTCCGCTTTGCTTGCTCCTGATCGATAGCCTGACAAATACGGTGGGGCCTTTTTGGTCTGCAGCTTCCCGTACTGGCAGTCGTGCCGTTTCTGTTGATTTCTCCCTATCCTCATTATGCCGTCTAAATGCATATCTGATGCCAAATTTTGTGCTTGGATTTGTCGTTGAAGCCAAACTTGACCTGACCCTGCAGCCACAGCCAGCAGTAACGACTCCCCAAGATTCAAAAAAACCCAGTAAGACAGAAGAGCCAACGCGGGAAATCACGCTGCACACTATTGTAGCCAGTGGCCAAGCAGCAGCAGAGATATAAAGAAAATGGCGGCTTTCAAATGCCCTCAACGCGCCTTATTAGCAATGCCAGCAGCATCAGCGTCATCATCAGCCCTATATTCAATTCACAGTGAGCAACCCATCCATAGATCCATATACACGAGACTATACACACATATACACATATACACATAGACGCACACACCTCATTTGCTTGCCCGCTTCCCTTTGTACAACAACCTAACAACCTCTGAATCAACGCCTCGTTGTTGGACCCCAAAAATCACAACTCATCAAGCATACGCACCCGCACTGCTGGACACATGTACGTACAACATACATGCGCATGTGTACACACATACACACATACATTGTATTGGCTGCAAACCACGAAGCTGCCAGCCTGAAAACCTGCATAGGCACAAGCCTTCCAACAAGGCCCTTCAAACTCAAGCTTTACGCCCAACCACCCTTGCCTGTCTAGTTTGGAGTTTGGTGCCCTCAACGTTTGGATCCCTGGACTTGGGTCTGGCCGCCTGTTCTTCGCCCTCATTTTGGTCAATTTTTTTGCCCATCGCTTGGCCTTGCTTTTGTTCCCTCTCTCTCTTTCTCTTGCCCCCCCCTTCCCCCCCCCCCCTCCCCCGTCCTCTCTCCAATGATTTAGATCGGCCAGTGGCTTATTGTTCTCCGTGACTCTTTTTTCCTACTGTTTTAGACCCAACACACATGCGAGCATCCAGTCTTGCTGTTGTTCGCAACTCGTTGCGCCTCTCAAATCCCAGTCCCGCGTCTGCGTTATTGTTCTCAACAAAATCCCGCTCGTTCTCGACAACCATGAAATATTCAACCTCCAGCTCCGATGCTTCCCCTACTTCGCTAGGATCTCCTCAGCTTAGTTACGGTCTAGCCGCAGCCTTTATCGGCAAAGACCTCTCCTGGCATGCCACACGCAACATCCACCACTTCAATCCGCACAAGCGTGTCCAGCCCGTGAAAAAGACCCCAGACCAGCGTCCTCCCAGTGGTCACGATGCGTTTTTTATATCACACCTTGGCGATACCGGTGCTGTAGCTTTTGGTGTTGCTGACGGAGTGGGTGGCTGGGTCGAGTCGGGCGTTGATCCAGCCGACTTTTCTCACGGAATCTGCGATTACATGGCCATGGTTTCATTTGCCTATCCTGGCCACGATCCTGTCAGCCCCAAGGCCATCATGCAAAAGGGCTACGAAGCCGTATGCAACGATCGAAGTGTCATTGCGGGAAGCAGTACGGCCGTTGTCGGCGTCGCTGCGCCCAACGGCGCTGTCGAAATCGCCAACCTCGGCGACTCAGGCTTCATCCATCTGCGTCTAGGCGCAGTACACGCATACTCCAAAGCACAACAGCATTCATTCAACACCCCTTACCAAATGTCAGTCATCCCACCTAGCATGGCCGCGCGCATAGCAACCTTTGGCGGTGCACATCTCAGCGACATGCCGCACCAGTCAGACGTTACGCATCACAACCTACAAAGCGGCGACGTACTAGTGCTAGCCTCGGATGGAGTATGGGACAATATGTTCAACGAAGACATTCTCAAGGTTGTTGGCAAAATGATGTTGGCGTCAGGGGCCTGGACGATAGACGACGACGGAGCCGTGCAGGTTGCGCCCTCCATTAGCGAAATGATAAAAGTCCCAGAGTTATCATCTGGTGGCCCACAAGCCCTCAGCTCGCAAGCTACGCTGCAGAGCTTGGTCGCGTCACGCATTGCGTTGACGGCCAAGGCAAACAGCCACGAAACTCGACGCGACGGCCCTTTTGCCAAAGCCATGAAGCGCATAAACCGCCGTGAGCGCTGGGTCGGCGGCAAAGTCGATGATATCATGGTAGTGGTCCTGATTGCCACGCAAGATGGTACTATGGTGCCAGTCAAGTCCCGGTTGTAAACCCGGGAGGCAGACAATCTCCAGAGCAGATGGAGGACTATCGTGGAGGAAGGAATTGTATTTCAAACGGCTTCTCTTTTGCAAAAGCTAGATCTAGGTCCCTCAGCTGGCCGCGTCTCGTAGCGTATATTCGTGCGCTGTGTATATGTTTTGTATTCTCTGAACCGAACCTATGGTGGAAAGCACCCGTCCCTAGAGGGACACTGGCATTTTATCCCCTCTTTGTCATTGTTCTTTTTCTATGTTTTTGAACATAACGTTGTTGCCCGACACAATTGGTAGTACGGCCTAGGGTGGTAATAGATGTTGTTGCTTCTATTTTGTACTTTACTTTGCGTCTAGATCCATATACATTTTCAAAGTCAACCCGCATAGCGGCTACGTTCTGTGTTGTGTGTTTTTTTTTTTACTTCGTTGGGGAGTTCCTGTTCCCGTACTACGTGGAAAGTGATTTTTCTTTTTTTTGTTTCTCTCTTTTTTTTTTTCTTTTCTTTTCAACATCTTCCCAGGTGTGGAACGGAACATAAGATGACGAGATACATGCTACAAACGTTTCAACAATATGTAATATGCATGCATGCCGAGTCCTAGAAGCTTATTATGAGCGGGAGAGTCAGACAGTGTACTTCATCCGTACTTTACAGTGTTACAAGGGATTCTTAGTACACCAGCATCACCCTAATAAGCTCATATAACGACAAGCTAAGACCATAGAATCAGACATCAAGATCAAAAGGGAGACATACATTTAAATTTGCGAAATAAAGCAATCAATTACGCCTTGTAAAAAAACCAATATTTACATAAATCAGAAAAAAAAGGGATCCCGGAGGATCAAGAAATGAAAACACCACCCTCAAGCAACTCAAATCGCATCACATCCCCGCAACCATTTAAACGTCTGACCAACCCCTCATTAAATTATATATGTTTAGTTCAGGAAGACCATGGCCACAGCGGACAGCGCCATGAGAACCATGGAGCTGGACAGGGTGGAGGCAGCGCCAGGAACGTCGGTAGGGACGGTGGTAGCGCCGGTGGAAGAACCTGGAAATGTTGTTAATGGAATGTTCAACCAGGGTCTCGCATGTAGAGAATGTGACACTTACGAGTGGCAGAGCCAGAAGAGCGGGCAGCACCAGAGGAAGAGACGGTGCCAGAGACAGTGGAGGTGGTGGAGGTGGCCAGAGTGGTGCTTGACGCATCAGTGGTAGTAGCGTCGGTAGTGGTGGTAGTCTCGGCGTCAGTGGTGGTAGTGGTCCCGCTGCCAGTGGTGCTAGAGGCCTCGCTGCTGGATGCGGCGGAGGTGGTGGATGCGGCAGAGGTGGATGCGCCCGAGGTAGAGGCGGCAGAGCTGCTGGCGCTACCAGTGCCAACCAGGGAGAAGGCAGAAGAGAAGTTGTCCTCGCTTCCGTCCACGATCTTGAAAGCGTAGGTGCCAGAAGCGAAATCGGCGGAGTTAAGTGTGAAGGTGGTGGATCCACCGGTTAGACCGGCTGCAATCTGTTAGCAAATTGGTCATGTGCGGTAATATCGGGTGGAACTTACTGCCGACTGTGTTGACCTCTTCCAAAGCGTTCTGGTTGGGGCCAGTGACGACGTAGATGTTGACAGGGCCGGTGGCATCAGTCCAGGTCAGGGTGAAAGGCTCGCCAGCAGTGGGCTGAACAGCGCTGTTGGTGAACTGCACGGCGGTGACCGAAGAGGCCAGAGCGGCGGCGTAAGAGATAACGGTAGAGGCCTTCATTGTGAATAGATTTGACTAGTTAGGTTGTTTGGTGGGAGCGAGTGTGTAGATGCCTGGAAGGGTATTTTGTTAGCAGGGCGTCTCGAGAACAATGCCAAGCGACGAAGACCGACTCACAAGAAACTTGAATCAAAGAATTAAAGAAAAAAGAAGAAGAAATTAAAAAAATTAATATTGTCAAAACCGTAACAATGGAACGAATGAATAGGCTGTCCGAAGAGCGAAGATGAGAAGTCTGGATGAATAACAAAGACCGAGAAGAGAAGGAAATAGGAACTTTCGAAGAGGAGGACGGGCGCTCATATATCCCATTGCCAAGAGCCCTTTTCCCTCAGACCAAATCTGGGAAGGAGCGTGCGGACTTAGGAAGGAGAGAAGGCAAAAGCCCACCACCATCCAGACCCGCAAATTTGGCCCAGTAGCTTCCTGCTATTCATCTCTCAGTGGCCCCGTCGACTTACAGAACAGGGCCCCCAATACTGCGACAGCAACTGCCACCGCTCGTGCTAATGCTAAGACCAATGTTAATGCTACTGCAACCCCGGGGGAAGGAACTTACCCTTTCGCGCTTCGTTCCTGATTGTGGGTCTAAAACGGAAAATATGGACGGGGTGTGTACATGGATACATTGAAAGGGGCGTGTATTTATTGAGGCTAAAGAGGGAAAGGAAGCAGCGCAGCGAGCCTAGTAGAAGGGCCGCCAACCATGGCGAAGTCGCGCTTTTTTTTTTTTTTTTTTTTTTCTTTTTTTTTTATATCCTTCATTTTCTCTTTACTTTGGTCGAGCCCGGACCCCCTCCGCCCTGAACTTCATGTAGCTTTGCTGCACCCCCCTACTTCTCTTCTTTTGCCTTCCTCCTCCGCCCCAGTTCTTTTCTCCGTCTTCTCCTCCTTGTTCTTCCGAGGCAACCGACTAGAATTTGGAGCGTCTGGTGACTCTTTGCTGTTCATCGACTGCTTTCCCCGGTCAGCCTTGACAACTGTTTCCTGCCCTCTTTTCATGATAGTACACGTCAGGTTGAACGCACCAATCTGTTTGTTGGTTTCTACAGTCTCTCTAGACTAGGTAGCCGGAATGCCCTGTACTCTCTTCCTTGCGAATTCCAGCATTACATCCGAAATGCCTCATGATCTGATCTTGTTTTGTGGAGGGGGCTAGCAGATAAACAACAAGTCTTCAAGGCCGCGGCCCCCTCCCTCCCCCTCCCCCTCCCCCTCAAGCAAGCAAGCTTATTCCATTCTCCTAGACGACGTGATTCTTTTCCTTGATTTCTGATTTCTTATTACTTGAACTGGTCAAATCTCCCAGGGCCTTTCCTCTCCTGGCTTAGACCAAAAGTGCCCATTGGCTTGTAGACAAAGCCTCCATATGACAAAAGAAAAATAAATAAATAAATAAATAAATAAACCAACGTTAATGCTAGCCAGGGGCAGACTGCGCCGGTCTTGGGGGTTGTTGGCCTGGAAAGGTCTTCCTTTTCCATGCATATCTTCATCTCTCCACCGCCTGGCGCCATAGACGTTGGCGCTGGCGTGAACTCACCAGCGCTGAATTTCAATTTCAATGCTCAGACTTGGCACTACAAAGCTGTACAAGACCGCCCGCTGCGGAAGATGATTTTCCTTGGCCACCATAAGCCCCCGATCCCCCTTCAATCTACAGTTCTGCTGCCATTACATGTTGTGCTGTGTTGTGTCTTTCATATACGCAACACAATCTGCCTAGCCCCCAATCAGCCAAGCCAAGGCATCTCGAATTCTGAGGGACGTTTGGGAATCTTGAGAAAAAAAAAAAAAAAAAAAAACTAGACATGAAGATGTATAATTCTTAGACTCAGCCAAAGAATGAGGATCCAGAGACAGAGAGATGAGAGATAGCCAGCCAGGCATGCAGAACGTAGAGTGTGGAAAGTGGATGTACTATTGTAATATGGCAAAAAGGCACATGTCGCGCGTAAGTATCCATGCCGCAGATATCAGCTTTAGGGATACCTTGCCGGTACATTCATCTCTGAGCTAGGGTTTGTCTCCCACATTGTCTTTGCACCTTCTCTTTGTTCAACTTGGACAGGGTCAGGGCGGCCCATTTTTCTTTTTCTTTTTTTTCCTTGCTTCTCCTCCCTCTCTCTCTCTCTCCAGATCAACATTCTACACAATCTAATCATCAAATCCCAAAGCCTTCATCAAGCAAAGCAGAGACCTGGCTGTGAACTACGAGTCTGAGTGCTAAAATTCGGGAAATTAAGTCAGCATATCCATTTCCATCTCCAGGTTCGGCTAGCCCACACACCCATACCCAGAGCCATGATCACCAAAAACTGCATGGAAACAAAGGCACTCAAGATATCAGCACACGCATAACGCGAAGAAAGCGAGCCCGACTATCAAATTCGCAATTACTTGGCCCTATCTTATATCAATAAAAATGAATTGGCTGCTTTGTCATCACCGAGTAAGAGTAAGCGGTAGGATGGATTTATCCATTTGCCATCAAGGATGGGTCGCAAGCCGCCATGCTCCTCCTTCTTGCCCCCCCGAAGCCCAGGAGCACAGCCACTAAATTTCCTTCTTGCACTAGCTGCTTCGTCCTTTTACTTGAACTTAATTTCGACTAACTCTTCTTAGCGCTGACTGGTACACTTCCCCTTTGCCCAGACCCAATAACCCTATCGCGTGTACTTCTCATCTTGTGTGCTTGTGCTTGGGGATTCTTCCGAACGGTACGTGCTTTGATTGCATGACCAAATTGACAAGCTGGTCTGGGCAGAGGAACGACCTTCGTCTTCGACAATCCGCATTGTTTTTTTTTTCTGACATTCCCTGGGTTTGTCCTGGGTGAGAGAGGGATCAGGTGTCAATCCAGTAGTCATCTCGTATACCACATCATCATTACATGCCGATGTTATCGTCAAGTCAGCATCGCCCTCTGCAGGACGGATCTTTATCCTGTTGCGCCGCACCGGTAGGCAGAGCGGGCGTGTGGCTATGTGATTCGCAGAGCCGAATGGCAAACTTGGCACAGAATTGTATGGATGGGCTGACTTGAAGAAATTAGACTATCTACACTTGTATGTGTAGATAGTAATAGTATTGGGCACACTCAAAGGCCCATAGACGGTCAATCCGCTCTCTTGGTTCCCCATACACAGTCAACACGAGGCAAAATCTCTCACGTGTGCTATTTCAGTCCATTTCAGGATTCTTCTGTTGCTCCGAGATGCTTGCGTTCTGCATTTGACGGAGCGGAGGGGCATATGCAATGGACACACTAGGAGGATAGAATACGCAGAAGATAGGAAAGACCACTATCAGCGTCTTGCTTCTCTCGACCCGGCCCGTTATACATTGTACCAGAAAATAAAAAGAAAAAAACACGCCCCAAAAATGCTTCTCTCCTCCAAGGCACCAGTGCATCGAGCAATTGGAGTCTTGTGCGTTTTCCTCTCTAGTGCCTCTGCTTGCTATTTGTGGCCTTATCGCCCAAGCCTGACCATTGAACAAAGGCATATATATTCTGGCCATGCACTGTTCAACTTCTTCCTTTTCCCCCCCTGGTTCCTCTGGTTGACATTTATGTTTCTTTTATGCAAAACAAGAACTACGGCGTAGCCTTCCACTTACCAAACAAGGCCTCAAAAGGAAATCTGAATCATGCAATTCAGGCCCTTGGCTTTATGGCAGCTGTACCGATCATGCAGGCGAGTTTATTTGGTCCATAGCCATGGCTTGAATAAATGGCTTTGTTATCTTTCATTTGGCTGGAGAAGCTGGTGGGCTGTATTACGGATTAGGCGGCTGGCTGTAGCGAGGAGATAAAAATCCGGGATGGTTCGTGTAGTGGAATGAGATGGTGGTCCATGAAAGCAAGTAAATAAAGAAACAGATAGAATATGAGATACTACGTAGCTGATTGGTTACGGGACCGTGAAATGCTATGATCGGTCAAATGATGCAGTGTAAATGTTATGTTTATCTTATCTTGCCTCGGCTTCGCATTGGGAATTGGGAATTGGGGTTTTGGTAGTTTGTTTGATTACTTATGCACTGTTATTTCGTAGCAATACGGCGATGTATTCTGAACTCGGGCATCTAGCTTGGCTGGTGCTGTCTTCCAGTGCGTGTTTTTTGTTTGTTCTATTTAGCGTCTACCTACTGGTTTTCCACAGCAACACGACGGCTCTTCCAGTGCGTGCTCAGACATTGAGCGTCTCCAAAAATACATTTTGCTGCATTATTCAATATCTAACTGCTTGAATCAGACAGAGCTTGTGTATATGCTGACGACTTCGGGAAGATAAAAAAAGGAAATTGAGGCATTCTCGCATGTCCGCCTATAATTTGTAGACGGCGATATGACGGGAACTGAGCGGTTTGATCGTGGCAGGGATCGAACCTGCGATCCTGTGCGTGTAAAGCACATGCCTTAACCACTGGGCCACACGACCGGACAACTTGGCAAATTATCGTCAAACAGCAAAGAAAAAAAGAGAAAAAAAAATCCGAAAAAAAAAGTGTTTTTTTTTTCCTTTTAATTGAGGTTCACCTACGGTCCAGTAAATTTAGACAGGCAGACGTTAAAAAATACAACAACAAGATCCAGTAAACTTGATATATATTTATTCTTAATCAAATCAAAATTTTATTTGAATATATTTAATGTCTACTGGAATCACTAAGATCAAACGACGCTGTATTGGCTACCGGACAGTAATAAAAAAAAAAAAAAAAAAAAAAAAAAAACTCACCGCCCCACTTTGAGACTGTAATAAAAGAGCCATTTTATTTCACCCAAAATGAGAAAATCCTCATTAGTGTAGTGGTGATCATACCTGCTTGTCACGCAGGTGACCTGGGTTCGATTCCCAGATGGGGAGATTCATAGACCCTGACCACAGTTAGTTCTGCTTTTTGTTCTATATTCCAACGTCCCACGATATTCTTCTTCTTCTTTTTTTTTCTCACGCTTTTCCATTTTTCGTTTTCTGGTTCTCCTGTTTGTAATTTTGGCACTACCAGATTCATGTTTGTCCGTACGATCACGGCGGCATCTCATGAAACCGCCCAAATCTCGTCTATGTCTTAGGTTCCTGTCAAACGTAAGGATAAATGTTTTGACTCGTGTGTGTTCTGTTGTTGTGATTTGCGTTTGAAAAGCTGAAATGAACTACGCAAGTGCCAATCTGGCTTTAGGAATGATCTTCGGTGATAACTTCACGCACTCTTCTCAGGTTAACCTCCGGGGTCAGGGTTTTAGATTGGGCGTCAAACATGTCTGTACTTTACATGTAAATTAGGGTTGCTAGACGACAAGAGTTGATATTGACTCCCTTCTCACGCCGAAGTCTTGCATTCTACCACACCTCGTCTTACGCCATCCTTCTCCTCCCTCAGCCATTTGACTGTGGCACCATCGTCCGTGGCTTTCGTGATGAAATCATCCAGAGAGCCACCCACGCCAAAGTAGTGTCTCTTTGCGGCAACGAGTGCCAAAGCCTCCTTACCTTCCTTGCTCAAAATGTTAAATTGTGTTGCAGCAAAAGCACGTAGTGCAAAGGGTGAGTATATGGTTTCTGCGCCTAGAAGTAGGGTTGGAAGAGACTCATTTGTGTCAAGCGCGCTCGCGTCTGATACATCAGACTTCAAAGGCGCGGCGGCGTACAATAGATCGACGAAGGCTGTTGACCACCCGCCAGATAAAAAGACAAGCGATAGTTTTGCATCAGATAGCGTCTTCTTGAAGGCCGCTTTAACTTCATCGAAGAGCTCAACTTCGTCTTCGATATTGAAAGCTTCCTCAAGAGCAGGGTCGACAGTGCGTCGCGCGAGTGCCCATGTCAGAATGAAGTTGGGCAGAGTCACTAGTTGTATGACTGACGGATTATAATCAGCTACAATTAACGTGAGAGGCTGTGGCTCTGCGTCTGGGGCAGCAGCAGTGAAGCGCTGGAGAGCATGCTGGAAGATGGCAAGCGAGGGCAGGGCGGTGCCACAGCCCAGCTGGAGATACAAAGTCAGCAGACGTAGAAAGGACAGTTTTGATATAACTGAGGATATTGCATCTTTATGTGCGGCAAGGATGTGTTGCGGGTATCTTGAAATGTAGCCAAGGAGGCTCAAGTGCCACTTACCTCTATAACACGCTCTGCCTTGCCTTTTCCAGGTCCTGCAATGCCATATCTCTCGCTGGCTAGGACCTTGATCAAGTCGACACTGCTCTCCCAGCTCTTGAAGCCCCCCTCATATACACCAGTTTTGACATCATGAGCGCCTAGGCCCTCTGTTGCGTTCGCTTCACCTTCACCATCGTCCTCCGCCATTAGCTGTACCTTGACGTCCCAAAGCTCTCGTCTCGGCAACTCGATAACGTGCGATCCCCCATCCAGGGCTATCCGAAGTGTGTTGTATGCAATTTTGGATGGCAGCGTTGCCATCATTTCGTCCAAGCTATGGGCGAGCGCTGGTAGCTGTGGTTTGCCTTCAATGGGGAACGCTCCGGCTTGGGGTCTCACATCATTGCTCTTTTTTCTGTTTTTGTGGTCATCTGAAGTAGTGGTAGCTAAGGTAGGAGAAATAACAGAGGGAGTATCAATCGATACATCCTCGTCTATATCGTCACCAGAGAAGGAGAAAGAGAAGGACATGATAGGACGTAAAGTGATGTGTAACACCGAAATTGAAGACGAAGACGGCCAAGTCAACCCCCGATAGTGGAGCTCAACACAGTGTGTTTTCTTTCTTTGCTTAGGAACGGATCGTGAATACCCTGTTAAAGAGTATTATACACAGTGTACAGGTAATGCTGATGGTACAGGTCCGCTGGGAAGATGTTAACGGAGATTGTTCGCGTTGTGGGGAAGGTGAAAATCTAGCCTACAGACCCTAACGGCGGATATCGATATAATAAAGTAACCCTAAGCGATAGAGATCATTACGCTACTACATACTACATTCTTTGGCGGAGTGCCTACGCAGCCCTATCTACATGTAGTTACCTATAAATATGTACTGTATATGTGCCGCAATCAAGAACCAAGTTTCAGAACTCCCACGAAACTCTATTGAGCATTGGTCGTAGCCTCTACTGCCCGAAGCTTGCCGTAAACTATTCGGAGCTCAATAGGAAAGTCCGAAGAGTAACTAGCAAACCGCATAGCATAGGTTGGTGAGCAAGAATACAAGTACTGCAGCATAGGCTTGTGTATATTAGTAATGGTATTGATGCTTTAATAGTGGGTAGAGAAATGATCATGTGGCACGTTGCATATACATGTGCTTAGTGTCCAGAACTTGTCTTTGGCGTGACGGGAAGCCAGTTGGCGGTGTATATGGGCTATAAAAAAACATATAGAGGCTGCTCGTGTAAGCACTGAAAATCCACTGCAGACAACTGAGAGTGATGGTGGTAGTTTTTACACTTGAGATTGCCCGGCTTTTAAGGCGGCATATGAGATTCGCTACATGCGAGGGATTGATACCGAAGCGAAGTGCATTCTTACGCCTCTTACGGTGGGTGGCCAACTTGGCATGGGAGAAACAGCGTGTGGACGGGCATGTACAACTCTTGGAAGAGCCGAGGTAGCAAGTTGCCCGGTTATTCCTAGTCTAAGCGCAACAAATGTCGATTTGGTCAGCACAACGGCTACCGGAATCCAATGTTCAAAAGGACCCAAGAACCAACGAGAGAAGTGAAAGAAGAATGCGCTAGCGAAAGAGCAAGATGACCAGCTGAATGGGAATATGGAACTGTCAAAGGAACACGTACATGGATCCGTGAAAGAAGAAAGGGGCGCGAATGAAAGGGATGAGGCAAAAGATGCGTCTGTGGGGAGGGGATTCTACGGGCTGTGATTGGCTGGTTTTACGAGAGAAGTCCTTTGAGGGTAAAGGAATGAATGGACAAAGAAAGGAGGGTGGGAGCAAGTGCTTTGGAGGTTGGGTTGCTTTGAGTTCAGGTTGTGGGCGGCGTTTCTGGCTAGGCTCAGGTGTGCTATTGTTATTGAATAGCACAAGCTGATGGTGTGTATCGTTTGATGTAACGGCGCTACGTACTATTCCGCGGGCTATGGCCTGCCTGACAATATCGTTTATGGGTTCCTTTGTTGCCGGGATGTTCTTGAGCGATCGCGATAATACCGCTTCATCTGTTTCGTGCTATATCGACTGACTGCTTGTATCAGCGAGTGAGATAGTGAGTAGACCCTGAAAGTTTGGGGGTCGCTAGTGGGACAATCAGATAGTTGTACGTGTGCTAGTGGACCCCGGTACACTGAAGAGTGATGGGCAAGCCACTAACAAAGCATGCAAAGTAGAGAAACGCTGGTGGACAGAGCGCAGAAGCCACTGAGAGCACAAAGCCCATATATCGTACTGCAACTGACAAAACCTTGTTTGAAGATGAAGCGGGCAGATTCAATGGATATGAAGTTTGTAGTATATAATGGGCGCCTACAGGACGTACAAGGTAGATAGATGTATGCCTGGTGGCTCAGCTGGGTGCAGCATAGTCACATATGGGGAAATAGCAAGCACTACCTACGCAAGCAAGCGTGTTTGGATGATAGAGAGGGAAGCAGGGAGAACGGATGTTGCAAGAAAAGCGAGTGTTCTAATGAAATATGGCGAAAATTGAGGCAGGCGAATGGTTTATCCGCCCAAGACATGCTGAAGAGCCTTCCAAAGACGGTTGGCTACCCACTAAGCCGATTGAGTGAATCGTTTACGAATCTTTCCTGCAACAGTGTCTATCATCTCTGAACAGCAGCTTTGTGTGTGACTAGCCATATCAATGTGCGTTTCCATGCTCTCCACGCAGATAGCCGTTGATAGAAACCACAGAAAGATCGCACCAACTACGGCTTAGTGGGCACGCCGACGTGAAAGAAGGGTTGGAAGGAGGAGAGCAAACCAGCCCATGCATCCTTTTTGCATGCCCAGAAGGACGATAGCAGAAAAAGAGCGCAAAATGAACATGGCGATGGCATCAAAGCATAGTCATTAGAGCCTGCCTGCCTGTGATTGGCTGCACATACGGGACGAGACATTCAGCCCTTGCCGAATCGGGAACTAATACAAGATGGATGGAAGGGACAGCAAACTTGTCTTTGTCTGCGAGTATCTCCAAATTGACATATCTTCTTTCATTCTTTCATTCCGTGTCGTGTGCATGCGTAGGCTATGTAACTCCGAAAGAAAGGTAAGACATACATGCATCTAATGGGTATATGATAGTGCTGTTGCATATGCTGTGAAGTGAATGCTGGTATCACTGCAGGCGGAAAGACTCTAGCTTGTCCTGTGGAAGAAAGATACGGAAAGTGGAAAACACAAGCAAAGTGCGCGTAGCGTAGAGTATGTACATGTATATACATGCACGTATGGACATACACATACGGACATGGTGCGGGGGAGGGGGGGGGGGGGGAGGCTAGGCCAAGTAGCCGCAAGTACATACAAACGTGGATCCCGCTTGCTTCTCAGAGGCTCATATAGCACAGCACAGCTAGCTGCTGTCAGAGCTAGGGTAGCGGCTTCGCTGTTTTAGAAGAGCGAGCGACTAGCAAGAGAACGCAATGGTAGAACTAAGAACCCGGAAAGAAGAAGGATGGAGCTCGCAAAGCCGGCGAATGAGAGGCGAGCCAAGTATAAGAGAAGGAACTGGCTCTCTTTCATCATATGTCTTTTACCGTCTTTATTGCCTTTTATGTCCAAGACTTTTGCCAGCTAAGAGCACACATTTGGTGCTACGTGCTGACGGATCATGATGTACATTTGCACACCAGCATGTATGCACAACCACACACGCTCGCACGCTCGCACGCACGCACGCAATTGCGAACTTTCTCTCTACCCTACGCTACGTGCGTTGTATTTAGGAAGTACAAAGACAAAGGCCAAGGTGAATCCTTAGGAGGGAAGAGGAAAAAAGAGACGACAATGCCCAAAATGGGCAGTTGAATAAGACAAAGAAAGAAATGCAGAACATGGTCATTCCACTTCCCTTTCCTTGCCTTTTATTGTTCTTTTTTCTTTTTCTTGGAATTTCGGCCTCCTCACCTCTTAGTCTCCCTGCTCGTGGCCTATATAAACATGTCGGCGGCTCCCTTGCTCTAGTTCTATGTTGCCTAGATCTTCTCATTCTCTCAAGCTCAGTGTCTCTTGTCGGCTTAATACAACAACAAAGCGGTGTGGTGTCTCTCTCTGTCCATCATTCCCAGCGTTCTGGCGTGGCTTTCTCGTGATCTCTTTCTTTCTGTTTTATTGTTCGGCTTTTTTTGCTTCTGCTGTTCTCCTAGACCGTTTCTTCGGCCTCTTTGTCACTATCGTCGTCGCTGTTCAGATATACATTCCCTCTCTATTTACACTTTGTGTAACCCTAATCCGGGAGGCCTTCGCTTCAGTCTTCATTTCCGTCTACTTCCTTCCTTTTGTTGGCGGCCGTTTGCTGTTTCCTTCTGGATCGGGGTGTTCTTGTTTTACTGGAGGCAACTTCTCAATATTGTGGTTGCTGGGGTGGATAAGAGACGTAGGTTCTTTCCCCCTCTTTTCTGGCGGTTTTTTTCTTTTTTTTTTTTTTTTTTTTTTTCTTTCTGTCCTTTTTCTTCCTCTCTCTCTCTCTCTCACACACACACACACACACACCACTGCCATCGCTGCCATCGTTGCCTTTCTTCTTCTTCTTCTTCTTCTTCTTCCTCTCTTCCTCGCCACTACAGCGAGCTACATTGTCTTTGTGGCTCTGTCCCGCCTGTCTTAATTCCATGGCCTTTTCGCTTCCCTCTTTCTACATCCGCAAACTAAAGGCTCGAATTTATCGCGCCATGTCTCGCCACTTGGACTCATCAGACCCGCAGCATGAGAATGCCCACAGTCAGGCCTCGTCGACGCCGGAATCTTCTGTATCGTCTTACACTGTACTGAATACTCCTATCGACCTGCCTCGTCCTGTTCGGATCATCACAATTGGCGCTGGAGCCAGTGGCATTAACTTGATTCGTACTCTGCGTCTCCAGCTGGGCGATCCCTTTGAGCACGTGGTTTATGAAAAGAACCCCCAAATCGGCGGTACTTGGTACGAAAACCGGTATCCTGGATGTCGCTGTGATGTGCCTAGTATGAGCTACCAGTTCTCGTGGAAGAAGAGCACGGACTGGACAAACCTTTGTGCTTCAGCTGCTGAGATTGAAAGCTACCTTTGCGCGATTTGCGATGAAGAGGGCATGTATCCGCTGATTAAGCTGAGCCACACTATTGTCAACGCTGCATGGGACGAGGATACCGCCATGTGGGAAGTCACAGTTGAAAAGCCCGACGGTTCTCGCTTTGTCGACAAGGCTAACTTTCTGATCGATGCTAGTGGAATTCTCAACAAATGGCGGTATCCCAATGTCCCAGGCTTAGACGCCTTTTCAGGGCAACTCATTCACACTGCCAACTGGCCTGCGGATGGCCTTTCCGTTGCCGGTAAGCGTGTGGCTCTTATAGGAAATGGCGCCTCCGGCGTCCAGGTGCTCCCGTGGCTCGCTGAAAATGCTGCTTTGTTGCATCACGTCATCAGATCTCCTACATGGATCTTGCCCCCACGTGTGGCCATGATGAAGATGGGCCCAATGGCTGAGATCATTGATAAGATTGAGCTGGATGACGAAGACAACTTCACAGCTGCCCAGATTGCCCGCTTCAAAGAAGATACCGACCTCTACAATCGCCTCATACAGGCCATGGAGGACGACATGCACGTCAAGTTTGCTATCTCTTTGATCGAGGATTCTCCCCAAGAGAAATGGGCGTCTCAAAAATGCCGGGAGTTTATGACAGCCATGCTAGGTGAAGACGAGGCACTACGTAAAGCGCTGATTCCTGACTTTTCCTTTGGCTGCAAGAGAATAACTCCAGCGCCGGGATATCTGGAAGCCTTTCGTAAGCCTAGTGTTAGGCTCGTCAAAGATACGATTGCCGCCTTTGAGGAGAAAGGCTTGAGAATGGCAAACGGTGATCTGGTTGAGGTGGATGTGATTGTGTGTGCCACTGGATTCGAGTCTTCATTTCGGCCGGCGTTCCCTATCATTGGCCGTAGGGGAAACCTGCAGGACATCTGGGCCAAGGAAGAACCCAAGTCGTACATGTCTTTGGCAATTGCGGATATGCCAAACTTTTTTAGTAAGTTGCCCAGAGAGTTGAGATGTCTGCACATCTTGTGCTAACAAATTACCTTGTGTAGAATTCCTTGGACCAAATGCCCCAATTGCACATGGTAGCGTGTTTTCCTTGAGCGAACATATTGCTACATATATTGCGCGCGCTATTTCCAAGGCCCGGACGCAGAACATTCGCGCCATGACGCCCTCTACGGAGGCTGTCGAGGACTATCACGAACATGTGACCAAGTTTATGCCGCGCACTACATGGGCTGGAAATTGCAGCTCATGGTACAAGGGCGGTAAGACTGGGGGAGCCTCGATCAACGCTTTGCACCCGGGAAGCCGGCTGCACTTCATTAAGATGCTAGAGGACTTCCGTGGCGAGGACTGGGACATAGAATATCGCCCGGCGCAGTCTGGAGACCAGAAGGTGAACCGTTTTGCATACTTGGGCAATGGCTTTACGATTGCCGAGGTGAAGAACTTGAAGGCCATGGCTGTAGCCAATGCTGCACGGGAGGAGGCCAAAGCGAAAGTTTAGGCCAGGGAAAGAGTAAACCGCGGTTTGGAGTTTTGGGTTTATACCTGTCTGTGGCGTCTACTTCTCTTGTTCTGGCCCGTCTTGTGGCGCCTGGCGGGACATGACGTGGAGTGGCGTGATGGGATAGGGGAAAGGTATGAGGAGACGGAGAGAGAAGAGAGGGAGGGAGAGACGTTGTATTGTTGCCTATGAGTTTATGCATTCGTATGAGGACTCTCGGTTTTGTGTCAGCCTGTTTTTTTTTTCTTTCTTTTTTTTTTTTTTTTTTCTTTCTTCTTTCTTCTTTCTTCTCTCATTTTCACAGGGAAGGGCGGGGTACACGGCTCATGATGTGCTACTGCTGCTACTAATAACGGTGGTTTGCTTTTGTTTGTGTTGGCGCTTCTGCTTCTGCTTGTTTCTGTCTATATGGGTATTCAAGGTATTTGATCCTATTTCTTGGTCTATTGCTTGTCCTTGTCGGGCGTATCGCCTGGTATAGGTTCAGTGCTAGGGTTCTTGATGGACTGCATGAGCTCATAGAGCTGCACCATTTGGTCCTCTACATGTGAATATCAATCAGTTAGGTTAGCATGGGATAGAGTGTTGGTAGTGATGAAGGATCGGGGTGCTTATTGGAGCGCTCTATCTTTGCTACGTCACGACGTATTGTTTGTGACTTACCGCTTAGCCGTTCAATCTTGGTGAAGTCCATCCTCTCGCCCTTCCACTTGTCACCTTCAACTTGCTGGAGATAGGTTTGCCACTCGGTCAAGAAGCCAATCTAGAAAGAACGCGGGCCCAGCAACAGCCTTCATTAGCCAAGACGGGAATCACATGATGATGGTATGCATATCCCCATCCGTTCCCACCCCAGATACGAGCAGAGTAGGACAGGAGGAGTAGGAGGAGCAGGGGAGGGGAAGGAGGGGAGGGAAAGGGGGCCAACTCACCACCTGGGCTGGGTTATCCAGCTTCTGATGCGCCCGGAACTCAGCCTTGACGTACTCATCGCCCAGTAACCGCATTTCGGCAGACAGATACAGCCGGTGTGCACGTAGAAGCCGGCGGTACAGAGCAAGCGGACGAAGAAGAGGCACGCGTGCTAAATCGCGGGCGGCAGCAGCAGCGGGTGAGATGGAGGCATAAGCGCGGGATGAATTGGGGCTGGTGCTGGCGCGGGTGATAGTATGGGTGATACCTCTGGAGAAGAGGGTGGTGGTGGTGGTGGTGGTGGTATGCACCGGAGCGGCACGCAAGGCAGAGACAAGGTTGGGCATGACTTTGTTCATTTACTTTTGCTTCTTTCTTTTCTCTCCTGCCGATGCCCTCTTATTATTGGGTCCTGGTCCTGGTCCTGGTCCTGTGTCTGTTTGTCTGTCTCTTGGAGAGGCGACAAAGAGGAGGAAAAGGAAGTTTAGGGTCACGGTATTTTTCTTCTTCGGGATGAGTTTCCAGCGCGGGCCAGCCAACTCTACCGATTCTGACGAGGAAAGAAAAAAGAAAAAAGAAAAAAAAAAAAAAAAAAAAAAAAAAACGTCACGGGCTTTCGCATAGCCCAAGCTGATTGGCTCATAAAAGCGGAACTCCGTGGTTGACGTCAGTTTAGGGTTATGAGTTAGGGTCGACTGACTGACGTCGGCCGGCGCGAAGCAAGGACCTGAAACAGGGTCAAGTCTTCTCTTGTCTCCTCCCTCCTCTCTCCTCTCCTCTCCTCTCCTCTCTCCTCTCTTGTTTTCTTTTATTTTTATTATTTTATATCTATTTTTTACCTGTTCTTCCCCAGCCATCTTTTCTTATCCTTGGCCTCACTCTGTCTCTCTGCTGCTTCAAGGCCGAGGTCTTTACGGCGCTGTTTATGGGGAAGTGAGTGTGGTCTTCTTGTCTTATTTGGGAGAGATAGATAGATAGATAGATAGGGAGGGAGGAAGCGAAGCGTCGTCTGTGGGCTCTTTAGTGACTTTATGTGTTTCTGCTTCTGCTATTCTTCCCCTCTTCCTTTCTTCCTTTCTTCCTTGTTCTTTCTTCTTCGCTCGTACATCTATCTAATCAGTGTTTCGGCTATTCCTAGATTAGATCAGCCCTACCACTTATCGCTTTCTCCTTCTTATTGTTGGGTCTAGCCGTTGTATTGTTCTTGCTTCTTGTTCTTTTGCATTATCTGGATCTCAGCCCCTGTGGCGTTGTTTTGACATGGACATGGCCTTCTGGGCGGCGCAGTGTGCCAGTGGTCCGGTTGAGGCTGATGAGAATGAATACTAAGACGAAGCGCCTCCAGGCTGAGGCAGCTAGCTAGCTTGCTGCCCTGCTGCTGTCTGGCCGGCTCTAGGGTTCGTCGTTGTTTGCCATGTTGACCTGTCATATAGACCAATGCCCCTTGCTTTGCTGCTCGTTTGCCCGTTTGCCCGTTTGTCAAAGGCGCAGGGAGGCCAAGGCTGGCCCAAGCGAATGGAGTTGGACGATGGGCCGATGACGTCATAACCGGCAGCGGAATCCCTGGCCTGGGGTGGGTGGGTTCTGGTGGCTTCTGGCTTTCTCTTGTTTTCTTCAGGTCGTGCATATGCGTCTCTTCCTGTTGTCTCTGTGCTTTGTGGAGTGTCCCTCTCTGTTCTCTCTCCTAGTCTCTGGAGAGCCAGTGAGCGAGTCAGAGCGAGAGCGTTGGGAGAAAGAGGGCGGCCGGGGGGGGGGGGAAGAGTGAGAGATAGAGAGAGCAAGACAAAGAGGGCGAGAGGGTCAGATGGAGATAGAGAGAGAGAGAGAGAGGAGGAGACGGAGACAAAGAGGACGAGAGAGGGGGCGTGAGTAAGGGAAAGGAACATCAGGTCAAGAGACAGATCGATCTAGAAAAAAAAAAAAAAAAAAAAAAAGAAAACAACACAGAGAAACCGGCCTGTAACTATGTAAAATACGATGTCCTTTTTCCTCTTTCTCCTCCCTCCCCTCCTAATTCTCTCTTCTTGTCTTTATTTTGTCGGTGTGCAAAGCAAGACAAGTCCCAGTCCCAGTCCCAGACCCAAAACCCAATACCCAAGGACCTAATAAGACCAGAAGCAAAAGCCAACAAGCATTGGCACTGGCACTGGCACTGGCACCAGTGCAGACACAGACACAGACACAAATACTAGCCAATACCAAGCACCAAGCTTCTTCCTTTGGTCAGCACAGCGCAGCACAGCACACAGCATAGCATAGCACACCAGCACCACCCAATCCAAACCCAAATATCAATCTGCACCAAACTTGCACTGCATTCTTTCGGCGGTCCCCCTTCCCTTCTTTTATACTTTGATGCGTCCCCCCCCCCCCCCTCTCCCTCTCTCTTCCTATATCACCCCTTCCTGCTCTGCCCTCAGAAACCACACCCCCCCCGGTCCGTCTTATTGTCTTATCCTCCACCAGCCCAGCCCAGCTTAGTCCAGCCCAGCAGGAAACCCAAGCCCAAGTTCCCAGAGAATCCGCCGCGCAACAGACTACTGAGAGAGAGAAGAACTCTACCTACCTGCTGTCTGTCTGCTGTCTGTCTGCTGCCTGCTGCCTGCTGCCTGCTGCTTCACATTTCGCGCTGCGTCAGATTCACTGCTCTCAGTGCAGAAGCGGCTTTCCTTCTCCTCTTTTTCTTCTCTTCCCTCTCCCCGCCTCTTCTCCTTTGTCTAACTTCTCATAAATGCCCGATGCATGTCTTATAAGAGAGTCTCACTGAGACAAACAAAGTCCGCCCCATTTTATTTTCCTTCTGTCCTCGCCTTCCCTTGATATTACTTACTGTGATTGGGCCGTATATAAGACGCTAGGTCCACAAGCGACACCACTCCCGTCTCTTCCTCTCCCTCCTCCGAGACGCCTATAATGTACCGAGACGTCATGACGGCTGGCTATGCCCCCTCTCCCGCTTCAGCTACCCCTTCTGGGTCTGTTGCAGTGCCCCGGAATCTTCTCTCTCTTGGTGAGTTTCCTTGTCTGTCCGTTCCGCTGCCTCATCCAATGTGTCACTCGGTTGTGATCACTATGCTGACAATGATGATTGACTAAGACGGCGGGGGCCTCCAAAGCTTCTCATCTGTGGTATTCTTGCACGAGCTGATGCTAGAGATTCAGAAACTCCAGGATCTCAAAACATTGCCTTCGCCATGTCGGTACTTCCACCTCATAGGCGGTACGGGCGTAGGAGGGTGAGTTGCTGTGTACTACTACCTTCACATCTCACTTTTGAGTCTTACTAACGCCCGTCTCTCTTCCCCCCCCTCTGCAGCGTTCTTGCTCTTATTCTGGGCCAACTCCAGCTATCAACGCAAGACCTACTAGACGTCTGCCACGATAATTGGGTCCTGCCCATCTACCGCGAGAGCAGGTTCTTCACCCACCTATTCAAGCGTTGTCAAGCCCGAGTCAACGACCGCCGGCCTTCCGCATCCCACCGCATCCGCCCACCCATCACCAACTCGCATGTCCTAAGAGCATCGCTACAGGGTCTCGGCCTCTACAGCCATGACATGCAGGGCCTGGCGCCCGTCCCCGAAACTCCTGAGCACGATGGCGGCTTTGTGCACGACACGCGCTGTTTCGCTGTCGCCCGGAGCTGCGATGCAGGCTCTGAAACTCCTATTCTCTTCCGTTCGTACGGTGCACCATCCCCAGCCATCGGCGCATGTCCTGTGACGCAAATGGATGAATATGGTGAGAACATGCAAGGTCCGCACCACTCAGACTCGCCCTTCTCCGAAGATTACTTTTCCCAGGCCGCCAAGTGTGTCGTTGATGTGGCCTTCCAGTTCCCTCGCCGCCCTAATAGGGCCATACGAAGCCCAGAAATAATCGACGGTAGCTCCATGTGGTGCAACCCTTCCGAGCTTCTTCTCGGTGAGGCGAACGGCCTATTCGGGTCCGATGGTCGCCTTGGGGTTCTTGTTTCCCTGGGGGCAGAGCCCAATCCTAGTTTGGGATGGAGAGTTGACGCTCGAGCCGTGCATTCCCAGATAGAACGTCGTTTAGAAGAACAAAACTTGAAGGACGATCAACTAGGGACACACACGCCACGACAGCGCCGTTATTTCCGGCTTAGCGATGGGTCAATGTTGCCACAGACCCCAGTAGAGCTCGTCACACACTCAGCAATTCTAGAGGTTTTAAGCACAGCGGAGGCCTGGGTCGAGGACAATCACGCCGTCATCGAGGAGCTCGCACAGGCAGTGACACGGGCACTAAGCGCTGAAGATGCTGGTGGCCCAGCATTCAGCCAGATAGGTGAGTACTCACTTCTTCTCTCAATCAATCAAGCCGTACGATATCGTTGGTTGCAAGCTGACAACAACATATATACATATGTCAATATAAAGTGCCAGGACCTGCAGTCACAAACTTGGAAACAGAAAAGAAGCCCCTGGCCGCAGAGTCTCGCAAAGACTCCTTGTGGTCCCATAACGATGCACCACCTTTGCCTATGCTGTCTGAATCTTCGCTCTCCACAACTCCACCCTTGCCGGTTCCCTCACTGTGCTCACTGCCGCCGTCTATTGGCCGGTCGCTAGAGATCGGCCACTCTTCGCTTCTCAATGCCGCACGGGAAAACAGCTCCGATGGCCGTTCAGCACGCACTGCCACTCGACTCCTCCACATACTCTCGTTTCTGGCTCCGCAAAATATCGCGCCTGAAATCATCGCCTTGGCTGCGTCGTCGCAAGCCGTGCGTCAGGGTGAAACAGCCGGCCACATTAGCCTCACTGGCACCAACTTTCCCATGGCACTGTTTACCCAGCAGCCCATTGATCACGTCCAAAGGCAAAATCCTCCTGTGTCTTCACTGAATATGTCCCCTGAACCATGTACTACGGCCTTCACAGCTCTGGAGAATCTGGGCTTACTCACCGCTGAGCAGCAGCCGGCTCCCAACTGGCCGCAGCCATTGACATGGTTCTCCATCAGTCCCGACATGCAGCGGCACGTGCGTCTCGCGATGGGGAGCTCGCAATTGCAAGAGAGTCTATGGGCTGCTAGCACAATCGTGCACTATTCACTTGCTACCCCATCGCGGTTTCCTTTCTTTCTTGCACAGCGCTGGCTACCACATTGCTACGCTTTGCAGAGGCACACAGCAGAGCTGTTCAAACGAGGCACTTACACTGAGTACTCGGACTACGACTCCGCCGTGCAGTCTACAGTGCGAGCACAGTTGTTTGCTGCCTGCGGCTTTGCACCCTTTGCTGCAGCTGAGATGCCCGATGCCCTGGCTATTCTTTACCAGGACTACGCTGTTAATGGCAAGCAGGCGTGCTTAGATGTCGCCCTACAGGCGTCACTTCTGTATGCTGACATCTTGCTACAGGCTAATCGTCCAGTGGAGTCTGCGTATGTGTGTGAGGAAGCCCGACAGAGGGCAACAGAAGCGAACATATCCTCGTCCTCATCACAATTACCACACAAGTTAGACCTGGCCCTCCGCGCAAAGGAAATCTGCGCACGGCTTCTTGCCGGAGACAAAGAGTCTGTTGATGTCAATGTCGATCTGGATATTTCTGCTATTCGTACCGTTGCTATTGAAAACAGCAGTTATGTGTCGTGTGCTACCGACGTGGATGTAGGGTTGCTCCTAGACATCGCCTACGCATATGCACTATTACGTGACTTTTCAGCTGCCATGGAAGTCGGGAATATGGCTCTCCAGGCTGTAGAGCATTGTGCAGTAGACCTAAGCGGCCCAACTCTGGCAGTCTATCGTAAAGTAGCCATCATTGAAGCACAGAGTGGACGCGCTATTGCACAAGGACAAGGCATAGAAAGACTGCGGCGGGCAGTGTATCTAACCAAGGATGTTGTTCTTGACAGCGACGCGGAAATATTGCGTACGCAAATCACACTAGCCGAGCTGGCACTGCTGAAAATCGAGACTGAGAAAATGAGCCGCGGTGACGACAAAGGCACTCAGAATGCGGCCAATACTGTAGTTTCCGATATCTCCAAGACTTATCAGGCATGTCGCCGTCGCTTCGGGCCACGTAGTCCTCTCGCTCGACAGGCACTAAGAATCATGTGCGATGCTTTGCACGCTAGTGGAGACATTGCTAGAGGCCTGAAAATGCTTGACCGTTTTCATGAATCATGCAGCGAGGAAAGCCCCGCCGAGGAAATTGATACAATCATAGCTCTCAGAATCCGAAGTCTCCCAATCGAGATGTCACAGGTTGCCCGCGCCGCTGAGGACCAGCTGGCTGATCTTGGAGGCAGGGCGAATGCAAAAGCATGCCTAGAGAGGCTTGAGTTTGAGTATCGACGTTGGATGGATCTCGACAACCAATTGATGGATGCAGGCCATTCACTTCCTCGGTGTGGCCAGGCGTACTATTCAAGGGTCATGGATTCAGAAATGATAGAGGAAGCTATAGAAACGATTAGCAAAGAGATCGAAACCTTTGATATGGCGGAGGCTGTTGAGCGGCATCTCCGGACTTTAAAAGGATAGCCACGAAGGATTGCAGAGCCGAATAGAGTAAATAGAAAGACCCGTTATCATTATCTACACCAGGTTAGCAAACACGCTAATAACAGACATACGAAACCATTGGTATAGTAGACCCGCTCGTAGCCAGTTGGCGAATATGATACTAAACAAAGGGTGCAAGACGCATCCCATTTCCGCTTCGTTCCCATCCTCTCTCTCCCCTCTCCCCCTCTGGCTTCACTCCGAAACCCGAACAACCCTCCCTGTGATCCCTTCGAGTCCCGTTTTGTCCTTTGACCCACCCTCAAGTAGCATCACCTGCGAGTCCATCTCTATCCATTCTCGGGATGATATCAAATCAATCACCACCTCAGCCACATCTTGACTCGTGTCTTTTCCATTCTCAGTCTCCATCCCAAACAGTCCCTCTTCATTACCACTACTATTCCCAGTCGTAGCATCATGATTTATGCATACACGCACCTTTGACATTGATCGAATCCGCGCTGCTGAGCGTACACAGGCAGCATATAAATTAACCAAGGCGCCACTTTGGAGTCGCTCTGCATTACGATATGTCACTTGTATCGTAATAGAGCTAGCAGCTTGCAGTGACATCCCGGAATTAATCATATGCTGTGGCAAAACAGCCATAACCATTCCGCGCCGAATACTCAGACTCTTGCTTTGTGCTTCTTGATGGCCGTCATCTCTCACTTGAGATTCGGTGGAGGGCAATACTATTATTCCAATAGTGCCTACTTGGTCAGCCTGCAGTTTTGAAACAGGAAGCCGCAGGTTTCGTATACTGGCAATCCGGGCTGTGTGCCACTTGATTCCGACTTGAGAGGCAAGTACAGTGTTCTTCAAAGCCAGCTTTGCTAATTCAGATGACGCCCGATGCGATACTGAAAGACCCATGCCACCACCAGATGGTTGATCTCGAGGGCTTTGTGTCTTTTTTGAGTCGTCTTCAGATGGGAAAGGTCCTATTACAATTTCATCACCGACCTTCAAAACACCAAATCGAAGATATCCAGATACTACTATACCGGTCTCAGTTTCTTGGTTGCACATGCTGTCTGGCCTAGCGTTATGTAAGACCGGCACATTGAAAACATCATCGATATGAAAAATACTGGCAGGTCGTTCCTGGCTCAGCTCATTTGCCTTTGGCGGCGCAGGAATAGGAAGGGTTTTCAACAGTGCATGTGTCATGCCGATGCCTTGACCTTTAACGGCACTGGTTAGCAAGATTGGAACGACACGAGTAAAGTCGCTACTAGCAGTAATCGAATCGACAACACTCTTGACCTTGGCATTGTCAGAATCTAGAATATGTGTAAAAGTTGTATGACAGACTTGGTCTGGTTGAATGATTTTTGGCACTCGGCCGGCGGTTTTGATGGCAGTGAGAAGCTTCCCCAATGTGTGTTGGAGACTACCTTTGCTTGCTTTGTCTAGCTTTGTGATAACAACTGCTAACGGTGATCGAAGCTCAAGACAAAGAACGAGGTGGGCCAATGCAAGGTCAGGCTCTCCTTGGCTGCCCGCCGATGAAAATCCGGATGACGACTCTCCGTCATTAGCAGCCACACAAAGCACCATCCAATGCGGTGCCCATCCAACAATACCACGAAGAGTAGTGCGTCTGTATCGGGGGTGGCCGGCCGAGTCTGATACAAAAACAAGACGTCCTTCCCTGGAAAGCTCATGGATTTCACCCCATGGCATGTCATTATAATGGCTTTGGTAGTTAATGATAGTCCCATTTTTGTAGCCAATGAGCTCCTGCGCAACCGAGCTAGTCATTCCAGACTCCACTTCATGCCGGTGTTTCAGGAGGCTTTGTCGGCTCATGCCACGTCCATTGTCAAGAGTGCCCGTAGTCAAAGTGCCAAGCAAGGTTGATTTTCCCGAGGCGGTTGGGCCTGTAAGAGTGACACGAAGTTGATCAGTTGATGAGGGTTCGTTAGCATCAGGGTCAGGCCCCCACGATAGGAAGGTTGCCGTGTTGTTTTTCAGGCCAGGAGTAACAAAGGCTTCGGCAACCCAAAGACTACCGCGGACAACTAAGTTTGGCTGTGTTGAATCATCCCACTCGCCTTCGCCTACAATGATCATGCGCAGGATCTCGACTTTGCACCCAAGGCTAGCAGCCATGACTCGCAGAGTTTTGATGCTCTCATCCATCTCATCATTTGTCAACCCAATCAGTGTCCCATCATCAGAAACACCAATTTCGTACAGAGCACCTCTTGACTCTTCCAAGCCTGGAGGAAGCTTGGCAGGCACAACAATTGTATCGAGATCCGTTCCATCACTCGGCAGCTGAGGAACTGCAGTATCTAGCGAGGTTCCTGTATGTTGAGGAGAAGATTGCTGCATTCTCCATAGCAACTGGGTTGTCAAATGCTGCAGTCTGTCGTTACGGTTTTGGTTGGAAGACGCAAGGGGAGGAGTAAAGGTGCCGTCCTTAAGCTTAGCGTACTTTGATGTGTTTTGATATGTGCTCATGGACCTAAACTGGCGCCGGGGCCGAAGCAGTAAGTGCAGTTTATATTCAGTAGGGCCCATTTGAGGCTCTGCTTCAAGCTTGATGATTCTGTAGTCTGACAGCAAATCAACCTGTACGCCATTGGAGCAGCCCTCGTTGACAGTGTCTGTCAGAGGGGTGGTAATAGGAGTCTGGCTACGACTCCGCAAAGGAGATGAGCCCAAAGAGACAAGCCATGGGGATGATACACGAGTCTGGTCTGTCTCACAGTTGAAAATAGAGGCCATGGCGGTGAACAAAACGGAGATGGCCAAACAAGCAAACAGACAAAAGACTAATTATGTGTAAATGCAGAAAGGACTTTGCAGATAATAAAAGAAGCCTCAAGCGGGTACTTGAGGAGTCGAGTTTAAATATAATGAGTGTAAAGAAGGCTTTAAGCGACCAACAGTAGTAGATTCGTGTATGTATGTCATCGTTTTTCTGACGATAAAGACAGGTAAATAGCAGCTCCCTTTGAGCACGATCAAGATTCGACACTCAACAAAGGATACGATGATGGTTTATAATTAACAGGGTCAAGAAAGGAGAAACAAGTCGTCTGCCTGTGAATAAAATAGCCGCGAAGCTAGTTAGCACAAGACCAAATAACTGTAGAAGCAAAGCAACGGGTCTAGATCAAAATTTGAAATTCATGAGTCAAAGGCACTGCCTTAATCCGAGTCCGAGTCCAAGCCCGAGTTCAAATTCAAGTCCAAGATGACTGGATAACTTTGCTTAACATGAATCGACGGGAACTTATTGGACCAGTGACGAGGTACCTTAGTCTAAGGAGGTCCTAGTGACGCATCGGCGACAGAGTGGCTTAAGCCAACCAATCAGAAGACAAAAGGATACATAGGAGAAGTCAGGAAGGCTGGTTTGACGCAGGAGGAGATGGAATGTGCAAAACAAAAGCAAATGCTGAATATAAATATAAATATGAGGCCAGAAAGTTGACGATGATGGAGATGGAGGAGAAGAAAATTTGAAATCAATTAGAGGGAAGTCACGAAATTTTTTTTTCTTTTTCCTCTTTCCATTCTCAAGTTTGATCAAGCAGTTGCCTCTTTTGCAAGCAAAAATGAACAGAGGCTTGCTTGTATGTAAGGAATAGGAGCCAAGCTTCTCCTCCTCTCTCACCTTGTGCATCATGCAACTACTAAATAGAGATAAAAACAGTACAAGTGACACCTGGCTGGCGGCATCTTCTTATAGCCAAAGACAAGAAGAAACATGAACATGTTTACATGTACACAGCCATAGGTATAAATAATACTTGACTTTTGCGATACTTGATGCATCGCAGCGACTTTCATCCGCCCCTAACCCTAACAACAGCTTAAGGGGATAACAAGGCCCCCCTCGATGCCAATTCCTAGGCGTCTCTCCTCGAAACCAACTTCTGACATTCGCCTTCTCCAAGCGACTCCTCTTTTTGCCTTTGGGCTAGCTGTATCAGAAGTAGGTACAACAATTTAAACAAGTTGTCCATACAGCGGTTTAGTACAGTACACATATTCATATTGCCGCAGGCCTCATTGTATCGTTTTGGCTCTTTTAAAGACTGATCTCTATTCCTTTGTTATCCCCTCTCAACTTCTTTTTTGCTCTTTGCTTTTCTGTATCAAATCACTTGCTTGTCGTGTCGCTGTCTGTCGCAGCCATCCCTCCCTCATCACTTGAGCTAAGCACAGCCGGGTTGCTTGCTGTCTAAGGCTAATAGGCTAAAGAAAGCCTTCTGGTTCGTCTGCCAAACTGGGCTTTGTTCCCTTTCCCCTTTCCTCCTTATTCTCCTCTCTTTATAACATTCTGCTGCTTTTCTGGTTATCCATCATCTAATACTATTCTAATACAGAATTACCGTTGCTTGTCTATCTACAACTCAACCTCTCTCCTCTCCGTCTACTAAGATGCGCAAGCTGTTCAAGAAAGGCGATAAGGACAAGGGCTCCTCAGCCCCCGCCGAAAACCCCTATGCCGCGGCACCCAAGAGCAACTATGCTCCCTCAGTCACTAGTGTTGCTTCTGCTGCACCCTCGTATAGAACACAGGACCCGAACCCGTCTCGCCCTATGGGTGGCCAGCCAGCGCCTAGAAACAATAGCTACGGAGGTATGCCGCCTCCGCAACAGCAGCGCCAACAACCACAGCAGCAATACACCTCAACCGCTTATGGCTCTTCGTCAGGCTACGGATCAAACCAGTACGGAACCCCCGCTGGCGGGCACTATAATAGTACTTCCCGTGGTCAGGGCTCGTATGGCAATCCTCATATTTCTGACCAGACGCACGATGTTAACCGCGCTCATCTAATGGATGGCGCCAAGCCTGTTGGCAGCAGCTACGGTGGCTTCCAGAGCAACCCGTATGCTACGAATGCTGCGCCTCCGGATCCTCAGAACCCCTATGCCAACCCGAACGACATGCAGCAGCAGCAACAGCCTCGCGGACGATACTTTGATCTCACCCAAGAGGAGGACCCTGATGACCGTGAGCACAAAGATGTTGCGAACCAGTTCCTTGAGGAGAAAGCACAAACCAACAATACCCTTGATCGCATCATCCAACTGACCGCCGGCATCGAAATGCATTCCGACGACATCTCCCAGCGCATAGAACGGCAGGAGGCTAGTCTGGATAACTACGAAAGAAACATGGATATCGCCAACGCCAAAACTCGACAGGCTAAGGCCGCTGTCAAGGATTTGTCTACTGCCGATCACATGTTCAACTTCCGCACACGTGGCAAGCGGGAACGTGAGATTGCTGAAAAGACCGAGCGTGACTTAGCTGCGAGACAGGTCGAAGACGAAACCCGCAATGCCAGACACGAAAGACAGCGGGCCTTCCAAAACGCCATGGAAAGTCAGCCCAAACCCCGCTCGACCTTTGAGCGCAATACCGGGAAGAATAAGCTAGCCTTTGACTTCGACGACGACGGATTCCAGGCCGAGAACGATGCTTTGGATAATGAGTTTGATGACAAGATGGACGTGGTTGAGCGTTCAATTGGTGTTATCAACATGCGCGCCAAAGGTATTGGCTTCCAGATTGAACAATCTAACCAGCGGTTGCCTGGCCTCACTGAAAAGGTATGTTTCCACCCATCGGACTTTTTCCCTTTGCTAAGCTAGCCATTGCGTCATTTACTAACAAGAATGCGTGGCTTCTTTTAGACCGACAGCGCCATTGGAACTCTGCAGGACACAAACCATCGTCTGCGACAGAAAATGGGCCAGTGATTGTGGTTGAAACACTTCACTGCATTTTCTTCCTGTGGCTATACAAATCGTTTTGCTCTTTCATTGTTCCGCCTTTTTTTGGATGTTTCTTTCATTGTTTATTATTGATACGTGTCTTAATTGATTTCCATCCGCATTTTATCTACTGCCCTTGAAGGGCGTTAAACGTCGGATGTCGATGGCTGGACGCATTATAGATATCATGAAATAGATGTAACCCTTACTATCTAGTCGACTAGGGTTATAACAACAGACAATATTGCTACTACAAAGGCGGTGAGAGGCCCAACAAGTCAAGGCCTGGCAGAAATTTATAACTACAGACATTTTTTTTCTTGTGTATAGAATGCTGCGCAAAAAAGATTGTTAACAATTATAATGATACACTCAAGTTTTTAACGATAATATTGCATAGAGCAGGCGGCTTCTTTTATAACTTCTATGACCTTATCCCAGTCGCATACTAATTCCTTATCATAACACTAAGGCGGCTAAACTCTAACCAACAAAACAAAGAACATCAAACGCTCATTGTGTGCCGCACACCCTATCGTGCAATGAGTTCTGAGCCTCCACGCAAAAGAAAGAAAAAGTCCCATGACCCCAATGTCGTCATGCTGGGAGGGAAACCCCTCAATTTAGCTGCCCTCCTCGATGAGCCACCTAAGCGCAAAAATCCTGAGCCCGACCCCAAGCAGACGCCAACACCCGCTAAAGCCCCAAGCAACGGCAATGAGCCTCATGCTTCAACGTCCCACGAACTCTCGCACCATAAAGCCCCACTGGGGTCATCCAAAAACCGACCAGCCCGAGGGACTTATGGCAAGGGAATTCTACGCGATAGTCGATGGAAGGAAAACCCGGTACTACTGAAGACACGACAGAAACTGCCCATCTGGGCTTACCGAGATACCATTCGCGAGGCCCTAAGCCGCAACGATACGCTTGTTGTTGTGGGAGAGACCGGATCAGGAAAGTCTACGCAGATTCCGCAGTTTCTATACCAGGAACCTTGGTGCCAACGGCGCAAGGCCAAGGTGCCAAGCTTGTCAGAGCCTGTCAACGTTGGTGGCATTATTGCTGTGACGCAGCCTCGGCGTGTGGCTGCTACGACTCTAGCGCACCGTGTAGCCCAGGAGGCTGGGTCGCCTCTTGGGCGGCCGGAGGGGTTAGTTGGCTACTCTGTCCGTTTTGATCACAACGTGCCGAAGGGGACAAAAATTAAGTTCTTGACAGAGGGTATGCTGCTCCAAGAACTCTTGCAAGATCCATATCTTAGACAGTATAGCGCTGTAATTGTCGACGAAATTCATGAGAGAAGCGTCGATGTAGATCTTTTGGCCGGATTCCTCAAGAAAATCCGCATCGAGGGCATGAAAAACCGTGGCGGTGTGCCACTCAAGGTCGTCATCATGAGTGCTACTGCAGATGTTGACGAAATGAAGGACTTTTTTTCGGAAAGCACACCGAGTGAAGGGCCTCGAATTCAAAATAGAGAATGTAAAAAAAACTCTAGCAAGATAGATTCCATGCCGGCAAAAGAGCAACGACAGGTCGAGGTGCTGCATGTCAAGGGTCGCCAGTTTCCCGTTGAACTGGAGCATACACCTCGTCCAGTACATGATTTACAGGACCAGTTGCTTAAGACCGTCTTCAAGGTCCACACCGAGGAGCCCTTTCCTGGAGACATTCTAGCTTTCATGACTGGACAGGAAGATATTGAGGCCGCAGTTAAGCTGATCGAGGAATACGGAGAAACGTTGGCTCCCAATGTGCCTCGTATCAAAGCTTTCCCCCTCTTCGGCCAAATGTCCATGGAGGCCCAACATGCTGCTTTTCAGCCAGTAAAAGAAAAATACACCCGAAAGGTTGTGTTAGCAACCAACATTGCCGAAACTTCGGTCACTGTTCCTGGTGTCCGGTATGTTATCGACTGCGGCAAAGCTAAAGTCAAGCAGTTCCGCACACGTCTAGGCATGGAATCGCTTCTTGCTAAACCTATATCCATGTCTTCAGCTATCCAGAGGGCTGGCCGTGCCGGTCGTGAGGGCCCTGGCAAATGCTTTAGGCTATACACTCAGGAGACTTTTGACTCTTTGGAAGAGCGTGACCTCCCTGAGATTTTGAGAACGGATCTGATGACGGCTATATTGACCATGAAGGCATATGGAATTGACGACATACAGGCTTTTCCTCTGATAGATATGCCTGAAGTTGAGGCTCTGGAACACGCCTTGGTGCAACTTTGCCTTATCGGAGCCATTGACAAAGTTGGTCAAATTACCGAGGAGGGTCGCAAAATTTCCAAGCTACCTGTATCCCCTACATTCGGTGTAGTTCTCCTTAACGCTGCCAAGCCCGAGTTTGACTGCCTGCTTGAAGTCATCGATATTATATCGTGTATCACCTCTGGGGAAGATATCTTCCAGCACATCCAGACCGAGGAAGTGCGTGAAGAAGTTGAAGAAATGCGCAAACAACTTTTCCGCAGAGAAGGCGATCTCATTACCCTCCTTACCACAATGCAGTTGTATGCTTCGGAAAATGCCGACCGGACAACTTGGTGCCAACAACGCCGCATAAATATGCGGAACATGCGCCAGGCCATGAAAATTCGCAAGCAGCTTCGTGGGCTAGCAATAAAAATGAAGCTGTTGAAGGAGGCGCCGCTCGCTGACCCGCAGCCGTTTGTACCGCCATCCCCTGAGGGTGCCGATAGCATCCTGAAATGCTTTCTCAAGGGCTTTGTATCTCGTACAGCTATGCTACATCCAGATGCTAGTTATCAAACCGTAGTAGGCAAGCAGAATATTGCCATCCATCCAGCTAGCGTACTACATGGTAGAAAGGTTGAGGCCATCATGTTTCTTGAAAACGTCTTCACCCAGAAGAATTACGCCAAGAAGGTGAGCGCCGTGCGTGCAGATTGGTTGATGGGAGAATGGAAGACGGGTGTATAAACGAGCAGTAACATGCATCGGGCGAGGTTGATAAGTCCGCCTCTCAAAATAGAACCAGTGTATTTTCCCCCACGCGGTAGCTGTAATTACATGCATATTATAAACAAATTTCTTGGATAGCTTTTGTTTTATATTGTTTCGACCCGAAACAGCAAAAGTCGGCATGCATGCATAGCGAGCGATAATCCAATTCTGTGACTGAAAACAGAGTGTGCGAAGGAAGCCGAGATCTTAGCAAGATGCCATACAATAGCAAAGGAATCAGACATTATATTACGACCCAAACGCCAGCCAACTCCAGCTAAACACGAAAGCAAGAAGCACCAAACTACACCTTGTATGGCTTTGTTTGAGAACTCGGAAAGAAACAGATATCCATGTCGTAGAAGTAGTCGTGATATTCAAAGCGATTTACGCCCTCACCATTCCGTAGAATAATGTCCATGTCAGGATGAACCCGGGAAAGCCGTTTATCAAGCCTCCCCACCAAAAGTCTGCCGCACCACGGAAGTATCTGCTCGTATCGAAGGGCTTGTGTCCTGAAGCAATGGACGAGGGTGCAATACGCAAAAAGTAGAAGAGCAACGATGTTGCGATAGTCAGGGCGATGTAGAATAAGAACCCGGCGTAAGATTCGAGACCTAGAATGCCAGCCGAGACACCGAACAGGGAGGCAGTCAAGCTCTGCAGATTGGAAAGGGCCTATGCCGACACCACCGACACGTCCAGATGATGCTGTGTTAAATTGGGGTTTCATGATAGTCGCGGCTATTTGATTGCGTGGGGCTCAAGACGACGTACCTTGGCATTGTGCATAACAGCTTCGGGAACGACGGGGCTCAGCTGAAGCTGCTTCTCTGTTGTCGACATGATCGTGCTGTTTTATGTGTGTAACTTTTTTGTATGGTGAATTGGTTGGGTAGGATAGCTGGAGCTGATTGTGTAGTAGGACGATGGTAGCTTCGAGGTGGCCATATTGCAGATTGTTCCACAAGACAGTGGTTTGCAGCAGCTGCCATAGAGTATCTGGCAGCTGTCGGTAAATAGGTGGCAATGATGTGGCGAGAAGGTGGCGCACAGTAGTGATTCTATTTTAAGATTGTGGCGCTGTTTCTGTCGGGTAAACTTCGGATTATTATGCATCAATTTCGGAGGTCAGCGGAACCCCGAAAAGCCCATAAAAGGCCCCGGAGTTCAGAAGAAACTCTGTTTGCTGACGTCTATGTTTAATACTGAGAAGATCCCTGGACTCAATATGATACGTCCTGGTGCATTGTGCTCAGGCGCCGCATGAAAGAAAAACCCCCAAGTATAATATTGTTCAGCTGCTCCTGCATACGACTAAATTACACCAAATGCATAGTGAAGACGCTATGGAAGGGGGCCATAATCAAGGGGCACACTATGGGTTTTCAGAGCAATTACTGGGCAAAAAGTAGGAGCAAGCCAGGGAAATATGTATTTCTACGGCAAGGGGAGAAAATGGGAAGAAAAATATCAACCATGTCAGGAACAGAACGAAAAAGCTAAGACCAAAGCGAGGAATGCTGCTAACACAGTTTTTGTGCTATGTTTACTTCACACACGTGGGCAAACAAAGGGGGAATGGAACATATGCTACGTATATGATTATACATCTCTAGTACACAAAACAACAAACACGCAATGCTTACCTACTATTATACGTAAGTCCATCTCACAGGACTTTTTTTTTTTAATGAGCACTCTGACACAAAAAACGAAACATGGCCAGTGTGGAAAGACGAGGTGCTCGGGTTTCTAGGCTGCTTCTTATCGTTCGGATGAGCAGGAACAGAGTATAATATATTGGACGTTCGATGTAACGCCAGAAAGCTTGTCAACACTATGGAATATCAGAAAGCTGTTCTTGAACAACATACATGTATGTGTACGTATGATGGTCAGATCCTAAGCCTCAGGCTTTGGCCGACGGATGGTCGTTTAAACCCCGACTTACAATTACTCAGTTATTATAAGGAAGGCACCAACAACAGCAAGAGCGATCGTCCGAAGAGGCAACTACGCTCTTATACAATTTAAATACTAAATAATAAATTTTTTTTTTTTTTTTTTTTTTTTTTTTTTTTTCATCACAAGGCTGACATGGCGAAAATCAAAATTCGTGTCTACTTCATCTCGTCGCTGGAATAACACGCTTAACTGACATCGCAAGCAAGCATTTTGTTACTATTACTTATCATCTTATCGCCATCGTCATCGCTACTGCTACTAATAACTGCGACTGGTCGACCCGCTATTTATCGAAATCACATAATCCGTCCTGTGCAATTGGCAACTCCGCTTCAGCTGCAAAACCCACGGCGACTGCTTTCTCCCCATCATATCTCTATTCATCACGATATCCCGATATCGATATAGTGCTGCATCTATTTCCACCCTTTTCCACAAGCTCCCGTCTCGTCCTTATCAATATACGACGCAATACCCAGCCTTGCCCAACAAAATAAGCTTGCTTGGCTCAACGCAGCGCAGCGTCTTTGATCGCCCCCCTCTTCTTTCTGTTTCCCTTTCTCTCTTCACCCCAGTTCGACAACAGTGGCGACGCAGGTACTTCGCCTCAATCGAACAGCAAAACCCGCTTAATCAGCAATCAGCGCGCTCTTACTCCCATTCCCATAAGACAAGGCTCCCAAGTCTCATTATCTGTATCTTCAATATTACTGCCTTTTATTTGCAACGCAAGTGCAACATAACAACTACCTCGAGAAGAAAATCTCAAGCAAACAAGTCTAGTTCATTGCTTGGCTCCTTGCCTGACCCTTCCTAACTCCTGTCCTTACAAGTAAAGTATACAACCCCCATGTCGAGATCCCCTGTCCAAACAAGCGAGGTCTAACTTCTAAAGCGGTAGGTTGGACAGTCTTTGGCCAACTTTTGGTCAACACAATAAGTCTCGGGGAATATTCCTTTGGGCAAGCCCGAGAATCTGTTCCATCCCTCTCAGGTCCTTTTCCTCGCCCTGTCCTTTTTTTGTCTTTCCCAAGTTCCCCCTGTGCCGCCTGGTTGTTCGGTTTTGTTCAGCAGCGCCAAACTTCAGTCTCAGTCCAGCAGCACTTGTTGCTGTGCTGTTGCGCTTTCTAAAACCACTGCATCATCATCTTTTTTAGCGACCTAAACACCTACAACATCGCTCACGATAAAATCGCACGATAGTCCCCTCCCGCTCAGCCGCCGAAGCCGTGTTTGATTTACTCCAAGCTCACTTGTACTTGGACCAGCCTTCGATCCGATAAACAGCTACCCGTCAACGCTTTGGCGCAATCGTAACGAGAAGTCCAATTGCGGTCTTGAGTTTTCAACACCGCCTCGCAAAATCAGAAAAAACGGCAATTGCTAGCACCTTGCGGTCTTCATATCTTTCAAATCAATGGAATCGTAGCCGGAAACTCAAATTCCAGCAAACAGCAATCATGGAGAGCGTAGTCTACGAAGAAACCCCCCTTGCAAACTATCTAAGAGGTATGCCATTTGGACATCCCTCGTCCTTTTTGTGAAGGGGCGACGACGATGAGGCTTGGTTGGATAGCACCATATACTAATTTCCGAATAGAAGAAGGCGAGGCCGACAACTTCGAATGGGCTTCTCCCAATTCCGACAGCTACTCTCAAAGTAGCCACGACGGAGATCTCAAACCTAGCGATCTTCCCAAAGAGCCTACATCGCCATCTTCAACACACTCAAGTCCCCAGTTTGCGCCTACTGGAAGACCCCAAGTTCGGTCTCAATTTCGTCGCAAAAACACTGGCCAGCAGCTTTCTCTCGAAATTCCCAATAACAAACGTTCGTCGCTTGACCGTTTCAAAGCTACATACTCGGTATGCTCTCCGGATTCAAAATATACTACGTCAAATCTACATCATTACTAATCCTTATGTAGGAGGCTGTGAGCGCACACATCGGTCGTGCTGATAATGCAAACTTTCTAGAGAAATTTCGGTATACAATTGTAGCTTCACAATTACTCAGTGGACATTCCATCCTCGGCCAAAGCATTCCATATGTCCCGAAGTTGTCGTCTGAAACCGCTTTGGGCCCCAACAACACGGCTGCCTATGACGACACCCTGGTGAAAACATCCATACTCCCCGTTATTGGAGCAGTTACAATAGCCTTTTTAATACCATGGCTAGCTTCCGGTGGTGCAGGAGCTCTCTCCAAGCGGCGTATATTTCTTATTGTCCTAATCATCACAGCCGCGGCTCTGATCTCTCCAGTCTATTTTAAACAGCAGTATCTCAAGCTACGGCGAGATCAAGCTCTCGTTGAAGTTTCTAATTTCGTCACTCATGCGCAGAGTTTTGACAGTGCAAGTGGTGCAGCCATAGCGCTCATTCAAGAGGTGGAGCTAGTATCTAGAGGCTACCGTTTGTATGTAACATTGTCTATCTAGTCTGCATTTTTGGTCCAACTTGATTTACTAACAACCCGCATGGTAGGAGCACGCCGCTACCCCCAATTAGCCGTATCGAGGACAAGTCTCAGACGCGCAAGTGCAATCGCCTCCGGAAGGCGTTGAAAACATCTTTTATGGCGGTTATGGACGAATATATCCAGACATCTGTGGTTGTGAAAGGATTCTGCGAGCAGCTTGACTTGGAGAAGTATTACGACATATACGATGTCAGTGATCTCGACATGTCAGATGCGCTCCAAGGCTTCTCTAGTATTGACCTAGAAGATGGCGAATCTTTAAGGGTACTGAAGATTCTAGCTGCGCGTTTCCAAACAATCCGCAAAATGTTCTTATGCTCTCTATTGGCTCTCGATGTCAAAAGCGAGTCTGATGATCTACTCCGTTGGACGACTGTAGTGGAAGCCTTGCGCACTTTGAACGAAACCACTCGCAATACTTTTGATCGCTTGAGCAATATTCTTAGCGACGATGAGTGTAAGAGAATATTTACCATCGACCACCCATATACTAGCCGCTGAGTCACGTACTAACTCATTCCAGTTCTGCCTATGCCTGCAACTCCCAAAATCCCATCGACACCTGGCCGTGAGCGTTGGCGGTCACAACTTCGCAAGCTCAACTCGCTGTCAACGGGCATCCGTGGTCTTCAGGCCAAGCTTGCTCTACTTCGCGAGGAGTCTGACCACTCGCTCAATGAATCCAGCGACATTTCAGAGCTTGGTCCGCACCTGATGTCTCAGTATGATTCTATCGGCAATGATTTGAAAGAGCTTATTACGACGTGGGAGGAAGGGAAGGCTGCGCTAGCCCAGTGCATCGACAGGAACGAAAAGCGACTGTCCTCTGTCAGTGGGTTAATGCTTCTTTCGCCTGCGAGCTCTCTTAGTGGCCCTACCGCGTATGACGACTCCTCGACTACTAGTGGCGGTCGTCTTGATGCTCTGCGTGCGTTGACGGGCGAAAGTCCAGCCCCTCTATCATCGGCAGATCTAGAGCAGGTCTTTGAAGCTGTAGCAATGCCGCCATCTCGACCGCGCAGTATGTTCACGCGCGAGGAGCGTATCGCCAAGATGAAGGAAGAGAGAGAGCGACGCCAAAGTATACGAGAACGTACAGACGCCAACAAGGGCATGCTACGGGAACTGGAGATGGTTATCAATCTTCGCCCGCGTAACCGGGTTAGCGCACCAGCGACGTCTGGGCCTATTTCTCCTATGTAGAGGAACAGCTCTTTGCCCACTTTCCTTTTTTTTTTTTTCTTTTCTTTTTTTTTTTTCGTCTTCTTATTCTTTTGCTCACTTTCGCTGGCGTTTTCTGCTTCTTTTTCTTTTATATTCAACCCTCACATGCAGCTCGCAGCTCTATGGCTTCTCCCCAAGTTGTCTCTCCACTGAGTTCCGCGATTCAATACCGACCCGACCGCCTATGCCACTTACAGGAGCTAATTTCTATCTCGTCTTTCCCATGGCTACTTAGTGTTTTCTATTTTATCCGTTATATTTCTGTTTTGTCTTTTCTCTACTCCTTGGACTTGGTCCAAGTTGCCTCCACCAAGCTCCTCGCTCATTCCACCTCGCTATTTCACGAAGAACATGGTTTCTATGATACGTTCCCTTGTTTTGGCATGCAAAGACTTCGTTCACCTAGTGTACTATGCTACACTACACCGGCCTTTCCTCTCTCTGTATTGCCAAGCCTGGTCTACCTTTTCTTTCTTTCTTTCTTTCTTTCTTTCTTTCTTTCTTTCTTTCTTTCTTTTTTATATTCACATATACAAACATCTCAGTTAGATCGCTTTGTTTGCCCACTGATATCCGCTCGAAACAAAAAGAGACTCGCTCTATTTTCTTTTCTTTTTTTCTTTTTTTTTCCTTTGTTTTTTTTGTCTCGCTCCTTTCCTTCGTTCTTTTCTCTTGTCTGCCTGCCGTTCTCCTGCGCCATTTTCCGTTGCTTCGGTCGCTAGTAACCTGGGTATTCTCCAATATTGTCCCTATTCCGCTATTCAATCGCCTTCCTTCGCCCTTCATGTCCCTGTACGTAAGAACTTTCCAATCTTGTTTCGTTTCGATTCCAGATATAAATACAAACACGTTTCTTTTAGTTGCGCCTGTGCCCCAGGGTCCATACATGTGTGTGTCCATGTCTATGAGTAATCAAGTTGACTGTCTCGTGGGCTGTCTTCCTTTCATGTTCTCTATTCTTCTGTGTTCTCCATGTATCGGCGGCTACTTTACTTGTCTTGCGCCTTTGAAATCGCCCAGTTCATGTGTGACGTCAGCGATGGGAGGTGAAAGGAGATTAAAGGTTTAATTTAAATTTCCAACCCCCGCAACTGTGACGGCAGTAGTAAACATCAGATGTAGTGGAGGGGAGGGGAGTAGTGTTTGCTTTTTGCGCCTTGTCCTATTCCTGACAATAATGGCGACAAAGCTTGGGCCAGGAGTATGTTTTTCTCCTTGGCCCTGACTATTCGCTGCTGGGCTTCGTGCTGTCCGACGCTTTTGTCTTGTCCTGTCTTGTATTGTCTTGACTTAACTTGACGCCCGTCGTTAGAGAAGCACGGCGCATTAGTAGCCACGCACACTCACTCACACCACCACCACCACCACCATGCACGGTCTGAGACAAGACGACAAGATAAGACCAGACATACATACGTAACTGACAACTTAAAACAGCTTGACGTGAGTTGATCACGGCAGGGGAAATTTAAGGCCTTATGTGTGTTTCTATTGTATTGAATGTGGCATAAGGCCACGCTCCGGCTAATATTAGAGACGTTGAAACATGGTAAAAGAGAAGTATTAAATAGAATACAGCTAATCAGAATCAGAAGATTTAAATAAAAGAAAAAAAAGCAAAAAAAAAAAGAAAAGATAGCGAGTGTGGTATAAGATGCAGGACCATGATGCGCAAGAAAAGAGAAAAAGCAAAGAGAAGCAATAACAACACCAGGATCGGGGGGGGGGAAGTCAATATCCCAGTCAAGAAGGGCAGAAGAAAGAAAAGAAAAGAAAAAAAAGACAATTTTATGCAGTAGAAATGAAATAGCGAGCGTGATTCACGGCTCAAAAAGGCCGTTAAGAGGTCATGAGCGAGTGTCTAACAATAGTAGACATACGCAATCTAGATGGGTTGCAATAAAGACAGTAACGAAGGAAAAGAATCAAGGCCCATGGGAAATGCAGAATGAAGAGGAGAAAGATCGAGGAGCCGTTCCTCGTGGTGACGCCGGGGCTTTTTTTAAATGCGCGTTGAAAGCAATCGAAAAGAGCAAATCAAGAAAGTAAAGGCCATGAAAGCAGGAAGATTGCATGGACTCTTGTAGAGGGGAGACGATGCGAGACAGTAAAAGAAAGGAAGAAGTAAAACAATTTTAGAGGTCTAGGTCTCGGTTGAGGCCTGACCATGTGAAGTCACCGTCGAGGTTGACCCAGCGCTCCCGCTCAAAGGCCTTTTCCCATCCCATCATGACCGCCAGCATACGGCAGCCCATAGCGCTGACAGTGCACATGACGTAGTCACTGGACTCAACCAGGACGGAAAGGTCCATCAAGTAGGCGCGTCCCAGGTAGTTGCGCAGGCGAAGCGTCTCGACCGACGGGCTCAGGGTTGTAGGGTCTCTGTTGACCAGGTTGCTCACCTTGCCAGTGGCACTAGGCGGCTGTCCCAAGCTCCAAAACATGGGAGCATAGAAGCCGCCCTCCCAGCCAATCGTCTCATCGACGAAACGGTGGAGGGCCATGCGGTTCTGGCTGACTTGCTGGGGAGCGGACTTGCTAGCAAGTCGGATGTGGTCTTGAGCACGCAAGGCACCTTTGAACTCTTCGTTGTCAAAGACCACGGGATCGTCGGTGGCAACAACCATCAGCGGTGCAGCCGCCGCCGAAGATGCAGATCCATCGGAATTGGCGCCGTGTGTCGCATTGTGGTGCTTGTCAGCCAGTTCGAATGCGCGGTCGCTGAAGATGTTCAGCGGAACATACGACTCATGGTACTGGTACTCGAGCGGGTGACGGTCGCCATGACGGATGTGGATGCCGATCACAGGCGCATTGACGCCATTCTTTTGCTGGGCATCGCGGCGAACCTCCTCGGCACGGCTTTTAATATACTTTTGATCCTGATCAATGGGCTTGAACAAGGCGTCGTGGCCGGCGCGTGCCAGCGAGTAAAGCACTTTACTGCCATCCTTTGACTTGAAGGACAGCGAGCTGACGGAGAGCATGCCCATCAGGTTCTCGTGCGCGGTGGCAGGAGAGATCACAAGGTGTCGCGCCTGAAGAGGGCAAGGAAGCATGTGGTGGCGAGGCGGTGGCCGGCAGTTATTATGCGGCGGCGCTTCGAACATGTTGGTGTATTTGCCGTAGGCCCAGCGCGAGTCATCAATGAAGAAGCTGCGCCCTTGTTTCTGGGCAAGGCCGTAAAAGGTCCACAGCATCATGAGCGACTGGCCAAGGCCCGCATCAGAGGACTCGAGGGTCACAGTCATGGAGCGCTCACAAATAGGAAGCTTGGCAGTAGTAGCGTCATCAACCACGCCAACAAGGTTGCCCTTAGCTTCGCTGCTGATTTTCTGGTCGCGAGCCTCTGGGGCAGGGAGCAGGCCGGTGCTCTCGGCGTCCTGGACATCGATAAAGTACGAGTCCTTCTTGGCAAAGTCTAGGAGGTTCTGATTTTGCACCATGGCGCTGATGGCTTCGTCAGTGGAGTGCAGGTCGCGGGCACGAGTGGCCACTTCGCGGCACGTCTCGGCCATAGTCTTGTACTCGGCAAAGGATAGCGGGAATTCGGCAGTGGGGGGGATGGACACGGTCCAGCGAGAGCGGCCGTGCTGGTCAGTGACTACTATGGGCGTTGAAAAGTCGGGCACGTCGTCTAGTCCAACCATTTCGAATTCTTGACGCACCCACGACGGCATGACGAGCACAGGAAACGAATCTGCGCGGTCTGCCATCATCAAGATGGTGAGGTAGCACATGGTCATGCCACAGCATATCCAGCCTAGCATTCTGACAATCTGGCTGGGACGAGGAGTTCTGGAAACTTTGCGAGGGCGAGGGACGAGTGCGGGAAGTCCAGGAGATGGTGGAGGAGAAAATAAAAGATGGTTGAAGTTGAAACGAGACGAAGAGGCAGACAAGGGTCCTCTTTCTTTATATGCAGCGGCTCTTCGGAGGTTGATTTTTGGAGGAGACACCATTATCTTGGGGTGCGAGGTAGCTGGGATATCGAGATGGACTGGCATTTTGATGAGTTCGTTGTTTGTTGGCGGGGAGCAAGGAGGGAGTGGGAATGTAGGGGCGTGTAGAATCTGGGGGTGGGGAGAGAGAGAGAGAGATAGAAGACCGAGTGAGTGTGTTAAGCTCACTAGGTATGTATGGGAGGAGGAGGAGGAGGAGGAGGAGCAGCAGGCTGAAAACTAGGGAAAAAGAAATAAAAAGGAAGCAAACGACAGGCAAGGACAGATCAAAAAGGGAGTTGAGAAAGGATTGGCGTGTCTAGGACGAGTGAGGAAAGATGTGCAAGAGTGAGAGGAGGGCTATGATGATGATGATACCTTGATTTTCTTCCCTGTGGGTTTTAAGCTCAGGACTTTGGGCACCAGGAGGTTTTTGTGGATTGTTGCCGAGATATGAACGTCATACGTATATAACATATACGGGGAATGCAAAGTGGCAGCAGGGCGTCTTGCAAGTTGCAGTCGGGGAGGATTTCCAAAAATGAGAGAAGAGGAGAGAGAAAGAGAGAGGCGAGTAACCAAGAATTCGATTCGAACAGCTGATGGATCAACAGAACAGAAAGATGTCAGGTAGACCGTCTCGGTATTATTGTCCCTAGCGAAGAGCTGGGGAATTCAATGCTTTATGGGTGGGAAATGCTACTATTTGAGAATGGAATAGAGCAGTTGGCGTGCGAGGAGAGAAAGATTCTGCTTGGCTTGAGTGTGCAACAAGACGGGAGCTGACGGAAAGAAACGTAGACGGGTGCTCAGTCTGTGACAAACACCTTGAATCAAACGCAACCCCAACACAGCAAGGATAGAGAGCAGAGAAAGAAAACGAATGGGGAGAGGGAGCAATCAGAGGACGCAGAAGAGCAGCACGGGGGAAGGGCTGCTTGGCAAGCCACGAGACAGTACAATCCGATATGAGGCTAGCTCAGTCTGATACGGCGTCGTAGAGAAATGATGCACCAGATGGACGCAGCGAGGGACGCAGCGAGGGACACGGTAGTATGACGGTACAGTGCAAGTATGCAGCAAGCAGCACGCTAATCAGAGCCGGTAGGAGCAAGGTGTTTTTTGGGGGGACGGGTGAAGTGGAGGAGGGTGGAAATGCAGGAGAACCAGGAGGAACAGCAACAAGAGCGCCGATCAGTTTGTAGTACTGCCAGACAGGGCACAAAGAGTGAGAGGAGAATGAAGAGTAGCACAGGGCAGATTGAGCTACTCCTTGGGCCAAATTAAGTTATACAGTGCTGTGTGGATAGCTGGCTGGTCACAAGAATGAAGTGAACCGAGCAAAAGGACCCTTTTTTTTGTAGCAGCAGCAAGGCAGAGGGAGCAGCGGGGAAGAGAAGAAGAAAAAAGGCATGTAATAACGCCCCAAGGAAGCTAGAGGAGCCGGGGCAAGAAAGAAAGAAAGGCTTTGGCCTAGCTTGGAGGCACAGGTACAGGCACAGGCACAGACACAAAACACAAGTACAAAGTAGATGCGGTGTAATGCGACTGGGTTTCCAGGAGAGGAAAATGGGATGCGGATGTCTGACTCTCGAAAGCCGGGAGAGGGGGTCCTCGGAATGGCGGATGACGAGCACACAAGACGAGCAGAGGAAAGAATGTATAGATAATAGTGACAGGAATTTCCCGATGGCTAGCTTGCCGCAGATCGCAACATAAATGGGAGCCAAAGTCGGTGGTTCGTAGAGGGGAGAGAAAAGAAAAATTGAAAAATAGAAAAATAGAAAAAGAAAATCCCCCAAAATAATAATAAATAAAGAAGGAAAATTGGCAACGATCAACACTATGGAAGACGATGATAAAGAGGACTCGGGCGGGAAGAATGGGAGTCGAGAGCGGAGCAAAGTTCAGGAAAGGAAAGAACAAGGAACGGAAAGGGTAACAGCCCACAATGTCAGACGAAGCAGGACAAGAAGAAGAGAGAAAAGGGAAAGAAGTCAAAGTTAAAAAATGAAGGGACTCTGCGAAAGAAAAGAAGAATTTGAAGACACACGATATATGGCTGTTTGGGCCCCTTCCTCTTGCTCGCTCCTGTGGAAGGTGGGGACCTTTTTTTGCTCGGGTTGTTACTTTGCTTGTTTTGGCTCTGGCCTCCTCTATAATGGGGGCCTTGTGGCCTTATGGGGAGGCAACTCCCACGCAAAGAATGAGAAAGGAGGAAGGAAGGCGCGACGGGGGCTTTATTTGGACTCTACTATACAGAAGCTTTGGCAGTTTCCTATCTGGCGAGCCTGATGGCGTTACTACCTACTGCATTTGCAACTGCAACTGCAACTCCTTCCTTCCTTCCTTCCTTCCTATTTAGTTGTATGCGTGCTGATAATATAATAAGTAAATAAATAGCCAGCCTCGAGATATTTGTGGTATAGCCTTTCACTATCTTCACCGAGTTTGATTGACACATGTTTCGCTCTCTCGTCCAGCCCTACCAAAGAACTGACAACTAAAGGTGGATGGACTTATTTTTAATCCCACCCGAGGCTCGGCCATGGCGAACCAACGAGAGAGAGAGAGAGAGAGAGAGAAAAAAACCCGGTCCATTCAACACCAACAATGGCTAGGCGCCAGACGACAGAGTCCGGGGTGCCAGAACAAAAAGGAAGCCTTCAAACTATTTCCATACAAAAGGGCTAGCCAAGTGACGTCTTTGGTGTTTCAAAAACGAACAGGCAAGCCGTGTAAGAGTGTCTTTTTTTGGGGCATCAGGCCTATTTTCTTCGCCATGGAGATAACTTGGACCAGGATCTGCCTCAGAATCACACACTCCTAATTAAATTGGAAACCGGAAACGGGGACTCTTCACAAGAGGGGAGCGAGGAGGTGCAGCTCCGACTGGACTGGGAGAGAGGATCTGTCTGAGCTTGAAGCTGAGCAGATAGAGAGATAGAGGACAGGGCAGACGAGGCTGCCAACACAAACCGACGACGACGACGACGAGAGCGCGGAGAAGCTAAGGCGCGCGCAGATACAGATACACACACACACGCTTGCCCGTTGTCAGCCACCATCACTCCTCCATCTGCCGAGCCGAAGCGAGAAAAGAAAGAGAATACAGGAACCTTGCACAAAAAGGTCCCCAGAGGCTCATAACGTACGGCCACATAAGCAACATATAATATATGTCATGCTAACTAGCAGCTAGGAGTGAGTCTTCCATGTTCTATAGCAGTTCTTTTTTTTTCTTCTTTTTCACAAGCGAGCAAAGAATGAAAAAGAAAAAAAGAAAAAAAAAAAAAAAAAAAAAAAAAAAAAAACGAAGAAGAAGCCCCCCCAACCCCAGCCATTCCCTCTGTCTTCTGCCCTACAACCAAATTTTGTCCGTTCCTCCTTATCTCTCTCCCATCCTCTCCCCTTGCTATTGCAGAGCCCAAGCTTTAGGCACGCTTGATGTCTTCCCTCTTCCCTCTTCTTCCCTCTTCTCCATGCCTACCCCAGCCCAGGACTATAAATTCTCATCTCAACATGAAACAACCCAGTCCTCGGCAGCGCGAGCATACAAAAAGCCTAGCAAAAGGAAAATTCACCCAAACAAGAACGCTCGCTATATGCGGTCTGACCGTCCACCGTATACTATATACAGCATAGCCAGCCCTAAGGAGCATATCTAACCCCTTCGGCAGTGTTTGAAGTTGACAAAAGAACAAGAAGTAATCAAGACAAGCGAGCTTTTTCATGATGGAAACACACAGACAACGACAAGGCAGGCAGAAAGACGAGATGAAAATCTCGTCAACGGCTTCAACCAAGATGAACGTTTCTCCTCGTGGGTCTGGGCTTACTGGTGATCGAGGGGGCCCGAGCCCGAGCATGTAAGTTTAAGTCAAGCCCCCCCTCTCTCTCTCTCTCTCTTTCTCTCTCTCTCCCCCCTTTGCAAATGCAGCTTTGGACCCTACTGTGTGCGCCGACCAACACCGGGCCCGAGCTTCTCTTGTTTATATCAGCCCTAAAATACGGTCGGCCCCCCTATAGTGGATGGTAGGTCACCAGATCCGATGCTTGCAGATTCTTGTGGACCCTAAGCCCCCTTCTTCTATAGCATATAGCATATCAAAGAAGTTGATATTGATATCTCGAAGCGAGTACTGCAGACGAAACAAATAGGATCGTTGCTGGACATGTGATTTTGACTGTACGAGCCAGCCAACCAGCTGCTACTTGGGGGCGAAGTATCCATTTCGTAGCAACGGATGCATTAAGCCGACTTCTGTAGGGCTGTTGTTCTCTCTGTCTGTCCGTCTTTTGCCTTGCGCGATCCATATCACCAGCGCCGCTCGTAGTATTTCCAGACTGCTGTTTCCTGGAGCTTCCTCTTCTACTTGGGCTACAAATGTCAAGTTTCTCGTTGTACAAGCCGCAGCAGCGTTGGTCCTGGAGTAGGCCGGTAGTAGCCACATATAAAACGCCACACATAAGCTTGACTACTTACACAACAAACAAACAAACACAAACACAAACACAAATACAAACAAACGTCTCCCAGGCTATTTGAAATATCATTTAGTGTTGGCAAGCGGAGAAGGACGGAGCGTTGCGGCGGGTGCCCGTAGAGAGCACGTCTTATCCTTCCGTCCAGGCGAGACAAGAATGTTCCGCCTCAACTAGAGCCGAGACTTTAGGGGGATGTCTGCCGTCTGTCTGCTCGAGACCTGTAGGCTCTTTTTTTTCTTTTCTTTTTTTTTTCACTTCCCTGGAGAGGAAGTAAAGACTGGGAAGCCGCCGCTGGCAAAGAGGCTGGACTGTCTAAGCTGCAACGAGGTTGGGGTTGGCGCAGGGCTGCGAGTATTTGGCTTGCATAAATAAGAGCCTTGGGACAAGTTCAGGGCACTTGGAGCCCAGAGCTTGAATCAACCTTTGTGGCTTCTCCAGCATCTGTCTAATGAATGAAAGCCAACAGTGAGTGCGTGAATGGTCTATCCCGAGGAACAGGGACCTATTAGGTCAGTCACAAGTACTCTTGTCTCGTGTCCTCCCTTCCCCAAAGCAGCCATAAACATTCCCTGTTAGCGCGTTTCATAGTCACGAGTTAATCAATGCGAATATCCATGATCCAAGCAAACTAACTATCAAGGACAAAAACAAGCCGGGTCATCAAAAGCCAAAGTTGGGCAAAGTGGAGGAAGCTCTTTGTCTTTTATGAGAGGAGGGAGGATCAAAGGTTAACAACCTCGTTCTATTGTCAATTTTGGAGAGAGAGAGAGAGAGAGGTATATATATATAAACTAAACCAATAAGACTTAACCTAGGTTCCTCTAGCTTATTTAACTAGACATGTATTTGGCCGAGGAGCGAAAATAAAAGAAAAGAAAAGAAAAGGAGTTTGTGTTTACTTGGAGGCGGCGAAAGGGCACGGCGTCGTTGTTGTGGCTCACCAATTTGTCATGTTCTCTGCCCCAGGAGGACTATTAGGGCTTGAGGGGAGAGACAAGACTGGCTAATACACACACACACACACACACCACAATGACTCTGAGTCCTGCAATGCAATACGTAATGCGCTGCATATAGAGCGCACCATGCTGGCTGACTGGCCACTGACATGACATGAAGGTAGCAAGCCCAAACCGCCATGTTTTGTGCTGGCACAGGGACTTTGGCTTGTACCCTCGACCTCACCTGAAGTCTATTGTCTATTGTCCGAGGTCCCCTTTTCCTCCTCTGTGTCTATAGCTCCCCTACTTCCCAATATTCATGTCCTGCTAAACATGAAACAAAACTAGTCACCACAACATGCACATAGCCATTCCGTCATCGCGATGGGCGATGGATACCAGGGGAGAATTCTCAGCCTGGCAACGCCTGCATTTCCATCTGATATTGCGCCTCTCCTTGACTGGCTTGTGAAAAGAAATACCATCCAGACGAGAGATCTCAGCAGGCCCGCACTGGATAAGGATAATAGGACCGACGGTCGAACGGTCTGAGGCCAAACATGATCAACCAACAACAGCAATAGAAGGAGGGAACTTTGCAGCGGCACGCATAGGGATCTAGTGACGGAGAAGTGGCGGAGCAAGGTTGTGATCGCCAGTAAAATTGTCTGCAAAAGGAACACAACTCCCTGCGGGCTTTTTTTTTTTTTTTTTTTTTTTTTTCCTGCCTCCTTCGTGCTGGTTAGTTGTTGGTTTCTTCTTTGTGGCGTGGCTTTCTCCACAAGACCAAAAGAGACGATACACTGTACAAGGCAATACGGGGAAGATGGAAGACATACAGACATACAGACATACAGGTACAGAGGCACAGCACCCAACACGCCCCCCCTTCCTCTCTCCCCCCTTATAACAAATACCCTCCTCCCTCCTCTCATCACATTGCACATCACACAGACCGCTGAACACAGTTCGTGACTTGTGGCTGTTTGTTCACTTTATCTGTGTGTCTATGTGATTCACGCCCGCAGGTGATGAGGGGATTATCTTAATCAAGGTAATGAAAGGGAGCGGAAGAAGAAACATCGCTCCCCTGAAAAATTGGGGGGGGGGGGAAGAGGGAAGAGAGAGGGGGGCTGCTTTTCTTCTCTTTATGGGTGAGTCTCCATGTCTCTCGAGCGCGCTTGCAATGATTCAAGTTGAGTGACATACAGAGAGAGAGAGAGAGAGAGAGAGCGACAGAGAGTACGCGTGCGTGTGTGTATGAATGGGGGATGGATGGACAGCTGCACAGTTCCTTACTACTCTTACACAGTCTTTCTGTCCACCATGACGCACTACAACCAAACCAAACCCGCACATGTAACATGTAGCTTAGAATAACCCTTCCCCTTCTTCCAGTGTTACTCAAGCCAACACAGAGTTTAACTCCCAGCCTCTGTTGGCCGAGATATTCCGCCAATAAGTGTCACCGTCGCCCACTGCGTCTTACATTTGAAGTTGGATGTGTTTGTCTGCAAGAGTCGCTGGAACCAAACGGCGCGGCTGTTGAGAAAAAAAAAATAAAAGAGCTTCTATGCAAGACCGACTGTAGAATCTCGGCATTTCGACAAGAGAAGATCAAATGCGCACAAGCAAGCAAGCCCGTCGCTCGCCTCGGCCAAACCACTCCCGTGGCTAAAAGCAGGTCCTGATCGTACTCAGTTTGCACGGGCTTCATAATCTCGGCTAAACTATATTTCGTCAGGAAAAAGCAGTTTAACCGTCCGATATGGTCTAGGGGCTAGGATATCTCGCTCTCACCGAGAAGGCCGGGGTTCGATTCCCCGTATCGGAGCATAGTGCCTCACGGCAATTCTTTGTTTATTTTTTTTTGGCGAATTGTTGTTGTTCGTGAACAACATCCTGAGACTTTGTTTCTTTTTTTTTTTTTTTTGTCTTCCTCTAGTTTCTCAGATCTCTTCTGGTTTGTTTCCCATCTTCTTCGCCTCTTGGCTCTATAATACCCTCAGTCTCATCCTATCTGCCCGTCCAGGTGCAGGTAGGTCTCCATGCGTTCACAAAAAAAAAAAAAAAAAAAAAAAAAAAAAAAAAAAAAACCTAGGCTTCTCCTACCCGGGTAGACAAGCATCGTATATAAGCCCGGTTGCACTGCTTCATGTGTGCCATCGCGAGTCTCCGTACTAGCTGAATAGCAGAGCAGTTCATGGCTTTGCGGCGTTTTCCCCGTCACAGATCTACGTCGATAACAACTCATCAGGGCCACATGTTCATGGCTAAGCTTATTCCTATCTTGTTTTTCTTGCCCCAATTCCCCCCCCCCCCTCCAGGAATTGATACACACTTACACACATGTAAAGAAAGGAAATGCACACATATGATGTATCTGTAGAGTGATCCATTGAAGAAATATTTAAAAAACAAAAAACAAAAAGAAAACACGAGACTAAGTGAGATGAAGAAGCTCGCTAGTTTGACAGACAACGCCCCCCCCCAATACAGAAAGAAAAACAAACAAAACAACAAGACCATGTCGGGTATAAGACACATCAAACAGAAACTAATACCAAAAAGCAAATAAAAATCCTAGAGGAAACCGGAAAGTATAGAAGAATGAAGATAGGAGACACAAAGAAATAACATAGTAAGGAAAAATAAGTGTTGAAAAGAGCGTTGGGAACGACCGCAACCTCCCATTAGCGAAAAGGCCGATGGCGAGGTTCGAAGTGTGATAGAAACAAAAGAAAATGACCAAGGAAAAAAAAATTACTCAAGGAAATATAATGAAGCAGGACAGCCAGTAAGCTTGGCATCAAGAAACAAAAAAAAAAAAAAAAAAGAAGAAATCGACCTGGATAAAGAATGAAGAAAAAAAAAAGTACAAGGTGCATGCCATCGAACTAGACATCCAAGAAAGTCTACAGAGACATCAGGATGGTTTGTCAAATAGTTCGTAGCAGATTAGACTCCTCCCTCATGGGTAGTAGTCGAAAGAGGAGGGGATCGTGAGAAAAAAAACGCGTGGCGATGTCGAGCGGGGCGTCATGAAGACAAAAGAGAAACCAAAAAAAGAATAAAAAAATAGCCGTGTTGTGACAAGAAAGAAAATCCTTCCCCAGTATGTCATGGGTGAAGGTATGAGAGAATATACAGCGAAAATACGTGGGCGTGTCGTGTCAGAACTGCGCCAAAATGATAAGCAAAAAGAAAATGACGACTGGTGAACATTGGCCAAGCAAACCAGACATGCATGTGACCATCATCGCCTTTTAAATCTCAATGGCAACAGGTTTGTTAGTTTCAGGTAAGTCGGCCAAGGTCTCGGAAGCCACCATACGCGTAGGCGAGGGCTCTTGAGATGGAGGAAGTGCACGTTCGCGGCTGCTCTGACTCCGAGCATTCCGGAGAGAGCGGTCATTGACCCGGACGCTGCCCCGAGCATTGCGTACGATGTGGCCGCTATCGATTCGGTCGGAAATCATCTCGTCGAGAATCCGGATATCATCGGTCGTTTTGTTGAGTCGTTTGGGCGCGGCAATCATCATTGTTGGTGCTGGTGACGGAGCTTGCGTGGAGAAAAAGTTGGATGAGCCGGACAAGCGTTCTGATTGAGGTGAGCGTGCCTCAAAGCTAGATTCAGCAACTTCACGAGAGCGAGTAGCACTGCGCAGCGCACTCAACATTCGATCCTTGTCGTCAAGGCGGGCACGTAGTTCGGCAATTTCACTGTCCTTCTCCTTCAGAAGTGCTGCCACACTGTGATCCTCGCCAACCATGATGCCCTTATTAGGGGTTGACAGGCCAACTGAGGCTCTAGAAGATGAAGCTCGCCGTGCTTGAATCAGGCGCTTCTCAAGGGTAGCAATGTAGCGATTCTTGTCGACAAGATCAGCCTGCAAAGCTCTGTTCTGAGCAGCCATTGAGGCTGTTCCATCACCAAACTCGCCAAAGCTCTCATCGTCTTCTGTAGTAGGCAGAGCATCACCACCGGATAGTCTGTTATTCCCCGCACTTGACCTGCGACCAATAGTAGAAGTCGATGTCATTGAGGATGTCCGGTCATTCATAGACCGACTAGCAATGGAGGGAGCGACGGAGGACCGGATGGAAACTTGGGACATGGTAGAAAAGCGCATGCCAAGTGAGCTGTAAGACCCACTGGTATTGACGCCAATCGACTTGGAGCTCAGAATCAACTTGTTGAGATGATCAATACGTTCTTTGAGCGCTGTGCGAGCGAGTTGCATTTCCAGCATTTGCTCCTCATGTCTGCTTTCCGCCTGTAGTTCCCGAAGTCGCTCTTCCTCAGCGTCCCTTTGCAAGTCCAACTCTGACTTGTCCGAACTTGCCCCGCTTTTCCCGCCATTCTTTTGCTGAGTCTCAAGCTGAGAACGAAGATCTTGAATTTCCATGCGGTATCGTTCAAGAAGCACACGGGCGCCTCCTTCGCCGCCAGCACCAAGCGCCTCCTCAGCCCTTTTGGCGTGACTGACAATGCTGTTACGCGCGCGGGATGCAAACTTGAGTGTGTTTAGAGTCTCAGTTATATGAGTTGCATGCGCGGTTGCGTTGGCCACTCCCGTTTGGATCGTGCACAATATGCTGACTAGTGAGTTACCAGATAGTGCACCTTGTAATAGACGGGTGAGCTTAGAATCACGATAGGGAAGATGTTTTCCTTCTTTGTCGCTACCCTTGCCCTCTCTCTGCTCTGATAACTTGGAGATGACGGTACCAAGGGTCAGCAAAGATTTGTTGATATGGGAGCCCTCCTGGCGCCGCTCCTTTGACTCGGCAGCCTTTTCAGAGCCAGCCAAGTCAATCAGACTAAGGGTGGAAACTCTGACGCCACCAGGTAGTAGACCAGATCTCTTACTTCCAGTGTCTATACCGCCAGGCACACGTTCTCTGCTCTCCACCACGATCTGGACAACGGCATGACTTCGCGAGCTGCGGGAGTTGAACTGCGTGCTGGCCGTTCGTCTTGCTTGATCACCGCGAGCAATGACCCGCAATAACTGGGTTGGGCTTTGAACGATTTCCTCTTTCAGAGGCGTAGCGTAGACTCCTCTCTTGGCATCTTCACGCAGCTTGATTTCCTCTTGTTGGCCTGCGCCACCAGGGCCTGAAGATGTCGGCATGCTCAAAAGATCTTGGATTCTCTCATTGTAGATTTCGAGGTAGCTGACACGAAGAAGGAATTCACGTGACGGAGTTTCGCGGATATATGAGAAAATATCTGTGATCGCGAGAGGGATAACACCGGGAGATGATGCGGTACCCTGCATGGAAAAAGTCTTTCCGGTGCCTGTCATACCGTACGCGAAGACGGTACCGTGATATCCCTCCATGACTCGACGGACGAGTCGTTTTGCGCAGTGATCGTAAACGCGAGAATTGTTATCGTGTGTGCTAAAAACATTGTCTAGATTGAGTTAATAAAGGACGCCCAGAACGAAATCAGGTCGTACGATCAGGAAAAAGAAAGTTTGTTTGCCGACATACCATATGTGTAGTCACCCGCCTCCTTTCCGTTGTAGGAAATAGTGGAACTGCGGCTATCTACAAGCCATTCCCCGTCGTTTCTATCGGGGTTGTTGCCGGTTGGACGCACGCGAACGCTCACAATCACGTTGCCCTTGCCATCAGACTTTTTGCCGCCTGTGGAAACGGAAGCCATGGTGTCTTGTGTGTTTTGTGAAATGTCGGTGGGATCGTCGTAGGTTGTCGCAGAAGTTGAATACGAATCTTGAGCTGACGAGGTGCGACTGTGTGGAGGAGAAGAAACGCTGATAAATCCGTCCGATGTTCTATTTCCGGTGGTAGGAATAGTTTTTCCTTCACTGATAGTACTTGAAAAGCCGATAGAGCTGCTCAATGGGGAACCCATGGAGGTTTTGGATTTGCGGGTCGAGTTTCTTTTGCTGAGCTCACTGGCAAAAAGAGGGCTGGGGGGGAGGCTGTTGGAACGGTTGTCGCCACGAGGGGGCTGAGGAAACGAATTTATGCTGACAGTTTTTCTAAGAGTTTTTGACGCAGCATTTACGCCTGCGTTGGATCTGGTAGGAGAGTGTAACGAGCTAGAGGGGGTGCGTAGGCCACTGCGCGGTGTGGTAGGGCCAGATGCTGCTGCCGCAGCTGCAGAAGACAGTCCAATAGTGCTTTTGCGCGTTTTCGGCATGGGGATTGCTGGGAGGCTTCCAGTAGGTGGGCATAGCGTAGGCCGCGCCGGTCGTGGAATAGTCGTCATAATGTGTGCTTTTGAAAGGAAGTGGGAGGGAAAAAAATAAATGGAAAAAAAATGAAGAAAAAAAAAACAAGAGACGACAGAAAGAAAAAAAAAAAATTAAAAACCCCAAAGCGACCAATTCATATATATACCAAAGACCTGTCAGTAGGGCTTTTGGTTTTCGACTGCGAGAGTATATAATATTAATCGTCGTGATCAATTCCTCTTCGAGCGTCGGTACTACAGGTTAATGCAGAAAAATCTAGTGTTAGTTACAAATGCTCTCAACGACTAGACTTCAAGTTCACGGCAAGCATTAAAGCAAAATGCTCGTGCGGGGAAAACAAGAGAAAAGCAGAAATAGCCGACAGTAGCAGTGAAAATCTCTGTTGCAGTAATGATAGCATTCAATAGGAGGTGATCAACGATGAAACGTTTGCAATGGGGGAGAACGATGCTTTACAGTTTCATGGTCTAATTCGACCCAAGAATTGAAGTTTACATGCATCACGCACAAGCAAAAGCAAAAGCGTCGAAGTCCCGTCTGTCTGTTCTAGCCATCTGCATCTGTATCCCAAGCTGCCAACCAAAAAAAGCGCAAATCCTTAGGCAGATCTTGTAAAGAAACAGAAAACTAGGGGTGGCAACAGCCCCTTTTGCAGCGCATGATGATGTGAGGGGGGGGGGATGCATGTAGAAGAATGAAGATGTTGGGTTGCAGGAAGAGTAGAGAGATTGCTTACATTACAATATTAGACGAACGTTGACGATGTGCAAGAAAAAAAAATAATGTGCTGGTGAAGATGTTAGTATAAGAACAGAGCAAAGTAGTGAAGCAGCCGCTCAGTCAAGTAGAAAGCAAATTGGTGGGTCAGTGACAGAGCGGCACAGCGAAATGCTAATGCCAGTCAGGGTCAGCGATATGCTAGCGGGCGCTCAGATAGAGGTGCTATGTTGTTGAAGGGTGTTTGGAGGGCCACCCATATGCCAAGCAACGTTGGACAACGACCAAGCAAGACAGAAATGCAAGTGGCTTAGGGCTTGGTGACGGGTTTGGCGAGCACGATGCTGGAAATTTGAGACTTGGGCGTGTTTCTTTTGGGGATTTTTTTTCGGTTACCTTTTTTGTTTGGTACAAGATAGTCGTTGCGAAAGAAAGGATGTGTAGTTCGTATTTTTGTCGTTACAGATCGTGAGAGGCCCGAGAGAGACGAAAGAAACGACAAGAGCGGGAGTCTTGGACGGGGGGGGGGGAGAGGGGAGGATAAGATATTCTTCAAGACTCCTCTTGAGTCAAGAGGGACGACATAAATTCCTTGGGGAATATGACTTTCGAGCGAGGTATGAAAGGGCGCGAATAAAAGACGAGCAGAAAAGGGAGACTCCGGATCTTTCTTCTTGGTAGTTGTATCGATGATTTGCAACAAGGCTCGAAGAGAGAAACAAATCGCAATACAGGGAGCTGTTCAGTTGCTGAGAAAAGAGAAGGGGGAGGGAGGCCAGGACAAGTCGAGCCAGCGGACGATTTCGAACAAAAAGAAGAAAAAGAACAAGAAAACCGGAACGAAGTCAATCGAACCAGACAGGCCTGGATACGTTGATAAACACGTTCCTCTTGTGCGTATGCCTCTGATTAAGAGATTTGTAGTGGTATAATCCCCGGTGATGGTAGCAACGAACAAAGGAGAGAAAAGGAAATAAAGGCAGGGGAGAAAAATAGAGTGAAAAAATAGAGATAAATATGATGAACAATAGAAAAAGAAAAGCCAGCGCCGAGTCGAGTCGAGTCGAGTCGATATAGAAACTGGGGAGGGGGGAGGGGGACGACTGGGGGAAAATGGTGAACATAAGCGCTGCGAAGGATCACAGCTGGTAAATTAGACAAGACAAGACGAGAAGAAAAGAGAAGAGAAGAGAGAAAAAGAAAAGAAAATAAAAGAAGAGAAAAAGCGAAGAGCGAACAGCGGGCAAGAAAATATGATGGGAGAGAAATATGGAGAGCGTCGGCTTTCTATGAAGAGAGTGGCAAAGCAAAATTGGAAAGAAGCTGGTGGGAAGATGATGTATTGGAAACTACCTGATATGGACATGCCTATGGCAAAAAGGGTTTTCGGTATAGAAAATACATGGAAAAAATTGGAAAAAAAATTGAAATAAAAAAATGTTGGAGTTTTTTTTCTACGGATACACAGCCAGCAGCCAACACCACAGCCATCAGCTAAGCTAGTCTCTAGTCTCTAGTCTTCGTCTATCATCGACTTTGGTGTTGGTGCTTCTTTCTTCTTTCCGACTTGATAGCGACCAAGTGGCACACCAGGGAAATACTAAAACTGCAATTACCGATAAAATACCCCTCCATTTAAGCTGCTTACCCTTGCCTGCACACTTGCCCAACAAGAGAAGTGAAATAGTGGGGCCGATGGTGGAGTGGGGCTGGCCTCTTTCCCTCTTTTTTCTTTCCTGCTGTATGCTGCTGCTACGTCTCTTTCCTCTTTTGTCTTAGCCCGCCAAACTCGGCCTAAGCAGCCTGATTAGCATATCACCACCAATAGTCACCACACTACACCAACTCTATTCACTGCCTCCCCCTCATCACCTCTGGCCTTTGGCTCATACTAAACACGGTCCAAGTTTCAATCGTCGGGCCCCTCCTTCACTGTGACGCCAATTTTTGTTTCTTCCATGCCCGCTCCTACACATTACGTCTCCTCTTAACGCCCTGGATGCCATTACACGCCAGTCCTTTTTATCAAAAGATCTTTCAGACATGCTTCTCAGAAGCTTTCCAGGTCTGTTTGTTTCACAGCATTGTTAGCAATGCTACTATAGGTCTATAGGTATTTCAAGCTCCAACGTTTCTACCCATCTCGCCTCCGTGTGTCGCTTTGCTAGGGCAAGTCAAGCCCGGACAGGCAAGCCAACCAAGCCACTGCAACCACAAGAGTGCGTCCTGAGGGTCTGGGCCACGGGTCCTGTGAATACGACGGACATAATAACGTTGTATGGTGAGTGTGTCGAGTTCTGAAGCTGTCGCAGGATGAATGAAAGAGACGGAGGCTGTATTACCACCACAACAGGTAGCCAATGGGATGACAAGGACGGTATATGTAGCATTATTGTCGAGTTCTGTTTCCCAATACGCAGTTGTGTCCTACAACGCACATGGACCGTCTCTATGTCTATCCCATCTCGTTTCGGCAGTACATACACACATACGTATAACTTGCTAGCACAGGAGAACTACCACCCTGAACTCAAGTTGTGGTCGTCACAACCCACGGACGCTGTACCTGCCGATGGATTCAGGGGGGGGGGGGCGCGTTAGCATGTGCGGACAGAAAATGGATAGCCAAGCTACTCTTTGCGCAAGGGAAATAACGCACACATCCTCCTCCATACAGTTTTGTCAAGCCTTTCAGCAAGCCTCATACCGATACTGTTCCCTTTGCATTGGGCCAAAGGACTCGCCCTCCTTCCCCCTCTTCCTGATGGGATGACGCTTCCCAGGCAAAAAAGAAAGCAAAAAGAAGAAGCAGAAGAAAAAGAAACAGAAAAAAGCAATACAATGGACGCCAAATCCCACAGCCATCCGCTAACGAGGGGCCAGAAAGGGCACAAGGAAAGTCAAGCAGGCAAATACCCATTCCGCCCACTCTCTCTGGTCCTTGTCTATCTTTGCTTGGCTTTCTTTCTTGTTTTTTTTTTCTTTATTTCCTTTTTCTTTTCCTTCTTTTCCTTTTGCCCCTTTCTTTTGCAACTCCTCCAGAGAGATGTCTCCTCCTTCTTTTCCCTTCCCCTGTCTTTAACTCCCTATCCGATCAGCAAGCACAGGATCCGGCCTGTGGGTTCTGCCAGCTGATCCTTGCCCTACCCATAAGCTGCACTGATATCATCGGTTGTATGTGCGTTCTAGCTAAGAGAAAAGACCGAGGAAACCATGAGGACCCTGGCGAATTTTATTTCTCACATCCAAGTTTGCAAGGGAGAGGGGAGAGTTAGAGAGAGGCAGAGTGGCATTTGGTTTAGTAAGGGTTACGTACAACAGGGTAACCTTTCGTCACGAGAACTTGGCTTGATTGCTGTAACATCATGCGGTTTTGTTTGGCGTTTTTTTTTTTTTCCTGTTTTCTGAGTCTAAGCCCGAAGGCCTCAAAGCCAGTTGGCTGCTTGTCAAAGCATCTGTCAAAAATCTAAAGCAGGGGGCATAGAATGAATCTTGATCACAATACGCATTTGAGGCTAACAATATAACCCTACATGTCGTGTCTCTGTCGTCTCTGTCGTCTCTGTCGCCTCTAACCCTAATGCACAGAGTCTATTGCGCTATCTCTCTTATGGCTTGGCTAGTTTTATGCACGTGATTAAACAAATGCCACAATTTGCCATAAGATAACAAGGAGCCTTATAGGGCTTATTAGCCCCTATACCACTATAAAAGCCTAACTACAAACTAAGTTACAGCACCTGCGGTCGCGATATTTGCGAGAGTCATGGCGTCGCTCACCCTTATAGCATCCAATATGTAGCGTTATTAGACGCTCTACCGGCACACAGATGGCACTTGTGCTAACTCTCTCACTGCCTGAACTTGATCTGGCTTGTGTAGAGTGGCCTGGCCTGCCCCTTTTGCTCTAAGTGAAACTCGGGGACTAACTCCTGTTATTGAGGGAGGTTTCGATGTGGCAGAAACAAATCCAATGTCAAAGCCAAAGCCAGTCAAAGCCAGTCAAAGCCAGTGTCAATGACAACTGTACTGGCAGCGCCACACGCCCAGACATATAGCATAAACTAAGCGCGCTTGCTTGTCTCTTCGTCCTCAGATCAGAAAGGCCTTTACTTGCCTTGGCCTTCCTTAGGGCTCATAATTCCGTTTCAACCGGAGACAGGCAAGATATGGCCATGCGAGACCATGCGAGACCAGGTATATAGATTTAGTCCAGCTAGGCTAGACCACATATTGCAATTAATAATACCTGGAGGGCTTTCTGCGCTGAGTTAGGCTCTCTCTCTCTCTCTCTCTCTCTCGCTCTTATACTGGGCTCTCCCCTGGTTATGTTTTGAGCATGCGATCCCTTCCCTAACCGAGCATGCGGGAAATTGGGCACTATACCGTTTTGAGATTGGACGCCTGTCCGTGTCCTTTTGCCTGGTGGACCTTTGATCCCTTCTCCTCTGATCCATTCTGTCCTGTACTCTGTTGTGTTATGTTGTGCTGCGCTGTTGCTCGTTTTTGATCTAATGAGCTCGTTATGAAGGGAATCTCCTCTTTTGCAGACAGCAAGCACGGCCAGGCGCTCTCATCCTGCGGGCTGTGCTGTGACGATAGTGGGATGTAAGTCATCTTGGTATGGAGACATTAGGGCCTTACATTGGCGCATGCTAGGAGTGCTCTCGGAGGTTTGGTGCATATCAGACGATAGATAGGCTTATGTATACACAAAGATAACTAACTGCCTGTGCAGACGCGACCCTGTAGGTCCTTCTGAACATAATGTATGATTTCGTAGCCCCATATGTGCCTAGACAAGCATTATCCCACATCTTCTTTCATTGGAACACTTATGCACGAGGCCCCCGTGTCATATCGGCCCATGCACACACCAAACACCAAACACCAAACAAGCCAGCACAGGCCATAAGTTATAGGGTCCGCTCGAAGCCTAGGCAACGGGAGATGTGGTGTCAGTTGCCATAACTGCAAGTCTGTCGTGTTAAGTTTTCGGCTGGCTGTTATACATACAATGTGAAGTAAAGCTTGGGCTTTCCAGGTTAGAACACACAGTCAATGTGTTTTGAAATTAGAAGCTTTGGGCCCTGGAGCTAACCCTGGGTCTGGCCTATCTATTTCCAAGCAGGTGGCTCGGCAGTAAGCCCTCCTCATCCTCCCCTTCTTTCCCTCACTCTCTTATTTCCCTATCTCTCTCTCTCTCTCTCCCTCTCCTTGTTGTCTAGCAGTGGGAGGGATGGCTTAAGTGTCGCACGCAAAAAGATCGACAAAGGGGGAGACAACAAGAAGGGCGTCCCAAACGGGAAAAACACCTCGCCTGTGGCTCGCCTGCTGGACTGTGAACAACGTGACCGAATGGCTTTTTTGTCACGACAACCTAAAAGGCAAAAAAGTAAACTGTGAAACTCGTGCGTAGAAAGTAGAGACATCCCAAGCCCTCGGTGAAACCCCACTCACCCTGTCTAGCTTGTCCGGCTCAGCTCAGCCCAATCATGCGATACTTCAAGTGACCCTGGTTTGGCTTGGGTTGGCTTGGGTTGGCCTGGCTTTGGGCTGACATCATCCATCACCTGTCCCCTTATCCCAGTGTTCTGACGCCTCTGCCCACACTGCCCGTGTCAAACACCTCAAGCATGCCCTCGGCTACTGCCTCGTCCAACACCCACTCAAATCTTAGTCCGTAGAATTCGCGCCACTTTCTTGCTGTGCCTTCGTTTGCCACCTTCTCACCTCTCCGCTTCTTTTGTTCAGCTCCTGGCGTTGCTCCGTCCCACTGATCCCGCACGTCAGCCACTACAGCCTCACGCCACGGCCGTCGTGCCACCATTTCCACCAGAGCACCCACTGCTGCTGCCACCACACCGAGAAGTACACCCTGACCAGGTACTGCAAGTGTCATAGGCAAGCTTGCATCCGACAAGCAGACAGAGGATCTTCCGGATGGGATAAGACCAAGACCATCGTCGCCGCCCACAGCCGCCCGCGACCCTACCGGCGCACGGGCTACGCTTGTTGGTGCAAGTGGGTTCCATGATGCCGATGCACTATGCCGCGTCCATTCCCGTATCGCCGGCGCTGCTAGGAAGCCAGCACGGACCAGCTCGTCCTCCTGTGAGCGGGTCAAGCCACCACACGCATCACCAGAACGCACCCAGGCCAGGAAGGCGTTGGCCGTGCTCTCTGTCACTGGCGGGGTTGTTTTATCTCCTTGTAGCTGTTCGCCCCGAACCAGAGCCTCTAGATCGGCCACGCAGACCAGCCCCTCCCAGCGCCTACTTCTTGTCACAATGACCCGCCGGACAGTGCCAGCGGCAAGCGCCTCAGCGATTTGGCGTGTGGCGGCTGTGGCATCCGGGAGAACGCGGCGTACGTGGGAAGTATTGACGATGGGAGCGGCGCGGCGTTGGAAGGCGAGGATACGGGCGATTTGCGTACTAGACATGGTGCGTGCTGCAAGTGACTCCAGGGATAGCGGGGTGAACATGCTGGTTCGCACGGAAGAAATTGCGGCGAGGACGGTTGTGGGTTGTTCTTGGGCGGGAGTGTGCGAAGTAGAAAGCGAGCGACCAAGATCAGACAGCCGGCCAGACCGATGAGATGACGAGGAGAGGGTGCGTCGACGTGGGGAGGGGCCGGGTGAGACCTGAGATTTTCGGACTTTGTGAGTGCCACCAAGAATAGCACGGAGACTCTTGGGAGCCATGAATAAAGCTGTAGCACGGCTACGACTGTAGCTGTCAACTTGAGTATGAGATGGTAGTTAGTATGTAGTGGTGATGATACTTTGAGAGGCAAACAAGTTGAAGAGAGTCAAGGAAAAAGAAACGGCCCATGACCTAAGATTATAGCGACATGCTCAAAATGCCACGGGGTCTCAACATACGCTAAGGAAGCCATCTGGCGGGCGTTATTATGCCCACTAAGTCAGATCATAAATTCAATTCAGCTTACGAAAAAAAGACATGTGCTATAAAAACTTGGACACAAGGCTCGCTTTAATACGGACGTCAAGAAATGAACACAGAAGCACCAAGAAACGGCATTACCAAAAAGAAGGTGCAGGCAAAGCTGCCTTTTCTCACCTACTTTGCCGTCGTCAAAATATAGGCCGTAATTGAGCTCATCCGCTCGCTAGTCAACTTGAGCGAGATGCGCAGCAACTCACGAGCAACATCAGCATCTTGCTTCTGCATTTTCTCCCAGCTGCTCTTCTCCAGTACCCAAATCGTGCAGTCCCGTTCGACGACTGCCGTTGCTGTGCGAGGCGTCTCGGAGAAGAATGGCAGCTCGCCGCATGTAGTACCTGCGACGATACACTCGGAGAGGAAGCCCTGCGGTAGATCATATTCTACGCGGATAATGCCATTTTCAACGAGGTAGAATCCGTCAGCTGGCTCGCCTCGCTTGTACAGCCGCTCGCCGCTGTGATGTTCCCTCTTGACAAAATACGGTAAGGCGCGGAACCAAAAGTCTTCGTTCTTGTCGCTGATACCATTGAAGATGCGCAACATGAGACGCAGCGGCTCCTTGAACGCTACCCACTTCTTGGGCTTCACATGGTCCTGTGTTTGTGTGAGAGACACTTGTGCGGCTTGCTGCAACAGCGCTCGTCTAGGAGAATTCTGCGGCATGTTGAGCAGATCGTTGCGTGAAGGCCCAGCCCGGGGAGGAACGAGATGAGGGGTAGACTCTGTCTGCTGCTCATGGAGAAGCGACATAGCTTTGTGGCTGGCATAAAACGTCTTGAGAAGCTCGTTTTCGCAGCTCTCAAGTGCAGAGTTGAGGTCGGGCAGCAACGCAGCCCCCATGCCTTCGGGACCGACAAGTCCAACAGAGCGGAGATTGCGGCCTAGCTGACTTTCGGGGTCAACCCCGCTGACAATCAGCTCGATATTCTTGGTCTTTATCAACCGACCAATGGTATTGAACGCTTCAACAGCAGAGTAATCAAGGCCGGTGACCTGGCGCATGTCGACAATCAGGTACCGGATGGGACGGGCAGAAAAGGCCTTGTCGTCTAGCAACTCTCGAATCTTCTCCTCAACGCTAACAATAGTTCCAAAAAACAGATAGCCAGTCAATTTGACAATGGAGATTTGCTGCCCAGCCTGTTGGAGGTAATGGTGCTGCGATGGATTGCGACGCACCGTTGATGTCACAATGTCACCCGAGTATGTGGCGCGAATAGCTGGCACACTAGCAGTCTGAAAGATAAGCGAAACAAAGGCTAGCATAACACCAACACCAATACCTACGACAAAGTCGTAAATACCCATGATCAAAACGATGGCAAGAACAGTCAGGTACTCTGCCATCTTGAGCTTTTTGCGAGGTACCCAGACAGCATCGAGCAGCAGCTCAAATCCTAGGTCGAAAATGAGACAGCCTACCATCATTACGGGGATGAAGCCGATTAGCGCTGGACCAACAATCATGACGCAAAAGGTCAAGCCAGCAAGCATGAAGCCAGCAAGTCTGCTGTCGCCGCCCGAGCGCATGAAAAATACCGAATTGGCATACACCAGGTAATTCTGAATACTACCCAACATGCCTGATATGAGGTTCGAGTAACCATGCAGCTTCAACTCAACATCGAGATCGGCATTATCTTCGCCGATGTTGAGGGCCAGGGCTGGTACGTTGATTGGTACGTGGAGAACGCCAAAAAATGTCAGAGCTAGCATAGCGGGGAAACAGCTAGCTACAGCGTCCCAATGAACCAACTTGAATTGATACAGTGTGTAAAAGTACCACCACGGCTCGCCGGATGGGGGGCCGACAAAGATCCAGCCAGAGTCGCGTAGCGAGTCCACATTCAGATGATCGAGCGTGAGGACGAAAAAGTAGAAAATAAAGGGAATTCCCAAGATATACAGGGGCAGGAAGTACTTTGACTTGACTTTGGAGTGGCCCCAAAACAAAGCTATGGCTAGGAAAAAGGGGATAACCCACTGCCAAAGAGTCTCGGGGTCCATCAGTTGGCGAAGCGTTTCCAAATCATATTGCACGCCACGATCTAAACGGGCCGAGACTTCAAAACCCGTGAGGATAAGGAAGAAGCCGACACCACCGATGCAGCCAATAAGGATATGCCGTGGGATGAAGCCAACCATGTAACCGAATTGGAACTTCCCCATCAGCCAGAACACTAGGCCAGTTACAATTGAGCTGGCGGAGAAGGCGACAATGGTGGTGGCTATGACTTCCTCCGGCTTGTCTTCACCGACAATTCGGGTGATCTTGCCAGCCATGTTATGGAAGAAAGGCACGACCTCGATCTAAGAAAACAAGCTGTTAGTGAGAATACAAGATACGATAGTTGAAGAAAGCTTACCAGTTCGGAGCCAACACCACCGCGGAAAATACTCCCGGTAGAGAAGGTCAACTGAGAAATAATAGTGCTCACGTAGAAAATGGAGATTCCCGCTGATCCGAGTTGACTGAAGATGGGGGAGGCGAGAGGGAAGAGAATCATGCCTATAGAAGTGAGTTAGTGGAAGCCATAGATACAGAGAAAGCACAGCATATCAGCATACCATATGATAGCGCATCTAGAATATTGAGCAAGAGACCAACAATCACGGCTGGGAGACAATGTGCGGGACGTATGACAGCGTTGTGATATATGGCGGGATAATCCCACTTTGTCGGGTTCCAGGCGATATTTTGAGGTATGTTTGCGCCTTGGTTAGGCAGCCGGCTAGGAGTAGGGTGGGGATGAAGCTTCTGGGCTTCAATATCATCGATATGGTCCTCGAGACTACTGCCATACAAAGACCGACGGCTGGACATGCTGCCACGGCGAATGACGCCTAATAGAGGAGTTGTCTCAACGTCACCGGAAGTTGAGGCAGCGTAGGCACCTGATCGCGGCCTCTGGCTAGAATTGTCTGCGAGATCATCATCAATAGCACCAGCCGTAGATGTAGCGCCGTCAAAAGCATCAGGTGGCGAGCGACGGAGCATATTTGAAAGAACCGAAGGCCCCTCGTCGGCATCTTCAATTAGGGCATCCAGTTCAGGATCGACCTCCGAGTCGGTTTCCCATTGTGTGTTTTGATTGTTTGACGGGAAGAGATGCGGAGAGGAAATGTGAGAGGTAAAACGGTCTTCGTCTGACGAGGGTCGTGGGGTGTTTTGGGCGGAACGCTGGCGAGCAAGGAAGCTGGTGGACAGAGGCTCTTTGCGGTCGGCGAGGAAGTAAGAAGCTAAATCAGCAGTATCTTGTCGCACGCTTCGGGCATTTTCACAGCTGTCTATTTGCTGGCCTAAGAGGAAAGGAATAAAGGTTAACTAACAAGTCCAGAAGTTAAGTGGATGCATATGCAGTCACGTTAATGAGATAACACGGCAACGTGCATCAACTATTCCAACGTTTGGTTGCACACGATACATACCAACTTTATTGCGGCCTGCGCCGGTAACAAATGATCGCATAGGTTGATTCTCTACGGAAGCTACAGAGAAGGAGTTTGAGCGCTGTCTCTTATCACGAGAGACATTGGCTGCATCAGCAATATAGCCATATTGGGATATTTCGGGGTGGTCCTGAGCATTGACGGAAGAGGCCCGGTTGCGCCACGACGAGAAAGAAGACATGGAGACTGAAGGGTCGAGGGGCCTTTGAGGGCCGACGGTAACTTCGATAAGAGGCCCAGCAGCAATTGGTAATGAATGAGTGGATGCAAAACGGTATCGGGAGGTATGAAACCGAGGCTGGTAGTTGATGCTTGTATCTAGATAAGAAAAAAAAAAGGCGAGGAATGCTATATCAAGATTGTTGATAAGAGAAATATTGGAGTAAAGAATATTTGAAATGTGATAAAATCGACGATGAGAGAGGGATTAAGACGAGAATGAAAGGACTTGAGAAGATAACGAAGAAATAATGAAAAACAAAAATAAAGATAAAGAGAGTGAGTGAGGTTGATTGCGGCGAAAAAGAAAGAAAAAGAGAGGAAAAAGAAAAAAAAAAAAAAAAAAAAAGGGAAAAAAATCAAGCTCGTCGCCGTTTGGATGAAGTAGTTGCGATTGTGGGAGCAACAAAGTGGGGCTTCTTTTTCTCTACTGTTTGCGCTTGAGAGGCAAAAAAAAGGAAAAAAAAAAAAAGAAAAAGAAAAGGCGTGATATTAGGGCAATGTTCAATAGACAAAGAAAAAGAAAACAAAAGAAGATCTGAAAAGAACGAATGGCCAGAGGAAAAAGAAAGCAGGGAATTCTGCTACTTCTTTTTTTCTTGCTGGTGGTTGGCGTCAGTAGGTGAAATACAAAAAAGCCTGGATCCTATCCACGAAGAGGACAAAGCTTCTCCATGAGGATGAAGAGCAGAGCAGAGCAAAGGAAAATAGAAATAAATGAATCTACAAATGCTTACCACACGTCTAGCTATATAATAACTGCCTTAGGCCGGACAGAAGGAGGAAAGGACACAGCGCATTTAAGAGTCTCCCTGCATTCTATGCCGTTGTTGTGCTCGTCGTTTCTCTCAAGGGCGTCCGTCACGGCAACCCGAAGAATGAAGGCCAGCCTAGGGAAATATCTGCCTACTTATCTCGCGTTTTCCGTCCGGATTAAGGTTTCTTTTCTGCCAAGCTCCGCGAGGGCTTGCTTTCTCCTTTTAGCCCTAAAGGCAGACCTCAGACCTAAGTACACCGCTGCACGCTAATTGGCCGGGACCTACTGCTCTAGCTATCAACGTCTAACAATGGCGTCGCAAAGCCTTGCTAGACTTTCATTTGCCAACGGATTCGATTGGCGCTCGCTCTGGAGGCTGTGGGCTACCTTCGGCTTGGTCTGTTTGTTATTTGCTATGACTGTATGTACCTTGTTGCTGGTCAATCTTCGTGGGCTTGGAATGTTGTCTCTCGGAATGTCCGAGCTACACGGAGCAGATTGGAGGGGAGAAAAGTCAATATTTCTTGGTGATGAAAGAAAGGATCTCAGGAGAAAGAAACAAATAATCTCACCGAATATTGCGTGCGTACCTGATTCAAGGGAATAGCGACTTGGAATGCCGTCAAATAGGTGCACATGAACAAGAGCCTGTACCTCAACCCTTTCTTATACCTTCTTTCCCTTAGTCTGATACTCTCATATCCGCCTTGAATGGCAAATATGGCGTTGTCTACACATTAACTGCCAATTGCTCACAACTTTGCTGATACTACCTACGCTGTATGTTGTAGCATGGATCCCATGCAGCTAGTCATGCATGTACCACTATTTTTCGTATGCAGCCGCGATTCCTCCTGTAGTACTACGGTTAACAGTTCCGACTTCTAGATGTCTCCATACGCATCCTAGACTCTGGACATTAACCGCTGATCCACACGCATGTACGCACACAGCCACATCATGTAAAGCAGGCCTTGCCGGCCATGCAACTAGAATCTACATATGCGAATGTGTAGCCGGCCCTTCCTCCTCTTTCTTACCTTTCCCGCCATCACCCTCCCTTTAATAAGCAAGGCCGCCTGCGTGGCTCTAAATCCAGTCCTAGACTACCCCTCCCTTTCATCAGACGTTAAGAAAGTACTTCCTCATATATTTTTGTTAAGGATATTCAAGTTTGAGAAAGTAACTGTCAATCTGGTGCCCTTTCATCGCCGCCCGCAGCTCCTCCTGACGCACGCATAAAAAAGCGGATATAATGTCAGCATGATCCCCGTCACGTTGCCACTCTCCCTCCCCCTCCTTGTATTTCATCTTATATCGCTTCTCCAATGGCCTCAGTGTTGGTCTGGCAGTACTTGGATCTCAAGGCCATCAGTCGACCTTTAGCTTCTATATTCCAAGTCTTTCGACCATCCTGTCCCAGTTTAGCTAACGAAAAGTTGAAAAGCAAAAAGAAAGCGAAGGATCAGTATCCTAGACAGATAAGCACAGGCCTTTTCTTTTCTTTTCGTGTCACTCTGACGTTCGCGGGCTTTGTATTCTCACCATTGTAAATGCTCACCGGTGTCTTCTCCTCTCTCTGTCTCTCTCTCTCTATTTCCCTTCGCCACCTTGTAGTAACTCTACACTCGAACCGTCTGGTGACATCGCTCTCACTTGATGAATCCTTCGTCAGCATTAACCACCATTTGGACACATACAAAACGACCTCTCATAGGCAAAAAAAAACTTGTGGTCAAGAACAAAAAGTAACACCGGGGAGGTTCGGAAGTTATCCAGGTGACCTGGAGCACTGGGAATTGAGCCCAATGCGGGGGTCGAACCCGCAACCTTGAGATTAAGAGTCTCACGCTCTTTACCTCCTACATACTTTTTAACCCTAGCGAACCCTTACACGACAAATCGACGACGACGACGACGACGAAGGCGATCATGCCATCCGGCCCATCGGGGACGACGGGAGGGGCCATATGCCCCCTTTGTCCGGCTTCCGGCGATGCCAAACGATTCACGGCCTTGACTGGGCACCTCAAAGCGAGGCACGCAGGCGAGGCTCTGAGCGAGGCTGACCGCGAGGCTCTGGGGCTCTGGTCATGCTCGGAGTGCGTGTACTACAGCACGACCGAGAAGGCCCTCTGGTACCATCTGAGGAGTGAGCATCAGCTCAAGAAACCCAGACCATCCGGACGGAGGCCACGTGCCCAGACCCCCACGCCGGAACCGCCACCTGCAGCCACGGCACCACTACCAGCCCCGGCGACGCGTCAGCCGAGCCGAGGCGGACCAAGAATCGAGCCCCCGCCCACCGAAATCACAGCTGTCCCACCAGCCATACCGACCACTGACATCTCCTCGATGACCGAGACACAACGTCACGCGCGCGAGACGATGGCCATGGTGGGGGACAACCCAGAGCTCGAGCACCTGATCCAGTACTCCACGATCAGGATCCCGCTCGAGAAAATCCACTACCGGACGATCTCAGTCTGGGTGGATAAAGTGGGTAGGCTGTGTGATATGTACAACCACTCACCCACTGAGGTCAACCTGCGCAATATCCTCATTGCACCAAGGGCGATCCTGGGGGTGGGGTACATACTCCAGCGGAGGGGTGAGAAAGGTGCCACGGGAAAGATCGCAGCGCAGTTTCCACAGAAACTGCCCAAAGTTCCTGAGCTGCAGGACAAGGCAAGGGAGGCGAGAGGGCCCGAGGATGAGGAGCTGAGGAGGGAGCATGCGGCGGTGACGGCCACGAGACGGCACATGGCGCAGGGGAGGACCGGTAGAGCGGCCAAGGCGTTGTCTGATTACACCCCGCTAGCCGAGGAGTCACAGGACAACATCGAGTCTCTCTGCCACCTCCACCCGCCAGGGGAGGCCAACGCGTTTGGGGGAACACGGGCGAGCCTGGCACCACCAGAGGTCCACGACGAGCAGATTCTGGCAGCCATACATGGCGTTGACCCAGAGACAGCCGCTGGGCTTTCTGGTTGGTCGCCAACTCTGCTCAACCACGCGGCCAAGGACGTCAGGTTCTTGAGGTTCCTCCGGATCCTAGCCAACCAGATTGCCACCGGGAAGGCGCAAGGGAGAGATCTCCTTGTCGCCTCCCGCCTTGTGGCTCTGGACAAGAACCCGGGCGTTCGGCCCATTGCGGTCGGGGATCTGCTCCTCCGGGTGGCCAGCAAGGCCATCCTACTCTCACTGGGGAAAACGGGACTCCTCCCGACCCAGCTGGGGGTGGGAAACCCGGGAGGCGTAGACCCGGTCGTAGCCGGCGTCCGGGAGGCTGTTGAAGGCCCCAACCATGATGCCTGGATGGGGATTGCGAAGCTGGACTTCTCCAACGCTTTCAATACCATCAGGAGGTCAGCCGTGGCGAGAGGGGTGGAAGAGCATGCTCCGGAGATGTACAGGGCGGCAAGGTGGGCTTACTCCACACCCGCGATGCTGGTGACGCATGGCGGGACTAGACTGGCCTCCTCTGCGGGAGTCAGGCAAGGGGACGTGTTGGGTCCCTTGCTGTTTAGTCTCGGCATGCGGGTATTCGTCGAGGAGCTGCAGACTTGGCTGGGAAAGGAGGGTCTGGCAGTGGCATATCTGGATGACACCACTGTCCTTCACAAGAAGGACGGAGTCATCGAGAAAGCAGCGGCCATTCTCGAGAGACTGGATATCGGAGTACGGCTGAACGTGGCCAAGAGCTCCGATACGCCAGTCCAGGAAGCCAAGGTCACCGGACTGGAGATCCTGGGGGCCGTCACTGGCCCGCCAGAAGTCCGCGAGGCCTTCGTCGAAGCCCGGGTGGACAGGATGAGGACAGCCATCTCTAGGCTGGCGCTGCTGACCAAACAGCAGGCGCTGATCATCCTGCGCGTGAGTGCGCAGCAGCTGCTGCGACACTTGCTACGCAACGTCGACCCGCAGGGTGTGGAGGAGCAGTGGGAGGCCGCCGACGGAGTGCTGCAGGGCGCAATGGTGGCGCTGAGAGGAGAGAGGGGCAGAGGAAAATGGGACGAGGAAATCACGTGCTTGCCGGTGAGGATGGGGGGCCTTGGCCTCTTGTCACACAGTAAAACGGCAGGCGTGATCTTCCGGACGGCGAGTGCCAAGGCCGACGCCCTTTTCCAGAATGTCCGGGAGGGAGTGGGGTTGAGGAGGGGAGAGGCGGAACGGGCAGACTCGGCAGAGGCGGCCGTCGTCAGCCAAAGGGAAGCAGTGGGCCAGGTGCAGAGGGAGATGTGGAGGAGGATGGAGAGAAGCCTCTCGACGGAAGAGTACGTCGCCATGGAGGAGAACCGGTCGTTCCTGGGATCGCACTGGCTCCGAGTCTTGCCAAACAACAACAATTTCATTATTGCAGACTCGGTTGTCCAGGCCGCCCTATGCCGGCGATACCTCGTTCAGCCTCCGGAGGGCCCATGCCCAATCTGCGGAGAAGAAAGGAGGCTGAACCACGAGTACTCGTGCCAGAAGAGGAACGGGGGGAAGTCCCAGAGACGTCACAACGGGATGAGGGACGCCATCATCGATGCCCTACGAAACTCCCGTCAGACCGTCCAGAAGGAGCCACAGGTGCCGGATCCGTCCAGGCCTGAGGTACTACTGCGGTCTGACCTGAGTGTGGACAAGATGGGTGTCGTCCACCATTACGATGTCACGGTGCGGGACGTGAGCAGGAACGCGGCGTCCACAGGCCAGGTGGAACTCAGATCGAGATACAACGCCAAAGTGAAGAAATACCAGCACATTGGTGAAGCTTTTCACCCGCTGGTAATTTCCAACGGAGGCCTCTTCGAATCGAGATCCGCCAAGTCGTTTAGGGCGCTCCAGCGGCTCATGACGCAACCAGCCTCGGATCATCTGTGCCGTAGGTTGACCATCTCGATGCTCAACCACGCGGCCGATTTCCATTGGCAGGTCAGAGGGGAAGCCGAGCAGAACGCGGACGCAGAATGCTTGGAGGAGGGAAGGCGAGGAGTGAGGTTGAGGGGCAATGGTCACACGGGATAGAAGTATGGATTACGTGATGAATTACATATATATAGATAAAAACCTCAATATATTACCCTAATTGAGCTAACCGGGCGGGATGTTTCTTGATATATGTCCGTGAAACGGACCTCAAATTCCCTCCGCGGAATCGGGACACGGCGTGCCGTTGGCCGCCGTATTGATAGTTCGCTCTGTTCAGGTAGACGTTGAAAAATACAACAACAGCAACAACAACAACGGCGTGCCGTAGAGGTTAAATAAATTCAAATACAAGCTCAAGGCCCACGGTGTAATAGTATATAGTCTTGTCCGACGGAATAAGCACACCCCCATGGTGTTAGCATTGCGTCGTTTGATCTCTGTGACCCCCACCGAAGTGTAAAAACAGTCAAGTTCGAGTTCAAGCCGCATGGTGCTGGTAGCCTAATGAATACTACCCTGTTCACAGTCTCATGTGTGTCATGTGCGTGTGCGTGTGCGTGTGTGTGTGTGTGTGTGTGTGTGCACACGCATGCCATGTATATAGGAATCGGAGAAATTGACCAACAGGAGGGTGTCCCCAAAGAACTGAGTACTACTCCACACGACCAACCATCTATCCGGTGGGTACGGTATATACACGGCTTTTGGGTGGCACTCTGACTCAAGCTCCTGTCTATGATCGCCCGCCGGTCCGGCTAGTTAATAAACTGCTACACCAAGAAGAAATTAGAACATATATACAAACCAAGAACTTCATGTCATCATAACAGGCGTCATCTCGCATACTCTTGCCTACCCATAGACTCCACTAGTTGAGCTTTTGTAGGTATCCTTGTGCTATCAATCGTTCAACATCACCCTGGCGGACGTTTAACTGACTGTTTTTCGTCAATGTAATTGGCCTAGCGTATGTCAACTGTCAGTTATGCCTTGTATATTTTTGTGTTGCGATAGTCTCAATACAGCCTCTCGGTTGTTGTCACTGCAATAGATCAAGGCCTACTCTCACTTACCCATACTCTGTTTCAATCTCTCCGGCGTCCTTTAGCACTCTTACATCAATGAACAAGTCTTTCGGTGGCTCTAGGGAGCCAGTCAGATCAATATCTGTCCATTGCCCTTTATATGCAGCTAGCAAGTCACTATACTGCCGGACATACTCTTCCTCTTGGGGACTTAAATTGTTTTTCGCTTTCGCCGAGGCCGCTACATCCATTGCAGCTGTGGTTGGCCCTGCCGCACCACCCACCATGGCAAAATCCGCTACATCGAAGCCCTTCCAGACGAGTTCTTCAAGCTTATTGGCACGCGTGCGGTGATACGCCAGAAGACAGCGCTTGTTGCGACGCATGGCCATGTAATTGACCAGCAAGGCTGTGGCCACGGATGAGTCGCGCATCGGGTCGAATGAGCCCTGGAAGGGTTCTAGCGTCGTTTGCACATCTTTGTTCAAGTCACGAATCTCGCGAGTCACATCGCGCACTAGCTCTGTCTGGTATGTCGGTAGGTGCATCAGGTTCTGCGTCCGCTTGGCATGTTGAACCTGTCATCAGGACGAGGCTTGCGCGATGGCGCACGCGGTAATGTTAGCGGAGTAGTCGTGAAAAGCATGGGGGGGTAGACATCAGGCATCGCGGGCGGCTCACCAGTTTGTTGCCATTGTCGCCATACATGATGAAAAAAAGAATGAGGAAAAAAATTCCAAGTTCGTTAAAGAAACAAGCAACGAAAAGAACCGCGGCTAAAATAAAAAGAACATAACAGTAGTCGCGTCAACAATCACAAAGCTTCAATATCTTCAAAGGTGAGGAATTCCGTTGTGTCCTCAAGGGTCACGCATGCCCCGCTGGCTTTTTTCTCCACTTGCTAACACTGTATACAAAAAAAAAAGTAAAGACCATAAGTATTATGACACCGGCTGAGTCAGGTAAAAAAGATTTGGTCACCAGTAATACGTCACGTCCTTGTGCTTCATTGTAATTTTTTTTTCTTCAGCGTATTCTTTCTTTTCTTCCTTTTCATCCTATACCCTCACAGCCTTTCTAGTTGCGGGAGCATTACATGCCGTAAGGTCAGGATGCCCTTCAACGAGGTAGGTATATAGCACGCCATCATCAGCAGCTTAGACCACTCATATTGACGATAAGTGTTTTCTTTGATGAAAAAAAAATGGAGTCCGTATTTTTTTTAACACCGGTGGAACAAAAGAAATAGTCATGTACAGTTCAATGACAAAAGTGAGGAAATCGGGAGCCTTATTTATATGGCCCTATCCCGTGGGCTGCTTCATGCGAACGTTAAACATAGTGCACAAAGCCAAATCCGAAATCCATAGACCAATGCTGATGCGTTCAAGGAGAAAGAAGTTCTTTTTTGTCAACCATACGCCGTCCTACCCTTCATATGATCCCCGCCACATTTCGTTAAACCGAGAGAGTTGGGTTAGAACTTAGGCCTGCGAGACACGAAATTGTTAGCCTGTGATACTTTCATTATTGAGCCTGAAAGGTTTGATATAGTCGTACCTTGACAGCGAAAGTGCGCTGAGGGAAGTGGGTTTTCCGCTTCTGAACCTTGGCCAGAGTCGAGGAGGCCTCGTGCTTTGTTAACCGGCGGCGGATGGCACGGGTCTGCTTGGCACGGAGGTCCAGAGGAGCGTACTTCTTGCCCTTGTAGAACAGGCGAAGCTGGGCGCGCTGCTTAGCGTTGACAACAGTCAGGACGCGAGCGATCGACTTGCGCAGATCGTGGCTGAAGATAGCAATATGTTAGTAAGTCGAGTTCTCGCCATGTTTGGATGATGTGTGGTTGATGGGAGGAGCGACTGAGTTTCTTGTCAAAGAGTTTTGATGGCATGTGCTCTAGAGAGCCGTATCGATATCCATCAAGAAAGCTTCTGTTGACCGGAAAAAAAAAGGTGGTGCAAGAAAAGGTAGTTGATGGAAAATACGCACATCTTGTTAAGCTTGCTGCCGGAGGAGACAATCTTCTGAATGCGAAGCTGGCCGAGCTCAGTCTTCAGCTCACCGAGCTGCTTCGTGAGGTCCTCCTTCTTCTTGTTCCAGAGCTGGCCGGTCTTAACCTTTCCCGTCGACTAGATTTCGAAAGAGCAACGTCAGTATTTCGTCTTGACGTTGTGAGCTCAAGGCATAGTTTCGCCTATAACAAATTATCATCGGTTGAGCGTTGGTGAGATTCATCGTTGATAGTTTCGATAAGCGAATATCAAGGCACAATACATGTTTGTCAACATGGCGATGATCGATGGGTGGCAGAGTTCGTCGTCGATATTGGGCGTCGGCTCGGATTTATTGGTCGAAAAAGGAATGAATGATAGTTTTGTTGAAGATCGGTTTCGTTCGTTCATAACAAGCACATCGTCTTTAACTCACCATTTTGAAATATTTCGGCGTCTGGCGTCGGATTAAAGATTCGTACTTGTGAGGGTATAATTGAATCAACGGCGGTTGGCGCTGAACTGTATCGTGTGAAAGAAAACCAGATCTTGGTGTCCAAAAGTCCCCACTTTTTGGCAGCACAGCAAAATTTGGCAAAAGCCCTAATATGATTTCTGTGCGAAGACAGTCGGAAAATTGGCGGCACAAAAAAAGCCCACCATTATCGATAAGATATTATTATACGATAAGGATTTGATCTTCTGGAGGCTTACACGTGATCTTTTCAACTGTGAGGAGCAGGGTGGGGCTTTATTCGTTACATACTATTGGCCGTGTGTGGATGCTGACATAATAGTCATACAGGGGTCGGTATGAAGCTCGAATACTTTTGGGTTGCTGGTTACTTGGCAGCCTTGGGGACCACACGTCATTGATTTGAGGGTTGGAAGCATCGACCTAACCACCTCGCAGACTAGCACCCCGTCTGCCTCGCAATAATGGCAACAAGCGGAAACAGTGGCTGGGCCCAGCTTCGACAACAGGCCAGAACTCTTGAGAGCCAGGTATATTAATTAACACCTTTTGACGCTGATGAGGCTGAGCCTAGCCTGGGGAGTAGCGAAGACCTAAGCTGATGTACGTGATGAACTCGATATAGACCGAAACTGCCTTCCACACTTATTCACAGTACTCCCATCTGTCAAACATCCCCCCTAAACCTACAAGCGAGGAGAAGGCTACAGAAGAGAAGTTAAAAGACTTGCTTGGAAAGGTAAAGCACCGATGCCCTTTTGCTCGCGTGGTCTCTGGAATGTTTTTCTTGGCTAACAAGCTCACGACCTCTTAAAGCGCGAAAATGTGATTTCTCAACTAGGTCGTCTTCTCGACTCCGATCCAAGCCTTACATCGTCTACCCTAAAGCAAAATAACTTACAGCTTCTACGCGACAAGCTATCTGACCACAAGCGCGATCTTGGCCGTTTGCGCACAACGCTACAACAAGCCCGCGACCGCGCTAACCTGCTCTCTAATGTGCGTGACGACATTGACCAGTATCGTGCCAACAATCCTGAAGCAGCTGAGGCAGACTATATGCTTGATGAGCGCAACCGTATCGATAATAGTCACAATATGGCGGATAGTGTTCTTAGCCAGGCATATGCCGTGCGGGATGATTTCATTCTTCAGAGTCAGACTCTGCAGAATATTAGCCGGCGCATTACTCATGCTGCAAGCCAGGTGCCTGGATTGAACCAGCTCATGAACCAGATATCAGCGCGGAAGCGCAGAGATAGCATTATCATGGGGTCATTCATTGCCTTCTGTTTCCTCATGTTCTGGTGGTTCTTCTAGGCTTCTGAGCATTCATTGTGCTTGTATTGCTATCTTTGCTTCATAGTCTTTGTTTTTCAAGCTAGTCTTGAGATGGCGTTTGGGAAAGCATGTTTCTTGTGTCTTTATATTTTATGATCTTCTAGCAGTCTGTTATCAAACGAGAAACCATGACATTGTGTAGTCTATATATACCCTAGCACTGGCTATTACATCTATTGTACAGGGCCCTTGAAGTCGGGCGAATAAATTCTGTGGCTTTTATACAGACTATCGCTTACTAGAATGCACTTGTATTTAAGGCACCTGGTTAATTTTTTGCAGTCTTACTGGCGTTCTTCTTGGCCAAATTGTCAAGCTTCTCCTTTTTGAGTTCATCAACCACGCGTTGAAGACCCTTGGCGAGGCTCTCGTTCTCCACTGGATGCGGAGGTCCACTCCCAGCCCAGCGGATACGACAGTGTTGGTCGACAATGTAAACATAGCCAACCTTACTGTTGAGATATCCAATGTGTTCTCGTATCTCATCTGTGATACCCTTTTTGATGACGAAATACTTGCTCCAGTCTTGTTCGGCGAAGTTTCTGCGTATCGAGCTCATGAAAAGCTTGATCATCCAAGCCTTGATGGAATTTTCTTCGATGTTGCAGCGCACAATCTGAGCTTCGGGGTTGTTTTTGAGAACCTCAGCAAGTTCAGGATTCTTAGCTGGTTTGATCCAGGAGTCGATCTGGGACTCAGCCCATCGACCACTCAAAAGGGCAACAATGGAGGCGTTTCCGGTGAGCACTGGCGTAGTATCTCTTTCGAGACCAGAACTTTCAAGAGTGACGCCGTGAAGGTTTGGGAAGAATAAAGACTTTTCGGCCTTGAATACACGGATAGGCCCAATGAAGGACTTTCCATCGTGCATCTTGATGTTGTCCCAGTCGCGGAAATAAGGACGAGAGATTTTAGCCTTTCTATAGACATTGTTAGGACCCTGGAGATACGGAAAGCCACAAAACACCAAAACACATACAGTTCTTCCCTTCGCGCCAGATGCTTGTCCCAGTTTGTCAGATCCTCTCGTTTTTGCATCAAGGTTCGAGGATCAATGCCTGTATTCTGCCCGGACCGAGGGGGAGCTAGCATGCCAATTGGGCGTGGAAGAGGCTGAGGCGTAAAGTCCTCGACCTTCATACCATAGGAACGTGGAGCGCTGATTTGGGGCGCATCTTGGGTGGTAGCCTTCGGGGCCGCGCTGGTAGCGGCATCGGTCTTAGGCGCCTCGGTTTGCACAAGGCGGATAGAGGCAACGGTGGAAGTACGCGTGACGATATGTCCGGCTGCATGCCGCAGCAAGCGTTTTGGCACTATTTGAAGGAGCATTATTATGATGTTCGTAATGAAGTTGGTTGGTTGGTATATGAGCTAGAAAACGTAAGGGCATAAACGCTTCAAATCATGGAGGAGTGGACATGACCATTTTCTGAATGGTCCCACTTGGATGTAATCGCAGGGTCTGTTTGAATGTAAGGCGGATGAGATGGGAGGGGAGAACGGCACACGAGGAAAATGATTAAAGCCTCTGCATTCATGAAATGTACTTTTTCAAGATGGAATATGCAGAAATACTGCCGCGCTCGGCATTTATGATATCCTGTTTTCTTTTGGTTCGGTAAAGAAAGATTGCTTGATACTTTTCTCAATGACCCTAAAGTATGTACATTGTTAGGGTTAAGCTACCCCATACTCTAATTTATGCCCTTGCTTGGCTGTGCGTTCTTTGGAACGGCTTTAGTCTTTTGCCTGGCTTGGCACACAGCCGGCTATTGACGGTGTGTGGTGTGCTGAGAGCCGAGACACAGCATGCACCGTACTATTAGAAATTCATGGCAAACGCAAAGGGAATGGAAAGGTACGTGTTGTTGGAGAAAGATGGAGAGACGAAATAAAAACAGGGCAGTTTCTTTCCTCCCTCAACACTTTGAACGATCATGACCAATACAGAACCGGCTTCTTCTATTCCTTTATTCTAGTAGTTTCCTTGAGCTGTTGTATTTTTGATACTACATACATACACCTCCTTATTTTGAGCCGAGATAAGCTGTATGCATTTTATGCTTCAAGACCAACAAAGAAACAGTGAAACATACTCGCATATCATCGGTCCCATTATCGGCAGTGCATCAAACTTTTGATATCTAGTACCATGTTTATGCAACGCAGCACACGAGTTCTTCGGGCTCTTCCCGTTACTAGACAGTCGGCCTTACACCAGGTCCGCGGATTCCAGATATCGCCAGCCTTTCAAGTAGTGAAGCCTGTGGTGTTGGCGGATATCGGTGAAGGTATGAATAGTAACTACATGTTGTCTACAATACCTGCAGCTAACCTGAGCATCTAGGCATTGTGGAGTGCGAAATTATCCAGTGGTTTGTCCAGCCCGGTGCCCGGGTTGAAGAGTTCTCTCCTTTGTGCGAGGTCCAGAGCGACAAAGCTTCGGTGGAGATCACAAGCCGGTTTGCTGGAATTGTCAAGAAGCTCAAGTACGAGGCGGGAGAGATGGCTCGGGTAGGCCAGCCATTTGTGGAGATTGATATTGATGGAAGCGCCGAAGAGCCTGGAACTGCCAAGCAAAATGAACAACAACAACAACAACAACAACAACAACAACAACAACAAGAAGAAGAGGGAGAAGCAAGGCCGGCTAAAGTCGTCCAGGGGGCACCGGCCGATATCTCTGCTGCTGAGAAAAAGAGGCTTTACAACGGTGCTATTGCAACACCAGCTGTGCGGCATCTGTCTCGCCAGCACGACATTGACATCACCCAGATTCGGGGCACTGGCAAAGACGGGAGGGTTTTGAAAGAGGACGTTCACAGTTATCTGAAAACCAGAGACACGCCTGCGCCTCAGAGCCAGACCCTAGATACATCGGCACCGAGTGGCCAGCAAGTTGAGAGTGCCATACCGCTGACAGGTACGCAGGCGCAAATGTTTAAGATGATGACAAGGTCTCTTGCCATCCCTCATTTCCTCTATGCCGATGAAGTAGACTTCACTCGACTGGACAGCACGCGGTCTCGGCTGAATACGGTTCTCACCACCCTTGACTCTGTCGGCATATCGAAAGTGTCCTTCCTGCCGTTCATCATCAAAGCAGTCTCGATTGCTTTGCAACGTTATCCAATCCTCAATACTCGCGTTGAAGCAGGCTCGGGATCTAAGCCACAGCTCATCTACCGCTCACAGCATAACGTTGGCGTAGCCATGGACACGCCACAAGGACTCGTTGTGCCTGTGATTCAGGACGTAGGGAGTCAGTCGGTAGTTTCTATTGCTAGCGAAGTTGCCCGCCTCCAGGCATTGGGAATGCAGGGTAAACTGTCTCCACGTGATCTCCAAGGGGGCACCATTACAGTATCGAACATCGGCTCGATTGGAGGGACATATGTGTCCCCAATCATTGTCGATAAGGAGGTTGCGATTTTGGGAGTAGGCCGCATGCGGAAAGTGCCGGCGTTTGGCGGGGAGGATGGCAAAAGCATTGTGGAGAAGTGCGTCTGCAACTTTAGCTGGAGCGCAGACCATCGGGTTATTGACGGGGCAACGATGGCGAGGGCAGGCGACCTGGTCAAGAAGCTGGTTGAGGAGCCAGAGTTGTTAATGGTTCAAATGAGGTAAGGGGCACATGAATGCTGGCATTATTACTGGATAGCTACTCTAGGTATGTGATATTTGACTTTGACCGCTATTTTTTTTTTTTTTCTTCCTGCATCTTTGGCATCGCCGCCTAGTATGAATAGCGAGTGGTGCTCAAAGTTGAGGCTGCGGGTGGGGACAGTAGGAGGATGTCTCCACACTCCCGACACTGCCGTTCCGAAACCGCCATCCGACGGACAAGGATTACAAACACTGGGAGAGAGAATGCTGGAGGCTTGGGGTGCCGCAGCTACAACGGCTGCAACACGTGCTGTAAGCCCTTGGTCTTTTTTGTTAATAATTTTTTTTTTCGGTTCTTTTTTTTTTCTTCTTTTTCTTTTTTCGGTCATCATCCCCCTGTATGTTCTCCAACACCCTCTGCACTGCATGTGTTGTCATAGCACATGACGTGTTTCTGGATCAATTGACATGGAGAAACAGGGCGTCTCGTGACTTCGGTATGGTGGTTGAGTGCAAGCACAAAAAATACACCGAGAGTTGTTCCCCACACAATTTCCAAATCACACCGCTCCAGCCGTGCCCCACCCAGTACTTTGAAACCCCGGGAACACCCCAAGGCAACTACCACTTAGAGCAGAACATTGATTGACTCATGGCTGTTGAAGAGACGTCGGCAGTGGGGGGACATAATTCACAGCAGTAACAGAACAGGGCTTGAGCTGCTGGAAATAGATTCTGCCGCCACCAGAGTTTGAAGTTGATAGCCATCTCTGATTGGTGAAGAAATGAAACTGTGTGGGTCTAGCTAGTATATTTTGCCGTCCATGTAATTACAGGCCGGAACAGTTGGGGTTAGTTGCATAGCTGGGTGCTAAGACAAGCTCCAAGATCAATACGTAATAGTAATTATGCCTCGCCAAAATGGCGAAACAAAAGATACATTCATTATGCTGCTATGGAAGATACAAAGCTAAAAGGCCTGGCCCGACAGAAAACTGGTGTCGACGGCAAAATACCAAGTCCCAAAAGAATAGCGCGAGGCGAAAAGCAAACAGATGGTTCCCAGTCCCAAAAAAAAGAAAAATGCGTCAAAGAAACCCAAGAAACAGTAGATGAAAGAGAGGCGAAGGGGAAAAGAAACAAGTCCCAGCTAAGCCAGGCCAATTCGAGAAGAAAGGCACTATGAAAAGAAAAGAAAACAAAAAAAAGCAATGGGGAAAACTGAAGCACTCCATGGGCTGCAAATGAGCTTGGACGAGATCATGAACAATCCAAGTCAAAGGGCAAGCCAAGGTAGTTGAAAAGCCAAACGCCGAGACCCGATATGACTCTGTATGCAAAAGCATAAGCATCAGAGACTACTAAGAGACAGAAAAGAAAACAGGGGAGAAAAAACAACAATCATCTGCAGCCAGAGAGTCTAGCAAGCCTTTCTAGTCCATGCCCGCTAGAACAGCCTCTAGAGCATCGTGCATAACGACGTCTATTGGCCGACTGACATCTACAGTGACAACGTCAGTCTCGCTCTGGGTTGGTCGCTCGAGAACATCGAACTGGCTGCGCACCATGCTGGGGGGCATGAAGTGGTTTTTGCGGCCAGCAACGCGCTGCACTAGCACGCTCTCAGGAGCGTCAAGGTAGATGAAGTGGATGTGGAGAGAGGGATTGAAGTAGCCGGCTACGCGAATGACATCACGGTACTTGCGCTTCAGCGCTGAGCAGGTCAGCACAACGCCGTCAGAGCCATCGTCGATACGGCGCATGGATTCTTCGCGAAGCGCTGTCAGCCAGTCCCAGCGATCAGCATCGGTGAGAGGGATTCCGTTGCTCATTTTTTCGACATTGGCAGCAGGATGGTACTGGAAGAGGGGGGAAAGGAAGAGAAAGTGTTAGCCAGGCTGTATGTGCATGAACAGCTGTGTGGGCAGCTAGAAGCTGGTAGCTTACCTCGTCGCCCTCGATATAGGGAAAGTTCAACGCTTCAGACAGATACGAAGCTACGGTGCTCTTGCCACAGCCGGCAGGGCCAGTAACGAGCCAGATGTGGTGGAACTTGTGCGGCGGTAGGTTGTGGATGCGCACTGAGCTGCTGGAGGCATTGGAGGGCTTGATGGCGGACATATGGGGGTTGGTGGAGGGCACAGAGACAGAAGGGGCAGAGTTTGATTCCCTCGTGGATGGAAGAGCCACGGCGACGGGGGTATTGTATGACAGCATGACGAATGTGGAGGAAGGGGGGTATAGATAGAAGAAAATACACGAGGTAGTAAACGTGAACAGAGTGCCAGCGGCAGAGACGAGCAGGTGATGAGAGGTTTTTAAAGTAAGGAAGAAGTAAGAAGATTGATTGGCTTTAGCAGGAAGAGATGCAAAAGAGGACTGAAAGAAGGAAAGCCTAGCGCTAGTTAGTATTAGGGGGCTTTTTTTTTTTTTTTTTTTTTTCTTTTTCAGCGCCATGGATCAAGTGCTATGAAGCTCGGTGAGAGAGGAACGCAGCGCTGACTCTACGAAAACTAAGAGGAAGGCGTATTAGAGCAAAAACTTACCAAAAAGGGTTTTGGTACTGGGGGAGATGGAGAGTGTAAGTCAAGCACGTAGTATGGCGAGAGAGGCAAGCAAGCGGGAGAAGAGGTAGGAGAGTATAACGGATGGAGAAGTAAGGACACGAGAAGTATGATGAAAAAAAGAGCAAGCAAGTGCTGAAAATATTGGGTGAGAAGGGCAGAGGAGAGGAGGGGCACGATGAAGCAGTTCCAAGATGGCGAGCAAAAGGGTGGGCATGATGGCCGACTTATAGTAGCAGAAAGCAGAAGAAGCCGGCAGGCAACTAACACACACACAGAGAGAGAGAGAGAGAATAAAATGAGGAGGTAAAATAACGATAAAATGATCCTCGTCTCAAGCGCATGTGAGTGGAAGGGTATATTTTAATTTTTCTCTTTTTTTATTTTTATTTATTTATTTTTTATTTAATTTTTATATTCTTACTTTTCTTTTCTTTCTGTGGCCGTATGCTTTTCCGTGCTTCCTTTCTTCTCTCCACCGTCGGCAACTTGGCATCAAGGAGCAGCAAAGTCACCAAGCATATTATGGCAGCGACGGAGCTTGACTCTCGCTGGTAAGGTGTGTGTTAGTGTTAGTTAGTGCCCACGTATCCACTCAGTGATGTCTCTCTTGCCACACTGAGCCACCCACTGCTAATGGTCTGTTAAAGGGCCTTTGCTATAGAGAGTATGGGGGTCAGTTTTTCGCCCACTCGGAGCCATGAAAAACCAACACTCGATTAATGGCTCTGCCCCTCACCTCAACCTTTTCTCCTACTTGTCTCTCTTTCTCTCTCTCTCTCTTTCTCTTGCTCACCCACCCACCCTTCGGCCTTTCCTCTCACTCACTCACTCTCCAGGCCCTTCGATTTGGAGTTGGAGTTCTTTCCTTCTTTCCTTCCTTCCTTCCTTCCCTGGCTTGCAAATGTCTCTACTGTGCATCCAAGCTGGCTATTGGGTCTGCATATTGTGTCCGTCGAAGGACCTGGTAGTTGCCCTCGTGACTGCTGTGTACAAGGGATGGCAATGCTCCCCTGTCCACAATCAAAATTGGCAAATAGCATGAAATAGGCGTTGAAACTCGGATGGCTAACCTCCTTCGTGTTGTATCGTGACTGGCTCTTGGGGCTCTTTGCCCCCTTTCTCTCTTGCTCTCTATAGAATCTCTTGCTAAGGCCTGGATTGGCTGCCCTTCTTTTCTCCGGTTAGCTGACTTGAGTTTTGCAGTTTTCTCTTCCCATTCCCTTGATAGCGGGGCGGGGGCGGGGAGGGCTTCTCTGCCTGTGCGAGCGTTCATAGCATAGGTGAAAATAGAAAGGAACAGAAAAAAAGAAAAAAAAAAAAAAGCAAAGCCGCTGTTCCTGTTCTTGTTCAACCAGTCGAAAACGCAAAAAGTCTCCAGTCAAATGATGTCCAGAGAAGGCGAAAGCCTCTCTTCATCCCCGGCCTAAAGTCCGGTCAGTGACACGCTTGCCTACGCTTCCCAACTGTTATGTGCTCCTTAAGCCTTCGTTTGAAGTTATCCGCAAGCTGCAAGCTACCTACATATAAGCCGCAAAGACAGGGGGAGTGAAATGCCCTCGTCAGCGTTTGAGAAATCAAGACCCTTCAGAGAGGAGGGGAGCTTTGTCCGGAGGGGTGGGATCAAGTCACCCAAATTAAAATTCCACAGGCAGAAATATTCCTTTTTTGTTTTTTTCGTGCTCCTTTTCCTCACCTCTCAACCGGATGGCATCGTCCGGAAAGTCTAGCCCGGTCTTTTCGAAAAGCAAAACAGCAGATAAAAAAAAAGGACAGAATATAAAAGAAGAAAAGAAAATCCCCCTCCCCCCTGGCTCGTCGTGTGAACCTTTGCAAAACCAAGGCCTATTCTATTCTCTTCACAACCAAAAGCGTGGGATGTCGCGATTCGAGCTGTGATATTAAGCAGGGAACATCCTAGTGCTCAGTAACCGCCAATTAGCAACAAGACGACGATGCTTAAAGTGGGGCGCTGGTCGCACACAAAGTAGAAAATGAAATATTGTTGGAAAATATGAAAATCTGAAAATCTGAAAACCTCAACCTCCTCTTCTCACGACCCATACCCAGTTTAACCGGGGTTGACCCGCAGTCTGGAAACCCAAAATAGCCCCCGATCGCTGCTAGAGGTTGCGTTTCCGATCGCCTTCTCCATCTTCCATGTCTTCTACAAAAGGACTTTTCGGGCTAAGTTCGTTTCTGGAGCCCTAGCAATGGCGTCCATCACATGCTTTACCCAGCTGGAGTATATGTGATCACCTGTACCCCATACTAACAAGACAGACAAGGCCAACCAGCAGGCTGCATGCACGCTGCGTTGCGTTACGCATTGCCATTAATAAAGTCACCGCTGTCTCTATTTTGGGTCCGAGTATGAGCCCCAGTCTAGGTCTGGGTCTAGCCCGGTCTTAATCAGGATATGCACTCACTTCCCTCACCACCTGTCTCGTCTTTGCAAGGTTTCTCGAGCCCCAATGTCATCCAAATCCAATGTCAACTGGGCTGTGTGAATGTGATATAATGTCTCAAAGCCTCAAGTAGACCAGAGTCAACAACGGAACGAGATCCTACTTGTCTGCTAGCCTGCATGCATTGCCAAACGGCAACGCGCACCTATACCCACAAACGCACATACGCCTACACATATATACGAGCGCGGGGAAGGCGGCGGTTTACTTGCATTTAAACCGTCATCAATCTCGGCATACACACACACGCACATGCGCACGCATGCTTGCTTGCTGTAGACTTTCACGCTATACAAACACGCGCTCATCTTGAGTCCAAAGACGTAAAATCGCCCGGTTTCATGCTGAACCTGCATCTCGTGTGACCAACAAAGTTTCTTCCCCGGCCACAGCTACGTCAAACGTTTGTTTTTTTGGCCTGGGGCTTAGGCAAGGTACTACGAGCGAACGCTGTCGCAAATGTTCCCCGGGCTTCCGCGTTTTCTAGATGTAGTACGCACTCGCAAGTGATACACGGCAAACAACATACGACAACATAGATGAATCATACCCCCCCTTCCTCCCCTACTGAGAATAATCTTCTGCCTGGAATTCAGGGTGCAGAGAAATCAAAGCAGCCAAAGTCACGATGCGGTTATACTTTTTCTTTTTTTTTTTTTTTTTCTTTGGCCCCTCTCTTCTCCCCCCCCCCCCCCTTTGTCTCCGCGGGGCCGCATTATGCCTCAGAGAGGGAAAGGACCAAGTCTTCATGTTCCCAAGGTAGCAATATGACAGCTCAAATTTCCTTGTGAAATCATTTAGCATACAATTTGTTGTTGGGACCTGGCCCTGCACTTTCTGTCTCTGTGGGGGGAGTGGGGAAGAGGAAAGAGGGAAGAGAGGGGCTTGGAGAGAGTCAAACGCATCGCAAAGAGATTACTTGAAGCTTGAATCATGAGCATTGTTGTTGTCTCTTAGGGCGCTCTGCAACCAGTTGCTGTACCTTTATCTCTGCTTCTGTTGGAATTGGAGAAATGGCTTGGCGTTGAGTAAGCAACAAACGCTTTGTTCTTGTTGGCAATAGAGAGAGACTAAAAGAAATAATAAGGCGAGGGTGGATAGAGCGATGACACGACTAGCTACCGAAGGCTTATTCCTGCTGCCCATGGCAAACTCAGCCTGCTTCAGATGTTCCCTCCCAATTGAAACGCCGTGATTCATCATTTCCTTAAGCTCGTCATCAAGTAAATAAGTTCATCCTGATAAGAACGAGGCTGGGGGGGGGGGGGGACATGGAAGCTCTATGCTGCTTTCCTCTCCGCCCTCGTTTCGTCATGGGAGCTTGTTGAGCGTGGGGGTTACAAATCCCTTCCCTTTCAAGTCTTTTGTATCCCTGTTCACTCTATTCTCTATTTTCCCCATGTTCTTGTAGTTTTGTCTAGGCTCACTTTTTTTTTGTGCTTCTGTGTTTATTTTGTATTTCCCTCTTCTATCTAACCCTCCTCACCCATTCCCAGCTCTTTCATGTCCTGACCCCGTTTGGGCGTTTTCTCATCACGGGATTTCCACCGTTGGGGAAATAACGCTTTTGGGAAATCAGGGAGGAGAAGGGGGCTCAGCAAAAAAAAAAAGAGCAAGTACTATACATACACATTCCGTATAGCGAAACTGCGTAATCTTCGCATGCAACTTGTCCTTTTTCTTATTTGCGTAGCCGGGCTAATCTACTAACTATTACCCCTATCCACCAAACACAAAAGAATAAAGGGAAATTACGCTCTTTTGTCGAGGAGAAACGGGTGGGGCAGGGCAGGGCAGGGCAGTCTTGTTCTCGTGACCTTCGAGGTACATGTACACATCTACACACCTAAATATCTACCTCGGTCCAAAAGACACGGTTGACAAAGTCAACCTGATCAGCCAACCAACCTGTTTTGTGTGTGTGTTTGTGTGTGGGGGAGAAATCACAAATGCAACAACACCTGGTCTCTTTGGAGTTTGAAAAAGACACCATTATTATGCTCGGCCCACCAACACCGCACTTTGTTATTCCGCTTCTATTCCCCACAATATGGGGCTCGCTTTTTCTCCTGCAGTCTTCACCGCCGAGCCTCTGCAGGATCTACAGAATGTCTCGCTGCTTCTTTTGACCTTCGGCTCGTCAGTTATCAAGCCATTGATCGCTAAGAGTAGTGGGGGGGTGTGGAGGGGCAAAGAGGGGAAAGCTCATGAGAGCTTTGGCCGCTCTTCATGCTACTAAGCTTTCCCCTTCCTCCTTTCTCTCCTTCTGTGGCTATGGGCCGGGCCTCCTATCAAAATGAGAGGCTAAAGGGATCCCATTGTCTCTTTAGTTTAGCCCTTTTGTTTTCCTCACTTTGGGGAAAGCCGTTCTCTTTGTTTGGTCTCCGTCTAGCATTTGTCTTACCTTTTGTCTTGTCCTTGTCCCCTCCAGTTTGTTTCGTGTCCACAAGCCAGGTATTGTTTGCGTTTCGGCACTTGTTGGTGCGCTAACTGACTTTCACAGCTCAATGACTTCATTTGCCTCGCTGTGTACACATGTAATAATGTACACTATATACTATACATCCCATGTCCAGCCAGCACACGCGCGTAAAAAAAATAGTTTCTAACTTGTAAACAACCCTGAAGATACAGGCCGCCATGGGCTCCGTGACCAGACAGCAAAGGCAAAATCATGGCCTCGGCGCCTCTACGTGCATGCATATAGAATGAGGGGACAGCGGGGAGGCTGAATTCTACTATATCTGCATAACTGCTACGGAGCATGTGGCTGACTGCACAATTCCTTCACACAGGTCGCAATCTCACAATTGCTCAACTGCTCAATGTCATCATCGTCATTCTCATTGTCATATGAATACCATGGACACTGTGCTTCTGCTCATAACACACTATCCTTATTCTGGACGCGGCCTGCCAGACCGGCAAAGGGCATCAGGCTGCCCCAAGCTGGTTGGTCGCGTGCAAGCCAATGTCACCCACACATAAAAATCTCGCATTTTCCGGGGAAGCCAATGGCACATGCAATCTTACGTGTTTGTAGCACCGCGAATCTTGGAATCTCACATTGTCCAATCTCATCAGTATCTTCCAGCTTATCCGGTACCAGTTTTCCCTGGAAATTGGCTGGTGCCTTTGTGTATCTAGAAGTTTCATCTTTTCCCGGGCCCCATCTATTCTGATGTGTCCATATTCGTATACATACAGCAACTCAACACAGCCACCCACTCACTCCCACTCACTACCCCTCCCAGTCTCCCTAGCCAGGCCTCTTCCTTCCCACAGCATGCAGTTTAGTCGATTCATGATTGGCAAGCGGCTTACCCAAGAGCAACAACAACAACAACAAACCTTCCTCCGCCTCCGCCTCCCCCTCCCCTCCCCCCCCTTTTCCCCCCACCTCGGCCTGCTGTTTCTCTCTCGCTTGTTTCCATGGCCGCAAAGCCCCAACAAAAACGCATCGTCACGGGGCACCAAGCGTCTGAGACTCGCATCTCGCTTAAATTGACTTCTGGAGAGCAAACACGGAATATAGTGCCTTTGGATTTGTGTTTCATGTCGATCATCCAGCCTCACATGGTGTGTCTGCTCTGACATGATGGAGAGAGCGTATCCCCTTCCCTCTTGGAACCCAGGAAATGGACTAATAGATGGGGGAGCGAAAAGCAATCGCACCTTATCATGGCGCTTCCTCACCAGTTCTCTCTTCCCCCCTTCCTTAGTCTCTTACTCTACTCCAATACACTCCAGGCTTCACCGCTATCCCGGGCCTATCTCTTCTTGTGCCAAGAACTGTCGGGACAAGCCCTGTCCCCTTTCCCTGTCGCGCTTCTAGTAGACTACTCTCAGTTTGGGTCCAGATCAGTCAGTCTATTCCAAGGCCACCCACCTCCCCGCCTCACAAAGTACATCCAGCTGGGTCCAAGCCTTTCCCTTGTTCCTCCTACTTTAACTTTCTCTCTTTCTTGGAGCTTTCCCCTTGCGACATATACCTTGGTGGCTCCTAATCTTTTAGCCCGGGGGTTATTCCTGTCCAACCATCAATTGAAACGTGGTAGGTTTAGTCAGTGCGGTCGGTACATGAAAAGTAAGGTTGGTTGATTGAGCCTCCACTACATGTAAGTCTACAACTAAAAATCAGCGAACTGTAGAACTTTCACAAGAGAAGGGGGTATGTACTAGACCCTGATAGCATAGAAACCTTGATGTCATTGTGCATCTACCCAGGTTTACAGCATATGGATACTTGCGCAACAGAGACAGTCACTGCTAGATGAGGTTAATAACTTTGTTACCTACAATACTCCGTTCTCATTTAATTGCGGTATTCCCTAGCTTTGTTAAATTGGACTGTACGTCAAATTCCAAGCAATTAAGAACTTGAGTGCTGCTTGTTTGCTTCGCTACAAGGGCAGCTGACACCCGCCATGACGGGCCGGTGCATCCATCTGGCCCCACCCTACCTGGTAATCCTACTGGCAAGATGGTGGGTTACCAAAGTGCCCCACAAAAGGAAAAGCCGAAAAAGAGCGCAACCCAAGGCAGTCCTTTATATAGCGAATTGTCCACGGCAGTCAAGTCGGTTTGTAATACAGAGTATTTGTTGAACCAGAAATTCATGATTACATAATTACCTAAGCAAAATACTCTTGAATGCCCATCTGCCGCAAATTTTGATCCCTTTCTGGAGTCTAGGCTATTGAGATTGTAACGTGTGGGTATTTTCTCCGCCCCGTTCCTCGCAGAGACGCAGTGGGCGAACTGCATCAAGGGCTTGCGAGGCCGTAATTAATGGCTACTTCGCTGGGCGGCGATTCCCTTCGCTATGACGAGAATCTGGGGGGGAGGGAGAAGGGGAGAAGGGGGTTGTCGAGATTTTCAAATCGCTTGCTAAGATTTTCAGAGATGGAGGAGGGCGCAATTAGTTGACCACAGGTGTTTTGGAACCGTCTTCGAAGCTCGAGATTAGAGGCATGGGGTTGGTGGCGTCATTCATCTCGGGAGAACAACCTTTTCTTGGCTGCGTGTAATCGTCTTTCGGCGAATCAATTTTTTGTTTCGATATTCGCTTCATAAATAATCGTCCGAGGTGAAGATGACTGAATTTACGAACTTCGTAATAAGAAAGAAATAACAAAGTTTTGGTGGCTGATTCAATTTTCTGACGTTGCCAGTTCGTAATAACCGGGGTCGTTATATAAAGGATTACCTATAGCAAAAAAAACGCTGTCGTGTCGAAGAAACCCCAACCCCCGCGCGCGCCTCTCTAAGCTCTTGTTCCGTTTAAAGCGAAGAGAAGAAAGAGACAAAGGGTCAAACGTAAGAAAGAGGAAAAAGCACCAATAGCATAGCACTGTGCTATACTATAACTTCTCAAAGAACATACCTACCATGTTTGTCTGGCGTTCTAGGCTGTCTCAGCCTCGTGCCTTCCCGCAGCCACAGTCGCAGCTCCAACAGCTGCAATTGCAATTGGCCTCTTTACTCAAGGCTGCCACTGCCACGTCGCTTCGCCAGCACCGGCTGTTGACTTCTTTCCCCTCTTCCTCCCTATCTTCTTCATGCTCATCCCCACTATCTGTGCAGCCTTATCTACCTCACTACTTCTGCAGAAATAACGCCGTCTCGTCAAGCTCTAGAAGGCCTGCGTTTCCAACAATCAATACCTACCCACTATTTACCCGCCTCTACTCCTCTTCTGCTTCAACCACCATGTCGAGCGAGGATCTCAAGCATTTTCTGGCCGATGCCCCGCCCAGCGTGGTGCGACTAGAAATCGAGAAGCATTTCAACGTTTTGGACGAGAAGCTCAAGCGTTATGCTCACTATATCAGCAAGTAAGCAGCATCTATGAGCCAAAGCCACCTAGATAATTTAAATCCCAGCCTCGAGACTAACCTTGTTTGTGTAACACAGGGCCTCGTTTGCTGGCACCCGTATTGTGCTGAGACAAATCTCGCCCGAGTCAGAGCCCATTTATGACTTCATCATCTCCTTACACAAAGCTTGCAATGGCAATTGGAAGGCCCTCGCAGCCAATGTCGGCATCACTGACACTGATCTCAATGCTTTCCTGCAGTACGCGGGCATGTTCCTCGGAAACAACGGAAACTACAAGAGCTTTGGTGACTCCAAGTTCATCCCCCGTTGCAACGAGTCCGTCTTTGCTGCTCTTGCCTCTGCTTCCCCCGAGGCTGAAAAGTTCTACAAAGCCACAAATGGTGCCATATTCTCAACAGACAAGCCTGGCCTGTTGCATTTGGGCTATCCTGATGCGGGACATATGACCACCTACTACCCCAACTCACCTTCCATCACCAAGGATGAGATTGATGCCGTTTCTAGTTGGATGGAAAAGAAGGGCCTTTTGCCCGAGAACACTCGTCTAGCCAAGACCCCTCAAGGCGCTTTCAACATCCTGATTGCCTCTGCAAACAAGGAGGTTCCTGCGACCGGTGGTGACATTGGAAAGGAAACTTCGTTCACTGTGGAGGGCGGTCTTTTGGATGGAAAAACTATAAATCTAGTTTACGGCGACTACACTGCTGAGATGAAGATGGCTGCTGACTATATGTCCAAGGCTCATGAGAACGCTGCCAACGAAAACCAGCTCAAAATGACGGAAGCTTATTCCAAGTCTTTCGGCAATGGCTCCTTGCTTGATTTCAAGGATAGCCAGCGCTTTTGGATCCGCGACAAGCAGCCCATGGTTGAATGTAACATTGGTTTCATTGAGACATACCGTGACCCTGCCGGTGTTCGCGGCGAGTGGGAGGGCTTTGTTTCTATGGTCAACCTTGAGCGAACCCGTGCATTCGGAGAGTTGGTGACTTCAGCCCCCAAGCTGATCCCCCTTCTTCCCTGGGGTGCCGAGTTCGAGAAAGACAAGTTCCTATCTCCCGACTTCACGTCTCTGGAGGTCTTGACCTTTGCTGGCAGTGGCATTCCTGCTGGCATCAATATCCCCAACTACGACGACATCCGCCAAACTGAGGGCTTCAAGAACGTGTCTCTTGGCAATGTTCTAAGCGCCAAGAGCTCAAACGAGGCCATCCCATTCATTGCCGAGTCTGACTTGGAGCTTTACAGGAAGCACCGCGATAGCTCTTTCGAAGTCCAAGTCGGCCTGCACGAGCTCACCGGCCACGGCTGTGGTAAGCTTCTGCAAGAAACATCACCTGGTGTCTTCAACTTTGACAAAGAGAACCCTCCTACTAGCCCCATCACCAACTCACCTATCAAAACCTGGTATAAGGTTGGTCAAACCTGGGGATCTGTGTTTGGCAGCATTGCTGCCTCGTATGAGGAATGCCGTGCCGAACTAGTTGCCATGTATTTGTGCTGTGAGTTCCCTGTGCTCAAGATTTTTGGCTTTGGTGACGGCTCTACGGATATGGATAGCGAGGCTGGCGATGTCCTCTACGCTGCCTACCTCTCGATGGCCCGGGCTGGCCTGGTGTCACTCGAGATGTGGGACCCCAAAAGTAAAAAGTGGGGCCAGGCTCATTCACAAGCTCGTTTCTCGATTTTGCAGGTAAGTGACGTTGCTGAAACCATACAGGCAATTTCGTTTGTTGCTGACATTTTTTGAAGTGCTTCCTGGAAGCTGGCGATGATTTCTGCAAGCTCGAGTACACCAAGCCCGATCTCTCGGACATGACGATCAAGCTTGACCGCTCCAAGATCCTAACCTCTGGCCGTGAAGGTAAGTCCATTAAGCAAAAGCCGCCGCTAGATATCTAGACAAAAGAAAAAGCAGAACTAACAGGCATTCCCTATAGCTGTTGGAAAGTACTTGCAGAAGCTACACATCTACAAATCTACTGCTGATGTTGTCGAAGGCTCCAAGTTCTACAACTCAATGACCCATGTCGACAGCGATTTCTGGGTTCACAAGGTGCGGAGTGTAGTCATGAACAACAAACAGCCCCGTAAGGTTTTTGTTCAGGCCAACACCAGCATCGATGCTGAGGGTAAGGTTTCTCTCAAGCACTATGATGCAACTCTTGAGGGCCTGATTCAGAGCTGGGTTGACCGCGATTTATAAATTCGTGGTTAAAGAGAATTACATTTGACATGAGGGGCGTAATGACATGAGATAACCACCCAGATACCCGGTTAATATATCGCTCCCGCTCCAACACTGAAGAAGAAGACTACCCATAATGTGTTGGAAACCTCGTAGTTTTATTAATCTAGGCTCCACACTTGGGCGGTCGGTATCTGATAAGCGATAAGAACAATTTCCCGATGTCACTCATTATTCCGTATGGTTCTGGGCCCAACACCAGATGATGGCAAGCATTATAAACAACTGGATGTGAACAGGGGCACACACTTATTTAGCTGGCAAGTGCAAAGGTTCCATCTACGGAGGGGAGGGTATGCATCCATGCCATCTCACACACAAAGACCAACACCTACCGGGGCGCAACCGGTCGGGACCAAGGCTCAGCAATAAATGGGCCGGCCGTTGTAGCTATTCGGTACTACGCATCGACATGTGTACCTCCACTATTACTATTACTATTACGAAAACGTTCCCCAGTATACAAACAAGCGCTTGTCTAGGTAGTCGCTGGCCTAGCCTTGATTCAGCACCACCTGATCCGCCAGTACGCCTTTGTGTGTTTTTCTTTCTTTGCACCGTCACCTAAGAGTGCACACATACACAGCAATCCAACAAGACAAGGTATCACGACGTCAGCAAGACACGTAATATGACTTAGCTTGTTCAATGTTTCTTTCTCTGTTTTTTCAGCCTCCGGAACCTTATGAATACTACTACAACCTAGAGGAGGAAAACAAAAAAAAAAAGAAAAAAAAAAGTCTGTTCACGTTTTATTCTCTTTTTTTTTTGCCAGGGTCCTGATATGGGTCTTTTTTTGTTTCTTCATTTGTTTGTTCCCGAATTCCCATAAAGCATCTCTTTCTTTCGAAAAAACCTCTCGTAATCAATTCATGATATGCGCCGAAGACGAATTTTTTTGATTCATTGCGGGGGTATAACGAACATCTACCACTTCATCTCGTGGGGCTTGTCACCCTTCCGCAGGGAGAAAGTGCTGGAGAGGTAGGAGGACAGCATGTCAACCTTCTTGATGTTGGCCAGCAGAGCCTTGTCAATGGCCTTCTGGTCGGCCACCCGGGCAGAGGTAACCTCCTTCTTCTGTAGCAGTTGTTAGACAAGTGGCCATATGTGGTGTAGCGTACAGTTGGACCAGATATTTATTCCGGCCAACATCTTTGGTAATAGTTGTTATGAAATCTTACCTGGGGCTTCTCGCCGTTCTTGAAGAAAGCCTCCTCACCGGCCTTCTGAGACTCCTTGTCGGCGGTGAAGTACTTGGCGGAGGAGATCTCGTCAACCTTGGCCTGGTCCAGACCGGTCAGGTCAACCTTCATGGAGGTGGCAATGACGTATCTCGAGTTGACTCTCCGCAGAGGGACACCGTTGATCTTGAAGGGGCCAGTAACCAGCAGAACACCCTGGTCGAGGTTCTTCAGGAGGATGACGCGCTTGCCACGGAAGCGGCCAGCGAGCAGGATCAGGACAGTGCCGGGAACCAGAGACTCACGGGGAGTCCAGGGACGGACGGCCTTGCGGACCTGTATGCGAACGTACTAGTCAGTATTTGCGCTGTCTATTGCTGGATAGAAATATAAGACGAATGGGTATCAGGCGACTTTGGGCGAGCAACTAATGTGAGAGGTTTGATATTTGCGACAAGACATGACATGGCGGAGACGGCGGTGGCGGTTGAAATATAAGAAACATCCTATTTTGTCGCATTCGAATCTTTCACTCGCTGTTGGGACAAAGTCCGAGTTGAGCACACACTTCCAACTAGACCACACCACGACCATCAAGATCTCAGTGATGCGGTACTATTGTATATCCGAAGCAAAAGTTCCAAGTGTCTCTTCTTCTATCGTTACCACGTTGATAGCCGATCGGTTCGCTCTCGATGTCCATCATATTGAGTGTCGATACGTTCGATTTTTTGTCTCCTCGCCGGGCACCAAAGACCTTCAGTTGCTCGATTCCAAACCCGTCGATCACTATTGTCAATGTCGAGATCAGCGATGAGAACTCACCTGCTTCAGCTCCGAGTTGTCGTCGGTAGGGTACCACTTTTGAGCGACGGGGGCCATTGTGTCTGATTTTTGTCGTCCGAGTGAACGAGGATTTTGAGAGAAAAAGAAGAGGAAGAAACAATACAACACAGAAAGTAAGGAAGGTCAACGAGATTCCCTATCTTGGTTGGCAATTTAGTGGGCTGCTTGATTGGCTAGTACCCAGATACTCGAAGGATTTCGCTCTGTGGTGCAAGGCCACAGATTGACAAAAGTTTGTGCGTAGAATTTCTTCAAACCCTCTTGCGCTAAGCCCTGATTGGAGAATCCATGTGGCTGTTTGTGACTCTGATGTGGCGTCGAGTCCGGTATTTACCCGATATCACAATATGATAAGGGACTACTGATAAGATAACACAGTAATGTGGGGCAGGGCAGGGGAGGGCTTTCTAAGAGCAGATTTGTTCCACTTTGCGCTAGAAGGTACGAGAATGCGGATGAAGCTTCAAAGCAGAGGTAGAACTTGCAAGATTCTTCTAAACTTAGAACCATGACGATCTCACTTTGACGGCAAAATATGTATCGAATGACAATGACTATTTAATGTTGCACATGCTTATAAACTTGATTTACCTACTTTTCTTCTTGCATTTTTACAATCTTTGATTCCCCTCGCATTATCATAACTTCATAGTATGATGCAAGCTCGTTTACAACTCACATCGACGGCACGAAGAGCCTTGCGTTCTCGGGCCATTTCTTCGGCATTTTCTCAACGAATCCCCACCTCATCTCTGAGCGCAGCTTTAATTGCTGCTAATAACATCACTCATAATATCAACGCGCAGCTCTCTCAAAGCCGCAGTTATGCTTCCGGTGGCCGGCCGCATCCCCCCGGGGGAACCCACCGCATGGATATGAGTGGTGGCGAACAAAAGTCGGCCCTCGAAGAATTCGGCGTGGATCTTACAGCCCGTGCCAAGGCCGGAAAACTAGATCCTGTTATCGGTAGGGACAGCGAGATACAACGTACCATCCAGATCCTATCACGACGTACCAAGAACAACCCTGTCCTTATCGGAAACGCCGGTACTGGAAAAACGGCTGTTCTTGAAGGCCTCGCGCTTCGTATTGTACAGGGCGAAGTCCCTGAAAGCATCAAGAATAAGCGTGTCGTTAGCTTGGATCTTGGTTCCCTAATTGCCGGCTCCAAATATCGTGGTGATTTTGAGGAACGTCTCAAGCGCGTGTTAAAAGAAGTTCAGGAATCCAATGGGGAGGTTGTCTTATTCATTGATGAGCTTCATACACTTCTTGGCCTTGGCAAAGGCGAGGGTTCCATCGATGCCTCCAACCTCCTCAAGCCTGCACTTTCTCGTGGTGAGCTTCAGTGCTGTGGAGCAACCACTCTCGCCGAGTACCGCATGATTGAGAAAGATGTAGCACTGGCTCGTCGATTCCAGCCCATTCTTGTCAATGAGCCTAGCGTACAAGACACTATCAGCATTCTCCGTGGTATTAAGGAAAAGTATGAAGTTCACCATGGCGTGCGCATCACAGACGGCGCCCTAGTCGCAGCTGCCACGTATTCCAATCGCTATATTACCGACCGTTTTCTTCCCGATAAAGCTATCGATTTAATGGATGAAGCCTCCAGTCATCTAAAGCTCCAGCATGAGTCTAAACCTGAAGATATCTTGGTTCTTGACCAGAAGATTATGACAATCCAAATTGAGCTCGAAAGCTTGCGCAAAGAAACTGATATCGCCAGCAAGGAGCGACGTGAAAAACTTCAAAACGATCTCAAAGCACATGAGGCTGAGCGTGAAAAGCTCAATAAAATGTGGCAGGCAGAAAAGGCTGAAGTCGATTCAGTCAAACGTATCCAAAGCGAACTTGACTCTGCTCGCATCGATCTCGACAAAGCTCAGCGTGAGGGAAACTTTGGCCGCGCTTCTGAGCTAAGATTCGGCATTATCCCCAATCTAGAGCAAAAGCTTCCCAAGGAGGGAGAGCCGAGAACTGAGAGCGGCAATCTAATACACGACTCTGTTACTGCCGATGACATCGCTGCTGTTGTTTCACGTGTCACTGGAATTCCAGTCACCAAGCTGACCTCAGGTCACATTGAGAAGCTCGTGCATATGGAGGATCTTTTGTGTGAGTCTGTCAAGGGCCAAAACGAAGCCATCAAGGCAGTCTCAAATGCAGTAAGACTCCAGCGTGCCGGTCTCAGTGGCGATAACCGCCCTACGGCGTCTTTCTTCTTCCTCGGTCCCACGGGTGTTGGCAAAACGGAACTATGCAAAAAGCTTGCTGGCTTTTTGTTCTCCACCGAGTCAGCAGTTGTCCGGTTTGACATGAGCGAATTCCAGGAGAAACATACTATTTCGCGTCTCATTGGTGCTCCTTCTGGTTATGTCGGCTATGATGATGCGGGACAACTTACTGAAGCAGTACGCCGCAAGCCTTATGCCGTTCTTCTTTTTGATGAGTTCGAAAAGGCCCATCGGGATATTTCAGCACTATTGCTGCAAGTCCTTGATGAAGGCTTCTTGACAGATGCACAGGGACACAAGGTTGACTTCCGCAACACCATCATTGTCTTTACATCCAACCTTGGAGCCGATATCCTAGTAGATGCCAACCCCATGCACCCTTACAAAGAGACGCCCGAAGGAGATGTTGACCCCTCCGTCCGCAAAGCCGTCATGGATGTGGTCCAGGGCAGTTATGCGCCAGAATTCCTCAACCGGATTGATTCCTTTATCATCTTCAAGCGTCTTGCACTTCCTGCCATCCGTGAAATTGCCGACATCCGGCTGAAAGAACTACAGGGTCGTCTTGATGATCGCCGCATTACACTGGATGTATCGAGTGAGGCACGTGATTGGCTAGCGGAGCATGGCTACGATCCCAAGTACGGCGCTCGTCCGCTCAACAGACTCATTACAACCGAGATATCCAACACACTAGCTGATCGCATCATTCGCGGCCAACTAGTGCACGGCCAGACCGCCAAGATTTCCGTCAAGGATGACAAGAGTGGCCTTACTTTTGAGGCCGTGGATGCTGCTGTGGCGCCTAAGGCCGGATCACCAGCTCAGTAGGCCATAGTATCATATTTGTTTCCCTGCATTAAATCATTTCTCACCACACCAATCTCTTTCCTATGCTTTCACTCTACTCTTGTTTTAACGTTTCTACATTATACCAACACCCAATACTTGTACCATAGTTATTTGAAGTTCACAGAATTCGAAATATACCGCAATTGAAAAAAGGAGAAAAAAAAAATCACGTTTATACCTTGAATGTCATTAGTGAACGCATACACTTGGTTGTAGTACTCGCAAAGTCCCTTGGCAGATGGTTCACCAGATATTCTTATCTTTGTTGCATTGTATGTATGTATGCATGTACCGACTAGTTTTCCACGGCAATACAACGGCATATTCTGGACGGGGGAAAGAGCAGCATTATGTCGTCCTCTGCCAGGTGTGCGGCTTCTTTGAAATACTTCTACGACTTTGTGATCAGGAGTCTTCTCCGCAAGACGATGCCCAAGGGCTTCCCTGCCGGACATGTTTCCAGGGCTGGTTACCTGGTGTTGGCAAGGGCTAGTAGTCCATATCAAAAAAGAAAAAAGGAAAGCCAGCATCACGAATCGAACACCCAAATGGCATCACTTGTAAAAAATGTGCAATACTATTAATTTAATAAAGAAAAAGCTGAAAATTTACAAAAAAAAATTGGTAGCTTCTCTTTGATGTAGCGTGTCATCCTTAGTGCAGGGGCCATGCTAATCTTCTCTGTATCGTTTCTGTTGGTGGACTGTTAGTGAGATGCTCTGGGGGAAGAGTCAAGAGTTTCGAGGTGACGACTTACCAAATTGACCAAATGTCCCGAAGGACGAAATAACTGCATATTACTAGACCTTATAACACCAACTACTTTTTGGAATTGTGGGGCATTTGCCAGCTGTCGGTCGGCATCTGTAGACCAGCACTTGCCAGCCGCCACAAGCACCGTACAAGCTCACCCTGTATGAGAACAGGGGAGAAAAAAAAAAAAAAAAAAAAAAAAAAACGTAAGCATAAAAGAAAGCAATAAAAAATATGTACCAACCTCTGATTAGTGAACAAAGAAGATCTGATAGAAGAAAAGGCCGTGATAACAAGGAGAGAAGGTCATATTTTTGAAGAGAATGACTCCAAGACTAGAGAAAATTAAAAAGAAGACAAAGTGAGGAAAAGGGCTAAGTATTAAAGTAAATTGGAACCTCTATTCAAGTTGAAACGCACAAAATTCAAATTTCCCCTCAGTGAACCCTAACTAGAAACTTCCTTACCGTTTGGCACAGATTGACGTCGTAGTAACCCCACCAAGAATCTTCAATGATTGGACACATGAACACAAGGCAATAACTCCGGATCGTTGAGACCGGGTGACGCCATTACGTCGCACAGTTGATTCTACATACTTGACCAATGATGTTGCGTTGAAAGAATACAATAACCCTACCAACAACGCAACCCTAGCTTCATCACTTTCTCTCATGTCTCGTGAGACTGTAATGGACTCACTTGTGAAGGACTTTCACTCAGTACAAAGCCATCACCTGGCCGCATACTTGCTCTCTCTTCTGACGAGGCCGGTGGAAAATTTGCAACCAGCTTTTCTAGTAGTGACTCAATACGTGCCGACCGATTTTCTAACATATCTAGACGGCGTGACAGCTCAGTGACTTCGCTTTGCTGCGGACCAACACCAACGGCTCCAGCAGCACCCGATAGAGAAGTGATGGGCGTTGTCTGCGAAAGACTGCCAAAAGTTGAGTCACGGCGAGTCTTGGGGCGCACGTATTGCCGGCGGATTAGATGATGGGTAAATTCATCGTCGGCAGCGATGGCATCCTCGATACTATCAGATGGTGGGAAATCAAAAACCGCTGCAAGGTCTGGATGCGCGGTGAAATGGAACTTTTTCCATAGGACTTTCCCCTTTTTGAGGTTCGTCGCTGGTAGAGCTGTGTCTGGGGTTTCGGGGTCTGTCCTGCTTGTGCTATCTGAGCCGGTGTCTCTTTCCGGTGGCAGATGGCGAAAGGTCTCAAGCACATAGCGTTCCAGCAGAGAGATTACAACTAGCGTGGGTAAATTAACGGCACGCACAGCTGCAACGTGTATTTTATGAAACCATCTTGGCGATACCAGAAATTTCAGCGGCACCAGCATGAAGATGGCTACGATGTTGAACGGCGGCTGGTAGGCAAATGTAGCATCAGACTTGACAGCCTCTAACGTGGACACAGCAATTCGAAACTGGATTTCCGCTGAGCTGTTGCATGATATTTGTGCAAAGTGGTTGGTCAAGACAGAGACAAAGACGGTAAGGAACAGCGTGTTGCCTAAGAACGAAAAAGCCACAGTCAGAGCTGGGCCAAGCAGGGGATGAAATTCAACCTGAAATTGATCCGGTCAGCTGATGGGCAAGACGAAATGGCAAAAGACCAGGGGGGGCTAAACATGTCGTGCTTTATGGAATAGGGGACTTACAGAGTTTGAGATCCCAGTGCCGTCCAGTCCAAACCAGATCCAGAGCAACCACTTGCTAATAACCCATGGGCTCTCCGACCCTTCACTGAGCCAATTCAAGGCCATAAGAAAGCCGCAGAAACACCAGGCCGATAGACACGTCAACAATGCAAAATCCGAGATCATGGCACGAATCGACAGGAAAACCATGTTGTTTGACATCAAGTTGAAAGCCAGTCGTGGTACGAGAATCGGAGCTGCCATAACTAGGAGGTCGATGCCTTGGATGCTGAGACCTTCCTCGCCGGCGACGGCTCCATATGTGCGCAAACAAATGTACATGGCATAAAGCCCCATGAAGCCAACATCCAGAAAGGACCAAAGGTTCTGGGAATATATGCCCCTGTCAAAACCACGTTAGAAGATTGTTCGCACGACAGACTCAAAAAAAAGCAACAGAGAAACATACCAGCCGTGCTCGAGAATGGTTGCCAGTTGATCAAGACACCAGCCGAATGTATACACACTAAAGCAAACTTCCCGCCATGTGACCCTTGCCGGATTCCGATCTGCCATGAAGAGAAAATAGAAGAACAGCAGGACTACAAACTGGACCTTATCCAGCGCATTCCGCACACGGGGGACGATGAGACGGTACTGGTTCAGCAACGGCGCCTTCCTGGGGTTGTACAGGGTTATTGGTGTCTTTTTGTAGTGGTCTGGGATGAGATCGAAAAAAGAAGACGGCGTGTAGATTATGCGACCGTCATATATAGCCGAGACGCTGAGGTGTCCGAGAGTCAGTAATGTATCATGTAATATCAAGGAAAAAAAAACCCCCTGCCTAACAAAACACTCCTAGAGTCTCTACATACACCTTTTGACACGTTGACGATGACAGGAACATCTTGCTGCCTGTGACGATGGCCACCTCCAGTGCAGGCACGGGCTTGAAATGAGCCCAGGCGACAGTATCGTCAGCCTGGGCGATGACCTCGGGTGGAGCATTGAGGAACGGGTGGAAGCCGGCCACTAGGATGTTAGCGAGCAGCAACAGGCGGTCTTGGGGCTCTGCATCTTCGCCGTATCGCCGCAGAATACGCGTGGCAACCAGCTCACACAGCGTGGCACGCGTGAAGTTTACATTGTTGCGGTTTTGTACCGTGTTTTGCTCGGCAAGAAACTTGGCTCGATTGACCATCAGACAATATACTGTGAGCACGGCTGGTTAGGAGCTGCATCTTTTGGTTTTGGGGGGGGGGGGGGAGCGAGGATTGTGCATTGTTATTCACCTATTGATACGTCCTCCATATCATACAGCTTATCGACCAGGGGACGCACAACGGCGATGTTAATCCGCACATCCTGTAACTGGTCGAGACTCAGATAATCTTCAACAATGGCAACAATATCGCGGCGGATACGGTGAATGTTCATGTATACTGGATGTGGCAAGTTACGATCGACTATGCAGCTGTATAAAGGGGTAATAGCAAGTTTACGAAAGCTCCGGCGACGCGCGGCAAAACGGACCGACCGTGGGTTATCATGCTGCTGATGGTTAGTTTGGCCATGGGGATTGGAGGATGATGGTGACGCGGGTTCAGGGACATATGTTTGGCTTTGCTGCTGCTGTTGTCGCTGCTGAGATGAAGAAGCAGATGGCATATGCGGCGATGACGACTGCGACGATAAGGATGACGAAAGCTTCAATGGCGTCTTGGGCAGAAGGGGCTGTTGCTCGCCATTACGATGAGACCACATTGGGGCAAGAAATGCTTGTTGTTGTTGTTGTTGTTGTTGTTGTTGTTGTTGTTGTTGTTGTTGTTGTTGTATATAGGGGATCTCTAAAGAGAAGCGCTGCGATAAGCACTCAAACACCAAGACAAGCAAGCCAGTTACTTTGTAGGCAAGGCTTGATTGAGCGCAGGGAGGGGAAGAACACGACAAAGGAAGAGGAAGGCTTAAAGGGAGAGATGCTTTCTCCTGTAGGCTAGCTCAAGGGCGCTCGAAGGTGAAGTAGAGAATGAAGTCAAACTTCGCAAGACTTGTTCTGGAGCGGTCTTCCACCTCTCAAGATGTAATTATTTTTCCAGCAACAAATCTACACTCAAGAAACAGACTGCAGCCACAAGTATTGCTGAGCTGCCTGCTTAGTATGCTAGCTAGTATTACCGCATTGAGCCTTGGCCTATGGGGTTTAGCGTAGGCACGTTCTTTTGTAAGCTTGAGAGCTTCGGGCTGGTTGGAGGAAGAAGACGGGAGATCTCTCTTTTTTCTTTTTCTCCTCTCGATTTGGAGGTTCCAACTTGGGGCTGGCTGTGTTTATTTGCTGTTGTCGTTTAATATTAGTAGGAAATAAGTAAATATATGTTACTATCTACGAAATGGAACGCTTCTGAATCGTATTAGATATATAGCCTGTAACTTCAGTCTCTCATGCACAGTGTAAAATGGTGTTCTCGGGCACCATCATAGCTTCAGCGTTGGTTTCTTTGTCGCTAGCACCAGAGCCCACGCATACTCTGCTAATGGCACCATCTGGAGACCGTTATGCCGTGCCATAGCGCTGCTAGCCTGGCGTAGGGCATAGCGCGCTGCAATTCCGTGGCAGATAGCCGCCAGACGGAAGATGGTAAAGGCCATGCCATATACCAGCTCATTGCCAATTCGCGGGTCATATCCTGAGCTGGCTGCATACCATGACACAATTTCGTCAATGGATGGAAGCCCTGGTGTACGTCCGGGCAGGAAGGCTGGGTCTGACACGGCCAATAGGTTTCCCGCTGCACCAACTACCTTGGTGATGGATATCCCTGAAGCTGCAGCAACTTCAGACTGCCTGGCCAGGATAAACTTGACGAGGAGGTTGCAAAGATCAGAGAGCGGATGACCGATGGTAGACATTTCCCAACTATAGATTATTAGAGAGGAGATCCAGAGGAAAGAAAAACAAGGTAATGGATGAAAGAGAAGAAAAGAAAAGAAAAATGGACGAGACTTACTCAAGGAGACCTACAATCTCAGTCCCCTCCCGCGCAAACACCATGTTATCGATCTTGTAATCGCCATGGACCAAGCATGACTGATCGCGTGGCTGATTCTTTGGGTCGCCGAAATACTGCAACAGCTCGTCCATGTATGGCAGTCTGCCCACCGGCTCGCCCGTCTTGACATCACGCACTTTCTGCTGTGCTTCGCAGACGGCTTTCCATGTCGCAACCTGACGTGGAAAGAACCCGTTTGGTCGGCCAAACGTCTCGAGTCCGATTTTCTTGTAGTCGACAGCATGCAAAGCCGAGAGTACGATAACCGCCTGGCGCCACATGGCTGCACGGTCAGTGGCCACGACATCCGGCATCAAGAAATCCTCGAATATACGACCCTCAACAAACTCCATGACGTAAAACGGCGTTCCAATGATGCTTGAGTCTTCGCATAGGCAGACCGTCTTGGGTACCGGAACGACCGGGGCGCTATTTTTGCGGCTTGACTCGCTGCGAGATGCATTGCTCAGAGCACTGAGTACACGATACTCGCGTTCGACTTTATGGGCAGTATGAGAGACGAGTGCGCCTGGTGGCTTTTTACGAAGTACGTGACGCTGGGGCTTTCCTCCAGGCACCGTCGGCAATGAGGTTAGTTGGTAGGTCGGGTTGCTCTGCCCTAAGCCGAATTGCTTAACGGTGAAAGGTTGCGAGATTGTGGGAGCGGCGGTTGAGAGATAGCGTGCTAAGGCAGCTTCATCGATGGGTTGGCGAACGGTTCCGGCCATTATGAAGCTCAATGACAGTAGGAAGATAATATAGCTTTGTATTTGTGCAGATGAGAACAGGCGAAGACGACAGAAGTAGAGCTTCGTAACAACATGACAAGCTGGTAGATGAGGATTACCAGCTATGTGTGCACGAGCCGAGGCATAATGAAAAAATAAGGCTTATAAAACAGGCAATATCCCTGTTTACACACAGCCTAAACTATTTTTGCAAATTTTGGGGAACTACCCGCCCCCACATTTGGATCCCCAACACATGACAGAAATCAGATAAGCGGAAACAATGCATACACAGCGAGCATCATTATCTACTGAAAAGAAAATCTGGATATGCTTCAAAAGTAATTTCATTCACAAAATGATGATTAAGAACAGGGAGATAGATATGCAAGCAAAAAAAAAAAAAAAAAGAAAAAAAACTTATACTCAGACAAGCAAACAATATCAACAATACATCCTTAAGCATAAGGCTTCTCTTTCTCTCTCACTCCTTTTCTTGAGGCAAGTAAGAAAAGCCGAAAGCATTGAAGACAAAGGGAAGACCAACACATAATCAAATCAAACCGGAACAAACACATACATACATACATGACAAGCAAAGAAACCTCTCAAAGTCTGCCGCTGTATATTGCCAGAAATGGCATATGAGCACAGATATTCCCCCAAACAGGACGCCTTGCTAGGAAAAAAAGAGAGAGAGAAAAAAAAAAAAGAGAAAAAAAAGAAGCATGGAAAGGGAAAGAAATGGTGGCATGGACCATAGCAAGTAGAAGAAAGGGGCAAAAGAACTTAGCGACAGCCCAAGACATAAATCACCACAAATCACCGTCGATTCGGGTTTTATTGCCCGCCGTCATGTCCTTGGTGGCCGGCCAGCTTGGTATAGAATAGAAGCAGAAACAGGGGCATAGAAGAGAAGGAGTAAGACACGCAAAAGGGGGGATCAAGTAACAACCGGCACATCAAAAGAAACAGAACATTGGGCCAAACAAAGAACAAAAAGGGTGAAGAGCCTACAAGGACTCGGTAGAAGAAAGGAAAACAAAAGAGAAAAAAAAACCCCTAGGCCTTCATCAGACAATATATCCAAGGCCTTGGCGACACACTGACAGAAAGAAATATGCCATGCCATATAAAGGGAAAGGAGGGAAAAGACTAGCCGCTGTGAGAATACGCTATTTGACGCTCATTCTCTTTGTTCATGTCTGGACCTTCTGACCCTCGGCTTTGACTTTCTTGGCCGCCGAGGTGGGGGACTCCGACGCTTTACGCTTGGTTCCGGAAGCAGACCCTAGTGCCTCGGAGCCAGGGCCATCTCCAGAGCCGTCAGTTGAGAGTTCTCCATTTTTGCCCTTTTCCAGCGCTGCGACTTCTTCGGCCGTTAGAAAGCGGCCTCCTGGTCCACGAGGCCTGCGCATGGCATGATTGTGTCTTGACTCATGTAGGTAGGGCTTGCGTCCCTTGTTGGTAAGGCGCAGTTGCTCCTCCAGCCTTTGTCTAGCGACGCGACGCTTCAAGATACGATGGAACTGCTTAGCATTGACGTAAAGGGGTGTCTCTTCAGCGGGCGCAACCGCAGGCTCAACTGTCTCCATAGGCGGTGCTGTGGCCGTAACAGGGTTTGACACGGCTCTAGAGGCATGATTCAACATAGCTGCAGTGGTAACCGTGGTAGTCGGGCTGCTGACTTGGCTGAGTCGGCGGTTATCGGGGGAGCGGGGATCGCGCTTATCTTTAGGAGATCGTTGAGTAATGTTGGTGTTCGCCAAATACTCAAACCCATTGGTATTGGTCCCCGAAGCAGCAGCTGTCGCTGCCATGGCGGCCGCTTGTATTGGTGGCATGCCATAGTGCATGGCTTGCTGGGGGACGCCGTACTGTGATGAAGAGTACATAGTGACAGGTAGATGTGTGCTTTTGGGTTTGGTGTTTTTTTTTTGGTGTGGTATGGTCAACTAAGACCAGAATGTTGAAGGACCAATGAAATATCAGTCAATAGGCCGGAAAACCTGGGTTGGTTAGTTTAGTTAGGCTTGAGACTCAGCACCGGTCAAGTGTGATGGGTTTCTTCTTCCGTAGCCAACAAAACTTGAAGGGAAGCTCTGTGTATGCTGATGTCTCAGTAGACAGGATTCAAACTTCAGTTGCTCAAAGACTCGGCGAATAGGAAATAATCAAAGTGCTAGTCAAGTTAGAATCAAGATTCAATAAGCGCAAAATAAGGGTGCAAAACAAATTTGAGGATAGACGTATCATAAAAAAAACATCGGGATCAGATGAAAGAAGACAACTGGCAAAGGGGAGAGGGGATGGTGGGAATAAAATGAAAGCAGTGCTTGAGCCAAACAAAAAGAAAAGAAAAAGAAAGAGCAAGAGCAAGAAAGACAAAAGTGAGAGGAGACAGATAGAAGTGGTGGCAGCAAGTGAATACCGAGTCCTGTGCAACGACAAGAGATAGGAAGGATAGAGATGGCCAGACACGACGAGGAAAAGGCCAGCCCATTAAGGGGGTGGGGGGGAGGGGGGAGACAAGAGTGCGCATGCGAAAACCATACAGGGAGGCCATCTATACCCAAGGGAAGAGTAAATTTTCGTTACATCTCCCGCAAGGAAGGGCAGAAAATGGCACGGCAAAGGACCCAAAGGTGGTCTGTCTGTAAGCCTGAAAGACAGGTGTTGAAGAGGGGATGGGGTCTCGTCAGGTGTGGGAAATGACCTAATGGTGGAGAAGAACCATAATCATATCCAAAGGCAAGCACAGTACACCAAGTCACGCACATGTGCATGTACATGTGCATGTACGCCTGAAGAAGGGGAATGTAGTACAGTACCAACGTTTTCTGTAGGCTTGTCCACACACACACATACACAAGTTCCATGGCCAATGAATAGAAATAAGCTGTGCAGGAGACCTTTTCCTTAAGCCCAAGTCTTTGCTTGGGTAAAGGAAAACGAGGTGTTAGGCAATACCCCCCCCCCCCCAATGCCGCTTGACTTGAGGGCTTGTGCGGTGTGGGTAGCAGTGGGTTGTAATGCTAGAAAGTAATCGAGGGTACGTAGAGCAGAATGCACATCATACCAGAGCATATATGATATGCAAGATAAGAGCAAGTCTATAAGAGAGCAAAAGCCCAAGACGATGATGGCGGCAGCGGCAGCAGCGGCGGCATAGATAGGACAGCGACTTTCTATCCGGTTCTTCTATGCATGTGCAGATATATTGAGGAGCAATGTGCATTTGAATCTGTCTCCATAGCCGGTGCTGATACGACTAGGACTGTACGCATGACATCCCTAGGGCTAATCAACAGACCAGACGGAGGCCAAGCCAAAGGAACTATGGGTATTGTGGTATTTCAGATTGCCGGTACCAAGGGACGTACATGTCCATAGACAAACAAGGCTATTCGGTTCTTGAAGGAAGAGACCGGGTGAATGGGTTGTCTTGCCTTGGCGGTTGTATAGAGAATAACGGACTGCAAGGCCCAATGCACAGAGTGGAAGGCGAAAGATGAAGAGAAAAGCAAAGGGGAGGGCTATCAGGGCGATGGGTGGAAGCACTCAGTAACCGCATGTTTGGGGTTCAGGAAGGAGTGTCTGGGACAACCATCTGTTTGGCGGCGTAGTGGGCAAAGATGGTAGTGGGAGAGGCGGGAGACGGGAGACGCAGACAACATGGTATAAGGGAAAGATAAAATGAAAATATGCGGTACTTACAATAGCGGTGTTGTGCTATCTGCGAGATGACGAAAGGCGCTCTGCACTGTATTTTGCCGACTGGTGAGATGCAGGAGACGAGAGACGGGGCTGTATATTGGGTTAGTTACTCTGTAGTTAAAAGATGTATGGCTGCCAGCAGCAAGAAAAAAGAAAAAAGAGAGAAAAAGGCGAGCACTGCGTGAAACAAGTTGACGGGTTGATATCATTGAGGTTAGACGGCAATAATACAGAATAACGAAAGAATAATATCAGAACTAAAAGGCCGGCCAACCATCATCTTGATGGGGCTAATAAGACAGGAGACAGGGAGCAAAGAGGGACGGAGAAGAACAGAGAACAGACATTATTGACCAAGGGTGAAGGGGAGGGGGGTTATCAAGGCGGGAAAGCCAAGTCAATCACAGACAGGAGACAGGACCAAACCAGACGAAACGAAACGAAGAGCGAGAGCAAGACAAGGCCAGCCAGCCAACAGCCAGCCAACAGCCAGCAGCCAGGCTAGACCAAAGCCAGTCAGCGAGCACTGGGCCACCAATCATTGCGCGGCTGTCGTTTTCTAGGGGATTTCTGGGGTCCAAAAGCCTTAATAGACCCTGGATTGTTTCGAAGTGGGCTGTATGTATGCGGATGGATATGCGTACAGTGGTTGCAGAAGAAAAAGGAAAGGAATGGCAAATAAGAGCAGAAACGGTCAAATCAGATGTCACGGACGCGCTGTCAAGAGGGCAAGACGAGACAAGACCCAGCCCAGCCCATCAGCAAACGAGCGGATGAGCGATTCCTTGTGCACGACAACAAGACATCTAAAGAGATGGCTGCAGGGAAGATGGGGGGGGGAGATGAATATGTGAGGGAGAAAGAAAAAAAAAAAGACGCGCCGAATCCTTCATGGTGAACAAGCAAAAGGCTTTTTTTCTTCTAATTTCTTTTTTTTTTTTTCCGAGGCTCTTTTGGCGCCATCACTAGATAGACGGACGGCCATTTCTATTCTTTGTTCTCGCCTTGCCGCTAAGCCATGCCATCAAATCAAGGTAACTCGAAGACTGGCGAGAAGAAGCAGAATAATTGGCAATTTCGATAGGCAAAGAAATATTGTGTGCAACTAATGGGTGAGGACGACGGCGACTTTGCAGTGGTGGTGGTGGTGGTGACCTCGATGCATCGAAACGAGACGAGAGACGCCTTTGTGTTGGGGTAAAGAAAAAAAAAAAAAAAAAAAAAAAAACCTAAACAAGAGATGCACCTGGCTCCCGCTTGGGAGAAACTGGCGACTATAGCGACAGTGATGGAATCGATAATGACAAAATATCGACAGAAACGATGGTGATTCTAGTGATGGTCGCCAATAGATTAGATCGTCCCATCCCCATCAATCTCGTCGCCAACGACGTCGTCGTCCACTGTCTGTGATAGGGCAAATCAAAAGCCCGCAAGTAAACAATAAAGCGCCCAATGAAATAAAAGAAAAATAAAAAATAAACCTGAACCAAGGCAGGATGAGCACCAGAAGCGACAGCAAAAAAACAAAGACGCAAAAACAAAGCGAGATAACAGGGAAAAGAAAAAAAAATAAATGGTATAACGTACCAGACCGTATGATTCGCTGGCGATAATCGTGCCAACTTTTTTTAATGGCTTCGGTTGTTCCCCTTGCGAATGGGAGAGATTGATTGGTTGTTGAGGGGGAGAAGAAAAAGACAAGCAAAAAAAAAGATGGAGGACGAGAATGCGACAAGATGATTTGAGGGCTTGGGGAGGCGGGGGGAGGTCATAGCTATATGGGCATTTGCTGCAGGCCCGGCGGCTCCTCGGGTGAACACTGTTGAGCACACTGTCTTTGGCATGTGCGTAATTGTTTTAAGCACTGTGATTTGTGTGCGTGCGCATACAGTTTGTCTGTTTTCAACGTACTGTCCACACATACGTTTCTACACAGTGTCTGATTTACTCTATTTCCCGAGCTCTAGAATTTGAAGTCTGTCGCGTTTGTTGAAAAGAGGGGACCCGTTGCCTTCCAGTCTTTTTTTTTTCTGCCGTGCTCTTTGCTACTCTACTCCCTCCCCCCCTCTTCTCCCGTGCTTAGCCGAAGAGCATAATGGGTAAGCAAGCCCTGTTTTTTTCTGTTTTTTTTCTTTTTTTTCTCATCTTCTGCGCATTTTTTCTCTGTGCTTTTCTGCTGTTCATTTACTCCGATAGCACTGAGTGAGAGTTACACCTTCTTTTTTTTTCTGTCTTCTTCTTGGGAATGTGAAAATCCTGCAGTCCTTTTTGGCTCTTTCCTTTTTCCTTTTTTTTTTTATTTCCTTCCATTTAAAATCCGCATAGGGGCTTTCACACCACGCACGACATGCACCTACGCACCTACTTTCCATTGCCATTTCTAGTGACTGCTAAAGAGGGAAGTAGAGGAAAAGTGACATTGTGACATGGATACATGGTTCCTTTCTTCACGTAGGGGATGTCTAGTACCTGGTACCCTGTGTGTGCTTAGTTGCATGCCTCTCTTTCTTAGCTCGTGTCCATTCCGCATGTTCACTATACATGTCTGGTGTAGCCTCTTTGCTGCTCCATCCAATCACATATACGGGTCTTTTAAATCCTTTCGGGGCAGTGATCATTTTTCGACCTTATTTAATACTACTTTGCCTACTAAATTTAGCACACGTATATAGTAGCTTATACACACTCAAGCCAAAGGAAAAGGAAGAAAAAAAAAACCCCCCCAAATCCCCCTCCTCAGACCTCCCGTTCTTCAAGGCAGAATCACTCGACAGCAACATGCTTTTTCTTGTCTCCATGTTGTGTGTTCAGCCCGACCCAGACCTGCTTGCTAACTTCTTCATGCAGCCCTCTTTCACAAAAGGAAAACATTGCACCATGCCCATGCAATATCAAGGTGGTATTCCTCGTCAATGTCATGACGTCAACCACTTCGACCCTACCTCTTTCTAGCCCCTTCAACAACGCTTTGTCTGCTGCAGGGCTTTGGCTGTGGCAAAATTTTTGTCAAATAACAACAGGCCCACCTTCCCCTCCCCGTCCAATAATGCTTTTCGGCAAGTTATACTAGATTAAGGAAGAGAGCGCAATGCGCAGCTCTTTATGGTTGCACATGTTTCGACGTGTGCATGTTATTTTTCCACTGTCTGTTTTGTTCTTTTCTTTCCTCATTTTTGTTCTCTCTCTTCTACTTCTTCTCATTAAGAGGAATAGAAGGAAGGAGAAAAGCCCCAAGTACCTTACTGTGCACTCTACATGCAACAAGCCCCAATTTCCCACTCAGTCCGGTTCAGCGCTCTCTCTCTCTCTCTCTCTTTCTCTCTAACCACCTTTCAATCGGGCAACGCCATAGTTGGTCATCACCCGTTCCACTGTCATGATTCAGCCGTCACGTGCTTCCTTCTTTTTTCTTGCCCTTCTCTATTCCCAGGCCAAGTCTGTCGCGGACTAACAGTCATGTGCGCCTGTCTCTAAGCACCATCCATGCATTCTAACTCCTAGGTAAGGCGGACATAACAATCAGTTGAGAAAAGAGGCAGCCCGGCTTTGTTGTTGAAAATCTGGTGATATGCAGTAGCTGGCAAAGGAGGGAAAAGACAAAGTTTTGATGCGGGGGCTCCTCACTTCTCCACTGCATGTCCGTCGAGCTCCCTCTTACACACGAACGTTAGGGTTAGGAAAACTGGGGAGGTTGCTTCGGTTGAAGACTCCACCTAAAAGACTGTTGTCGACGTAGGCTGATTGGCTGCCTGCCAGCTGTGGCTTACGGGACCCACTGGGAGGGAATTTCAAAACCGAGGCTGATGCCAAGTTTTGATTGGCAAGAGGAGAGAAATAAAGAGAAAGGGTCTTGGGCCAGGGTGCAAGTGAATACGCGATGAACCAAACAGGGAAGACAAAGGCTATGCGATGACTGGCCAAAACCACCTGGACGACAGCAGGTAAACGACACTATGGAAGACTCGGGATCTTGGTGACACAGATGGACACTAAAATTGGCAGGTATTTAGCGAGAACAAGGAAAACAGTCTCTTCCACTCCTCCTCCTCCTCGGGACTTGCTAGCCTTGGAGTTATGGTGAGAAGCTCAATAGTCATAGGGATGAGAGCATGGGCTAATGGAAGAGGCCATGCTTGGTATTTTTGCACAGTTTTTCGCCTTCATTCTTCCCAATTTTGGCTTTTGAGGCCGGCCGGCTTTGCATGCAGTTTCAACAGTCGCCTACCTTTTATGATGCGGCTAAATGCAGCGTTCTCATTGGTGGATGTATTTTTGTTTACAGTAAAATCAGCCGTCTTGAACAATCTTTCGATTAGCTACACACACACACACACACACACACATACACATACAATCTATCTCTTCACTCGCACCGTGTACGTTGGTGACGTATCTGAGAGATAGCAGCAGATAGGAGGAGACAGATAGCGTTTTTAGCATACTGGCTACGAACCGACCCTTACAAAAATACCATGTCCATACTTTTCTTTCCTCCTCTCTCTCTTTTCTCTCACTAGCCTAGCTAGGCCTCTCGTCTCGCTTATTTGATTTGAGCTTGTGTCGTTTTCTTATGCCCCGCGTGCTTAGACATGTCATTGTTTGCTTGTTCAAAGGGGGGAAGCCTTGTCAAAAATAAAGGCACCTCCTCCTCCTCGAACGACTGCCCCATGCCTGCCTGCCTACCTACCAGGTGACAGAGGGCACGGCAAAGTTTTGACTACTGAGAAGAGGCCGATTAGGTAAAGCATAGCTAGCGTGCTATGTGAGGATGCAGGCAGTGAGTGGAACGGGGTTTTGTGTCGAATAAATCAGGTCGGACGTCGACGTTTATATACTTCTTCCCGAGTTTACAGTGCAGAATGCGGGCCCATGGAGATAAAACAAATGGAATGCATCTATGTGATGGCATACTACTGCGTAAAGAGAAATAGAAATACAATGCATTTCAGCCACTGCTAGCAATGAAGTCGAACGGCAATCCCCTTCTACGAATGTGTAATCCATACCTTGCTCGCCATATACAGCCAAAGTTGATGACAGATAGGAAGCCCGTCAAAGTTAGACGGCAGGAAAGTGAGACTAACATGTGAGATCAAGCTAGGAGAGCATCGATAAGCCTGTATCCAAGTGGCGTCCACCTGCTGGCGCATCCGCTTGCTAAAGATAAAAGAAGGCTACCGCCTTGATAATATCGAGACGTACCGACCATGTTTGACAGCCTGGATGGAATATCCGAAGAGGAGATATGAGTGGTGCTAGAATTGAAGCTGAAAGACAAAGGCGTGACGCCGTCTAAGCGCTTTCTCTAAGAGGGTTATATGCAGAGCAGCAAATGTGAGATCGGGTGAAGGAGTGAGAGGGGTTGATAGACTGGCCGGCGGACAGGCTGGTTTTAAGGCGCGGGCGGGTTTGTGTATGACTTGGGAGTGCTTTCAAGACTTTCAAGAAGACCCCATATGTTTCTGGAGATAAATAGAGCGGTATCTAGCCGATGCACGTATAGTATGCTATACTATATACATAGAAAAACAACAGCATACCTCTGGTCTCTAGATATTGGTGATGCTCGCCGTTGAGTTACACAAGAATCGCTGCGCTACAGGAGCCAGTATATTGATATCAAATGGAACAGGAACTGTCGTCTGCATATCTCCATGATGAGAAGACCAAGCTGCTAGATGGGGCTGTATAGTGTGCTCATGAAGTTTGAAATTACCTGCAGCTATTCAAGCCCACATCCTTAGCCTGAAATTATAGCGACCACTTTGGCCGACCGCGTTCCCAAACCCCATAGACAAAGAAGGGCCAACAAAATGCCGCCGCTCCGCCCAGGGGAGAGGGAGGGGGGGAGGGGGGTGGGGTGCTGCTGGTATCATACTCACGATAAACTGTGTTTCTGGCGGATATGCGAGTAGCCTTGCGGTTAGAGCTGGAGTCCATATAACCATAGTCTTGTGTACTGGTCTCAGTGTCTTCTTTGGCGCAACGGGTCGCGGGTACGTCTAGGCGGTAAATGAAGAGGAATGAGCGGCCAGTTTAAAACAGAGAGGACCTTGGTATAGACTCAGACTGGCGGCATTGCAGATATCAAGAGCAGTGAAGGTGCCGATGTAGAGGGCGGCTGATAGCCGCAGACATGTTTCTGCTCCTGCCTGTCTGGTTCGCTCGGCAGGAGGCGCCGTGAGATCTAGGAAATATTGGACGGATAGCGCGCGTAGGGCATTGTCTTGAAGACCTGGGCCAGCGGATTACATGTCCAGAGATCGTGATAATAGGCCACTGAGATAGCAGAGAGAATGCAAGAAGCCGAAGGAAGGACACTTCTTGCTGCTCCCAGAGGGCCAAGACCGCAAGCGTGGTATATATAAGGGCTAACGAGGCCACTAACGGACTATTTCTTCATCTCCGAAGCTACTCAGCAACAATTACATTTTCATCTCCATCGTACACGCCTTTATCTCAGAGTTCCATCTTTGAGAACTGAAACCAGCTACCACAACTATCGCCGTCTTTCCAGCTTCTTTCCTCTCCCCATCTTCCCCTCCCCCTCACTTCGGCCTCACCGTATTTTGCGCGCGAACCAGTAAGTTACCGACAGACCCTTACTCATCCACGCATCCACAGCTGCACAAAACTCCAAGGGCGGACAACTGGCAATCCATCTTGAGCCTTGGGGGAGCGTCCGGAGATGCCCATAGCCTGCTCTGATTGGTGGTCTGCCTAGCGTATGGGGACACTCTGCCTGCCGGCCGGGGCGGTAGCAGCATCATAGCCAACACGACTGCAACGTTGATGATGAATAATGGATTAGACTTGCATTGCTCACACATTTTCTTCTCTCCACCAGACAGAACGAGTTCCTTTGTCTTCGCCTCTAGGAGATAGAGACAAGAAACAACCAAAGAACTGGAGCAACGACGAAGCACTAGGGCCTAAGTAGCTTTTTCCTTGGCGCCTAAAAGCACCACTGAAGGGCCTGAAATACAGAATAAACACACACCCTTGCAGCCTTGCACCCTTGCAGACCCTAGTCGCATATACAGCCTATCAAAAGCTCGTAACCGCTGCAAAGTGGATACCGAGCGTTTGCTTGTGCGCTTTGATTGGTTACTGACAAGCTGCACGAGTATTGTGGGCCAACCAATTCCTGCACTCCTCCTTCACCACACAGAAATTGGGTTTGAGTGTGAGAAAAAAAAAAAAAAAAAAAATAAGGTAAGTGAATAGCAAAACGGACCTTGTGCAGATAGTAGATAGATGTGCAATGTACAAGGTACAGGTGTGCGGTACCAGGTGGTGGGAATGTCACTTGGGGGGATTGAAGTTTGTTCTGGCGAGGAAAGAGAGAGAGAGAGAGAGAGACACACACACACACACACACAGCAAAGCACCTCCTCCCACCGCCGGGTCTAGAATGCTGACAGCGAGGCAATTTCCTTCATCTACTGCCTACGTATGCTTGCTCTTCTTTCTCATGCGTTTGCTTCTACGGCCTTCCATGGCCCCGTAGAGTTTTCCCCCTTCTTGGCCCTGTGCCCCTCTCTTTCCCCTCTCTCACCTCTGGCTTCTCCTTGCCTCTCCTTCTCTCTTCCGCATTCACCGGCCAATGTGGTCATTTATCACTTTATCACTGTGTCCCCTTGTCTGCATCACCTACAGGCCCTCTTTGTTCTACTCTTCGACTCATATTCAGCTGGACTGACAACTTCCATATCTCTCCTAGACCCTCTCCTGTCTCTCGCCTTCTTCTCCGGGCCGCCTGACGAAACGATAGCAAATCTACCTCCCCTCCCTTGTCTTGCTGCCCCTCCGACTGGTAGCAGGCGACTCCGGCTATACAACAGCAAAAAAAAAAAAAAAAAAGGAAAATAAAAAACCAACACGCCCCCAAGGGCTTTGTCCGAATCTAGACAGACGACAGAGACCAGACTAAGCATAGCTACACCCCCCATCTCCCACCCCATCCACTCAACCCCCTGTCGCAGAACATTCAACTCCCTTTTCTTTTGCCGCCAGCACACATCAGTTCCAAGCCGGTGCTCAAATCGACCAGCAGCCCATTGCTCCTAAAAAAAGACTTGCTCCTCTGCTATTTGCCCATCCCGCTTTCGCATCTCTTTCTTGCATCTGCAAACGCTTGTCTCTCTCTACCAGCGCCTTCCTTCGCTCCTTTGGACTACACATACTCTTCTACGCGCTTGTCTACCAAGGCCAGCTTCCACCGGCTCTTTGTTACATTCTACATCCATACATACTCATACCCTCTTTTGTTGTCTGCTCCAACTACACCAGTGATTGGTCAATCTGGCTTGCTTCATTATCGTCGATTTGACTGGCTTTCTTTGGGTTATTTCTTCCCTTTCTTTCTTCTCTCTCTCTGTCCTCGCCCCTCCCCCACTCTTTTCAGCTTGTTTCCTAAGCACTTGTTAGCCAAGTCCAACAACACTTAAGCGAGACTGCCCTCTAAACCTGGCGTGCTTTTTTTCCCACTCACCTCATCTTTTCGGTCTTGAGTTTACACGCACACACACACACTCTCTCTCTCTCCTCTCTCTCTCTTTCTCTCTCTCTTTCTCTCTCTTCCCATCAGCCATCACATCTATCAGAAAACTCCGCCATCTGACGATCAATAACCATGGCTACTACTACTTGCAAGCCCAAGCTGCCACAGCTTTCGACTCCCGTCAACAGCAACTTCCCCCTCTCGGTCTCTGGCTCCTCTCTTCTGTCTGCGAAACCCCTCTCTGCCACTGATGGCAGAACTCCCATCAGTCCACCTCTGGCCTACGTGGAGTATCTTCGCACTTGGTCCATGAACTCACCCAGAACCGCCCGGCCATCCTCGCTCTCTGGGAACACCACACCTTCCACCTCCAGCTCCCATTCCGACTGCTCATGCAAAGCCGCCGCCTCTGCTGCCATTGCTGCTGCCGCTGGCGAGGATACGGGCGCCAAGAAGACCCTTACTCTCGAAACACCGCTGACTGCGCCTGTAGTCCCCCCAAGTCCATTTACTCGTGTTCCCATGTCTGCCCCCGCCCATGGTGCCTCTTTCCCCAGCCTAAAAGTCCCCCCCTCTCCCTCAGTTGCTCTCTCGCCCTATCCTACAGACTCGCCTTCCAGTGCTCTATCGGCTTCTTTCAGTTCCCGCTCCAATATCAAGTTTGACTGGGACTCTGCCCTCTCTACAGCGCTCAAGGCCCGGTCAAATGCAGGAGAGGCTCGTAAACAACCTTCTCGGACAAGTGTGAGACATATCCGTGAAGTGGTCACTCGGACAGTGACTTACACTCCCCGCATGAAGCCTGCGCCCAAAGGCAAACGCAGGCATTTGGATTAAACCGAGTGCCTACTTGGTTTTGTTTCTTGGCGTGGCATGGCATGGCATGGTCACGTTGATGCGTGGACCACAATCGCACATCAGTATGACCTCGCCCAACACCACACCATGCCACACCATGCCACACCATGCCACACCACTTCTCTTTCACCTGCACATTCTACACAGTGGCCGGGCCACTAAAATTTTAACGATACGATTTCCATGACCACTTACTACTTTTTTTGTGTCTCTATTATTCAATTATATCACTTTCGCTCAGTACCGTCTTTTTGATTATCTCTCCATTGCTCTTCAACTCCACACACACACACTATCTCTCTCTCTCTCTCTCTCCCTCTTCTCCCAGTTGGTTACTGCTTTGAAAAGGAGGGGTATCAGTTTGAGGCATCCATACATTGTTTGTTTCTTTCTCCTTTTTTTTTGTTTTCATTTTCGCCAACAAATGTACCCTGAGCTTTCCTTCCCGCCTATCTGATATCACTGAGCTCCAAAAATAGCACAGAATGCTTGCAGCTGTTCCTGGCGCTTCGCACTATGGTGCTCCAACAGACTGGCTTTGACATACCCATACGAAGAGAGAAAACACAAGGGCTTCCTCCTTGGCTGTTCACCGCAGTAGATCACTGGGGGTTGTGGAAGACCAATAATCCAATTATTTGGTACCCACTGCTCCCACACTCTCTAATGCCAAGGGTTCAGCAAGGCATAAAATCCATGCTCAAGGGGCTGGCCCCTTTTGACCTGAGCTTCCCTTATCTCGTAAGGCTCATTTACAGAGGAAAACGATACGACACACCCCTTTTGGGGCTTTGTACCTTTCGGAACTTTGGGATCATACATAGGACAATGTTTTTGTTTGTTTGTTTTACCAACCGCCACCAAAACTTTGTTTTCATGGGCTCCCCTCTCCCTCCCCCCGTTTTTTTTTGCAGTGGAAGCTGTTCGAGGCTTTGTTAATAATCTCTGCTTCTGTTTCTGTTTCTTTTTCTTTTTTTTTCTTTCTAGCCTCCTAGCGTTTTGCTTCTGTTTCCTTTTACTTTCGGCAAGAATGGAGAAGGGGTTTGCGGAACAAGCTAATAGCTTGACCAATATCACCAGATAGTCTTTTCCAAAAAAAAAAGTCAGGGATGTTCTCTAGACTCTTGCCCATTTTTACGGTTTTTTGTTTCTTGCAGTGGATATAAATCGGTGTTATTTTTTGCTGGTTCTTTGCTTTTCATATTGGGAGTTGGATACAAATCAATACAGTAATAAGTTCCATACATCTGTGCTGAATATCTTGCGGGTGAACGGCAATCTGACAGCTAGCCAGGAAGACTGAATCAAGCTTCAATGGATACCAACGGTTATTTCGCCGCACACATGAGGCATGTTCTAGGGTTCATCTCAGTCTAGCTTGTCAACATCCAGAATCTCCAGGCAAGAAGACCTACTTCTGAGACACTGTACAGCTACACGGTCGTTGTTTTGTACACAGCAAGCCTGTCCATCTATCTGCACAGTAGTGCTTTGTACTTTGTAGATTCAGAGTAGCCCCAAGTCTGAAAACCAAAGGGGATAGCAGGTCAAACAGCAGGGGACGGGAAGGAGGGGTGGGCTTATCAAGGAAGCATTATCCACAGCTTGTCTGAAGCTTAATTTCCTGCGTATTTTATCGGTGTTTGTTCCCAGCCAAACCTCCAAAACCCCCCCCCCCCCCCCCAGTAGGCCGTCGCGATTAAGCGCCGAAAGAGCCCAGAAGAAAACAAGAGGAAGCAAGGGGCAAGGAACGGAGACAAGATGGGAGGAAAGCTTTAGAGAAAGAAGGGAGGGAGGGAGGGAGGGAGTAAGTGAGTGAATGAGTGAATGAGGCTTCTAGCGGTCCATAAGTGTGCCTGTGAGTATGTCGCAAGGCTTGTGTGATTGATTTTGACCTGCATTCTGCATCCTATGCATGGCACAGTGCTGCTCTGCTGTCTGCCATCGATCATGTGCTGGTATTTCTATTTATTTATCTTGTCTTGTCGTCTCAAAGGACTAAGGGCTGTTGGTCGGCCTCTCAAATTCGAGATCGTCTCCGCGTCCCTGTTTATTTCACACTTCGGGTCTATAGACTCTCTAGTAGAGGCGTGATTGGTTGTTTTGCATTCTTTTACATGCAGCTGATGTGGAACATTGGGGATCCTTTCAGTTAGCTTCTAAGCGCCTTTGTTCTCTTGCTGCAACGCTTGTTTGACATCATGAAGCATGTAGAGAGCGAGGGGGTCGAGGGGGTCGAGGGGGGCAGGCAACAGCACTGTACTAAAGACTTCGATGACAAGAAGTTCTTGTTCCTATTGGCCTGCCTGTCAGAGTCTTTAATGAGGTTCCTTACGCACGCAGAATGCCTCCCAAGTCCTGCCTGCTCGAAAAGTCTGAAAGATCCCCTGGTTGAGTCGTTGCCTCCAGTTTTGCCTTGTAAAGCGCAAAGAAGCCACGACAGGGGCAACTCAGAGAGGTGGTAGGGAGAGAACAGAGCCCCTAATTGGCTTTGTCTCTCTCTATCTCTTTAGATGGCAAGAAGCTAGGGCCAGAGTCGGGGCCAGGAAGAGGCACATGTGTAATATCAAGCCCAGCGTACATGGGAGAGATGTAAAGGTGCGAGAGCAAGGCAGACGAGACAAGGTAAAACGTATAGGAATAAAGAAATTCTCCAGGTAGAGGTGATGCAAGTGTGATGTAACGGCGAGAAGAAGGGGGAGAAAAAGCAAAAAAAACAAGGAAAAAGGGAGGGGGGTGAAGAAGACAAACCAAAGAAGGGGGGGGCGGGCCTTGGTGACAGTCTTTCTTCAGATTCATGTTGCATCTTGAAGTGCACGAGTGTCAAGGCACATGAGAAGTTAGAGCACATGAATCTTTTTTTTTTTTCCCTCCTCTTCCTTCTTTTGTCCCCTTGCCCTTTCTTCTCCTTCTTCTTCGTTTCCCTACTGCACTATTCATGCAATATCTGCCCCCCCGGCTTTTAGGACCCAAGCCCATGGGTGGGAAGTTCCAAAGCCGCGGTCCTAAGGCCAGATAAATGGAACGACAGGCCCTTCGCCCCTTGTTTGCCCTTCTCTCTTCCCAGGGCCTGATTTCTTTCTCTTATTCTCTCCCCTTCCATCAGTAATATAGAGCATGAAATATACATTCTGTCTGGCCCTGAGTCGTTGATGGTGGAGTGGGCCAGTCTAGGTTGTATGCTTCAATATTTACCAAGACCACAGTAACTCGGCTTCCCGAACGGAGAGGGAATTACAGGCATCTTGTTGGGCCCACAGATAGGCTGGGAGGATAAGGATGGCAAAGGGAAATAAGAAAAGGGGGAGAAGAGGAGAAGGCAGAAGGAGAACCCGTCAACTTGGAACCGCTGTAATCATAGCCCTCAATCTTGCGGGAACCCTTGCTACTCATGCTTGGCCTGTTTCTCCTAACTGGCCAATAAGCTGCAAGAACAGAGCTTCTTTTGACAAGAGGACCCAGACCCTGGCTTCTCTCACACAATGCGCACTTCCCTGGCCACAGCTTGGCAAACAGCAACCGGCACACCCGCTGTGCCCAGAACATGCATCCACAACCTTTGCGTATCGCTAACCCGGTCATTGGCACTTTTGACCTCCACGAACATACACTCCCCAAAGGTGTTGTCCTCAAGCATCTCCATCCCCTGCAAGAAGTAGTCTGCCTCGCCATTGCCATCGCCGCACTTGGGTCTGCTTCTTTCTCGCCATAGAAGTAAATCCGGCATGCCGCCACAACGCATGCGATAATCTTGTGCCAATATAGTGCACATGGCTGCCAAAGCGGCCGGTGGGAAGCACTGTACAAGCTGCAAGATGTCGTCTGGTGGGAAGTCCCAGTTTAGTCCAATGACGCAAGTGCGCCGCGGGCCCTCACGCTCCAGAACAGCAGATACAAGATCATTGCCACCACCGTTGGATATAATGGCTAGCCGGCGGTTGATTTCACCAACACGCGTGGCATAGAATGTGTCCGTAAAGAGGTCGAGGGGACAGCTCTGGAAGGCCGTCTGGAAGACGTTGGCAACGGGGAGGAAGAGTATGTCGTAAAAGAGATACGCAAACAGCGTGCGTACAATGCCTCCTTCCGCGTGATAACCCTTCCATCCGCCATGTTTCCGGTACCAGCTCAGTGCCATTTCCTCCACTGTAACGGAGGCATCGGGGTCACTTCCAAGCTCGTCTAGCCACCATGTGCGTGTGCTCTTGCTAGAGGGCGATTTGGAATCTATTTCACTTTTGGGCTTGAGCTGGATTCCTTCAACTGTATGTTGGAGTGGAGCACGAAGACTGACATGCCCAAAGTCATGCTGAAGCCGCTTAGGGATGCGCAGTTGGCGCTCTAGCTTCACCAGGCGTTTCTGGAGGTCGTAATGGAAAATCACATGACAGTCATTGTCTTGCAACGCCTGCTCGCAAGTTTCGATGGCCTGATTCTTCCACTTCTTCTTCAAAACATCAGAGCCCAGTTTCGACGTGCTTGTGTTGGCTAGCTCTACAGAATACATGTAGTGTTCTTCAAGTAGCGCCTTGCGTTGGTACCACGATCCTCGCCGAGCCGTGTGAAACAGCCTTTGTTCTAGGAGCTCACACACGAGACTATACTCGCGGGCATAGTTCTTGAGGCGCCCAAGAATATGAGCCCCCTTGTGGACGATACGCGTGTATACATGAGTAGGTGAAAAGCGACGTATATAGGCACTTTCGCCATCTTCAAACGTGCGCTTGCGCTTTTGCTCACGCTCAACCAAGACCTTCCAACGAGGATACACGGCATCTAGGATTTCAACAAGGCGCATGAACCCCGCACTTCCAGTTTCGAAGAGTTTATCGACGTCAGACTGAAGACGCAAGGCCGCTTCAAACTCGATAACATCAGTACGAGATGAAAAGACCGCAGCGGAGCGATGTACTATGTATTCTGGAAAGTTTCGTCGTGATATCTTGGCTAAAATAATAGTAGTAAGTGACTTCTCAGTCCATTTATTAGATCGATAAAACACGAGATGGACTCGCTCAAAGAGCTTTACAGTCTGTCTCGAAAGCCGAGTGCATGGCCCGGTTATCTTGGCAATTTTCTCTAACATTGCTTGCTTTCGGCAGATTGGCGCTGATGTGTCATTATCCGCTGGCTCCAAGCTATTCTCCTCTATGTTTGAGGAACGCTTCTGAGTGACGCCCATAGATAAAAGGCTGGCTTGTTCCTGTGTTGCGCGTATGAGGTTGCTGCGTAGCTCCGGCTTGTTTTTGCCCAACGCCTTGGCTTCCTTTGCCAGGCTCCTAAGTTCGTCGAGGCTTAGCAATGATATGGCATCTTCAATCGTAGTGATATGTTTCGTAGAGGATTCAGCAAATGTGAAAAATTCTTCAAATCTGGCATCGTCTATGCAAACTGGCATATCTTCAAATTGAGTGTTGATTTCGGACACACATTCCTCACGGGAATCCTCTACTGGTTTGTCCTTGCTATTCTTGCTGGGAAGCTGGAATTCTCGAGTTCTCTCTAAAGTTTGTATAGTTCCATCGAGGTCAGTTACGTCATTGTGGTACTCCAGTCGGTATATCCGATGCCACGCCAATGTCTTCCTCAAAAAAAGTCTCACGTAACTAAGCCTCGTTGTGTTAGTCTTTAGACTCTGTTTCGGGGCTGTTTAAATGTAACTTACAGATACTTTTCTTGGTAGTCGAGCATTCTCCATTGACGGAATACTTCCAGCTCCTTTTCGTCAAACAAATGAGACTCGTCTGTGAGCACGGTATCAAGTGTCAAGGTAAATGCATCGACATACATTGAGCGCTGCCCTTTAATCCACAATAACTCATCATCTTTTGTATCTTCTGTGTCGTCATCTTCCTTCTTCACAGAGCCCCTCTGTTTTTCGGGCTCTATGCTCAAGTCGTCAACAACTCCTGCCTCACCAAACTGAATGGAAGACTCCAACGCAATCAGTCCAGCTTCCCCATCGTCGAAGATCGAGGAGCCTTCCGAGAGCACAGACAGTTCAGTTTCGGGTATGTCCTCTGATTCCGACTTGATAGAGACATCACTGGACTCGCTTTCTATCAACCTGTCCTCGATATCGCTCAGGCGGACTTTCTTTTTGGCGGGCTTCTCTCCAGACTCTTCGAAAGTCCTCGGCTTCCGTATAACGAAACGATCCATCAAGGCTTCAAGGGCACTGGGTGCGGCGTGAAACAGCCAAATAAAAGAGGTTTCAAGGTTAGGGCTTGTCACGAGAGCATAAATTAGCCATTTTGATAGGGCCAAATGTCATCGGACTGTCATGACTAAAAGAAGATTCAAGTTGACAACGAAGAGGATTCCCTGGTGAAATGATACGGGTGTAGTAAGGGTTGCAGGAATAACCCACGCGGTTATCTGCTGATACACGAAAGAGACGCGAAGTCACGTGCCGATAACGTACACTATCAGCCTCAACTTTTGACACTTGCGACTGCTGGATTACAATCGAACTTGGCTTCACGCCTTTTCTCACTTCATAGTAATCCCAAGAGTCTGTTCCTAGAATCATGTCATCTAATCAGGGCGATATTCAGATGTCCGACGCTTCTCCCTTGCCCGTTAGTCCAATCTCTTCCGCCTACTGTACCGCGCTGCATTTGATGTTTTTACCTTCGCACAGAAGCCAAGTGGAACTAAGCTAACTAACTGCCTTCTTTGTAATACTTGAAGATCTCTACTAGTGCTGATGCGGACAGTGAATCTGTTCGGAAATATCTCAACACTAAAGTCACGGGCGTACTGATGGAGGGTATGAAGAAAATTGGCACAGAGAAGTATGTCCGATCATCTTACAAGAAACCGGGAGTCCTACTGACCAATAGATACAGACCGAAAGACCCTCTCAGAGTACTCGGCGAGTTTCTCATAGAAAGGTCTAAAGACCTTGAAGAATCAACTTGAGCAGCTATTAAAAGCGCCATACATAATTTATCACGTTTCAAAACAAGGAAGCCGGTGGGCATGGCCTCTGGAATTTAGCTCCAGGTCTACGACATGTTTACTGCTATTCTCGCACGTTCTCCGCAAAAAGGAAACTCTAATAATACGTCCAAATGACCCCGTTCTAGTGAGGTGTAACATGGTATGGCAGTTGATTGGTAGGAATCAATTGGCTGTATCGACAACATTCGATATAGACAAATGGCACGGGAACGATGTAGGAGATTTGGTGATTGAAAAATATGTTTTTTATCTTCATTCAAGATCCTATTTCTCAACAAGACCCTAATCACACACGTCGCTTTTTAATCAAGTATGATAACGCATTTAAGCAACAAGGGTGCTGGCGTTGGCCGACTCGTACTTCCAGTTGGGAGGAAGCTGAGCAACACGGCGGTAGTAGCGGGCCAGACGGTGGATACGGGACTCAATCAGAATCAGGTGGAACTTGGCGTCCTTGTCCTTGCGGTTGCGCTCAAGGTGCTTGCGGACGGTGACAGCCTGGAGGTTGGTTAGAACGGGCTGAGCCTGAAAACGGCAAACAGGAATAAAACTCACCTTCTTGATAAGGTTGTACAGGTCCTCAGGAAGCTCAGGGGCCAGACCTATAAATTCACTCTGTCAGCCAAAACCGAACAGAGGCCATAACAGGCTGGTTCTTGTCTTTCAACAAAGAAACCACCTAGGTAACATTTGCATAACGCATATCCGCTTCAACCGTACTCGAGTGCAAGTCTTTTCATGGTTTTTTTTTTCGTTTTCACGTCGAGTCGCATCGAAGGGATATCGTTCGTTCACTTATCATGTGGGGGAAATCGTACCGTGGGACTTCAGAATGCGGACAATGCGGTTACCTAGGGCGAATTAGCAATTGGAATCGTGTGAAGCGGGAGATATGAAGGGAAAACATACCAGTGATAACCTTGACCTGGGCAATGCCGTGGGCGTCACGCAGGACAACACCGATCTGGGAGGGGGAAGCACCCTTACGAGCCAGCTTGCAGATCTGGTCGGCAACCTGGTCGGGGGTAGTCTTCTGCCATGCGGGGGCAGTGCGGGAGTAGGGGATGGTGGAGGCAGAAATGCCCTTGCCCTTGCTGTGAAGTCTACCCATTTTGTCGATGTGGCGAGATGAAAGGTTCGTTAATGTCGTAAGAAGAAGACTAAGTTTAATTCAGATGCAAAAGATTCTGTAAATATTCACCTAGATTTGCTGCAGTAGTTTTTCTGACAGGGATGCTGACCCACTATTGCTATGTGGAGAAAGTTGTGTGCGGTGACTTTTTTCTCGTCTTTCGGCTATTATTCGTATAATTAGGGCCGTGTCTAAGGAGAGGAACAGAGTTCACGTGATGTCTCACGTGTCTAACCACCCATGCATTGACAAGGCTGAACAGACCCCACTGGTGATATCAAAAGTTTTCAGAGTCGGAAAATATTCTCATTCTGCGTTTCCTTCTTTACAAAAATGCCTGATTCGAAAGTCGTGATATCACAATACGCGCTGGGCGCGGTCAAGTCTGTACTTGCTAACACTTATTTTAGCCGATCTTGCTGGTTTGACTCGTCTGTATAATGTAAGTTGCTTCTTGCTATCCTTCATCCATTTTCCCGCTTATGATGAGACTCATTACTATCTGGTACCTATAACATGAGGACCGTTAGGTCTTTTGATTCTACTGTTTACTCTGACACTACACCACTTAAAACCTACTATTGTATCAATTTCAGGTTGATTTGGAATGCTAACATTTTCCAAAGCACATAAACAAAGGCACATTATTCAGTGTTACTGTAGTTAGATTGATAATATATAGCACTTGTTCTAGCACTGCTTCAAAAGATTCATGCATGTACACGCGTGTCATAGAATTCTAACCTGTTTTGTGTGTTTTGTTAGTTTTCGCATGTGTTGATCTGGCCAGGTAGTTGGCACAGCTATCGACTACAAATTCTTGATAGTACCACCATTGAACTCCAGACAGCATTAGAAAAAAACAGAATGAGATATCCCAAGTAAACAACAACAGTAAAATAACCAAATTAGCAAGAGACTCCTTAATTTTACCACAGGCCAACCTCGAAGTTTTCCTCGGGGAAAAACGTTGTGATGACAGTGCGGTCTGAGAACTTGCGCCCAGCGAGAGCCCGTAGCGCCTTGCCGGCAGCCTCCTTGGTCTCGAATTTGACATAAATTTTACCAACACCGGGGGACTGCTTGGAGGAGCCCGACGTAGGGCGCGGAATCTTGAGCTCAGATATTGTTCCAAACTTGGAACACTCTTCGTGGACATCCTCACAAATTTCTAGAAACGGTGTTAGCTGATTGGCTCGTGGGGCGTAGGGGATAACAAAACTTCAACTTACCCTCATAGTCCTCGTTATCTAGTAGCTCCTCAGGGGTTACCATGTTGAGCAACTGAAGAACACGAGTCTCATCAGGTTGAACAGCAGTAGTACCAGCCAACATAGACATGGCGCTAATACCCATCTCAATACCGGCAACTTGGGTAATACCACAACTAGCCTTTTGCACTCTCAGTTTTTTGTCGCCCAGCTCCATTCCATTGAGACCTTGGATGGCAATTTCGGTCGAAGAGGAGTCAGCATATTCACAGAAAGCAACGCCCTAAATATACGGTTAGCTTATAAAAGGAGGTTTATGACATGCCGGGAGTAGGCTTACTCTTGACTCTTCAGTATGTCTATCGCGGACGAGCACGAACGATTTGATCTCGCCAAAGGAAACAAGTAACTCGGTGACCTGTTCCTCTGTAAAATATGGCGCCACATTGCAAATGCTAATCTTGTTCGGGCTGTCAGGTACAACGTTGCTGACAACACCTCGTTCCCGAGAGCCGTCATCAATGTAATCTGGGACAATATAGTCCTTGGGGCGGCGGATTGAAAGGCCAGCTGATGCCCCATTGGCATTGCCATTTTCAGTGCCCAAGTCTTCCATCAGAGTGGTGTCTAATGTCAGAGCAACAGTTGCATCATTAGACTCGCGGAACTCAACAATGGCAAAGGACCCGTCTTTGGATTTTTGAGCCAGAATGCAAGGATCAGTGCTTTCGATGACATTAAGGCCGTTCAACTGTAGATTGAAAAAGGCCATGATGCTTTCGTCTGTCGCCGAACTAGGAAGATTTGATACCAACAGACGCTTGCTCTGGCGCGCATTAGTAGGCTTGAGCGTAGCATTGTTAGTCGGTGTAGTAGTTGTGTTATCTTTGACAAATGCCTGGAGTCTGGTGAGGTCGGGCTGCTGCTGTTGTTGTTGGCGAGGTGCTCCTGGAAGGGCAAACAGGCCCGACAACTTCGCTTGTTCGGCGGGGACATTGTCATACCCAGGTGGTTTGATATCCCATTGTGTCATGCGACGTTTGCGCTCAAGTACTGGTACAATGTCGGTAAGATCGGGAGTCGGTTCCCGTTTCGCAGGTGGCGAAGGGGTGCGTCGCTCGCGATTACTAGGAAATTCATCAAAACCACCACCGCCGCCGCCATTAGCACCACCACCATTAGCACCGCCACCACGTCTGTCTCTACCACCGCGGTCGCGTCTACGTTCTTCGCCGAAGCCTCCGTCACGGTCACGCTCGCGTCTACTCGATCGGTCGTCGTCATCGCCACGGCGTTCGCGCCTGCTACTGCGTTCGGATCCTCTTTCACGGTCCCATTCACGATCGCCACCCCGGCGCTCACGGCCCGAGTACCGATCTTCGCGTTCTCGTTCACGGTGGCTGCGGCTAGAAGAGTATGCATCTGGCTCGTCATCGCGGCGACGGCTACCACGGTATTCGGGGGATCTAGTGCGTCTACGCTCCCGGTGGCTGTCACGGTCACGGTCACGTTCGCGATCACGGCGACCGTCTCTGTCGCCCCGGTTCTGCGGTGACATTAGTATTTAGCACGATAGTTCCTGGCTCGAGGAATCCGCAAAACTTACAGGGTAATCACGGCTGCTGCCCTTACGTGACTCTGTTTGAAGATGTTAGCAATGGATCTAGTGTGAAGTCTGTATTTTTGGAGGGACCAACCTCTCGGTGCACCTTCACCCATAGCGGTATTTGTGGTCGGAGAGACTAAAGAGATAAAAAAACAAAGTACACGCCTTCAGCTTCTAAGAAGACGACAAATTGAGAGTTTTTGGTAGTGCTAGAAGAGTAATGTGTTGGTTGTTCTTGGCCCCAAGGCTTCCATGCGTGAGACCTTCGTTATGAATGAACGGGCAAGGCTGTAACTTTTTTTGTGGGTCTCTAGACCGATACTCGCCTATACCGCTTAAATGCATATTGACGACGCGACAAGGCGCGCTTTTGGAAACATACATTCTATGTAGACGACATCAATCTGCAGTATTGCCGGACCTACAAAAGCCCGGTAACCAGGCTACAAGCCTCTAGCTAGGTAGACCTTGATGTGATATTTTTGGTCGCCTCTCCATATCTCCTTCCAATTTACTCTCAGGATGCTGCCACGGTCTACGTGGGCGGCAGAATGGCGCAAAATACCCTTAAAGCTTGCGGATCTAAGCATAGATACAACACTGCGCTGTGGTCAATCGTTTAGGTGGCGGAAACTCGACGATGGGTGGTAAGTCACGCGTTTTCTTTACGATATATCGAATGAAAAAAATCTGACGCTTCTGGTCTGGTGCGTGAAGGGTGTGCACGCTGAGAGGACGAGTGGTACGACTCAGACAGGATGAGACGGCATTGTACTACCAGTCAGTCTGGCCTGCGCACAAGCCTATCCCAAAAGACAACGAAGATGATACCGAGGGGCTCATTCGACATTACCTGAGCCTTGACGTAGACCTTCAAGCTCTGTACAGGGAGTGGTCAGCCGCGGATTCGCACTTTAAAAAGCTAGCGGAAAGCTTTTGCGGCATTCGCATCTTGAGTCAGGACGCATGGGAAGCCCTCGTGAGCTTTATTTGTAGCAGCAATAACAACATTTCTCGAATCTCCCAAATGGTAAGGGCAAAAAATCGTACATCTGTGAAAAGCACACATTATAACAATCTAATAGGTACAAAAACTTTGCATCGAATATGGCCCGTTTGTGGCCAAGATTGGAGACGAAGTTTTCCATGATTTTCCGTCTCCGGAAGAAATGGCTGGCGAGGATGTTGAGGCTACTCTCCGCTCTCTTGGGTTTGGGTATCGTGCCAGATATCTTGCTGACACGGCGAAGAATGTAGCCAATAAGCCAAAGGATTGGCTAAATAATCTTCGAAACCCAGAGAATCCGAGCTATGGCTCTTCTATTATCAATCATAATGCCACCTACAAGCAAGCACATAAGGAGCTGTTGAAGCTCAAGGGCGTGGGCCCAAAAGTATCTGATTGTGTTTGCTTGATGGGGCTATCCTGGGGCGAGTCAGTTCCAGTCGACACCCACGTATGGCAGATTGCAGTCCGTGACTACAACTTTGGCAAAGGCAAACCCAAGGCCTTTGCTTTAAGCATGTACGAGCCAGTAGGGGATCTTTTCCGGGATTTATGGGGAAGCAAGGCTGGATGGGCCCATTCAGTTTTGTTCACTGCAGACCTGCGATCCTTTTCTGACCAAAAGGCGGCGACGTCTTCCAAGACGACGGTTAAGAAAGAGGAAATTAAAGACGAACCAGACGAGGATAAAATGGAAGTCGAATACCAGCCTCGCAAAAGAAGAAATAGCACTGAACCCTCCGCAAGCAAGTCTAGCAAAAAGTCCAAACGAGAACTGACAGCAGCAAAGCGTGTGGGCGTGGCTACGGTTAAAACCGAGACCTATGAAGATACTAAGATCAAATCTGAGGACATGGATATTGATATGATGACACCTGAGCCAGAACGCCCAACTAGGAGAAGTGCTCGGTTACGGGGGGTGAAAATGGAGGAATAAGGACGAAAACAAGATAGAACGGCCATCTATAACCCGCACAAATAAATCAACCAGCTAATCAAAGCGACTAATATCTTTACAAATAAGTAATGAAGTAAAAACTCATACATGAAAGCAACCCTGATTTAAGACATCTATTTGCATGTTCCGCTGCAGCGTCGTGCATATAGTCGGTGTAACAACGGCCACGGTGCTTCGGTGTGTACACCGCGGTGACCGGCTGATATTCGCTTAATCTGACGCGCTACATTGCTGTGCTCTTGGTTATTTTCCACGCTAATTTCAGCTCCCCTGTATAACATTATCAAGCCCAAAATTTCTTCAGCCTTGCTCTCACACAACATTGTCGCTACAGCCTCGAGCGAATTCTTCAAACCAGCATTCTTGTGCCGCTTTTCTTCTCTCGCAACCTTCCCACTTCGTTATGTGCAGCGGTCTCTCGCTGCTTTCCTATGCTTGAACCTGAAATGCAGGACTGGAACGCTTGAAGGACGAAAAACATCGATCCCGAACTGACGACTTACTGTCCTCTCTACCTCTGTTCCCTACATCTCTCAATACCTAACCAACCAACCAACCAACCAATCAATCAACCAACCAACCAACCGTTCTCTACAAATCGACAGCCTATTTCTTCATCATGTCGGACTCTGACTTCGAGACAGTCCGCAAGCTGCAGGCTGAGCGCAATGCTACGGCTGCGGCTAAGAAGATTGGCTCTTCTCGCTTTGACCAAACTTCGCAGAGAGCCTCTACTAAGCAGAATCTTACCGACGCTGGCGACTCTGAACTGTATGATACTGGCGACAAATTTGCAGGGTACAATACTTCGATTGCTGTCCTTGATGACGATGAGGAAATGGCCAATGACGGTGTTGATACTCGCCGAAATCTTACTGGCCAGTACACTGCATCTCGTGACATCATTGACGAGTTTGCGCGTGGCGATGGTGTTGAGGAAGATGATGTCTTGGCTGGAAAAGGCGAGCGCACTAATCGAATTGCCGACCGCGAAACCGACTACCAGAAGCGCCGATTCGACAGAGCCCTAACCCCCACTCGTGCGGATCCTTTTGCTGAAGGCAACGGCGCGAATTACCGTGATGTCATGGAAGTTCGTGAGCTTGAGCGTGAAGAGGAGCGAGTTCGCAAAGCCATTGAAGACAAGCAGCGCGAAACCGCCTTGAATGGCAATGGCAACGAAGAGCAGGCCACTCTAAAGGATGGACAAGGGGATACTGTGAGAAAGCGCCGCCAGCGCTGGGACGTCGCCGAGCCCACTAAAACTACAGACTCAGCTAAATCTGAAACTGGGGCTGCTGTCGCAGAAGTCAAACCTAAACGCTCACGCTGGGATCAAGCGCCCGCTCCCGAAGCCGCCCCGAAGAAGCGATCCCGCTGGGATCAGGCACCTACTGCAGGTGGAGCTGCCAGTACCATCACGCCCGATGTTGTTCCCGCGCCTGTACTTCCCACCGACATACGCAACCATGTCTACACTGATGAAGAATTAGACGCCATGCTTCCTGGCGAAGACCAGGGCTACAAGATTCTTGAACCTCCTCCTGGCTACGCACCAACTCGAGTACCGACTCACAGAGCGCAACTCCCGCAACCTGCATCTGGCTTCACGATGCAAGACCCCGAGACTGTACGCCTAAGTGGAAAGTCTATGCCGGCACAAATCCCTGGTGTTGGTGACCTACAGTTCTTCAAACCCGAGGACATGGTCTACTTTGGAAAGCTAGCGGATGGCGCGGATGAAAACACGCTCAGCGTAGACGAGCTTAAGGAAAGAAAGATCATGCGGCTCCTCCTCAAAGTCAAGAACGGCACTCCTCCGATGAGAAAGACGGCGCTTAGACAACTTACCGATAATGCTCGTGTTCTCGGTGCTGGTCCTCTATTTGATCAGATTCTTCCCCTTCTAATGGAAAAGACACTTGAAGATCAGGAACGACATTTGCTAGTCAAGGTTATTGATCGTATTCTGTACAAGTTGGATGACATGGTTCGGCCATATGTGCACAAAATCCTTGTTGTCATTGAGCCTCTACTCATTGACCAAGATTACTATGCACGTGTAGAGGGTCGAGAGATTATTTCTAACCTATCCAAGGCTGCTGGTCTTGCCACCATGATTAGCACCATGAGACCAGATATTGATCATGTCGATGAGTACGTGCGAAACACCACGGCCAGAGCCTTTGCAGTTGTTGCTTCTGCACTTGGTATCCCCGCACTTCTTCCATTCCTAAGAGCTGTTTGCCGCAGCAAAAAGTCCTGGCAAGCTCGCCACACGGGCGTCAAAATTGTTCAGCAAATTCCTATTCTCATGGGCTGTGCTATCTTACCTCACCTCAAGGGCCTTGTGGAGTGTATTGGTCCCAACCTAAACGACGACCAGACCAAGGTTCGTACTGTTACCAGTTTGGCCATTGCCGCTCTTGCTGAGGCAGCCAACCCGTACGGTATCGAGAGCTTCGATGATATCCTCAACCCGCTGTGGACAGGTGCCCGCAAGCAACGTGGAAAGGGTTTGGCTGGCTTCTTGAAAGCTGTTGGCTACATTATTCCATTGATGGACGAAGAATATGCAAACTATTACACCAGCCAGATCATGGAGATTTTGCTGCGCGAGTTCTCATCCCCCGATGAAGAAATGAAGAAGGTTGTCCTGAAGGTGGTCTCACAATGTGCTAACACTGAAGGTGTTACTGCTGGCTATCTCAAGGAACATGTTCTTGACGAGTTCTTTAAGAGTTTCTGGGTTCGACGGATGGCGCTGGACAAGCGGAACTACCGTCAGGTTGTGGAGACCACAGTCGATATTGGTCAAAAGGTTGGTTCAGGCGAGATTCTAGAGCGTATTGTTATCAATCTCAAAGACGAAAGCGAGCCGTACCGCAAGATGACAGTGGAAACAGTCGAAAAGGTAGTGGCTTCACTAGGCGCTGCTGATGTCGGTGAACGCCTGGAGGAGCGACTAATTGATGGCATTCTGTATGCCTTCCAGGAACAGACCGTGGAAGATGTTGTCATGCTCAATGGATTTGGCTCAGTCGTTAATGCTCTCGGCATGCGTTGCAAGCCTTACATCCCACAAATTGTCAGTACAATCCTATGGCGCCTTAACCATAAGTCGCCTACTGTCCGACAACAAGCCGCCGACCTCATTTCACGCATTGCAATGGTCATGAAACAGTGCGGCGAAGACGCTCTAATGGGCAAGCTTGGTGTAGTCCTTTACGAGTACTTGGGTGAAGAATACCCCGAGGTCCTGGGCTCCATACTTGGCGCATTACGGTCTATTGTCAACGTGGTGGGAATTGCGCAAATGCAACCACCTATCCGCGACCTACTGCCCCGCCTAACGCCCATTTTGCGAAACCGTCACGAAAAGGTGCAGGAAAACACGATCGATCTTGTTGGTCGGATTGCAGACCGTGGCCCGGAGAGTGTCAACGCTCGCGAGTGGATGCGCATCTGCTTCGAGCTACTTGACATGCTCAAAGCCCACAAGAAGGGCATTCGCCGTGCAGCCAACAACACGTTTGGCTTCATTGCCAAAGCCATCGGTCCACAGGATGTGTTGGCCACTTTGCTGAACAACCTCCGCGTCCAGGAACGTCAGTCCCGAGTCAACACAGCGGTGGCTATTGCTATTGTCGCTGAAACCTGTGCACCGTTCACCGTTCTACCAGCTCTAATGAACGAATACCGCGTGCCGGAGCTAAATGTGCAAAACGGTGTGCTCAAGTCGCTGTCCTTCCTGTTTGAGTACATTGGCGAGATGGCCAAGGACTATGTCTATGCCGTAACACCGCTGCTGGAAGATGCGTTGATTGACCGCGACCAAGTGCATCGTCAAACAGCAGCATCTGTTGTCAAACACATTGCCCTTGGTGTCGTTGGTCTAGGCTGTGAAGATGCCATGGTGCATCTCCTCAACCTTCTATATCCCAACCTGTTTGAAACCAGTCCACACGTCATTGACCGCATCATTGAGGCTATCGAAGCCATCCGTATGGCGATTGGCCCTGGAATGATGCTCAACTATGTCTGGGCTGGTCTGTTTCACCCCGCTCGCAAAGTACGGCAGCCGTACTGGCGACTTTACAATGACGCGTATGTGTATGGCGCCGATGCCATGGTCCCGTACTACCCAAATCTGGACGATGAACTTTTGGACCGGCCGGAGCTAGCCATCATCCTGTAAGCAAATAAAAGAAAAGGGAGTGTTGATTTTTTTTTTTTATCTTTGTTACCTGTCTCGCTTCTTGATTGAGACCGTTGGACTTGACTTTCTGTTCTTTCTATCTTGTGCAGAGTTTTTCTTCTTCTTTTTCGCTCCTATTTGACGGCCTGGCGTTTGAGTTTTTGTCGTATCTTGTCCTACTTATTGTTCTTCTACTGCCCTTCTACCATACCATATTGGTGGCTGCCATTACTACCTACATACCTATTTCTGAACCTTCTTTTCTCGTCGCTGTTAATCTCAAGATTTCTTACGCTAGGATAATAAAAATCAAGATTATTTACCATGACACCTGCCTGAACACGTTCAATATTGCGGTTTGTCAAGCTTGCGTGAGGCAAAGCAATACTACTTACTAACTTGTCCTGTGATTTCGATCGGATTGCATTACCAATGACACTTTGGTAACACAAAGATTCAAACATGCTCAGTTACCAGTCCCAGATAGGAGACCGATACACAATATCAACAAGGTCTGCAGGGGCAAAACCAAGGAAGTGAATTCCCCGATGGTCGCTTTGACATAGTGCCTAATGTCTGTTCACAAATCCCATTACAAGCAATCCCACTGACAACCACCGCACGGCCCGGCATTGCTGAAACTGCGCTGTCTATAGAACGACGAGGCAGTGCAAAGAGGTGTAGAGTTATAGGGGTCAAGACATGTGTGAAGGTGTTGTTTCAAGGGTAGGACTTTTTGTAGGTCAGGTCTTGGATAAGATGTTGTAGGGCTTATCAGGGACATACCGTATTCATCTATTTGGTGATGCGCCGTCTCTCTAGGGAGAATTTAAGAGGGAGCCTTGCAGCAAGGCATCATTTTGGGGGGAGGGGGGCAGATGAAAGGTAGAATTGGCGATGAAGAAGGTTTGGATTAAGGGTGGGTGTCTTTTTGGACCATTGCAAAGCCCAACACTCGGACTTGCCGCCCTTCTTGTGTGTCTGGTGTTGTATTTTAATAAGTTACTAAAAGGCCATGTCTGATGACGATCTACATCTGACATGCCCTCGAAAAAGAAATGTGAAAAAAAAGAAAAAAAGAAAGAAACAAAGCTCCCTTTCCCCCGCCTCTTCTGCCCTCCCAAAGTTGCCCTCAAGACTCCTTGAATTTGTCGTTATTTTTCTACAACCGGACAACATGAAAGGGTGATTGAGAGAAGACAGATCGTCAGGCCTCCCATCTGCGAGGCACCCTGCTTGTGTTGATCTTCAGAAGAGATTGAGGTCACATTTGTCTTTGACAAAGCGTCCCTCTAATGTAAGGCCTACAAGTTGGAGGAGGGAGAAAGGAGAGAGGGCGAAGCATATGAGGAAAAAGGAAAAAGAAAAAAAGAAAAAAAAGAAAAAGAAAAAAAGAGGAAAGCACGCTGAAATGTGGAGCTCCGAGGCTCAAGATAAGATGTGAGGGAAGTTGCCTGTAAGGCGTATCCCTCGAGGACTCGAGGCAGAGAGACAACCAAGTAATTACTCAAAGCAACGACGAAATGATGTTAGCCCAGTGAACGGGGTGGACGCAACTCTTCAGAAACAAAATTATGTGTATGTATATATGTGCACTATATGAGAGAGCCACACCAAGGCGTAGTTTACAGAAAGGAAAATGTATACTGCGAAGAAAAAGAAAAAAAAAAAGGACGAAGAAGAAGAAGAAGAAAGCAAACACCCCTCCGACCACAAGAGTACCCAAGGCCAACCCAAAAGTAATATCATAAAGTAGCAAAAAATTGTAGAATGAGATAGTCCAGAATCCCCATGGACTTGACTTATAAGCAGAGGATGGGAGATGGAATGGAGCAGGAATTTAGTAATTAAGGAGTGTAGGAGTATAAGACTCGGGGATACTGAAAAGTTCCTCGAGGCCCAAGTTGGATTAACGAAAGAAGAACAAGAAACCGGAACCTTGCCGAAGAGTATCATATCAATCCGTGAGCGCCATGCTAATAGTAGATAAAGACAGACAGGAAAATAAAAGAAAGAAAAAAAAAATATAGAAGGTGAAGAAAATTGCAAATGTCAGTCACCACGCAGCAGCGATGATCGACGAGCTTTGGCAAAGAAATAAAAAGAAATTGCCTTGTCCAAACAAGACACATTCATCAAGCAGAAGTGAAAGGAAGAAAAAGGGCTCGTGTGCAATAATAATCGTGAAAACATCGCGACTTATTGTGCTTTTCACATAGAGTCATATCTAGTCAGGCCGGCCTTCGCAGCCTCTTTCTTCATGTGCGTCCGCTCGTGGCGGCGAGCGTTTGAGAGCACTGAGAAATAGCGGTCACAGCCTTCTACCGAGCATCCAAAGGCTAAAACAAAAAGGGTGTTAGCAAGATTGATGAAGTTGATATGTGGCAATCACAACGTTGGAGTAAAAACTTACGCTTCTCGCCTGTATGGCTGCGGATATGGATGTCAACTGAGCTGGGCCGGGTGAACGCATGCTGGCAAATACGGCACTGGTGCTTACGCTGCGGCCCTGAGCGTTTCTTGCTGCTGAACTGGCCCATGAGTTCTCTAAAGGAGGGCTGATGGTTGGGTTCCACGGGGGAAGAAGGCTGCTGCTGTTGCTGCTGCTGGGGCTGCTGCTGGGTCTGTTGTCTTAGCGGCTGCATCATGCCCGCAGTGGAAGCTGCTGCTGAGGCGTGCTGCATACCGGCAGAGGTTACAGCGGAGAGGTTGTTGCTAGGTGCACCGGCGTTGGGATCCAACAGGCTGTAGTCTTGAGGTCCATGAGCGGGGTGAGCCCCGGTCTGGGCGGAATTGTAGCTGGTCTGTGTTCTCGGAGTGAAAGCGTTGGAAGCCCCATGGTCAAACTGGTACAGCCCGGCGGAATGCACATTGCTGGCAGCCTGATGCTGCTGCTGATGCTGCTGAGCTGCGGCGGCGAGAGCGGACGGATGCATCATGTTGGTAGAATCGTGGCTAAACGACCGGCCACCAGGCGTTTGGCGAGGAGCGGACATGGAGCCACGCGCACTGTTAGGACCGCTGCTACCGCCTAGGCCAAAATGGTGCGGGAGGCCAAGGGGAGAGGCGGGAGAGGCGAGAGTATAGGTTGGACTGCTAGGAGACGCACTGCTGCTGTAGGCACTGTCGGTAAAGGTTGTGGGCGACATGCTGGGTGGTCTGCCAAAGCCCATCATCTCATACGCTTGCGCATGAGCAGCCTGGGTGACCTGAGCGTGGGCTTGGATTTGGGGCAGCTGGTGAGAATGAGGATGCGGATGCGGCAGACTGTGTTGGGGATGTTGGGAGTGGGTAGAGTGGGCAGTGTTTGACGTGGTGTCATTCAGAAGGTTGTTGATAGTCGCAGTAGAGTTTGAGGAGGCTGATGCCGGCGCCTGGTACATGGAGGCCGGATAGTGGTGCGCACTGGTAGAAGTAGGAGTAGCATTGTTTGCCCACTGTGCGTGCGAAGAGTACTGGTGGTGGTTTATGGGGTTGATGGGCGTCAACTGATTCAAAGAGTGAGATGTGGACATGTTGGGACCAACACCTGACGCTGAGCGCATTTGAACCGGCTCAAAGGGCGATTGATTGTGGAAGTCCATGGCTAGGAAATATGACAGCGAAATATAAGACAGGCAAGGAGAGTATTAGTTGACTGCAAGTAAGTTTTGCAAGTCAATCAGCGGAAGCTATATAGAAACACTGAGAGGAGGGGTCAACCAGCTGGCAGCGACTAGTAGCGGGAAGGGAGAGAGAGAGAGAGAGAGAGAAAGAGAGAGAATAAAAGTAGAGAGTAATAGCAATGAGCTATCAGCAAAGTCCTGAACAGTTGGGGTGGATGAGAGGAAGGAAAAGACAGGAAAAGAAGATGGTGATGTGCTGCAAGAATGTAATGAATGATGATCTGATGGATGAAGATAGTCGAGGAGAGTAGGAAACAAGATCCGTTCGTTTGGTAGGGAGCTGTTGTCCAGATATATACAACGACAAAGAGAAATGGGGTTGACGCTGTATGGGACGTGGGCCAGCTCACAACCCGGTCACGTACCTTTGCTGCATAATTAGTATGCGAGAGTACCTTGTTGTCCGCCAACGGCCAGCCCAGCACCACCTCTTCAAGCTGCGAGGTTTTGGTGGAATAGCTAAAAGACTAAAAGACCCCGGTCCGTATCAGAATCTCTCTTTCTCTTGTATCCTCCCAGGATGTAATTTATCGAATTTACAGTGTTGGCGTGCAGTAAAAGTGAGTTGTTGTGTTGTTGAAGGCAACCTTGCTTTGATCCTATTGTCCATCATATACTGCGGGGGGGGGGTGGACATATACACTCAGACTTGTCGATCAAATAGAGCTTAAATCAAGACCACAACGAGCATGGTCGGTCGGTCGTCTTATGAATAACCGTATGTATTGCATATTGCATTGCGTTCTGAGATGAGTGGAAAGGATATTGAGTGCTGAGAGGGGAGGGGGAGAGAGAGAGAGAGAGTACGGACGCCCTCTGCCTCTGCCTCTGCCTCTGCCTCTGCCTCTGCCTCTCGCTCGCGCTCTCGCTCTCTACCCCTCCCGCCCCCCTCCATACATGACACAGCGCTGTATCTTTTCTTTGGCTTGGTCCGGATCAAAACTGCCATGACCATCAAGTCAGATGTTCTAGTTTTGTTTGGTACGGAAAGACACGCTATTCGGGCTGCTGAGCTTATGCTGGCCACCCTTGGGGTTTTTCCCAGTATATTTTGTACCATTATTACTTATTTGCTCTAAACTATGATTCTATTTCGTATTGGCTCTACAGGCGGACTCGAAAGCCCAAGAAACACGTCGTCACCCAACGCAAAAGGCAAGACATGCCAAGGAAACACTGCACAACAAGTCACCAGCAGCCCTTGGAAAGAAAGATAAAATGGGTACATAAATAGAAATAAATAGAGAAAATGGAGAAATAAAGAGAGTAAAGGGCCAGCTCAGTCTCAGTGGCCCTCGACCTTGCTTGTTCTTCTTGTTTAGTCTGGAGGATTTCTTGTTGCGTACGCCCCAAGTCCTTCTGCACCTCTGCTCCTCTGCTCCTCTGCTCCTCTGCTCCTCTGCTCCTCTCCTCCTCTCCTCCTCCTGTTTGCTTCGCCATTGCCTGTTCTCTTGGCCCCCTCTCCTGCAGCTAATCCTTTCGGCACATCAACACCGCCACTGTCAAGACGTGAGTGAGGTTTGGCTTCAGCAACAAGACCCTTGGCTCTCCTATATACCCACCCACCCATCCATCCATCCATCCATCCATACAATAGCCCATTTCACATATACTTTCTTTTGGTTCTCTTTCCTTGCCTTGCCTTGCCTTGCCTTACCAGCTGCTAGTCCCCCCCAAAAGCGCCTTCCAGGTCTTCAGTTGTTGCCACCGGCCTCAGGCTAGGAACAAACTAAAGCAACGGACTCAAGAACTGGAACACCCGTCGAAACCAAAAGAATCAAGACTTGATCAGACCGGTACACGCTGTTCGCAGGCCATCCAGTTATGACGTCTCCAGATGAAAGACAAGACAAGAAAAGGCAAAAATAACAAGAAAAAAATAAGAAAAAAAAAAAAAAAAAAAGAGCAAAGTAAAACACAGCCTTAGTTGGGCTGCATATCTAGCCATATGTCCGTATTCGACCAAGGCTCTGAAGCCCGTGCTTGGGCTCGTCGTTCTACCGTGAGTCAATCATTGTAGGAGTTAAGCCTGTTCCAACATCTTCCCACCTCAAGAGAAGCGAAAGAAGCCTGGGACAGTGCCTAGGACGGCAGACGGCGGGGGGGGGGGGAATGGAAGGGATAGTTAGCAATTCGTGCCATACATACGGAGAAACACGGTGTTTGTGGCTTATGATGCTGCGGGTTCCATGAAGTGAAGAAGCGCCGGCGTACTCAGCGGTATTTATCTACAACATTAGGGTTATGTACAACCACTAGGGTTGTGTATAAGTAAAGCACTCATACAATAGTATAGTAGGACGGACTGCGTGCCATACATCATCAACTGTCACATAGACAGCAAGTATGGCTACTTCAGTGTTTGTTTGTGAGTTTTTTTTTTATTTTCTTTTCTTCTGCTTCTTCTTTTTACTCTCCTGCAAGAAGACATCCGTCAGTATGACCAGTCACTGTAAAGCAAGACCTGGCTTTCATCCTCCTCCCTATTTCCACATTATCAGCGAGATCCGAGCCCCCCTCTCCCACTCTCCCCTCTTCTCCCCTCCCCCCCCCCCCACCCCAGGCTAGACAGGAATAGGGGAAGTTCAGGACGTAGAGCTCTGCTTCTCATGATGTTTGAAAGCAAAATAAAAGAAAACAAAATGAAGAAAAAAAAAAACACACAATATTGGCATGCGTATAAATCCCCCAAAAAAATGTATAAAATCAAAACTGGCCGACTATTGCTCTCGCCGAGTATCCTGCCTTCTAGCTATCCTTGCTTCCTTGGGCTCTAACCATCTCGCACTGCTTCCTCAGGAAAAAGCCCGCTAGCTAGCTGGCTTTCTAGTGCCGGTCCCTGGGCCGTCTTGGCTTATGAGTTTAACATCAAAAGGTCTTGACGACCTCTTGCAAACCCCCTGTTTCTGTAATCTGCCGCTGTCTTTGTTAGGCAAAGTAGCTCAATTGAGACTGGGTCGGCAAAGGTCTGTGCTCTTGAGAAAGGGCAGAACAAGCCCTAGAGACTTTCACCCTTGGAGTTGAACGTAGCTGGAGCTTAGCTACTGTCTCGCAGAATAGACAAGCCCTAACCAACCCTAATATACTCATGGGAAACTCCGGAATGCCTGGCTCGTTGGGGTTTGTTTTCCCCCGGAAGCCACTGCACTGCACTGGCTGGAGTAGAATAGGAGGATAAGAGTAGAGGTGGAGCAAGAGGGGAATCACAATATGTAGGCAAAGGAGTGGGTAAGCTGAAAAGACCAAAACCCAAGTGTGTAAAATCAAGACAAGACATGCAGAGGCTGTGAGAATGCTGGGTTCGGCCGTAGTCTCTACGAGATGCTTCTTCTCTGCTCTTGCCTATCACACCTTTTTGCAGGAAGCTCGGGACACCCCCACCTTGGAAGGCCTTTCTTTAAGTATTGTGCTATAAGGTAGTAAGGTAGAGTGGAATGGGAGGCAGCGGGAGAAAATCAAGGTTGCCGTAGTCGCTAGATTCTCTCCTTCGGGACATATTTTTCGACCGCTTGTTGTTTTGACGTTGGCGAGGTTTTGTTGTTGTTTTCTAGCCTTTTTTTTATTTATTTTTTTAATCATTTTAGATTTCTTCTTTTTGGTGCTGGTCATTTTCTCATCCCTCTTCTCTTCCTTCTCGTCCTATGACTATCCCATCCTGGACCTGGCCTCGTCATATGTTTTCTCTTTCTTTTCTCTTCATTTTTGATAAATAGATATATATATTTCTTTTCTTTTTCCGTGCTCCGCCTTCTCCTCACTTGTTGGTATATAGCACTTTGCTTTCACACTCTGTGATTTCAACTCAAGCGGCTTATGGGATGCCATGTACTCTAAACAAGGGGGAGGGGAGTGGCTTCTATCTAAATCATTCAGTTTGTCTCTTTCTTCTTTGTTGCCCGCACCCCTCTTGGGCTGTCCAGGAATTCTCCGACTTGCTTCAGAGGCTAACAAATTGTCTCGGTGGAACTGGGGACAATAAATAAATAAAAGGAAAGGGAATTAGGGCGCAGCAGAACAGAGCAAAGCAAAGAGAAGCAAAGCAGCCAAGGAAAGGCCATAGGAAGCAGCAAAAAAAATAAAAAGAATCTACCAAGTCAACTTCTAACTCTGTTTCTCTTGTTCTCTGGCTGTTCTTCCGAGCAGGCTTTGTTTCCAAGAGCCATCTAGCTGAGAGGCCCAAAGAGACTTACTTGCCTTCGTGCCAAGCCTTAGTTTTCTCTATGCATTCAACATACATTATCTACATCGATCTGTATTCTCACTTGCAAACACCCTCAATGGTTGCTGTTCATCAGGGGTGTTCATGTATCCTTTCCTCTGCTACATTGCGGCGGGAGATATTCACAGCAGGCGATAAAAATAGGTTTATTTATCCCGCCAGCTGATGTCACAGAGGAGTAGATTAAATAATCTCGTCGTAGTTAGTAAAGACTTTTTGACAAGTCGGGAAGTGTCAGGGGTTATGCCCGTTCGCCCTTGATGGAGGTGGGGAGGAGGAGAGGAGATAGAGGGCAAAGAAGAGCGGGAGTGCACAAGCCAACAGGCCAGTGTTGGGTACCAAGCAAGCACGTCTGAAAATCAATAATGATACCCATTTGTCGTTTTTATTTCTTTTCCTTCCTTCCCAATTTTGCACTCTGCATGTCTATGTGGTTATGATTCACATGCACTGTTATGTTTTCTCAAGCAGGCTGACTTCAGCTGATTAGCCTGCCATTGAAAGAACACAAATACACTGCATACAAAATATGGGGGGGGAGGGGGGAGAGGGGAGAGGGGAGAGGAGGGGAGGGGATGGCCTTGCGTATGGGCAAGAATTTTAGATGATTGTTGGAATTCCCGCAGAATGACTGTAGTGTCGTGTAGTGTAGTGTGCAGTGTGCAAGCTAGCAGGTACCAACAAGGCTTAGAAGTCGTAGGGAGCATAAGTTGGGCAACTGCTGTTTCCAAGAGAAACAAAAAGGTTCGAACACACAGTTCAAGGGATTTCTGGTATTAAAATCCGAAACAACCAGTCCAGAAATGAAGTCGTTGAACAGCTATTTGCGTACTCAATACAAAGGAGAACTGCAAGCGTCTTTGACTCGAGGCCCCATACTTTACATAAATGAGGAAGGAAGCAGGGAGGAAGGGGAAGGAATATGGAGGAAAAGTGGGAAGGTGGGGCAGTAAGAGAGGAGGAACGGCAGGAGGAACCCCTATCAACGGCAGTTACTTATTCCGAAACAGACTGAAAGGGCATTCTTTCCAGCACGCAAGTGACGACAAAGGGAGGAAAGGAGAGGGAAAGAAGAAGGTGCAAAGGCAAAATTAAGAAGAGGAAATTGCATGTTCGGGCTTTCGTGCTTGACTCGAGAAGCCTTTCTTCAGATTCCGAGGCCGAGGCCGAGGTCAACGTCGAGGTTTTTTGCGGGGCTTATTACTGTCCTCAAGGTGGGTCCACAAAACCTCCAAAAAAAATAAGGCACAATAATGAAGAAGAGCAAAAATGGCACAAGGGCAGATGCAAAGACGTAAGAAAGTGGTAAAATGATTGCGGCATTATAGATTATGCACGTACGTAGATGTACATTAAACCATGAAACCGGCTCACTGAATTGCACATCAACTAATTGCTTAAGTAAGCTTGTAGGTGAGCATAGTCAAATCTATAAGACATTCCAAGTGCAAGGAGAATTCAATACGCAGCTGAGCAAAGAAAATACACTAACAAACGCAAGTCCTTTTTTTTTTTGGTTTCTTTAAATCAACTCTGACTACTTTCGACTGGCTAGGCAATAAGACTCTCTTTTTTTTTTCCATGTTCCTACGAACGGGGGGGGGGGGGAGGGGAGGAAGACGGAGATGGGAGATTATCAAAGATGTGATGTGATGTGATGTACGTTGCCATGCATGAATGGCCTGCCTTTATTCCAAATAACCTGCAGATTAATAATAATAATAATAATAATATAGAAATGTGATAATAGCAGACAAGTTATCCGCCAGATATCGTCTTAAAATTCAAGGAAGACGGCGACTTAATGCGAATCTTGCGGAAGCAACCAGAAACTCACATTTACACTATGCGTGTGTGTATGTCTCTATCCGGCATCATGGCTAATATTGTAGCACCCCAGACAATGCTGGTCCAACATGAAGTAGGACAGTAGGGAAGCCAAACACATACCCGTGGGCCTTGATTCTAATCTCATGGTTGCATCACCGGTGCTCAATGCTAGGAGAATAATAACGGTTCATGAAGCTGGAAACACCACGCTGATTTTTGGTGAGCCCTTTGTTTTTTTTTTTTTTTTTTTCTTTTCACAAGTTCATGGAAGCCAGGTTGGGGATCCCAGGAGGTAAATGCTGAGACTGCAACAACAACAACAACAACAACAACGTCTGGAATTGCTTACTTGAACTTGCACATGAAGAAGGAGAAGAAGACGAGGTATGATAACCCATACTCCAACCAAAGTTGTAGAATCAACCCCCCTCCCCTCCAAACAAGTGATGGCACCTAGAGACGTCCTAATATGACTCGGAAGATGCCAGGCCTTATTGTGCTCCATGTAGTTGATAGCCAGGCGATCGCCCGGCTCAAGGTAGTGAGTGACAGGGTTTCACTGTTGGGCTGGTTGACCACAGCATGAGAGCTGAATGCTTGTGGCTGCTTTTTTTTTTCTTTTTTTTTTTTCTTTTTTTTTGAGCGTTGTTTATTTCCCCTACCTCTCCTCTATCTGCCCCTTTGCTATTGGCCTTGCTGGTGACAGTGACGTTATTCAGGTTGTGCCTCCCCTACCCCAGCTGGTATACAATGAATATATTCCTTAAATTGAGGTTAAAGCACGGCCTGTGACCTTGGCGTACGTTAATTAAGATATCCTTTGACATTGTTTCCTCTGGCAATATTGCTTGGTTGTTTTTCTGTTGTTTTCCCTTCGCGACTAGACCTTTGGCTATCAGAAGACAAGGAGGGGCTCAGGGGTAGTTTGGGCTGGGGAGGAGGAGGAGGAGAAGGAGGAGGGCTTCTAAGAAAACGACCAAAGGTCACAAGAGTTGTATAATTTGTTGTTCATTTTATTCCAAATAGCCGCTTTGTGAAAAGAGATCAGCAAAACAATGAAGCGGGGAACAGCATGTAAAAGGCTTCAGCTTGAAAAATAACTACAAAAAGGGGAAGTTCTGTTTTCTCGGCATAAAGACAGGCAATGGGGAGAGTAGGATCATGCAGATAGATATCACCCAACATCCTAGAAGATAGATTGCTGTAAAGAGTACGGGCGGAAGTGCAAGCTACCTGTGGTCAAAGCGGATCGCGAGCTGACAAGCAGGATGGGGAACACACCCGAGTCTGAGCGAGGCAGGCGAAAAAAAAAAAAAAAAAAAAAAACAAAAAAAAAAAAAAAGAAGAAGAAGAAGAAGGACAGAGCAAGCATAGTGAAGTGGATGGTCACGGCGTTCTGAGAAGTTCAGAAGACAGAGAGAGAGAGAAACAAAGATTATAGAGAATACGTGACTATACAAAGACATGGCGAAGAGCAGAGAGTCATTTTCCGACTCTCCGCTACTCTCCGCCCGCCGCCCATGGCCAATCGGATAAGTGAGCACTGTATCATTACATGATGTTCTGTTTTGTCTGACCTGTTTTGTCTCGTTTCTCTCTGTGCTCTTCTCCTGGGCTTACATACTATACTACCTTTCAGTCCTACTCGCGGCTGCTCAACCGCCCGCCTTCATCTGTCTGCTTGAGAAACTCCGCCTGTCTGGTGGCATTGCATTGTACGCACACGAGTACGTAGGTTGTCGTGATGTGTATGTATGTGTGTATGTTTTACAAGCCTAGAACCAAGGAACTAGACACAGATCGGCAATAAGCTATCTGTCAAAACACATGTTGAGCAGCTCTTGGGTTTTATTTTCTGGGCTGCGCAACTTAGATGAGAAGCGTGTACAGGAGATAAGAGGGGGAAGGGGGAGGAGGAGGAGGAGGAGGAGGAGGGGGTACTTCTCCCCCAAGAGGAGTCGTCTGGCCTAGCCATAGCAAAGGCTGCTGCTGGCCATGGGCTGGAGTCTGTCTGGTCTAGACTCTAGACAAGGGTTGAAATTAGCTGCTGCAAACTGTGACAGCTCTTGTCAGCCGCAATTTCAGCAGCGGCGAAAGCCATGAAGTCTTGTGGACAGTGAATGTAGCAAGCATCCGGGTTAGTTAGTAATGCGGGCCAGTGTGCGCTTCTGCGTCCTCCCATCACACCGAGCACCAAGAGACACAGAGAATAATAGCCCCAAGGTTTGCCAGCCTGCGGTCAGACCTTCACCAGCATTACCCACACAACCGGGTCCGAATTTCCAAGCTCTTGTTGATCTTGTTACAAGTTTTGGTGTTGAATCTTTGAAGGTTCGTTTAATTACCTCTACCTGCGAGAGCTCTAAAACGCACTGTTGTTTGAAAGCCCTAAGCTCGTCTGGGCTTTAGCGGATGACTAGCGCACTGTCAGTGGGTCGTTGGGCTGTTTAGCGCTTGTAGGACAGAGGGCAGGTCACTAAAGCCCGTAGAAAACACACTAACTTTATAGGGCATAAGCTGGACATTGGCGGAAGCCAAAGAAGGTATAGACAACATCCTACGATCATAAGGACATGATAACTGTCGAATCACATTTGATATCATATTAGAGAAGATAGATGTAAGCCTAAGAATAAACATAAAAGCATAAGAACAATGCAATAGTTATGAAAAATGAGCTGCAAAGCTCCCCTCCCCTGCTCTTTGAAGGAGACGTTCATTTCCTGTAGGGACCTTTTATATGCTCATGTTTGTCGTTGTTCCTTATTTTTCTTTTTTTTCTTTTTCTCTATTCTTTTATGAACAGGTCAACAACAATCCCTTGTCTAATTAGAGAAGAAGGAGTCTTTAACACGGACTCTGTCCAGGCTGTTGGGTTGTAGGTGTTGGTGTTGGTGGCTGCTGCTTTTGTTTACTTCCTCAATAACCCGTAACCTCTCTCTCTCCCCTCCAAAGGAGATTAAGAAGCAATACACCAACAATGGCAACACGAGAAAGAGCCTCCCCCTCCCATTCCGATTTCATGCTCTTTGACGCAAGTGCATAAATGTTCCGCATATTAACATTGGGTGCTTTTGGAACCGAAGGGCCATCATGAAATGACAAGGTCTCTGAGTATTATTGTACAGAGAAAAGGCATGGGTGAGAGTAAGGGTAAGGGTAAGGGATGAGGGGTAGCTTTCCCTTGTGGTTGTGGCTCAGTAGCTTGAGGTTGATGACGGCATAAGAAAGGCACATGGTCTACAGGAAGAAAAGGTGTCCTAGAAGTAGCGGTTAGTGGGCCGGGAGAAGATCTGAGCCCTCCACACGTACACACACACACACACCTCTCTCCTCCTCCACCACTAACACAACTAACTGCCTCTTCTCGACTACCATTTACCCGTAGGGCGTTATTTTGTCTCTTTGATTTTACCTCTTCCCTTTTCCTGCCTCTTGGCTGGTCATCCTTGAAACCAAAGCCCTGCATCCCAAGGCAGGAATCCAGTCAAAAGATCAAAAGGTCCAACGCTATACTTTTCCAAGCTTAGCATCCCTTGTTTTCGGCAGACGAGGACTAAAGGTAGGGAGGGTAAAGTTGAATATGGGTAAAGTGGAGGGAGGAAAAGTAGGGTAGCGCAGAGTCAAAAGAAAAACTCTCAGTGTTAGAAGGGAGGAGAGCATGATAAGCCCTTGTGACCGTGCCCTTGAACCAAGATCGTCACTGCCACCTTTACCGATGAGGAGAAAAACAAGAAAGAAAATAAGGGAAAAAAAGACAAAAAAAAAAAAACAATGAGAACTGGTCAACAGGAATCTAGCATGCTGGTCCTTATCCTCCCCTCTGCGTAATCATCTTGTGCCCTTCGTGTCTCTCTCCCATACTCATTGTAGGGACGAGCCAGGCTTGTGCGTAGCTGTTCTTCTTCTTGTCTGCTTCCTCCCCCCCTTTCCCTTCTACCTATGATTTCCTTCTCGTTTTCCTTCTCCTCTTCATCGTGCTCTCGATACTTACGGCCCTATTTAATACGTATACCCGCACACCCCTTTCAGCCTCCGTCTAGTCTGGACTTTGTCTCTTGGAGCACGCAAAAAGAAAATAACACCCAAGAGACCAAAAGGAAAGATGAACAAGGGGCCTTGAAAGAAAAAAAAAAAAAAAAAAGAAATAATAGCTATCCCTGCCATATACTTTCTTCTTGGCCCAAAGCAAAGCTTTGAAACACGCCAGACGTACTGGTATGAACTCTCGACATGGGCCGCTCAACTTAACATGGGCATACGAACTTCCTCTAACCCATGCTCACATCACAGTTCCTCTTTTGCTAGCCTACTTTCAAGGTTGCATCGCTAACATGGCTACTTTTTTTTTTTCCTTTTTTTTTCCTTGCCTATATCATATCAGCATCTCAAAAGCCCAATGAAGGCCTAAGAGACCTCGGCCAACACCTCGCAGATATAGGCCTATCAGTAGGCTATCTCTTGGATGCACACAACGTGTTATTTCGCTGCTGGTCAGAGGTGGGGGGGGGGGGGGCATCACTCTAAAATGAGCATGACGTGAGTGTGAGCGGACAAGACATAGACCGTTTTGTTTTTTTTTTTTTTTTCACATACATATCCCGTAGACTAGCTATCTGTTGAAAGACCGATCATCCTGGGCGATACTTCCTCCTCCTACATACACCATCTACGCCAGCGTGTCATGTAGCAGTCGTACAAATAGCATCATGGAGGGAGGGTATTAACAAAGCTAGTTGCTATGCTTGGAGGAAGGGTGTCTTGTTGGGGGGGGAGGGAGGGGAGAAGAACCAGGCTTGCGCACATGAAATTCGATATTGACTTCAAGGTAAAAAGATCCCCTGTTACGGGTTAATTGTGACTCTAGTTCGTGAATAAGGACAAAGAAAAAGAAAAGTAAAAAAAGAGACTCAGCAAACGGTGATTGCGTTGGCTAGGGAGAGCAGTTGGGCGCTGAGCGAATTGTGTTATATATATATATATATAAAAGGAATAAACTGAATGCAATATCTTGATTGGACCAATCGATATCAAATATGCACTTCTACTAAGGCTGAACATGACGACCGTGTCTTCAATCTGCAGCTTCGTTGTATGCTACCGTATATGTATGTATATGTGTAGGACTCCAGAATTGTGTAAGCAAACTTAAAAGCTGGCCAAAGGGCCAGCAACACTGCCATGTCATGAGGCCTGGCTGGCTGGTCATTGGACAACCGACAACGAATAACCAAAATTTTGTACGGCTTATTTTCTCGTTCCCGCTTCCTTTCACATCATGAATATTATTTGGCGCTCGCTATAGGCCCAAGATCCTCCCAACTCCATCCTCATCCTATCCCTCCCTCTCTTTCCCTCCCCTGTATCACACACCCTATACTTGGTAGGAGGAAAGATCATATAGCAAGACTGTCATGGGGTACTCTTGCTCTTTTCTCTGCTACTAGTCCGCCTCTTCCGGATTCTGCTCGGTTAGAGAAACTTTGTAGTCTTGGAGGAGGAGCCTCTGTGCATATTGCATCGTGCATCTGTAACCTGCTCAAATCGGCATGAACAAAATAATCGCAAAAAAAAAATAAAAAATTCTGCAGCTGCCTGGTTCCTATGCATCCTAAGCCTACATGAAGCAACAGGGCATAAAAGATGGCCGTTCTTAAGAGTTATAAGCGTATGACTAGTTTTGTAAAGATGCACATACGTATATGCCGTTGTTTTATCGGTGCTGTGGTACGTACCTGTACTTTCGGGCTTCAGGCTACTACTACTACTCCTACTACTACTACTACTACTGGTTGCTAGTAGTTGCTATATCTAGATGTGTTAACTGCCACACCGTTTGCTGTAGCACCTTCCCTATCCTATCCGCCGTTTCTTTCCGCCAACCCAACAAAGTTATCCATGCTCGAGTTTGTGGGAGCCCGAGTCCAAGTAATTTGGATTGCTTTAGGAAGGGGGGGGGAAGGACTGTCTGGCAACACAAAACGGCAACTGTCTTGTTGAGCCTTTTTTTTTTTTTTTTCCCCGGCTTGTGATACTATATGTGTTTATTGAAATAAGGCAACTACCTCTTTACCTCTTTCTACCGTGGGACTACATCTAGTCTGCTGCCCTGGGTGCTGACGACAGGCAAATTAATGAATAAATACGGACAGACCAGCATAAGCAAATCTACTCAAGTCAAGTCAAGTCAAGTCAAGCAAAGTCAAAACAAAGACCTTGACGTGATCAACATAATGCACCGCGTCTTATTAGTTGCAGATACATGCATTTAGGGGGGCTTCATCACGTTCGTTCGTTCGTTCTTTCTTTCCCCCGTTCGCGCCTCTGATATACACACCACGATACACATATTACATACACAATCGTCGCCTGGCTGGTACAAAGGTGTGGCCCCGGAGGTTTTTTTATTTTTTTTTTTGCCCTGTATCTAATCTAGCACATCTCTTAATACCGATTAGGTGTGAATTTACAAGGTGCAGCTGTCAAAATGGAAGAACAAAAAAAAATAAAAAAATAAAATAAAAAGGGACCAAAACGGAGCCGATGAAATGGACGAATTAGTAAAAAGGGGCCGCCCCCCTCCCCCTCCCCCTCCCCCAGAGGGCAAGGGGCATGGTGAAAAAAGCTACTGTAAAGAAGAGGGGAAGAGATCGCCATGATCGTCGTCGTGAAGTCGGGTAGAAGCATCCAAGGCGATGTGAAAACCAAGGAGAGTGAAAATCCCCTTTGTTCTTGTTTCTTCTTGTTTTGGCTCTAGCGCCAAAACAAAGTTTCGTCGATAGAAGCTTCGTTTGCGAATTGATACGCATTAAACGTCCATTGTCGTGCTGCCCAGGCTTGGACTGGCTACAACAGCCTCAATAATCCGTACCGCATGACTACACCCAAGTTTCACCTTGTTCTTCTAGTAAAACCGCTTTGAATGCCCGAGCCAACGGCACTCCGTGAAGGGGGAAAGCAAAAGAAAAGAAAAGAAAAGGAAAAAAAAAAGAAAGGTCTCAACGGGTCACACCGCGGCATACCCTCAGACGCCCTAAAGTTCTTGTTCCTGGTGTTCAAAAAGACCCTGTCATGTATGGCATAAAATTACACCAGCACCAAGATGAGAACCTAATAAAGTTCTAATGCCATGACAATGCAAAGTAACCAGAGGTCACCATCTTTACTGTTAGCGAAATCGAAGTTGTAGCTAGTAAAAGGGGGTCACAAACGGGGGGGGGGGGGGAGGGGGAGTTTTCACCTCAGTAACTAATACGTGCTTTAGCTCTAGATGAAACCGCAAGAAAGTCCGAGAGAACAACACACACTTGTGCGCCGTCTTGTTTTGTCGTTCTCCATCATGTCATTACTATATTGTTAAGGGTTAGCCATTCATCGACTCTTGCATCGAGGTGCAAGGTGGCTGACGGCTGCAGCCACATCACAGTACGCATGTATGTACAGTGCAGTACAAGACAGCCCATCTGTTTCCTCAGATCGCTTCGTTTCGTGCTCCGCTATCCGGCCGGGCTTTTTGTTTTATTTTCATGTATATACACACATATTCTTTTATACTACCCTCTATTGCTTGTTTCTGGCTTGCTTAAAAACATTACATGTCCATTTTAGACCGGTAATCTCATCTAACCCTTTGCCTTTTTGACATGTAGCTCATCTTAAAAAACGCCGCCTGTAATATCAGCCCTGTCCGGGTGATTCTATCCGTATGGGGTTGCAATTGCAGACATGCAGATCACTAGATAATCAAGCAGAAAAACAGGCAAAAAGACTCGGACAAAGTACTGCCGTTACTATGGCCTTTGGTGTCCAGCCGCTAAAATACTAGGCCAGCATGGCTAGCTGCTGTTACCGTTACTCTCCTCTATCGCCGATGCCGTGAATGCTGCTGTGGTTGTGCCTAGCTAGCTGCTAACTAACCACTTTCCCTGTCTCTCTCTCTCTCTCTCTCTTTCTCTCTCGCTTTCTCTCTCCCCTCTCCCTCTCTCCTGACTACCTGAAACGATACTATTGCACACCCCCTCCCTCCCCGTGCATGTGTTGCCATTGTTTCTGTTGGACATAAACGCCACTAAAACAATGTTTCTTGAAGCTGCAAGAACCCAACCTCAACAGCAACATCGAGTGTGCTGCAGTGTGCTGGATGCATTATCGTGAGGATAAGCTTGCACTGATAACAGCAGGAGCACTTATATACCAGATACAGTGCTGTTATTCTCCGCGTACCCTCGTAAACGCACTGGCTTTTTCTTTGTTTTTTTTTTTTTTTTCTCTTCTCTTCTCTTCTTCTGGCCATATCTACAGATCGACATTACTCTCGGCCTCGCCTGGGTTTACAGTTGATCCCTGGCCTATATGTCTATCACGTATATAGCACAACACGTACTACATACAAGCTAACCTGCACAACCACAGCAGGTGGTCGGGCTTTTTGGAACGCTGGAACTAGAGTCTGGTGCAGGAACAGCACCATCGTCAGGGTTCACAATGGCCTTTTCTTTTGTTGAGACAGGATAGTGCTTGGGTAGATGCTGGGGGGGGGGGGAGGGGCGGCGGACTGGTGCAACTTGGCTATATCACATCTTCTTCTTGTGCTCCTGTCGGCTGTGTATGTAGAGCTAGAGGCCCAGGACAAAGCCAGACCAAAGTCGATATATAGGCGGAGGATCTGCTCTCTAGCAAGCCATGGTTCCGATCGCATCGTGAGCTCTTACGAACAAGCTTTCTGCTTGATGTGCAGATTTCCACTCTCTCTCATGAGTATGTGCAGCAGCCACGCCTTGATTGCTGCTACCTCGAGACCTGGTCATATTAACAGGACTACGGGAATGGCGGATAACGGACAACAGAGGCTGATCTTTCTCCCCTTCTGCCCCAAAAATGGCCCTGCCCTGTTATCGTGTGCGTGCCGCGGAGATTTTGTTTTGGGGGAGGGGAGGGGAGGGGCGGCGAATAGAGGAAAAAGACGACGATCAGTCGGTCTTTGAGCACAGATAGTAGGAGAAAGAAAGGAGGGGAGGGCAGGAGAAAGAGAAAGGGAAGGAGAGAGCGAGAGTGTCGGCGAGGCGAGAATGAGAATGAGAATTGTGACCCAGGGCAATGCAACCTCCATCTTCTTTGTTGTCCTGGCTCGTCTTTCTTTCCCATTTGGTCTCCTCTACGAACCGTATTCGGCCGAGCGTAGTGCGTGAAAACCAGTCCTCTTCCCTATCTCTTCCTCTCCTCCTTCCGCCCCTTCCCCCTCTTCCTCGCTTCGGTTGGCGTCCACGAATAGAGTGTCTATCTATTCACCCTCACTGCCTGCTCGCCTGCTCGCTGGTAGCTAATATGACCTGTATATCTAGTGCAAGACAATGTCCACTTACATCTACGTCTAATTGGCTGTCGGTTTGCTCCATCGTGCAGCCGCTCACCATCGGCCTATCCCCTTCTCCTTCTCCTTCATCTTCCTGCGGACATGGCACAAATTCCTCACACTCTTTCTTACACTCTCGTCTCATCTCCCCGCTGCTACCTCCCTATCGCCAGCGGCCACTTTGGTAAGTGGATTTGACCTTTGGGGATTGGGGACAACAAAACGCGGTATGGATCTGCACACCTCGTAGCCAAGTTCCTTTTGTTTGTTCTGGTAGGCCCCCTTTCCCTTCGCCTTTCCCTTTGCAGTTTTTATTTCTTTTTCCCTCTCGTCACCCCCCTCCCCTCCCCCCCCCAGACTGGGTAGGCTGGGTGCCTTGGTGGTTCTCCTCCAGCCTCCTTCTTCCTCCCAGACAGCAGGAACTCTTCTATAACTGGTCCGCTATGCGCTGTATATGCACCGTGCCCTGTTTGCCCTGTCTGGCTCTGTACATGTATGATGTGTACGCTTGCACGCTTGCAGCTGTGGCCGCCCCTCTCCTCCCTCTCCTCCCTCTAGCTCTATAGCTCTTCTCTCTGCCTTCATACTTGCTACCACTCACGAGGCCCATCATGCTCTCTTCACCAAGGCTTCTCGTCGGCTTTTGCCTCGTTCTAGGGATGTCTCCTTCCTGTATCTCGTAGAAGATCGGCGAAATATGGTCGGTCTTTCAGTGCCGGTGGCTTCCACTAGTCTCTTCTCTCTTCTTCTTTCCTTCCCCCCCCCCCCCTCCCTCCCCCTCTCTCTCCCCATCGTGCTTGTCCTTGCTCCTCCTCATTCTTGACTCCTGCGCGGAGTTATGCTATGCCATGCACCATATCTGTGTTCTGTGATTTTGTAGGTTGGCATCCCTCTCGTTTCTCGCTCCACTCACTCCTCCCTCCTACTTGCCATTCCCGTCATTTCTATTCTTCTCTTCTTCGTCTCGATGCTCCCACGCCTCCTGCGAGTGAAAAAAAAAGGAAATGGAACCAAGAACAACTGTTGCCTCTTCTCCATCCTTTCCTGTTCTCTCCCCTGGCCTCAGAAGACACACCATACTCAGCTAGTAATCTCAGCTTCCTATTGGTCTTCATGGCTCGTACTTCCTCACATCATAGTCACCGCCATTTCTTCCCAACCTAAGGGTGCCTTGTCTTGTTCCTTGTCCTTTCTTTGCCCTGTTCCCATTCTCCAGGAACGCAAGTAAGTAGCCTTTCGTTTCCAATAGACTGACTGACTGTCCACTCGTTTGTTTGGAAGATACATTGAGAACAGGGAACAATGAAAAAGAGGAAACGAGGAGGTGATTTTCCTATTGTTGGCCACCCTTCACTTTCTCGTTCCCCTTTTATCTCTTTGTTTCTCTAAATCCCAGTCCCTCGAGTGGACGGCAGTCCGTCCTTGCATGTGTGTGATGCCTCTCTTCTTTTGCACACCCTCCTCCTCCTCCTCCTCCTCCTCCTCCCTCTTCACACCTCTTCACACCTCTTCACGGTTGCATCAGTTCTGTCGCCCACTTTTCATTAAACAGGCTGGACGAATAGGTCTTGCTTGCTACTCCAGTACGTAAGACTGATTGTGCTTACCCAAGCTCTGTATTCCTTTTTTTTTATTTTAAATTATTTCTCTTTTCTTCGTGGTGTCTGTACATTCCTATCTTGGAGCTCGTCTTTTTCCCCTTTCCTCCATCTTTCCGTGCTGCATTGCAGCCACAGGTCCTTCCACCTTGCATCGTGGTGTGTAGTTTTCGTAGCATCTCATAGACGGTGGTGGCAGTGGCAGTGGCAGTGAGTGGCACTGTGGACCGTATCGCATAGGCTAGCATCAAGTATGGCAAAGCGAGGATAGGGGAGTGGTGTACTACGTGCAGCTGCAGTAATAGTTGGTATGACACGAGGGTAGATGCACAACCACCGCTATTGGCACTACAAGTCCAGCTGTAGAAACACCTGCCAGCCAAGTGCAAAGTGCTTTGAATACAGGTCTTGCCCGTCTACTATCTAAAGCCCAATGCTGGCTTGCTAAGCCCGAAGTTTGCTGTAGATCTTACCAATCTGCCATGGCTCTAAAAGATCTTCGTACGCTTGTCCTGTCTTTCACCGCATCTCAAAACTGAGGAGAGGTTCGTCACCAAGCCAGTCGTAGGACAAAGAGCGCTGTCTACTAGCCCGCAAAACACGAGTAGCCGCTTATCCTGTGGCGGCTGTCCGGAAATCCAATCTACCGTGTAGGGGCCGATGACGGATGGACTGTAGACCAGGACAGAGAGACTCGTACCAGCATACGGTCGGACTATGACCCGTGGTACTCTCCATGATGGCCTCTCGATTCTGTCTGTTGTCTCTACCGTCTTGCTCACCTTCTAGTCCCGGATAAAGTAAAAATACGTGTGCTTCTTGCCATTCGATCAGCATGTCCACCATTTGGATAATGTAGATCGTCTACGACCTTTTGGCAAAGACCATACCATCAGATACACCCAAAGGTCTTGCATCGGCTCGCTGAGCTCTGGCTTGAGTCGTACCCTCATCTACAGCCTACAGTTCCAGAGCAGGGCAGAAGTATAGTTGGCTCTTTTCTATCGGCGAGCTCGGGGATTCGCAAAGCGCCTTTTGCTGAACGTCCTTTACTGTCTACTTTTGGCCTTCGCTTCAAAAACTGTCACATTTGAGACGCCTGCTCATATGACTGACTCTCGCCTCTCTTCCACCTGTTTATTCGTCTGACCAGCCGCTCGTTTACGCAGATGGCCAGCCAAGAGAGACACATTCGCGCTCCCCTTCTCTCCATCGCCTCCTATTTTCCCATTGCTCGTTATCTCTTCTGCAACTTCTTCCTTATCCCCTCACCTTCGTTCCTTTGGACATACACACACACACACACACATACACATACATACATACGCACCCTCCTCGAGAGCCGAGGCTCCTTCAGGTTTACCTGTTCTTGTTTTGCCTACTTTGGCGACCTGCGTGGAGATGGCTGGCTGACTGGCTGGTAATTATGCAGTGCCTTTCTGGCAAAGCTGCTGTGTCCTTGGTCCATGCGAGGAGCAGAGACAGCCCGATTAGTAAACATGAGTAGCTGGCCTTGGTAGTCTCCATCCCTCCCCCTTCTTCTACCTCTCTTGGGCAGAAATGACGTGCGTGAGGCAAAGACCTAGCCTAATATATGGAGGTAAATATGTGGATGGGGAATCAAAAAGCAGTCCAAGCATGTATAGACCCCGTCTGCTTATTCATCTGTGCATGTGTCTCTTCCTCCTAGGCTACATACGGCTTGGGTAGCTAGCTGGCTGGTGATTCATCGACGCAGTTAAACAACTAGCCAAAAGGATGGTCGACACGGGGTAATAGGGCCCGGATCCTATAATGACAGACCACAAGCACAGTGTATCGTCCCAAGCAAAGTATACTTTCCAGCCCAACAACTGAAGAGGTCTCCAGACACGCAATTCTCATGTCTGCCAACCCAAGTCTTTAAAACTCGTGATGCCCTCCAAGATGTGTCAGGAAATGCAACCTTGTGCCAAAAGACGTCAAGACTAAGAAACCGAAGAGGTGTTGAAAAATAGAAGCTACAGGAGAGACAGAGACCCCAATATACCATCTATCAATAGGCAAGTACCTGTACCATCCATCACGTCTTCTCCGGTTTGGTTGAGGAAGATCGCTGATATTGTGATGTTACACACACACAAAAAACAATGTCACACAAGGATTGACTTGGGAGCTACAAAACTTCACAGCTTGTCGCCGAGTGAAAAGAAGCAAAACTTGGGGATATCAAGCAACACACATATATTAATGGGTACTAACTAAGTACAGCATTATCTGCACAAATGACAAGACATAGATAGACAACGTCGCACAAAGCCAGCGTTTACCAAAGAGGTATCTCAAGTATGCCGCATGCTGTGGACTGTAGCTCGAAGACACGTTGCGTTATTCGCTAGTACGTAGAATATAAGGCATGAATCAAGGAGTAATTAAGAGGATAAAACAACGGTAATTAAGAATCATAAATCGTCAGTAGATAGGTCCTAGATTGTATGAAGAGGAGGAAGTAAACAAGCATGACGATAGGAGGAGGGGGGAGGGAGGAAGAGTGGACACACAAAAAGAAAGAGAAACACGAGGAAATAAAGAGAAGAAACAGCAAAAAGTTCAAAAGCCGCCGGGCTCTGCCTGGTATCGTATCGCCATTCGCCAGAAGAAAGAAAAAGAAAAAAGAAAAAAAGGACCGAAGGAGAGAAAAAACAAACAAGTAACAAAACAACAACCACCGTTGAAATGGTGATGGATGTGTGAGGGACAAGCAGGTGGAAACACAACAACACACCGAAGGAATTGTGGTGTGTATGTGTAATGCTAACCAGGAAAGGGAGAAACAAAAATAGAGAGCAAAAAAAAAGAAAAAGAAAAAAAGGGAAGAAAAGAAAAGACAAGAAACGCCGCGAACCCATAGATATTCCCCAAGATGAAAAGCCACCGATACGCTAAATGTGTCTGTTGTGTCTGCATTCCCCCATGAAAACAAAGGGGGAAACACCAACAAATAAGTAGTAGTAGAAAAAAGAAAAAAAAAGAGGGAGCAAAAGCGAGAGAAGAGAAGAAGAAAGAGATAATGCAAGATGAATGAATGAAAAAGCTCGCCGCCCGGTTTTTAGAATCTGTTTTAGGAGGAATTTTTGGTCATTGTCTGGATGTAGAGTAGAGTAGACTCTCCGTCCATGTTCCCTATACCCGTGGACCTGTTGATGCTCCGCGTTCGAGGAATTCAAGAAGCTGCTGTGGCGGCACACGTTGCAAGCCACTACCACGGTCAAACATGGCGGTGGGGGCAGGTGTGTAGCCTTCACGCTTCTTGCGAATATGGTCGAGTAGCATACCGCCAGCAACGATGAAGAGAATCAGGCCGAGTGAGATGGCCATGCCAATAAGCACGACAAAAACAAGACGCATGTGGCCGCCTAGAAAACAAGTTGTTAGTAAAAGACCAGACGGACCAGGCAACTCTCAAACAAACTCTTAGTCCCGCAACCAACAAGACATAATAAACCTACCATTTGACTCGAAGAAACTGTCGTGCTGGACAAAGATGCCCGAAATGCTTCCGCGGTTGTTTCCGCTCGCCAACGACAGCAGATATGGGTCAAAGCCTGTGCCGTCAAATACAACGGCAGACACTGGGCCGAAGTTTCGAAGGTTGATGGAGCCGGTAATCACAAGAACCTGCTTCTCCTCCAGTGTCTCGCTGCTTTCGTGCTTGGTCGTCGTAGCAAAAACCTGCAGACTGGTAATAACAGACCCAGAGTCCATGTCGGTGGGAGCAGTAGATAGCCACTGTTCGCCTGTCCACTTCATCAGAAAGATACTGCCATCACTGGACGAGTGACCAGCAACCCAGATTTGGGAGACGTCATTAGAGCCGGCAGTCATCAAAGAAACGGGACCAGGCAAAATGGTATCGCTATCGGCAAATACGTCCCAGGCAATAGTCTTTGCATTGTAGATGGCCAGTGGCGTGCTAGTAGTTTCGTTAACCTGGAGCGAGCCTCCGACAATCATGGTGTTGTCGCTGTTCCAAAGCATGGAAGAAACCTCGCCCTTGAGTGTTATTCCAGGCTGGTTCCATTGCGAGGCTTCGCTGTCCCAGATACAAACGCCAGGGCAGGGCAGAGAACCAGCAAGCGAAAACGAGCCACCAACATAAACTTGGCTGGAGTCGGGGCGCACGCTAATTGAGCTAACAGTCATGTTGGTACCGGTCAACGGAGGAGGCTGGTTGGGCGTAAACTCGCCAATCGACAGATCATAGGATATCAGACCGCCAATGTCCGAGCCGTCCACGTTTCCCGTGATCCGTCCACCGGCCAGCAACAGGCGATCGGTGACGGCAACAGCGGTAAACACGGAACTGTTGTCAACCGCGCTGCCCAGGCCAGTTATAGAATCGTTATTCTCGCTATCTATCATGGCCAGGTTCTCAACATAGCTACCATTAGGCGACACGGCGGTGAAGTGCCCGGCAAAAATAGACAGGTTTCGATTACTAGACGAGAAGAATGTGCCTGCCAGAACACCTGAAGACTTGAGATTTTCAAGGTTAGCACGCTTCGAAATGCTACTGTTGCTTGCGTTGCCTCCAGTGTTGTTAAGGACATGCACGGCAAAGGTGCCAAGAGTCCCGTCAGTCAAGGTCACAGCACCAGAAGCACCCAACGAAGACGAGGTTACGGAGCCAGCAATTAGTGACCCAACATCAGACACATTGTTTACAGAGGCACTGATAAATCCGTTATACAGTGGGTAGCCCTCCAGGTTCTGGATCCAATTGCGGGCGGATGGAACCCAAACAGCCAGGCCGTCAGCCTCGGTCGCAGGGTAGTTGTCAAAAGCAATGCACTGGTTGAAACTGCCAGTAAAAGCAATGACACGCTCTTTTGTACGGTTCATAACATTGATGTCCATGGGGACAACATAGCTAACTGGGCCATTGACACCACCACCCAGTGCAGACCAGGTTTGTGATTCAATATCATAGACGGCAATATTCGATAAGTTGCTGGTACTGTTTGTAGCACTGCTAAACTTTCCGCCGGTGTATAGAAGAGAGCCTTCGATATGTGTAGCAGCAATGCTTCCATCCAACCCGCCGTTCAGATTCATGGTATTGTTGGACACGACGTTGACAGCCACAATGTTTTTTGCAGAAGATGTGGAAAAGTTTCCAGAGACAAACAGGGTATCACCGCTGACTTCAAGAGACGTAACTTCGGATCCAATACCAAAGTCAGAGCCAAGCTTGTTAATAGCAGAAGATTCCAGGCCGCTGGTGTCGAAATCGGATGCGTTGGGATTGAAATCGTAGAGACCATTCAGGCCACCAGTCGAGTTGATCAAAATAAAGCCAACACGCTGGGCCACAAAAGTTTGGGTGTCCACGGACTGGCCGTCAAGAGGGGTGATAGTGACGCTAGGGCGGAAGTCGCTTCTACTGCCATCGACATAACCGAAGTAGATCTGGTCGTACTTGTCGTAGTTGTTAGTTTGGTACAAGGAAGTCGAGAACGAGGTTTCGCCGTCGGATGTCAAGATGCCGGTGATGTTAACCTGGCCACGAGTCGAGCATGTGTCGTCCTGGATGCAGCCTGGGGTGTAGATGTTGACGGTGTAGTTTCCGGTCTCGCGAATATCGGGATAAAATGTCACAGAGGCATCGCTTGAGCGGATGGTTCCATTCAGGGATGTGCTGAGGTAGTTAGAGTCGCTCTGGCCTGACGACACGGAGTTCCATGTTCCGGAAGTGGACGATCGTGAAACGGTGTTTGATGGTATTAAGCAAGTAGGCTCATTGAAGTCGTCGATAGCATAGGCAGTGATGTCGTCCTGGAACAGCTGAACGCCGTTGAGACCACCGCCGGATCCATACCACTCTGAAATGTCAATACGGAAGGCGTTGAACGCGACGGTGTTGACGAAATGGAAGTCTTGGTATGTTTGGCTAGCGTTGTTGCTTAACGGACACTCACTAGTGCACGAAACATTGAGGCCAGTGGAAGCATCGACATAGGTCATGTTGAGAATGCCATTCAAGGGTAATGCGGTAAACCTCCACGTCTTTGTGCCGCGGCCGTTAGCGTTGGCATTCCAGAGACGGAGCTTCGTAGGGCGGAAAGTGTACCCAAGCTCGGCCTTCCAGAAGCCTGCGGTGTTGTCCTCTAGAAGCCAGCCACCGCTGGTGGTGTCGTTGGTGCGGCAGACAATTGAGGTAGGATCGGAGAATTCGCTGTTGCTGGTGGTAGATTCGGCGGTGATGTTGGCAGTCGAAAGGTTAATAGCCTGGCCGTCAAGTTCCGTGGGCAAAGACGCGTTCCCCAAGCCGGTAAAGGCGCCACCAAATATTATGTGGTTGTTGGAGGATCTGACAATGGAATTTACAGGGCCGTTGAAGCCTGCGAATTCCAAGTTTTTGAACCCGGAGGAGTTGGTCCAGGTTAATGCATTCATAGACTCATTGGTCTTGAAGTTGCCGCCAATATATACTAGGCCATCGTCTTCACATAACAAGCTATTAACGCGGCCATCGAGGCCGTCCAAGGTGGTGATGGATCCGGAGCTAGAGTCGAAGATGGCCAAGCCGTGGGTTTTGTTGCCGTCCAAGCTAGTAAAGTCACCACCGAGCATGACAGAGCGTGAGCCGGATAATTGGCACATGGATCTGACGACGGCGTCGACAGTTGACATGGACATGAAGACGCCGTTGGGTAGCTGAGCCATGATAGACTCGCTGCCATTTGTGCTGTAGGGACGTTCATTTTGGCCGACGTATTCGTAGATTGAAATGCCAGAAAAGTCGCCAGTGATGCCCACGCGGCCTAGTAGCGAGAAGTCGATGTTTGGTTGTGTGGCGGTAGAGAACTCCAAGGCTGAGGCGAGAGCGAGAATCGAAGCGAGGGAGAGGAGAGAGGTCGGAGTTGTCATGGCCAAGGCGCGGCTTCGATGTGATCGCCGCGACCACGACATTTTCATCGTGATTTGGCGTCAGTATGTTGGAGGGGAAGGGGGGACGCAGAAAGGAAACAAAGGCGCGACAGTGAGCACAGAAAAGGGCGATATGCTTAATATCAAATAAGGAAATCGAGAGGCGAGCCGCCGGTGGCGCGCCGAGCAACCAGATAATCAGGAGGGGGAGGAATAGCTAAGAATGATATGTTGAAAAATTGTGGCGGTGTATCATGAAGGAGGCCGGGAAAAAAAACGAGGCTGAAAAGAGCGACTGGAAGAGCAACGCGATCGAAGATAAGTCGAGAGCGTGATACAAGCGATGAAAAAGGCAAGATGGACGACAAAGGAGTGGCTGCTCAGTATAAGGCACGTTAACGTTAGGCTTGAGCTGATTGTAGGGACGATTCAGATGATTTTGGAGGCCAGCAAGGCGAGGCAAGGCGAGGCAAGCAAGCAAGGGTCTCTTGATTCTAGAGAAGAAGGACAAGAAGGCTTCACCAAGAAAGTATCACGAGCGAAGGAAAAGAAAAGTCAAGAAAAGATAAGATGATGGCCAAGCAACCATAAGGAAAACGGACACCATAGAAAGGAAAAAGATCTGCAAATACCAGAGAGAAAGCAAAGGAAAGGGGGAAGACCGTCTGGCCAGCGAAATTTCACAAGGCCTGGGTTTCAAACGGGGGGCTGAGCGACAGGGGCATCAGACGCACAGAGCAGGAGGAAGAAGAGAGACGAAGAAAAAAAAAATTATATTGAAGAAAATAATAAAGGGAAAATTAAAATTAAAAGAAAAAGAAAAAGGGAAAAAAAAAAATCCTATATATCACAATGGCGATAATGATGATAATAATAACAAGGGCAGAAAAATCAGCGTGAAAATGGTCATGACAGATACGTGAGGTAATAGCAATGCCAATGATAATACCAGCCAAATAAGCTTTCTTTTAGCTTGTTCTTTCTTTAGATAGGCCTGCTGGATTTTGCTTGCTTCACCACCTGCCTCAAGTCCACAGGCCAGGCTTGATCGGGCTTCCTTTTAATTAGAGGACCCACTTCTATTTCAGACAGGGACTTAGGGGATGAGATGGACTGATCCAGGTTGCTGTCAAGAGTTTTACACGCCACACTACCAAGAAACACCGTCATGGATAGTGATTGTAATGTGTATGTGTGGGAAGGCGCACAGGTGCACAAGTGTGCTGGTGTGCTGGTGTGCACAATTGCACAAGCACACAAGACCCAAGACGCCAAGGGCACTTGCAAGTGTGTGTCTCCTCTTTTTACTGCACAGCACAGCACAGCACAGCACAGCACTGCACTGCACTGCATCGTATCATCTTATCGTCTCCCTCTATCGCGCAAGCCCTGCAACGCAACTGCCTGCCTTTCTTGCCAGACAACGACGGCCAGCACAAATGTTAGTTACCCAGGGTTCCTTCCCTCCTTCTCCCTGCTTCTCCTACAGGGTGCCGCTTCCTTCGGGCCTGCCATCACAACCACAGCAACAAGCAACAAGCAAAGCAGCAAAGCAGCAAAGCAGCAAAGCAGGCTCCAAGTGGGGCTATTTTAGCCTCTAGCGGGTCATCGCTCCTTGGGACGTAGGTCAGTGTTTGTGCGTGCAAGTCCGGCTATATATGCTGGGGCTCCATCAGCCCCCAGCCAATCAGAGCGGCGAAAGGGACGTCCTATGACGAATTTTGCTCGCTGGAAGTCATTGCTCAGCCTTCTCTTGCAGCTTCTTCCACACAGACGATATTTTGGTCTTTTTCTTTTTTTTTTTCTTTTTTTTTCTTCTTCTTCCTCCTGACCGGTAGCCTAGTGCCGTCTTCACAATGTAATGTCTTCTTTTTTCCGATGCGGTGCAGTAGTATGGTAATATCACAGTGCCAGGCGGCCAGACATCAGATGGTTGGACTGATATATTGGCACACGCACACAGAATCTGGCAAACATCAAAGTTTCGAGACAGCCCGAATCGGAAAAAAAAGAAAAAAAAAAAAAAAAAAAAAAAAAGATGTGTCAGCAGCTATAATCTGTATTTTATCATTTATCTTCCCCAGCCCAGAGCAACCTTCAGCCCTTTCTTTCATGGCCGGAATCCCCGCGGATAGCCCGAACAAGATGGACACCAACATAGAAAAAAAAAAAATTTCAACCCCAAAAATAAGAAAAAAAATAAAATATCGACGTCATGGTAAGATGCTTATGCTTACAAGACGCGTTGATGTTACTCGTGACAAAATTAACAATTATAGTCTGTCTTTCCGACTCACTTTTTGTGTCACCGTTTCTTTTTGTGTCTCTCGGCAATAAAATGAGGCACAGAAATGGCGCAGAAAACATTAGCTTGAAAGCGCAGGCCAATATGACAGCACACCAAGGGTTAGTATATCCACTAGGGTTAACATCTCGCTTACCTAAATCCTTTGCTGTCCTTTTTCCTAGACTTGTGACATTATGCACTGCCGATCAGGCACGCTTGCCGAACCTCCTGAGATGCAACGGAGGCTAGCAGAGCTGCCAACGAACGCCTTGTCGGGGTTGTCCTGTAAAACCTGGGCTCTTCTTGGGCTTTAATGTCCTATCAAGTTCGCCAGCCCGTGTTTCCATTCTCATCGCCTCACAGACGAAGACGAGCTGACAGGCAAACTGAAACTCACACGTTGTTTGATGCACAATAAGCCCTCCGTCGCATAAATCAAAGTCACCCATTCACTAAAAACAATATCCCGTTTGTCCCGCACTCTTTTTTGCTTCTTCTTCTTCTTCTTCTTCTTCTTCTTGTGCTTCATTGGCTTCCTGTCGTGGACATTGCTTCCGCGTTTCAACAAGCCTTGTCATCTTGATCACTAGAGTGGCTGTTGCGCTGTAATGCACACGTCAATATGCGCCTACGGACAACGACTCTCACCTGCAAGGACCCAGCAGCTCCAACCAACACGCGCGTCATTTCCTTCGCTATGAACAACAGCAGCTTGCCTCAGCGTCGCATTAGCTGCACATAGGCTTTGTGTAGCATCTAGCAGCGGATGCGCGATCCTTACCGTGCACCAGTAAATTAGGTGCTGCCCAGTTTCTTGGGCAACAAAAGCCCGCTTGCCTTACTGCTTTCTCTTGCCGAATGCATGAATTCCATGTCCAGGGCTGTGACGCTTCAGACTGAGGGACTAATATTGTTATACCGTGGCTTTCATACGTGTCTTAATGTACAAGATATGCAAGCTCCCATCCCCCCCTCCCCAGGGCGCATGACTTGGCTCGTGTTCCTCCATCTCACGACCAACCGACAATCTTTGAATGAGGAGACACGGAAAAAGGAGAACAAGTGGAATACGAATCTACAAGGATATGTAGGGAAGATAGCAGAAAAAAAAGGGATCTTCGCCTCCCGCCCGATGGTCTGCTCGCAGTCAATTGTCGTCAGGACGTACGCACACCTCCCAAAAGGCTTCAAGGGAGGCTTTATTTATTATTATTTTTTTTTTACCGGGTTCTTTTTCTACTTCAAAAAAGAATCCTAAAGAAAAAAAATCAAAAATAAAAAAGTCTTGGACTATGTCTTCGATGATTGAGCTTTCTTGATTTACTGCCCTGTTCTGAAAGGAGAGAACGGGCCTGGGTCTGAGACAGGGAGGACGGACTTCAGGACAACAAGGCATCCTCAGCCCTATCTTTTTTAGCCTTCAAATATTGCGGGCCGCTCGCCTTGGACTCGAAATATTGTTTGTCTGCTGTTTTGTTTCGACCTTGTTCTTTGAAGTATTCTTCAACTGGTATGGGATGGATAGCTAGGTCGGTGCTGGTGGACTAGGGGTGGTCGGGCCGCATCTTGAGCCCATGCCGAATTTGCCCCGGTGACCGTGGAGGCTGATGGGCATTTTATAGTCATATTTCCAGCCAGGAAGCAATGCCCAGTGATAGGCAGGCTATATTCAGCCGATTGCTTATTGGATGTCTACTGGCTACATCTTGGACTTGCGTGTACTCATCGTCTATGGTGATCATGGATCGAACGACACATGCAGAATCAACCCTCTGCTGGATGGAGGTGCCACTGCGGCTTACCTTATTGCCAGTTACTGAGAAGAGGCAACTCTCTTCCTCTTAGTAGTCCTCTACAAGTCTGTGATGATTTACGTCCTCAACGCGCGTCGCGGACAAGTGACAGCTACGCTCATCATCTATTTTGCACGAGCTTGAAGCTGCGGTATAGAACTCTAGCAGTATAATTTACTGTCTCTGTGTATTCGGGAATTTGTCCGCAAACATCTGGCTCTACAGTCCCCGTACTGCTCCGCACACCGGCTAGTTTCCTCCTTCTTGTAGCTGCATCTACGTGGACACTTATAATCGAAGATGTGATAGCATTCGCTTCTCGAAGTTCTCATGGTCAGAATGCGCACTAATATTGCCTTGTTCAGCCCTTTGAAATTGGGCCTACAGAAAGGAGAGCTATGGGGCCTGTCTTTCTGTGAGCAATACTCTTCCTGATTATTTTATAAGTATGTAGCTGGGTTCTCCTCTGCCTCCGTGCTTTGGCTAGACTGACACGAGGGTCTGGAGTAGTTATTTGGCAAGCCAACTCGAGTTGCGCGTCTGTGTCCTGGCTTGCCTCTAGACTACTTGGGTCTGGAACCCATAGCGTTTGCACCCTTCCCACAAGATTGCCTTCTTTCCAGAGCCTGAGGATCCATCTTGTTTTGTCAATGATACTCTGAGATATGGTATTTCATGTAGATGGATTTCACAGTTGATCTATTGCGCCTTAGCTGTCTCGGAAAGGCCTGGTTTTTTCAGCATCCGTGTGTAGTGCGGCCTACCTTTCTGCTTCGTAGGCTTTGTACATCTTCATGGCTAACTTTTAGCAATATATGTGTGGCCCTTGGTCTCTCCGTTCAGGGCCACTACCAAACTTGCTTCTACGTTTTCCTTCTTACCCTTTGAGCCGGCAGAGTAAGCAATGGGGGCCGCCTATGCTTCTTGTTCTTTGCCGAGCCACGTTTAGGGCGGCACTCTTCTCCTGCTACACCTGCCTTTGTTTGTTTGCCTTTATTATTCAACATCTACTTACTGATTTTCCACAGCAATACGACGGCATGTTCCGGGCAAAATCGCCTTAGAAGATGTCGTCTTCCGACACTACTTCTGGGTAGATGGGCGTTGACTTCAAAAAGCTCCTCTAACTTCTTAGGGCTCAGCTTTGCAGCTAGGAGGCTTCATGCTAGATATTGCACGAGGGCTTCTCCGCTAGGTACGATTCTAGAATTAGTCGCTTAGCAGTTTTGGTTTGTGCCGCCCTGCCTGTTCAGTAGTCTAGTCTAAGAGGCTTACGATTGCTGGCTATGGTGGAGTTTGTCGGTGTCGTCACTAGTTCGGCGAAGTGGCTGCCGGATTTTATATTAGTCCCTGGCTATCCGGAGAAAGAACTGTTAATCTTTGACATCTCCTACGCTTGTCCGCTTCTAGTAACCCCCTCTCTCTCCTACCTCGTCTGCTCCTTATCCTAGGCCTGCCTCTCTCAACTCCCTTTATCCTTCCTCCAAGTGTTTCCATTTCCTCGCATATAGGGGCGTCGTGTGTTGGCGTGGGATGGATGCGATTCTTATCTCTGCTGAAAGCACTTGAGGTTTCGGTATAGTACACCAGTAAGGTATTTTGTTGTTGCTTTTTGTAGTTTTTCAGTAGCTTATCCGCAAACCTTTAGCTCTGCGGTCTTGATAGAGGCTTGCACATCTACTAGTGCCCTCACTCTTTTAGCTGGCTGCAGTGGATACACCCATACAGGCAGCTATGATTGAAGTCTCCATGAGCCGTTCTGGCCGACAAGATGTGACCAACTCTGCCATATTGAGGCCTTTGTAGTTACGCATGTAGAAAGCGGGGGGGCGTAGGAGATACCCTTGGTTGGGCGATGTCTTTCCTGCTCTTTCCACCACTCTTCACACACCATACATAGCTCTCTCCTCCATGACGCAGGGTTCCAGACTTGTTCCGTGGTATCCAAGCTTTGCTTGCGTATTGGTCTGTTCATTTTCCTGCAGCCCTACATGACCTGGGACCTAGAGCACTTATACATATCTCCCAGTACTATTGTGCTTCTAAAGCCTCACCCGCTACAACTTGAATTTGAACATATTTAACGCCTATAGGAATCACAAAAGTCAAACGTTGCTGGCTTGGTGACCGGCCAGAATTGATCCCCTACCTCTCTCCGTGTTAGCACACCAGAGACATCATCTTCGGAAACCGGCAAATATGCGCTCTTGCAGTCCGTTTTAGCCAGCCGGTCTACTGTCTTGTTCTCTCGGGAAGTCATAGTGTCCAGGGACCCGGTAGACTCTACCGGCCAGTTTGTCTAGCGTCAGGCCTTCCGGTCCGCCTTCCCACCTTATGGGAATGCGCCGGAGCCTCTCAACTTTGAGCTGAGAAGTGTCTGGTTTCCTCATTCACTGACTACCCCTAGGCTGTCCATGCACAGATTCATACCCTACCTCTACTTATAGCGAGAAAGCCTCAGCTGCGATCTTGGCTGCTCCGAGGGCTTCGATTACTTCCGCATCTGCCGCTTCCCTATGTCTCCTGCATGCGCCGTAGCCTTGTTCCGGGACCTTACCTCCCTGATGTACAGCTCAGCCAGCTCCAATGTCCCCGTCGCTGTTGCGCAACCTATCTGAGTACACCTAGATGATGATGATGATGATTCTATTTATACTCTTGAGTCTATCTGGGGACCCACTTTGTGAGTCCGGAGCTCCGGAGAGGTCCGAGTTTTCAAACGCCGGTTTTCTGTACTCCTTCCGCCCATGTCTGTGAGGTCCCGGGTCCCGGCTCTGCCGTACCCGTAGGGGCCTTCACGGGACATTCCCCTGCTGCATTGAACGAAAAATCAAAGAAGAAAAACAAATAAAACAAAACAAATAGAACAAATAAAAACAGACAAAGATTATTGCGAAGAGTAGACTCGTAGTAAGAACGAGTTGTCAAGTCATGCGTCGCTCATGCGAATGTGACCCAACCTGCCTTTGGGGCCCCTTTTGTTGCCCTGTGTTTGCCCTCAGTACTTTCCCAAGTGTTGTTCTGCCCTTTGTTGTCCTCAGGAGTTTGGTGACAAAGTTTTCCGACCACGGCTTCTTGGTCCTTTTGCACGTCCACTTGTGCGTCTCTTTCTTGTCCATGCCGCAGGCTGAACATTGTAGAGGGGCCGAGTGGTGCTTAAACCGTTGGTGGTACTCCTTGAAGTCTCCGTGTCCTGAGACTGCTGCCAAAATGGTCCCCAGGATCTTTCGAGGTTCTTTGGGAGTCCTGAACCTGTCTTTCTTTGGGAACTCCAGATGCTTCCGGAAGGGGTGGTCTTCCACTCCTGCCCTGCTATAGAACCACTTCCGGAGATTCTCCTCTGCGGATTCCCTTAGCCACCTCTTGGCTCGCGCCAGTGACATGTGGTAGTCCGTGGTTCTTGTCGCTGCCTCTCTTGCCTTGCGGTCTGCCAGTTCGTTGCCTTGGATGTCTGAGTGTCCGGGCACCCAGATGCAGTGGAACATGAGCCTCGGGAAGGTAGCCTTCCATTCTTGGATGAGCAGCTTGGCCTCGTCTATCGTGTGCTGTGATGTTTTGACAGTCTTGGCCTTTCTGTTCATCCGTTGGACGGCTGCTTCGTTGTCTGAACATATCCATACCGTGTTGGTGCCTCTCAGCACTCGGATTGGTATGTTATACAGTCCCTTCTCAATTGCCTTGATCTCTGCGTCTGCTACCTCGGCCCACCTCCCGCAGGAGAGAAGGCCTGTGCCAACGACTTGCCTTCCGCTTTCGAGGGCCCAGCCTGCCCCTGTCCATCCGCTCGACAGCATGGAGCCATCTGTGTAAAGCCAGACGTCCTGGGGAGGCCTCGCTTCCTTGAAGGCTACGTGCTCTTGGGCCGCTTTGTCCTTGTCTCCACGGGTCACCACCGCCTCCGTGGGAGGTGGGTCCGTAGGGTGGAACCTGTCTCCAATCTTGCCATATTTTGGAGGACGTTTTGGTAGTACCTTCAGCAGTTCGCAGAAGGACTTGTGTCTTTCCAGACCGGACAACGGGTGCGTGTCTTCCAGTGTGTGCCATCTGATGAGTTCCCGTGCAACCGCCGTGTACAGAATCTGTTCCGGCGGCGGGACTCCTGCCTCCATGTGAAGGAGCGATGAAGGCGTCGTCTTGTACACTGGTAACGCCGCGAGCAGAGCCCGTCTCAGGGGTTTTTCCATTTTCTCTGCCTTCCCGATGTTTCCGTGCTTGTCCGGCGTCCACCACGTCGCTGCCGCGTAGGTCATAGACGGTATCAGACACGTCTTCACCACTAGCACCATCTCGTTCGTTGGGGCGCCGTGCTTGCAACCTTTGAGGATCCTGAGGTTGTGCGTGAGCCTTTCCATCTTGTTGGCTACGTGCTTCGCCTGGGCGTTGAAGTTGAGTCTTCTGTCGAAGTGTACTCCTAGCCATTTGAGAGCGCCTTTCGCGGGGGTTGCCTTAATCCTCGGGATGCCGGGAACTTCCAGGTCCGGGTTCTGGGTGATCGAGGTTTTCGTCGTCAGGTGAAGGAGCCCAGTTTTGTTGTGATCCAAGGTGAGGCCGTTGTCTTGGCACCATCTCGTGGTCAGTTCCATAACTTTGCGTAGGCCTTCCAAGTTCTGATTCAGAGTCTGTCCATCGACGATCCAGAGTCCGTCGTCCATGTAACCTCGCAGATTCTGCTGCCAAGGTTGGTATAGCGGTGCCATGAAGAGCATATACAGGATCGGGGAGATCGGAGACCCTTGCGGTAGGCTGCCCGAGGTTGGGCCAGGGGGTTCCGTGTCTCCGTCCAGGGTTATCTGTGCTGTCCTGGCGTCCAGGAAGGACTGTACCCATTTGCAGAGGTTGCTTGGCCATCTTTGTTCCATCAAGCGCGTCACCATCCTGTTCGGAAGGATGCCGTCAAAAGCGCCTTTGATGTCGAAGGTGAGGATTGATGTGAACCTTCCCTTTGCCATGTTGCTGCGCGTCTGGGTTGCTACCAGGAGTGTCAGGTCCGAGGCCGCCCTTCTGGGGAGGGCGCAGGCGTAGTTCATGCCGAACAAGCCTTTTTCCATTGCTTCGGTTGACAGCCTCTTTGCAATTATCCTTTCCAGCGCCTTCGCCAGGGTGGGAAGTAGCGATATCAGCCTGTATGACGAAGGGTCTGTCCTGTCCCTCTTTCCACCTTTCGGGATCGCCACCATCCTCGCTTCCTTGAAGCAGGCCGGGTGGTGTCCAAGTGTCAGGCAGAGGTTGAAGAAGTCGGTTATCAGAGCTCCCATTCCTGTCCAGCACCATGCCAGAATCTTGTTCTGGATGCCGTCTTTCCCTGGTGCTGTGTTTCTGGGTCTGAATATCGCCTCTCTTGCTTCCTCTTGCGAGATCTCTTTCCATCTGGTCGACCTTGTTTCGATCCTTGGCCGTTGGACATCTTGCAGCCTGTTGCCTAGGAGGTGTCGGTGTCTCAAGACTTCTATCTTTTCAGCCGGGGAGGTCCTCATCTGCCCACCAGAGTCTTTCAGCGCTGGCGATGTTGTCTTTTGTGGGTTTGCCACCCGAGTACACCTAGATACCCGCTACAATCAAAAACCACGGTCTTGAGTGAGGATATTGGCGGTGATCTTCGTGAACTTCTTATCACGGCCATAATAGTTTAGTGGTTAGAATACGTCGTTGTGGTTCTAAGAGTCTACAGTAATCCGACGTGACCCATGTTCGATTCATGGTTATGGCACGCATAGCTTATCCTGACTCATTTCCAATGAGTAGGGACTGATTGTTTTGCATCTTTTTTTTTTCCCTTTTCCTTTTGCCCCGGCGAAGACGTCATCACGGAAGCAGATTGTTTACGTGAGCTGTACAGACAGATTGTAGGGCGGGAATATCAACGCAGAATCATAGGGTCTATCGTTTAATCATAGCTAGGATGGGTATCAATCAGTTGAAGAGAACAAATCAAGTTAAGCGCACCAGCTTTAGATACAGGCAGTCTCCCTCAAACTCACCAGGTGTTGTTCGCATTTCACTTCTTCCTCAAACTATACCGGTCCTTGTACTCTCTCGGACTCTCGAAATTCTTCAACGCCCAAATCCCCACCTTTGCTGCTTTAGCCTTGGCCTCAGCTGCCTTGTACAGCGTTTCACGGCCGCCGAATTCCACGCCTGTCTTGGCCTCGTACGTTGTGGCTAGCCCACGCTTGAGCATTTCCAGCCCGACATCATAGCGTAAGATTCCCCAGCGTCGAATGAACACTGTTGCAATAACTCGTTCGTACTGGTCGCTGCGTAGAATGTGTGCACGCACATTACGGTTTCCTACGTAGTCGGTCAACCACCGCTGCGCTTCGAAGGCATATGGCTGTGAAGGCTTTCCAAAGTGCGCGGCTTCTGGGGCATCGATTCCGGCAATACGGATTGAGATCTGTATTGTTTTTTTTTGTTAAAAGGTTAGCAATGTGTTGCTATTGTTCAGAATACCCCTCTTTGGTGCAGTTTTCCCCATCCACACCTCCAACCCCCCCGACTGCGTTTTCGTAGACTTCTGCAACATACCGTGTTCCCCTTTAAGCTCACTTTCTTCGTTGGCACCTTGCGTAGCCATCCCCAGCCTGCAAACCTCCCGCCAGGCATATGGTACAACTGCAGCCCATCGCCATCACCAACGCTGGTCACTCGGCCATAGAGGCTACGCGAACGGTACATATCGGGCTTGATGAACATGGTGCTTGGGATGCGCCGTAGGTACTTGCCATACAGATTAATCACACCTAATGCTATCACCGTCGAGGCAAATGTCGGCGCCCAGTCAAGCGCTGCAGCAAGTGGTACTGATGATTGCGATGGCGGGTCTGTCAATGATTGAGTCCAGGTGTTTGATAACTGTTTAGGGTCAGAGGATTTGCTGGGCGAAGTTGAGGTCCCAGACCCTGTGAACGGCCAGACCATGCTGTAGAGAAGGGGGGAACCAAGAGACACCGAGGAAGTCGTAGATGTATGATATATGTATGATATATATGCGTATGTGTATATATCGCTTTACAGACGTTAGAGTATACGTGCTGACGGATGAGGGCGTCTATTATTTGTTAAACGACCGAGTTTCTCGTCAAGCAAGACCTGTAGTTTTGAGAAGTCGGCTAGCGAAATATCCGAGTAGTGAGCCCCTCGCACGGGATGCTAATATTGAGGGTATAGCCTTGAGTGTAGAAGATAAAAGCAGAACGGCACGCTCTAGTTGTTTTTGGGAAATCGTTGGAATAGCAGAAATAGCAAGAGTGGCTAAGGAGAAAGATTCGCACAAATTGTCTTGTGGATTGATTCAGCTAGGATTTGGAGACTTGACGATAGAATACAGATTAGGGTTAGAATAGGGTTATGAAACGTCAGAAACGTCACAGGTTACGTCGTCGTATGGTGGAGAGTCTTATCTAATTTGCAGGCAAAACAGTTCTAATTGTCCAGCCAACAATAATATATAGTATGGGCCCTTGTCCATGGCAGTTGAAGGGCAATCCAGTCTATGCTGCATTCGTTTAATATAACAGAACATAAAAGTAACTAGTAACAAAGGTTCATGAGTGTTGGAGAAAGCATAACGAGCTCGAAAGTAACACAAGCAAGAGGACAGATACAGAAATGACATTGGATAGAGTAGCACAAGATGTGCGAGCAAGCAATATTTTCTTGAATGCTGGAACATCTAGGCTTGAACTTTGAATGTCCGACCAGAGGCCGTCTTCCGCTCCTTCTCTTCGCTATCGGGCCGCGCGCGCCGCAGCACTGAATGTAGCTGTTAGTACGTTGCTATGAAAGCGTAAAGAGGCTTTTTCTTTTTTTTTCTTTTTTTTCTTTTCGAATTCTTACCTTGCAGGAAATCAGCAGTCCGCTTGCGCATGCGCGAGTGGATGTAAGCCTTAGAAGCTTTAATGTGGTAGTGGAAATAATCACGGAAGGTCTGGATATGCGACACGACTTCGTCCATGCGTTGAGGAGTGAGATGGCGGGGGAACAGAACTGGGAATAGTCAGTGGATATTTCGCGTGTAATTTGGATACAGGATTTAGTATTAGAGCAAGACATACCGAAAGTAACATAGCCAACCTCGCCGTTGTTGGTATTGTTGATGTTAGGAACACCCTGCAGCTCTAGCGGGGGCTCATTGCGGAAAAGCACTTGAGGCGCATTCTGGATGGCGCGACGACGAGCGTCGACAAACTCCTGGATGAAGACTTTGCCATAGACCTTGTCGGTTTCTTCGCGGAAAATTGTGCTGAAAATGACAGTCACACGGTCGTGGCTGGCCTTGACAAATATTGATTCTTCCTCGCGGTAGTGGATCGCCATGACTTCGCCGCCCTCACGTAGACCTTGAGGAGCCTCCTCAGTGGTGTACTTGCTGGCTTCGTCTCTAAGCCTGTAGTGTTCTTGATACGCGGCCTCGAAGGGGGCGGCCATGGCGTTGCGCTTGAGCAAAGCAAACTTCATGACAAGAGTGTCACGTGCTTCTGTAGATTGAGAAGAAAGCAACCATGTTAGCATATTCGAAGGTGTATGTATTTTTTTACAAGCCAATAACAGCCAGGCAGAAGCACTGCATAGCTGAGAGCAAAATTGGCGGCGTGTTTATGGATGGTTACATCTATGCATACCCTTATCAGAGGGGAGATCCTCAAGATCGACCTGGACGGAAAAGTCGTAGCCCGGCTCGGTCGGAGCAACGTAGTTGCTGTACTCGCGCTGCAGAACTTGGTCGGCACCATACTTTAGAAGGTCTTTGAAGCATCGTATTTGGATAGAGAGTAGAATCTTGGTCTTGGTCTCGGGGGTGGAAATATGAAAGATGACGCCATCAAAGTCAGAGACGGTCTGGTCAATATGAGTGGGTGCAGCTCTAGAAACGAGGGAGAGACGAGTTATTAGCGAATTGAAAGAGACAGAAGCGTCGCGAGCTTGCAATGGGGGGAAATTGGACGATATGGAGATGCCGAGAATGATGTTTGGATAGCAGTAAGGAGTTTAAGGATTGATGGGTTGTGCTGGTGCCAGTGGTTTTGGTGAGGAAGGACAAACCCGGAGAAGCGCTCGGTGAGCACGTTCTGGATCAGAACATTTTGGTAGTCAAGCAAGAGCATTTTGGTAGAGAGCAGTTGCGCAGGTTTGTGTTTGAAATCTTGAGACCGAGGGCGGCTTCTTGTAAGGCCGTATAACGTTTGTGTGGGAATATCAATCAACAGGACAAGGCTTGGACTCAATGGATGGCTGGCTCCTTAAGTTGACAGCCTAGGCCAAAGTGGCTGCTATCGATCGACGTTGGCTCTGGTGGGGCCAAGCAAGCAAGTCCATAGCTATCCTGAAAAACGAAGCTTATTGATTGGCCAAAGCTCGCAGAAAAAATGGGTCTAGCATCATATGACTCAGCACGTGAAGAGCAGTGTATCGAGGGTTAGGGTTAGTATATATAAAGCAGCGTGTGAAGCAAGATCAAGGCCGATTTGATTTGAGGTTATAGATATTTAAGATATCAAGGCTATACTTCTATTGGCTCACGATAAGATGTTAGGTTGAAAGCGGGGCTCAAACAGCAAAAATGACGTCAAGGGATGGTAGGTGTGGTTTATGGAAGCCGGCCAAAGACTGAGGCTAAAGACAAACTGTTTCATCGTTGTGTGTGTGTGTGTGTGTGTATGAGAGAGAGAGAGAGAGAGAGAGAGAGAGAGCGAATGCATCCTAGGGCTTGTGGAAAGCGAGAAATGATACAGAAGAGGAGGCAAAAAAGCGTTGCTCCATGAATCCCGGCACGTTTAATAATAACAAGAGCAAATGACCTCGTGAACTCGGACTCCAGAAGTTAAAGCTGCTATGACTGCCTATTGACTTGGCCCCTGCCTTGCCTGGTGCATAAAGACGATAGGCCGAAGTCGAAGGGCCGTAGCCTTGCAGAGAGTGATTAGATGAATACGTGCACGAACATGGACGGAGGAGAGGAAGCAACAAAGGGGACTCAAGCTGATGGATGGTCTTGTAAGAGATAATTAGAGCCAGAGCCGGATTGTGAGACGACGAAGCAGACGCATAGAGCATAGACAAGCAAGACAGAGCAAAGAGGCGTTGAGATAGGCCTTGGGGACAAGCTAGCAGGAATCTCGGCGAGGGGGCGCGTGCACAGGACGTCAGGACCACAAGCGTGCCCCAGCTTCACTTTTTGCGCAGCACTCGAGATGATGGTATTTTGGTTTAATGAGTACGGAGATATGGAATTCATTTGGTATGTATCGATTCGCGCCATGCATACTGGTGAAGGCTCAGTTGGACACGCGGTTTATGGGCATACGTATGGGCTGCTCTGTACTTGGTGCATGGCAAAGGTTGACGGCGAAAGTAACAAAGACAACACACAGGATACGTCAAGCTATAGAAGATAACCTTGTCAAACGCCAGGCACTGGTGTGACAGGGCCTGATGAAAATATCTGATTTTTCTTTTCTATTTTAATTTGCTCCTTGTCATGAAGAAAGGGGCTTCCTATGCTGTTACGAGATTGCTAGTGAAAGGAGCAGCTCGGCATGTCCCTTTTCTGCTATCAAAGTCAAAAGTTCTTGGCATTTTGAAAGCTGGGATCTAGAGACTTGAAATAACTGATTAGCAAGAGAGACCGACCCCCAAGCAATTTCAAGCTGCCCTAACACGAACGACAGGTGACTAAACTGATTGTTATTCCGCCGTTCTCCCTAGATGGGTCTATGTCTACTTGGCGAGAGTGTCGACAAGCTTTCCTTGTGTAGACTAAAGCAGCAAGAATGATAGTTTTAGGCCTATGCCTTTGGGGGAGTTTGTTTATATATTAGCATGAGTTGTGGGAAGAAGAAAGGAGTAGCAGAGGAGATCAAGCTCTATTGGGAGCTGGGTCTGTTTTCCACATCATTCTGCCTGTGGCCTCCTCTGGGGATCAGGTTGATATGAACATGTTGGGTTGTACGTGTACTTGTGTACTTGGAAGGGTATTTCTCAGCTGGAGAGGTTTTAGAGAGGGAGATCTACCATCATCTACGTTACCTATAGGGGGGGAGGGGGAGGGGAAGTATGAAGGAGGAGGGGCAGGAGGAGGAGGAAGAAGAAGAAGTTCCCTTTGCGCCTTCTGCCCTTACTCTCCCTCTCTCTCTCTCTCTCTCTCTATGTCGGACAGCCCACCCCATATAGACAGCTGTAGACATACAAGACGCGGCATGTATGTATATACGGCAAGGCAAGATTACCACCGCCAACTCTTGGTTCTTGGTGTCTAAAAAAAGAAGTCGCGTTGCAACGCTCACCGCACCGCACCGCACCGCACCGCCTTTAATACCGGGGGGGGGGCTTGGCATAAGAGAAGCACACTGGCACACTGGCACACTGGAGATAGGCGAGGGGCGAGGGCAAATAGAGCAACAGGCACCCCGAGCAAGGAAGAACAGGACGATGGGCTTATAGTTGAAGCCCTAAAGGGAATGAAGTGAAGGGCGAAAAACTTGATATTGGCCCCCTGTAGCCCTGACGCGGACTCTGTAGTCTAGCGGGCCCCAGCCGCCTGTACTCCAGTGCCGGGACCCTAGGAATGTAGGTGATATGATATTATTGCTGTTCTTTTTTAGTATCGCGGCACAAGATGATCCTTTTCCTCGCCTGACCCTGTTGACCGGGCCTGCCTTGTCCATTAACTGTACACACTAACATGTAAACGTGCCGCTTTGGAGTAAACAGGACAAGGTAAAGAAAGCAGAGTAGGCGTAGGCGTAGGCGTAGGCGTAGGCAAAGGCGTAGACCAACGTGAGCAAACGGACGGGCTGTACCGTTCAAGCCGTCTGTCGCCTCGGTGTTGTAGCATGTAGCATGCTAGCTTAGCTATAGGTGCTTCGTACATAAGTTCTGCTCACTACTAGGTTGACGGGAATTTTATTGTTATTTTTATTTTTATTTTATATTTTATTTTCTTTTCGTCATTATTTTAATTCGAGCTGGTTCCTCTCCTCTTCTCTTTTTTTTTTCTTTTTCATTTTCATTTTCATTTTTTTTTTCTTTTCTTCTTCATCTTCTCTCGGTCTTCTCTTGTCTTCCTCTTCTCTTACCATTCACTCTCTTTTGCTCCCGGTCTTTGTTTACTTCTTCGCGTTGCTCTGCGGTTGCTTTTCTACTTCTACGTTTGTTTCTGACCTCATATCTACTACTTATTACTTAACTTACTAGTCTCTCAGTCTGTATATATATACAGTCTGCCTATCATCTCACATACACACAACACAGTCTTTAGCCCCTCGCTATGTCGCAGCCGTAAGTGATATCTACTACCGCACAGCGTCTTGTACGTTTGCTTCTCTGTATTCATCGTGCTAACTTGCTTCTGTATAGTTACCCTCCCCAACCCGGCTACCCTCCTCAGGGCTATCCTCCTCAGGGCTACCCTCCTCAGGGCTACCCTCCTCAGGGCTACCCCCCTCAGGGCTACCCTCCTCAGAGCTATCCCCAGGGCTACCAGCAGCCGCCTCCTACTGTAAGTTACACTTCAGCTCTGCCCCTCCCTCCTCGTTTGTCTGCTCCCACATCGGCTAATACCCAAGCCTCTCCGCCGGCAAACCCTCCAATATAGATGGCGTATCAGCAGCAGCCCCCTCCTAAACAAGAAAAGTCACACAGCTGCCTGTACAGCTGTTTTGCCGCCATGTTCTGCTGCTTCCTGTGCCAAGAGTCCTGTGAATGCTGTCTTGAATGCCTTGAATGTCTCGACTGCTGTTGTTAAACGAGAGAGGCAGAGCTTTCTTGAGGCAGAGTAGAGCAGCAGGGCGTGGGCGGGATGGGAGAAGAGAGCGAACAAGCGCAATTGTTCACTGTCGCCGGCTACTAGCCAAATGCCGAATACACTGAGCCTGCACAAAATCCATGCGCATCAGCGCCATAGACCTCTCGACCCTCATATTCTCGGCCTGACTTCCGCACGCTCAACTCTGCTATTCGACATCGACGACCTGTTTCTATTTTTATGTTATTTTGGCCCATTCCCCTCAACGACCGTAAACACGAGCTCTGGGACAGGCTGCTTTCGTCTCTCTCCTCTCTATCCCCAATCTCGCCTGCCTGCCTGCCTGCCTGCCCGCCCTCCTGCACCAACTTCAATGTCTCGTTGGTGGGTGGCACTGCTTCGTCATACTTTTACTACATCTATCTTGCTTTTTTGTTTACTCGCAAAGCCAGGACATAAGACACCAAGAGAGAGCGAGGGACAGAGAAAGAGAGAGAAAACAAACAAGGGAAAATGGCTCTACATGGTCCCCCCAATGGCCCCAAAAAGAAGTCAACACGGAGCTCTAACCGGGGCGTGCTTTGGCCATTGCACCCATCCATGCACCTACTTACCCACCCATGCTTTTTTCCCTCTTTCTTGCTCTCTCTCTCTCTCTCTCTCTTTCTCTCCTGGTCTGTCTCGAATCACTCTGCCCAAGTTCAGTAATGTCAGGCGAGCCCCAACCACCAAGTTCTGAGGAGCTTGTCTGTTTCTCTACCCTTGTTCTCTCTCTGTCTGTCTGTCTCCTCCTACTCACTTATTACACCTATACTATTCTCTTCTCCTCAACGCCTTCCCTGACATTCAACAACAACGCCTTTGTTCTCGTCTTTTTCCGTCTCTTTCATTCCCGATATTCCTCGTCACTCCTGCGCTTTCTTTTTTCTTTTTTTCATGTCTTTAATTGCGAGCTACAACCCCGGATTTACTATACTATATATACCTAGGGACAAAAAAATACAAGGCTCTTTCTCATGTTGAAACTCTATAGTAGCTTGGCTTGGTGAATATATGTATGCCCGCGTCTTGTTCGATGTCTCGTGTGCAAATAGCTCACTTGTCTTAATACAGTTACTCATGCCAAGCCAAAGAAAAAAGAAAAAAAAAAAAGGACCATCTTCGTCTTGGGGTCTGACCTGGTAAGACAGAGAACAAAGACATCCCTGTTTGCTGATGAACTTGTCACAACTCAAGTACTGTACATATGCAGCACCAAGAACAAGGGTCCCTTCTAGGCTTCCTATTGTTTCCCCTCTCCTCTCCCCTCCTCTTCTTGTGTTCCTCCCTCCACCTGTTCCGGTGGATAGAAACCAACACGGGGATCAGAGCGGCGAGCAACAAGAAACGAGCCCTGAGACGCGAGACGCACTTGTTCGCATGGTTGGCATAGCATAGCATAGCATAGGAAAAAGAAGAAACTGTGACCAAACAGCAGCCGGCCTGGCCTAGCTTTCCTCGGGAAACCCGAGCGAGCGTGATTGTCCATTATGTTCTTTCCCACCCATGGCTTGTCCGTGCTTTGAGAGAACAAGCAAAGACGCTTCTTCCTGAAGTACCCGAAGCCCAATAATAGGTCCGTGTTGACATGCTAATAGTCGAGGATGGAAGGGCTTCGTTTCTCCAGAAACAAATGTAATAGCTAATAGCGAATGTCACCTATCGGAAGAATCTCTTTTACACACATTGATCGTCCTGTCTATCCCTTTGCCTTTCAAGAAACAAAAGAAAGAAAGGGAAACAGTCCATAAGTACAAGATAAATTTGTAATATTGCTTGTTTCAGATGTCTTGGGGGATGGATGGATATATATCTACCCACCATCACACTAACTAAACCTTGGCAATCGTCTTCTTTGTTTACATGACAAATTTCAAGTTGACATCTGGGCACAGCTTAGCTGGTTAGCAACAATCCTCCACACAGACTAGCCGAGAACCAACGAGTTTCCTGCGAACTTACCAAGCGGATGGCTAGATGAGAGCTGCGGGCGTTGCGAGTATTTTTTCTCTAGCAAATCGCGAACGCTGTTGAGCAGCTCGAGATACGTCTGGTTTGAATTGTTGTTCATAGAGGATATAAACGCCCACGACATGGCGCCTGTCGCCTTGGAGTTAATGGTTGCATCGGCCCTAGTAACAGCAAGGTTAGCATGTTTTCTGGATGAGCCAAGAAAAAGAATAGAAAAAAAAAAAAAAAAAAAGGCAGAAAAACCCACGATGTCTGGTCATCTTTGCTGCCTGACCACATGACAACATCGGCTGGAGATGTCTTGGTCTTGATTGTCTTCTTGTACGCGCCGTCGCCCTTGGCTGCCTTCTTAATAAAGCCAAAGACTTCCGTTGCCACACCAGACATATCATTGCGTGAATACGCCTTAAATGCACTGAGCAGACCCTCGCCAGCTTCCTTGGCCAGGTTGGGCTCCTTGATAACACCCTTGGTGCTGTAAATGTACGGGAGGTCAAGTACAGAGCCAGAGTGACACGCATCTACAATGGCAGTCAGGCGTACACCGGCTTGAAGAGGCGCCACCAAGTATTCATGGATTTCGTCGTCTACAAGGTGTCCAGCGCGCTGGAAATCTACGGGGTAGATGGTTTCATCATGGCCGTCTTCCTCGTCGCCATTGGTATCAGCCGCTTGACCACCATGTCCCGAGTAATGAAAGAACAAGGCGTCATTAGGCTCGGCGCCGGAAACGAGCCACTTCATGGCCTTGATGATATTTTCGCGAGTGGGCATGCTCATAGGATCGTTGGTCTTATCATCGGTCAGAATGACCATGTCCTCACGCCTGTAACCATGGTTCTGCATGATGAAATTGGACACATTGTGTACGTCGTTAATGCAGCCACGCAGCTCTGCTTCGGTGCCAAAATAGTTGATGCCAATGAGCAGCGCCTTGCGGCGCCCTGTGCAATTAGAGTACTTGAAAGAGTAGTCATCGGGGGCGCCATGGCCAAACTTTTGAGATTCCGTTGGTGGCATCTCGGCACGGGCTAGCGGGAAAGGTTAGAAGCGTCACTATGTACTCAAAGGCTGGGAGAGAGACAACAACTTACGCTGGTTGTTCCAACCGCCATAGCCGCTGCTTCCACCGTAGCCCTGATGATTCTGTCCCTGGCCAGAAGGCATTCCAAAGCGATCGAGCCAGCTGGGCGGAGCCTCAGAGGGCGGGGCATACTGTTGATGCTGTTGCGGATAGCCACCTCCGCCATTGTAGCCACCGGGGCCACCGGGGCCACCGGGGCCACCAGGGCCACCATAACCTCCTGGAGGAGCTCCGTAAGGAGGACCGTAGCCTCCATTGCCACCGTGGGGGCCGTGGCCAGATCCGGGATATCCGTACATACTTAAAAAGGCCAATGCTTTATATAAGCTATTTGCTTCCAAGTGCAAGCGGGACTTTGAGTAACAGCGATAGAATCGAAGCAGTATAAAATTTGATGCACAGCAGGTAAGAAGAAGTCGCTGGTTATAAGAAGAGATGGCAAAAAAATAAAAGTGGCCAGCAAATTGAGGCTGCAATGGGATTGGCGGGGTTTGGGAAAGAATGCGATAAGCTGAAGGGAAAGAGCACACGCGTTTGGAGCTCCGAGGGAGCCACTCAGCCAATCAGAGAAGAGCTTGGTGTGAGAAATGAAGGGGCTTCAAGATCAAATGAAAGTTATTTGTCTGTTAGAACAAGAAAGAGTAAGAACAAGGACAAATCGCAGGTTGTACGATGGAATGGGGTTAAGGGAAGGAGGAGGTAGGGAGGGAGGAAGTAGCGAAGGAAGCCCTGCAGTAGTTACCTCAATAAAGACCAGATCTAGAAAAATGTCACCTGGCAAGGCAAGCGCTTTCCCCCCCCACCGCCCCTTAAGCAAACGAGACTAATACTCCAAGGCAACTACCTGATTGAAACCCGTATCAAGCATTATCATGAATCTGGAGAAATTGCCTGATGCTGATCTCGAGCCTTGAGGAGGGGCGTTTCGTGATGTTTGACCCAAAAGAACAAAAGCAGTGAGTTTTCAATAGTTGAATCATCGATCGATCAGGAATCAGGAATCGTGGCCCCCCCCCCCCAGGATTTCCCAAGTAACCCAGGAGGACAAGGACATGCTTTCATCCATGTCGCACTTGCACGTTATCCATGTCCATACAATATAGTATGCATGTACGTATGTATGTATGTATGTCTCTGGCGTCTCCACGCCAAATCCCTGGTCAGCCAGCCAATCCCCCCGAGCTTTCATGATCCAAAGAGGCCTCTCGCAAGAAAACAACAAGGTTAATGAGACGAGACGAAGGACAAAGGACATTTCGGCGGAGGCCTCCTGATGTGGTGATGGTGTCTTGGCCCAGCACTTGGGGAAAGAGCGACTGACTGCACGTTCACAGCACAGACCCGCGTCATTGTCTTGTGTCCCTCCATGGTATTGTGCTGTCTGTTGTTATATCGTGTTGCATTGTATCAAACATCCAATGCTGTCATACTAACGGCAGCCCAGCCTGCAGCACACCTGATGCTATATACCTTGGTCTGGCCCGATGCTCTATTGACCAATCACTCTTGGCATTGACTTGGCAGTACTATGGGGGAGAGAATAGGCGAGCACTTGAATATAGATGGATACAGTGTATAGATATTGTTGGGGACACTGGGGCAGATGCCAGCAAGACTGCCAGGCCCAAAGACCATCCGGCATCGTCATACCTGACCATAGAGCCCGCGCAAGTGTATTGAGCTGCCGCAAATTGTCCGCGGTTATACTCCCTGCTACCTAGCTTAATCCTCGTAGATCTCCTCGTAAATCTCTTCCTCAATCTCGTCTTCTAGATCCTCTCCGTACTCCTCTACTTCTTCTTCAAGCTCTTCAAGCTCTTCGTGGAGCTCTTCGATCTCCTCCCTGGCCTCTTCAATCTCCTCCCTGGCCTCTTCTATCTCCTCCTCGCTGTCACTATCGCTGCTACTGGACGATGAAGACTCGGACTCGTGAACCACTACTTCCTCCTGCACTGCATACTGCTGGCGCTCTGGCATGACCTCCTGCTCATAAATCTCCTGCTTTTCCACCTTCTCTGTTTCTGAATCGCTATCATCTGTAGTGTTGAAGACATGTCAGTAAACGCTTGTATTTTTCAAGCTCTTGGATAAAGCTTGGAGATAACTTACTCAAGGCGTTGGCAATCAAGGCGCCACCAATCAGACCAACGGCGGCACCTCCAGCTGCAGCCATAATCGCATTCTTATTGCTCTTCTTTTGCGCTGGTTTGCCGCCTTGGTCGTAGTCCATATTACCGGGAGGGTACGCGGGGTATCCACTCTGGGGATAACCGCCGTAGCCCGGGGCAGGATACCCACCCATCGGAGGGGTAGGATATCCATACTGCGCACCCATAGGTGCACCATATCCAGGGTAGCCACCGCTGGGGGGCATCTGTGGTGGTGGCACGTTATAGTCATAGCCCCGACTTTCATTCTGATTGCTAGATGGCAAAGGGCGGGCCCATTGCGATGTGCCAGTTGCGAGGTTCACGTAAAAGTAGCGTCCGTAGTTGTGATCATACTGGCAGGTCCACCCACTAGGCAAGGGAGGCAAGCCCTCTGGCATAGGTGGAGGCGGAGGCGGAGGAGACATGTAACCATTGCTGGGAGGGGGAGGCTGCTGAGGCGGGGGATATTCGTTTGAGTAGTCCTGAGGAGGACCATCCCGACGGTTTTCTTCAACCACATTGATAGGTCGTATGTTAGTAGTGGCGATTGGGAGTCGGGCATCGTGAGAAGGATGGCAGGGTGAACAAAGGGGATGACGATGAGGGCCTTAACATACCTGAAGGCGCAGGACTAGAAGAGTCTTTGTCTTTCATAGAAAGATTTTGAAACTCCCTGGCTATATTCTTAAAAAAAGACATAATGGAGCGTGTTGTAGGTAGCAAGCAGTTATTATGGTGTGCTAGAGGAGTAGAGCAAGTAAGAAAAACTGGGTGGGTGAGTGAGTGATTGTATGAGTGTGCGACTGAGAGAAGCTGTCATGGGCTTTATAGCTATTCAGCAGGACAGTTCTGAAGCATAGACGAAAGAGTCCCGATGAGGGGGACAGCACAGGGGTCATGGCTAAGAGTGGATAAGGCCTATAGGACAAGGAGAACAAAGCAACCTAGCACAAAGCAAAGATCGTTGAGTCAGGCCTCCACACACTGTTTGTCTTGACCTAATGACTTTTTTTCTTTTCCCACGTGATTGTGAATAGAAGGCTAAGTAGGAGGACTGAGTATCATGATCATACAGCAACTATTAGTGTGAAGTTGACCAAGATGTTTCCTATGGGCCTGTGTCTGCATACCTAGTCACATGTGTGCGCATGAGGGTGAGGGGTCTTGGTAAAGCATCCTGCAGGGCTCGTCTCATACGGTATTCTAGAGCCACGGCCCTGGGCGGCCTCCCAAAGCCCCTAGCTATACATGCGTATATCAAGATGATGCTGTTATCAGTATCAGATATTGTCAAGCAGGTACAAACCAACCTAGAACATCGCCATTGTTAATATAGAACAGGGATAACTAAGACAGCCATTTCCCAAGAGGATCATCTAGCTTCTTGAGAATAGCCCCAAGATAGCCCTAAGGGCTAGGGTTATCTGAGCTCCTGATGTTTCACCGCCTTTAGCTCCTGGGCTCTAGGCGGTATGGTGGATATAGTAGATACTGCCGTCATTACGATAAGCCTGATAAGAAAAATTTCCCACTTTGAGCCTACAGGCTTGGATGGTGGCTGATAGCCCAGCGCAGAAACAGTAACAGTGACGGACTATTAGTTTTGCCAGTGGCTTGTCGCATTATCATCTGCATCCAACTGCGCCCCTCTTTTGCCTTCGTTTTCTTCTTACTTGTCTTTCTAAGTAGAAGGGCGTTTTACGGACTCCATCGTATCCTCCGGCGCACAGTTCTTAGTTATGGTCAAGTCATACTTGTACGTAGCCAGATAGCTAACTTGTTTATTCCGTGCTATGCCCGTCTTGAAATACTGTGCTAGACTCCTTGCTAACCCGCGTACTTGCTCGCTTGTAGGAAGTTCGAGCACTCCAAGTCCTTTGGCGTTGTCTCATCAGCTTACTCGAACCTTGTATGGTCTCCTAACAGTCTGGGCACTGGTGCCGGTCTTGCTACGGCCGGTGCTAATGAAGAAGTGCTATGCTGGGACATCAAGAAAGGCGAGCTGGTTAGCCGCTGGAAGGATGAAAAGTGTCTTGCGCCCGTTACCGCCATCACTCAATCACAGACCGACCCCGATATCTTTGCTGTTGGCTACGATGACGGCACTATCCGTCTTTGGGATAGTAAAATCGCTACCGTTATCGTTAGCTTCAACGGCCACAAGTCGGGCATCACCACCTTGGTGTTTGACAAGTCTGGAGTGCGTCTTGCCAGCGGCTCCAAGGACACTGATATCATAGTGTGGGACTTGGTTGCTGAGGTCGGCCAGTTCAAGCTGCGTGGCCACAAGGACCAAGTTACTGGCCTGCGTTTTGTTGAGCCCGATACTGTCGTGCAAGATGAGGAGAACCCCGGAGCCATGGCCGTTGACTCAGAAACACAAGCCGATGGGTTTCTGCTGTCTACAGGCAAAGATTCGCTGATTAAGCTGTGGGACCTGTCTTCCCGCCACTGTGTGGAAACTCATATCGCTCAGACCAACGGTGAATGTTGGGCACTCGGTATAGCGCCTGATTACAGCGCTGCTATTACTGCCGGAAATGATGGCGAACTCAAGGTGTGGTCTATTGATACCATAACGCTTCTTGAGTCGACAAAACACGCCGTTCTTGACCCTTCGACTAAATTCCTCGTCGACCGTGGCACACTTCACAGAAACTCCAAAGACCGAGCTGTTGCTGTCACCTACCACCCACGACGGGAGTATTTTGCTGTTCATGGATCTGACAAGAGTGTTGAGATCTGGCGGGAGCGCAGCGAAGCGGAGATTAGAAAGTCGCTGGTGCGCAAGCGCAAGAGACGGCGCGAAAAGCTGGCCAAGGAAGGTAATCCCGAGGCTGAAATCGAAGGCGATAACGCTCCGGTTAACATGACTGATGCCGAAATCTCGGACATTTTCGCCTCCTTTGTCATTGTTAGAACACCTGGAAAGGTGCGATCCGTTGCCTGGGCTCTGAATAAGGGCGTCAAGGATCTCCAGCTGCTCATTGGCATGACCAACAACCAGATCGAACTGTACAACGTGCCAACCAAAGAACGTGTTGCCAAAGCTAAAAATGAAGACCTGCCCGAGTACACCAAGATCCACGCTCTGGATCTGCCAGGTCACAGAGCAGACATCCGCTCTGTGGCACTAAGCAGCGATGACAAGATGCTGGCAACGGCGTCGAACGGCAGTCTGAAAATCTGGAATGTCAAGACTTCGACATGCATCCGTACCTTTGAGTGTGGTTATGCTCTGTGCTGTGCCTTCTTGCCCGGTGACAAGGTGGTTATCGTCGGCACAAAGACAGGCGAACTACAGATGTTTGACGTGGCCTCGGCTACGGTCCTGGAGAACCTGTCCGCCCATGAGGGCGCTATCTGGTCACTGCAGGTGCATCCCGACGGCAAGTCAGTTGTGACCGGCAGTGCTGATAAATCAGCAAAGTTTTGGAACTTCAAGATTGTGCAAGAACCTATCCTGGGAACTACGCGTACGACTCCACGACTTAAGCTAGTGCAATCGCGTGTTCTCAAGGTTTCTGATGACATTTTGTGTGTCAAGTTCTCGCCAGATTCAAAGTACCTAGCTATTGCTTTGTTGGACAATACCGTTAAGGTGTTCTTCGTCGACAGCCTCAAATTGTACCTTAATCTCTATGGCCATAATCTGCCTGTGCTAGACATGGATATCTCATATGACAGCAAACTAATTGTGACGTCATCGGCCGATAAGAAGATTCGTATCTGGGGTCTTGACTTTGGTGACTGCCACAAGGCTCTGCACGGCCACCAGGACAGCATTTTGCAAGTCGGCTTTATTCCCCACCATGCTGATGGCAACGGCCACCACTTCTTTAGTTGCGGCAAGGACCGCGCCATCAAGTACTGGGATGGTGACAAGTTCGAGCATATCCAGCGTCTCGACGGGCACCATGGCGAAGTATGGGCTATGGCTGTCAGCCATGGCGGACGATTCCTGGTGACGGCGTCCCATGACAAGAGCATTCGCGTATGGTCAGAAACTGACGAGCAAATCTTCCTGGAGGAAGAGCGCGAGAAAGAGATTGAGGAGCTGTACGAGAGCACGCTGACCACTTCACTTGAAAGGGATCCTGAAGACGAAGGAGAGCAAGACGCAGAGGTTGGCGCAGCTACGAAGCAGACAGTCGAGACGCTCATGGCCGGAGAGCGCATCACTGAGGCGTTGGAGATGGGTATGGAGGACCTGACCTTGCTGAAGGAGTGGGAGGATGCCAAGTTGGCGGACCCACGTGCACCGCCGCCACAGCGCAACATGGTGTATCTAGCACTGGGCAACATTAGCGCTGAACAACACGTGCTCAACACGTTACAGAAGATCAAAGCTGCAGCACTTCCTGATGCACTATTGGTGCTGCCATTTGCCACACTGCCAGCACTGTTTACCTTCTTAAACTTATTTGCGCAGCGTGGCATGAACATCCCACTGACATGCAACGTGCTGTTCTTTATGATCAAGACACACCATCGACAAATCGTGGCGAATCGCACAATGAAGGCCATGATGGATGGAATTCGCGCGAACTTGCGTCAAGTGCTGAAAACGAAGAAAGACGAGATTGGCTTCAACATCGCAGCACTGCGCGTGATAGGCATGCAGATCGAAGAGAACAGCGTCAAGGATTACGTAGATGAGAACTGGGACCAAAACCAGGAGGACAACATTCGCAAGCGGACATTTGTGCAAGTGGCCTAGAGTGGGAGAAGCGGGAGAGGAGCGGTGATGAGTCGGACAACGGGGTTTATATCGGGCATGTAATATCCAATATGCTGTTTCTTTTAGTCTTAGTCTTTTTTGTTTCATCGCTTGGGTTACTGGAGTTTATGAAAATACACCATAGTAGAGCATAAAGAAAGAGTGAGTTCCAAATGTTGATGGGCTATTACTGCGTTGCACAAACTGTTGTTCTGAGCCTAGTGTAACGTGAGTCGGCTAAACTAAGGTTAAAAGAAAAGTTGACCTTCTCCTCTAGCCTTGGATCAAATCCTCCAAGAATCCATGAAGCTGTGACGTATTTTGAGTTCATTCAAGTCAGCCTTATCCACCTCAAAAGAAGCCACTAAAAAAACAAACAGAGGACGCCATTCCTAATCCTCACCATCATCTCGACGACATCGGCATCTTACAGCTGATTAAACAACGAGCCCCTTACTTTCTTTTCCCTCCCGTCTACACAGCCGTGCTTGCTGTTTCTGCTGGCTATTCCCCTTAGCTTGCCAACATGCTTTTCTTCAGGTAAGCTGGCCATTTCTAATAACGTGGACTACAAGGGAGAGAAGCGACTGACTTAGAATTCCGCACAGTTTCTTCAAGACTCTCATTGGCCATGAGGTTACTGTCGAGCTCAAGAATGATATCCAGATCCGCGGCACGCTCAAGAGTGTCGATCAGTATCTAAACATCAAGCTAGAGAACATTTCTGTTGTCAATGAGCTCAAGTACCCGCATTTGGTATGTCGACCCTAATGCTTGTTTTGTCTAGCTGTTCACCTATGAACATTCTGCTGACTTGGTTACTAGAGCTCTGTCAAGAACGTCTTCATCCGTGGCTCTGTTGTGCGCTACGTGCATCTACCCCCAAACCACGTGGATGTGCCTCTGTTAGAAGACGCTACAAGAAGAGGTAAGTCCGATTTTGTGCTACTGCATCTTTTGACGCTTAGTGTCACCAGCCTCATTAAAGTTCTGGTTGATTTTATACTGACATCTTACAACAGAAGCGGCTGCACAGCGGGAAAAGGCCAAATGAGGGCAAGTAACGAGTTAGACGAAAAACACATACACCCTTATTCTAATCTATTACCCCTCCCCCTGTAGCGTTGCTGCTGTCCAAGGCGCAATCTTAGGCGGCACTTGTTTTTGCTATGCTAGATGTCTCCTTTATATACCTGGCTATTTGGTTGGCTTCATGTATTTTCTTTCCTTCTGCTTATTGATCTAGACTTTCGCCGGGAGCCTATAAGGCAAATTTCGTTTCTGTGGTCTTATTGATATCTATTGTCATGTTCTATGCGCATTTATGTCCACTCGCCTCGCTCATCTACCACCACACTCCGCCACTCTTGCTGGTTTTGCCATCCCATAGATCTACAGGTTGACCTGAGTCTTCATCACCCTCTAGCACTGTGAGAAGCCCGCCTTTGCGCCGTTCCGAAATCCAACGATCTATCCAGCCCTTCATTTTCTTTCGCGATGCATCACTGCCAACATTGACTGTGGGAACAACACGCTCGATGTTTAACGACATGACGAACAGCGCCAACTCGCGGAAGCTACTGTGTTCACTATAAGGCACACCCAGACACATTGCCGTCTTAGTCGCCCCACGGACAGCTGTCATATCTGACTTGTTGAACCGCGCTCTCCAGTAAGCTCCGTGTAGCAGCTGTGTGGTGGGTACTTGGCCTGGCTGGGAGTTTGACGGCGGTGCTCTTGACCCATCGCTGCACACGGCCGGTGGGTGGTATGTCCATCCTGATGGGCGGAAGGCAATGACGCGTGAAAACCGTGTGCCATAGTTGCGGCGATATTCCTCGATAACGTCAGCGCGAATCTCCCCTAGAGACTGCAGATGAACTTGGGCGTCAAGTGGGTCTGACGTAAGTAGCGCTGTCAGGGTAGGGTCGTCGAGGAGTTTGCAGATGGCAAGTTTACGTGAGGGCGCGAAGATCTTGGTTTTCATTGCCTTGGCGATGCCAACACAAACACGCTCTTTTCCAATAGAGTACGTGCCGCAAATCACAAGAAGCTTCTTGTCAGGCGCATTGGGGAGTGTAGTCTGGCTCTGGGCTTGGGGGGTATTGTTGCTGAAAAATTTGCTGATTGCAGCGGGAGATGATTTCTTCGACTTGGCCCCTTTTTGCAAGCGGTCCCACAACTCACAAGGTAAGTCGGGGTTTGCCGATATTTCGGAACAGAGCTCAGCACAAGCAGAGATGACGTCGTCTTGCGGGGGAAATGCATACCGTGGATCTAGGTAGGTAGTGTCAAGGTAGCAAATATCGATTTTCTGCTGTTGTACTTTGCCCGAGATCGCGTCTATGATTTCTGGTCGCAAAAGCGGATGTGTAACATGATCAGTACACGCTCTGAAGTCGCCACAGTGCAGAATCCGCTGTTTCTGAGTGGCAGTTGGCAACATTTTCTTTTCGAATAGGAAAAGTGAGCTTCCGGGACAGTGGTTTGCCGGGATCATAGTCACGGTAGCCCCATCTGTACCAGGGACTTCAGTACATACATCCCAGTCTAGCTCTACAACCCATTTGGCAGCAACACGAAGTTGCTTTTTCATGAGGGCCCCAGTGACTTTACTGCAGTAAATAGGCCCATGGCACCAGCTAGAGCTCAACCCAATGTAGTGATCACTGTGGAAATGGCTGAGAAAGTACGCTTTACAGCCTTGCACAGCACCATAGCGAAAGGCATCTACGCAGATCGAAAAACCAGGCATGATCTTGTAAAATGGACATGTTCTGGTGTATGCAGGCTTGCCCTTGGATGCCTGTTCCTGATTTGAAGCCTCGGACCAGGCCTTGTTCTCGACCCGAGCAGCCATCAATTTAGAGAAGGCGGATGATGCAGGATTTGCAGGGGTGAGTGAGGGTTGGAATGGATTAGCCTGGCCTGGCCTGGGTACAGCGGCCTTGGATGCTAAACTAGTTCGACCTTGAAATATGGATGAGGAAGAAGCCTTTGCTTGTGGCTGTGGACGGGGACTTGTAGGGAGTGGTGTAGGGTTACCATCAATACATGAATTGACATGGCGAGTCGCTTCATCAGATGAAGCGAATTCAAGAGAACCGTAACATATTGGACACACAGGCTTGTCTTCTTGATCAGGTGCGTGAAAGTCGCCCTCATCATCGTGTATTGTGATTCCATTCAAAGCAGCTTCACGTCGGTCTAGTTCTCGGATCTCCAGCATAGCTTCACGCTCCTCTTCGGCAATGTCTATGACGTTTGCACCAAGGAAGAGTTCATCATCGTCTTCGTGGTCATTTGACAGGTCTTCGTTGACATTAGGGTTGGCGCATGTTGAAACCGGCGGTGGGCTTTCTGGGGCCTTTCGTAAGAGTTCTTCCAAAACAGAAGTCTCGTGTGGGATGAATGGCTTCATGGGAGGGGGGCTTGGTGTTCGGGACTTAAACTGGAATGCGGAGGCCTTTTCTTGGATCTCGTCCAGCGGCTCTGTTTCACTGTCTGAGTCGTCAAACACAAAGCCGCCAACCTTGCTGGCGCCTTTACTTGGAGATGAGGGTATAGACGCTTGCTGATCGTGGTTTTCTGTCAGGCGTTTTAACAGAGGCGGCATTTCAGGGCGAAGAGTCTCGGGGAGCTCCGGTTCGAAACTTAGTTTCCGGCGCTTGACGGGGGAGTTGGACTCATTGTAGCGGATATCGGCATCGTCTGGTGACTGCTCATCCAAGTTTCCCTCAGCTCTGTTTAGTGCCGAGAGAGCTTTGGCATCCTCTGATATAAAAAGGACATCCTGGTCAACCTTTTTGAAGAAGTTTAGGATGGTGGTGGTCGGCTTTGCCTTTTTTTTCTCGTTTGCCGCTTCAACCTCCTCTGATGTCAATTTCGGAAAAGCAATCTTTGTTTGGGCTGGCTTTTTTCTCTTCCCAAAACCAAATTTGGCCATTGTGATACAGGTGTCGAATGTGTGAAGATGGTTGACAAAGCAAGGCCGAAGAGTAGCCTCCTTACACGTATAACGCGACATACGGAGTGGTAGTCAAACTCACGTCATCTACGCCTGATCACGTGATGTACGCAAGTGGGGCAGCCGACAAGGCGACAAGGCTCTAGTTTTTTGGCGGCATTCATCCATGCAAAGCTCTAGATCACGATAAAGAGCTGCTTTAAAGTGGTAGCTGTAGAGCCTTACGACGAAATAATTGCATTGAAAACGGCTTGTCACTTTAGGCTGCAAAATCAACGCTTTCAATATTCCACGCAACCTCAGTTAGCCTCAGACGAATAATATCGAACGAAACCGAGTCGCCCTTCCGAAAACTTCAAGTTTAGTACCTCGTGCTATTCCACGATTTAATACCAGTCATCTTTTTTCCTCTTTTTTTTCCCCCGAAGAGATGGATCGTAATCCTATGGAACAATACATGCGCAAGCTGCGCGAGATGGCCCAGAGTCAAAACGTTCGCCGTGGTGGCCCTAGAGGCACACCGCCTGGTGCCGGTCTAGTCGCTGGCTCTCTTCTTGCTTTTGCCGGCTCGTACATGTTCTACAATGCACTATTCAATGTGGACGGTGGCCACCGTGCAATCAAGTACACTAGACTAGGTGGTGTGAGCAAGCAGATCTATGGCGAGGGTAGGTCCCGGTTCCGATGTCAGCAATACAGTTTTTAGATTCCTAAGCTAACATGTGTCCTACATAGGAACCCACGTCATGATCCCGTGGTTCGAGACACCGATTGTTTTCGATGTGCGTGCTAAGCCACGCAACGTTGCCTCGCTAACTGGCACCAAGGATCTGCAGATGGTCAATATCACATGCCGTGTGCTCTCGCGGCCCGAGGTGGCTTCATTGCCGCAGATTTACCGCACACTGGGTGTTGACTATGACGAGCGTGTGTTGCCTTCGATTGTCAACGAGGTGCTAAAGAGCGTCGTGGCTCAGTTCAATGCTAGCCAGCTGATCACACAGCGTGAAATGGTGGCACGTCTGGTTCGCGAGAACCTGGCGAAACGTGCGGCAAGATTCAACATTTCTGTCGACGATGTGTCGCTAACGGTGAGTTCTCATTATTGATATTGGCAGCTATGGAGGATAAGGCTGTGGAGGCGTACATGTATACTAATCATACTCTGTCTGTAGCATCTTGCCTTTTCGCCCGAGTTCACTGCCGCCGTTGAAGCCAAGCAGATTGCACAGCAGGAGGCCCAGCGTGCTGCCTTTGTGGTTGACAAGGCCCGCCAGGAGAAGCAGGCCATGGTTGTCAAGGCACAGGGTGAGGCGCGGTCGGCTGAGCTGATTGGCGAGGCTATCAAGAAGAACAAAGCGTACTTGGAGTTGAAGAAGATTGACAATGCCCGGACCATTGCTACATTGATCCAGGAGAGCGGTGGGCGCAACAAGCTGCTGCTGGATGCGGATGGCCTGGGTCTGAATGTATTTGAGGAGAAATAGACAAGTAGACGCTGTCTGTGGGGCCTAGAAATGGGAAGGGGAGCAAGGGGAGTGGGGGACGGCGCCCTCCGTGTACTACTATCACTCTACTATCATTACTTGTGGTGTTTCTATTCTTGCTATTGTTACTGCCAAGGCGAATTAAGCCGTGCTGGTCAAATGGGGAGGAGGAGGCCGGTGAGGCCTAAACGGCTGCTGAAATCTCCACACTGTATTTTACCTATAACTTGGGAATTTTTTTTGTCTATTCTTTTAACCAGTGTATCTATCACCAAGCGTGTCTGTGCCTATTGTGTATCGAAAGCTTAGCTTCAGTGACGCCACTTTTTTCTTGGGGGGAAGGGGAGGGGCTTTGGAGGGGCCTAAAAGAGTGCCCCGCAGCATCTAACAAGCTCCCCTCCAAAGGCTCCAAGGCTGCTAATCTTAAGGCGTTGAAGCTTGTCAGGCGCCAAATCTACAGTGGCATTTATATTTTCTTGCTACAAACACTAACAGCAACACCACGTCTTTTTGGCCCGTATCGATCTTTTTCTTCTTTTGCTCAGTTTTTCTTCTCTATCCACGTCATCCAAAATGCTCATCAAGTAATGTTATCTGTTCTGCGTGTCGCTTATTCGTGCTGCAGCTTGTACTAACTGCTTTGTTACCTCTTCTGTCTGTCACGAAGAGTTCGCACTCTCACCGGAAAGGAGATTGAGCTCGATATCGAGCATGATTTCAAGGCATGCTTCCCTTCTCTTCGTTATTCTCTACGATGTCTAGTCCTTCACAGTGTCTAGCCGGCGGTCTGAGGGCGTCGTCCGGTGTCGCTTGCATGTTGCATGTGACAGCAAAAAATGCCCCTCTCCCCTCTCCTCACAGTAGTAGGCTTTGCTAACCGTGGATTTATGCTATGCGCTCATCAGGTTCTTGAGATCAAAGAGCTTGTCGAAGAAAAGGAGGGCATTCCGCCAGCCCAACAGCGCTTGATTTTTGGCGGCAAGCAGATGTATAGTTCTTCTCCCACTCTACCATTTTGGGGCCTCCGCTCCCTTTCCCGCCCTACACATCACCCGCCTTCATCGCTAACACTTATTCTTCTTTCTCCATCGCAGGACCGACGATAAGACCGCCAAAGAATACAACCTAAAACCCGGCGAGACTCTACATTTAGTTCTGGCTCTGCGTGGCGGCCTCTAGAGTGCCAAGCTTCACTCCTCTTCTGTGTTTCCCTCCCTCGCAATCGCCGCCAATCTACAAATATTAAAACACGAAATGTACATACCTTGAAGACCATGACTCGCATAAATATACAGCTCCTACGATGACTTGTTATTATCCCCCTACTATCCCCAAATATTCAGTAACACCCGCACGGGGCCTGGCTGATGCTGGATACAGATACGGCCAAACAATAGCCAACCTTCCACGCACAGAGACAGAAATATCGTCGTGGACGGGGATAGGAGACCAGTATTCTATCGGTTGGACGGGACTAGACCGTGCTAGGCTGAACTATAACCTCGAGAGGCTGGCGACTATAGGATAGGATAAGTAGTAAGTTAGACTCTGTATTGCCCAATAGACAGATATCGGTTGCAGACTTGGCCTTGATGAATGAACGCACATATTTACGGCTTGGTACCACACCATGTTGTGTGGACCTAGCAACATGTTTCTTCTACGACGGTCTGAGGAAAATATGAATATTCCCGACACCTAAAAGAGAAAAGACGCCGCCACCATCCAGGGCTATGAAAACACATATAGCTCTATATATCGCACAAAACCACACAAAAGAAAACGCCTCACACCATGCAGAAGAACAGAAAGGTATCTTGGCAAGCAAATGACTCCTCACCGCTTCGTCCACTGTCGAGGACGGGAAAACTAGCGATATCGCAGAACATCACAGTACATGTAAGGAAATAAAGAGATTCCTGAAAGCTACACTCCGATTTTCGGTAGCTATAACGCCGTGCTGTAAAAAAAAAAAACAGATGCGGGAAGAAAAGAAATAAGAGATTAGGATATCAAAAGAAGAAGAAAAAAGAACAGGAGGGACCAGAAATATAAGGAGAATATAAAATGGAAAAAGCAGGTGAGATGAAGAGGCTTTCATGCAATGAATCAAGGGTGCAAATACCCAACCAAAAACACACGGCGCTTGGCCAAGATACGGAGCCAACATCCAAGAAAAGAAAGGTACAGTCCTTTCAAATCTAGCTCTTTTTGGTGTCCGTCGCCCCGGCCCGGCCTGCAGCATCGGCATAGGCAACACTGCCAGACTTGGCGCGTGCTTCGTAGCGCACGCTAGACGATCCTGGCTTTACCTTGGACTTAGCCAGCATCATGCCACCCAAGCCCATCTTTGGGCGCGACGCACCTTTGGTCTTAGGCTGCTCGGTTTTAACCGGGACCTCCAACTTTGGGGAGGGTGAGCCCGGCAAGGCAGGTGATGGTGACTGAGAGGGCAGGGTGGTACTTTGTGGTTTCTGAGCTGACCCCAAAGACGAGGCTCTTGGTCTGTGAGCAGTGCCCGAGAATCTGGCCATTGGATGTTGAGCCATAATGAGAGAAGAAAGCAGTGGTTTCTTCACGGGCTGGCCACCATCAACGCGAGTGCAAGTCTCATCGAGCTTCCGCTTCCCATTACCATCGTTCATATCGCTCAAAAGACCCGTCGAGGGGAAAGTACGGGCACCAAAGCTCCCATCCATTTGAGCGGCTCCTGGCCGCGAATCCAAGCCGGCATCCCTAGAGCTAGAAGCGCGTTGCTGGCCAAAAGGGTCCGTTTTGTCGGAACGAGGCGAGGCAACCTGAGATATGACGGCACTCTTTTTGGTTGCCATGCTATGAGCCCCCATATTGGCGTTTCGATTTTCATGCCTAATATCCCGACGGATCTGCTGGAGACTCTTCAGGCCAGAAGTAGCCCGACAGCTCGCAGGCTTGAATATGCTGCTCTGTCCTGACCGGCCTACAGCAGCCGAGCGAAAAAAGTTACCACCACCGCCACTGCTTACATTCGTGATTCGATTTTTGATCCGAACCGAGCCCATTGCTACAATAGGAACTTTTTCCTTCACAATATTGTGGTAGTTTTTGGACAGCTTCCGAGCAGCAGCATCCTTATGAAGGGCATCCATATACTTGTATATATTATAAATCTTCATATACGGCAAGCCACTAGATAGAATCTCAGGGTGCTTCCGAACCTGCAGGCTCCATGTGCTGTTGATTATGCGCTCCCATGCCTTGGATGCCGAAGCTTTATTCACATACTTTGCGGAGTCCAACATCTCGTTGAGGTGCTGGGCATCCTTGACATCGCGGATAAGATCGTCAACGATGGGGAGGTGATTTGGCAAATGCCCCAGAGAGGATACTCGATGGTGGTGTTGGCGGGCCAAAGCGGAACACTGCTCCGAAAGGGTAATCATATTTTTTTTTTCAATAGTTGCGAATATGAGGCAATGTTATGGAGTCCGATATACTTGGTTGGGATGAAAAGGTTATAGATTTTAGCAATCTGAAGAGTGAAGAAAGCTTGTTTGTGTAGGTGGCAATTGGAAGCAAGGCCTGAAATGACTGGCGAGGAGGTCGCCTTTTGTATATCATTTCTTACGTTCTAAAGTTCAAGCCAGGGGGGGTGGGAAGGCCAGGAGCTAGAAGCACAAATAGCCACTTGACCGAACTACCTCTCAACCAAGATAAGTATTAGCGGGAGTGGAAGAGACTTGGAGACTCGCAGATTTACCGATGCCAAAACTTTACTTTTACAGTGTCAACAGTGGCCAATAAGATACAAACACCACCTTGTAACCTTGTAGTCAACTGTTACGATCACGCGAAAAGATGATTGAGAGAGGCAAAGGAGGATAGACCCAGACTCCAGAATGAGGTCCAGTTGAAAGCCCGCACCACCACAGCACGATTATGCACGCAAACAATCTTGGCAATGTTACGACAACAAATGACAGTCAAGTAAGTAGACAGAGCAAGGCTGTGCGATTGAGCGGGCAAAGGGGAGGCTGAGGTGAGTCAGAAGACAGAAACAACAGCCAGAAAGTCAATGAGAAAGAAAAGGAGAGAAAGAAAAGGAAAACAGAAGAAGGAAAAGAGACTATAGAATGCGCAGATTTGATAATATCAGTAGACAGATCGTTGCTCTTGATCGTTCAACTTAGAAGCAAGCAAGCAAATTTTGAGTCTAAAGAATATCAAGGCAAGGCAGGATGTTCCCCGTGCTGGACGTACGAAGCCACATTGAAACTTGAGTGCTTGCAGCTGGAAAGGTACAGTTCACTCCTATGTTGTAGCTGGCCGGGAAATCCTCGGCTGATATCTTAACCCTAAAGAATGCTATTAGTACTACGACTCGCAGCCTTGCGAACAATCACAAGCGCAAAGCTGCCAAGCTTCAACTTCCTTCCAGCCGCTACTACCTAAGTTGTTTCTCCGTCGCGGCGCAAGACTTCTCTCTCTGGGCCCGCAAGAAACTTTTTTGCGCTCTTCTGCTTTATCTATAGCTACAGTCTTATCCCACCCTTTGAAGAGACTCTGACCAACAAGCCCTCGACAAATCGAAATTCTGCGCCAACAAGTAGTCTTTTTTTTTTTACCGATTTTTCTTTTCCCTGTGTCGGCACAATACATTTTCTCCTCATTGGCTCGGCAGCTTGCACCCGACACTATTGCCACCATTTCCATAGGGCTCCCGAAAGACGCGATAATGGCTGATATTCCTATCAAGAACGAGCCCGACGCGTCTATGGCCTCTGGCGCGGAAGACGATGACATATATGAGGATGCTGGCGACCTGGAGTTTTACACGGATGGGAACAATCCCAATGCAAATCAGTTCGCCAACATGTACCTATTCCGAGTGGGCAAAGCGCTGTACGATGTGTGGTCGAAGCTGGATGACGATGAGGAAATTACAATCGGTCACATCCGTCAGTGGTATGAGCCTCTAGCCGATGGGTCACCGGGGCCACCACGTATGAAGTTTAGGCTGGCCGATAACATCCCGGGTCACCAGCCGATCCCCAAGGAGTACAACCTGAATATTAGCACGGGTGTTCAGAGCACGTATCTCTTTAGCGAAAAGAATCTCGATGGGTTCAAGTCCAAGTCGTCGGACAGGAATCCAGCGGCCACGGAGGGGATACCATTTTCCATTTTGAAGCCCAAGCCAGAAAAGGTTGACAAGCCCAAGTATGACAAGCGCCAGAAGTTTGTGCCATTCTATCGCAAGGCTATTCCAAGTATGTTTCTCGAATTCCAGGTTCTGTTCTTTTTTCTTTTTTTTTTTTCTGGCTGGTAGCTGCTTGGTTTCCTAGCTTTGTTTTGTGGTTGATTTAGGACTGCGGCTCTGTAGGCTGCTACTGCTTCCACAAGTGCAGGTGTCATGAGAGGCGCACTATGGCGACGGAGAAAGACAAATAATGAATTAACTAACTCTCGTCTTTGACTCTAGAAAAAACCAAGATTATCGGCAAGGTCTCTTATGATCTAAGTTGTGCTCCGTCAAACCCTGAAGAGCAAAAATACCTGCTCGCTATGCATGCCCACGAAACCGGCAAGACCACCAAGGTCGAGATTATCAACAAGCGCCAGGGAGAAGTTATCAACATTGGTACCAACCGTGCTGCTAACTGGGAAACAAACCTTATCGTAAGTTTGGCAGTTTTTTCGGCGATGGAGGGCGGAAATATGCACAATAGACTTCTCTTCTTACGGAAATCATCTACTAACCTTGACCCTCTTCCTTTTTCTTCTTCCCCTCCGTACAGAAAGCGCCTGCCAAACCAGTCAAAACCAAGGGCCAGGATCTCAAGGCTGCGCGCATACCCGAAAACGAGTTGTTGGATCTGCTATTCCGCGCGTTCGAGCGTTACCAGTACTGGTCGATGAAGACGCTACGCCACGACACTAAGCAGCCCGAGGCGTACCTGCGAACGACGCTGGAGAAGATCGCTGTGCTTAACAAAACAGGCCGCTTTGCGAATCTGTGGTCGCTCCGGCCCGAGAACGTGCGCAATTCAGCTAAGCCGGAGGAGATGGCGCCCGAGTTTGAGGGCGAAGAAGACGACGACATGCTGATGGAGGATGTGCTGTGAGAGGGTCCGGTCGAGATTTTTGTTATATTTTTACTTTTTATGTTGCTCAACCATACTTTTCTTTTACTTTGGAGTTCATGGCGTTTATAGAGAGCTCATCAGTCACAGGAGGCTGACGACGACATTGTTGATTATCTAGCACTATCTGCAGAGAAATAATACCAAGTATATTTATTGCTATTTGTCATTCTGTGCAGAGTAACGAGGGTGGCTAGCTGGCTAGCTGACTGACTGGCTGGCTGGACGTTCCATTACATGCAGGAACGATGGTTGTGACTAGTGAGGAGTGAGGCGAGCGAGCAGGGCCAGCAGGCCTGGCTGGTCTGGAAGCTTCGGTGAGACCTAGAGGGGACAAGGTATACAAGGCAGGTTGTTGTCGCGATAGTGCCGTGACTTGTCTTATGTCTGTCTGCAGCATCAAATTTTCGCACGTTTGCATTTTTGCGAAGGGGAACGGATGCATTCATTCCAGAAGACGCCATTGCCACCACCAAGGACTGACTAGGTATTGATCTGTTTGCTATGAAGCGTCAGTCAACAAGGGAGCCGCAAACATGGGGCACAAGCCCCAAGTCATTCATTCCTTTACATAGCTAAAAAAAAAAAACATTTGTTTACTTTTATTTATACTGCGACTACCCAGCAACCCACGTACAAACTCTCTCTCACTTGGTCAAATGCCCAAGCTCAAAGCTCAGTGCTGCACGAGAATGTTCGTGAGGATTCTTCAGGGTATAAACAAGACACAAAAAAGACTTGATAGCAATGCAATGGACGCGCACCGGCCCGTGTTCCTTTGGATGTCTCTTTTTATAGTCCGGATTAGTGGCTCTTTGATGTCCTGCGTCGTGTGTCTCCGACTTGCATAGGAACCGTGGTACCACCGCGAAGAAACTATATGCCTAAACAAACAGCTCATAAAAACAAATGCGCAAAAAAAAAAAAGAAAAAATACAAAAAAAAAGGAAGCTTAGGTTTTCTGTTGACCGGTTGTCTGGTTGGTGCGCTGGAGTGGCATAACGGCAGATACAAAAAGCCCTACCATCTCTGCTTTGTCACTTGTTGGTCTTGTGGCATGGCATGTCAACCACCCACAGCAATGCTCCTCCCCAGCTGGCTCTGCTTCTTCTGGCCTCTATAGCTTTCCTCATTTGTATCCCGTCCTGTGTTTGCGCTCTTTCTCTTGTCTGATAAGTGCTGCTGTCCCCCGCTAGCCATTGTGCATCGCGGCTCTGCGTCTTGTCATTGCGCTCATTGCCTTCCCCCTCCTGCTCCCGCTGCCGCTGCGTTCACATGCTAACTAGCCAAACTTACTTCTGCTCGGGAACTGCGATTGTATGCGAACCATTGCTGCTGTTTCTTCTCCTATTCACTGTGTCGCTTAACCTTTTCTCTAAGCCATCTTTAGCCAACCATTTCCTTCGTCATGTGCTACTACCGCCGAACAATACACATCTGCCACCATATGTCCACCGGCACCCTCATATCAGCCTGCTCGCGGCGGCCATCTAACCCCAATGAAAGGTGTGCCTTCCAGTGGTCGCGTGCTATCTTCACCATCCGAAACCCGTCGAAATGCCGTTCCTGCGCACGTATTGACGGTGTGCTGACGTCTATTGCCCAGTTGGTGACTACATCGTCGCTGCGTATGGAACGTGTTGACGACTTCAAGTCAGCACGAGCTCGGGGACGTGAGGAAGCATCTTTGGCCCACCAAAAGCCCTGGACCTTTTGGGATACAGAAGACACGCGCAAAGGCCGGCGCGCAAGTTATAGAAACTCGCTTGTGTCGACGCCAGATCTGAGCGCCTCTGAGGAGGGCTGTATTAGTGATGAGTCGGACCCCGAAGACCACGATGGGCTGAGTCTGGGTCAATATTCTGCTGCTTGTGTCAATGCTTCAAAGCAACGAGCGCTACCGCTGGGCTCCATCGCCGAAGAGGATGATGACCTTGACGAACTGGAAGACATTGGGTACATCTCTATTCCTAGCATACCACGGCTCAGTGTTTGACCGGGCGGTCTTTCCTCACGACACTAGATGATATATGGTTACGACACTTTTTTTTTGGGATTGCACTTTTGGTTACGAATTTCATGATTGGGTTTTATTAAGTAAGGGAGTTCTTGTGCTTGGGTTTTTTTTTTCTTCTTACATACCATCTCAAATAAAAAGATACGTATTTTCAGAAAATGTGCCCACATATCATCGTTTCATAGAATCTGCCACGCGGTCGAGATTAAAGGCAGCACTGATGAGGGCCAGGTGGCTGAATGCCTGCGGAGTGTTGCCTAGTTGCTCGCCACTCCGTGAAATCTCTTCAGAGAACATGCATAGATGGTTAGAGAAGGACAGCATGTTCTCAAAGATACTCACAGCATACAGTCCATACTTGGGCTCATACACGCTTGCACGTGTAAGTGCTTCGACTAGCCAGAAAGTGCACATGCTGAATGCCCCTTCCCGGCCACCGACTCCTACGGCTTTGTGTTAGCATAAATGTAGTTTGGCTGGCTGGCGCAGGGGAAATTGTCGTACCATCAGCCGACTTCTCAGTATCATAGCGGTACACTAAGCCTGTGGAGGTCAGTCCTCCCTTTTCTGGAGGCATCAAAATCTTTTCCATCGTGCTAAGAAACCGCGGGTCATTGGGCGAGATGAAGAACACAAGAGGCGCAATGAGAATTGACGAATCGAGCAAAGTATTGCTCTCGTAACTCTGAACGAAGCACTTGAGAGACTTGTTGTATCCTGCCAAGATGTCAGCACTAGTTGTAATATTTCCTTCCCTCCCTCTGTCCCCCATTTCCCAAGAGGCACTGTCTTGCTTACCCTTTTGCATAATTTCTTCCATTAGTCCATCGCGGGCTTCTAGCCATTTTGGGCGGTTGGGGCACGGGAGGCATCGCTTTTCGGCCAGACGGATGCCGCGGTCGAAAGCTACCCATAACATGATCTTGCTGTAGGTGAAGTTTTGCTTGTTGTTACGCACCTCCCAAATGGACATATCAGATTCTTGCTTACTGTTAGTATGGTACTTTGGCGCTTTGGGACAAGTATAAAAAACGAAAGCATCCTACCGTTAACCAATGTAAGCACATAGTCCAGCATGTTGCGGATCAAAACCCAGTGATCCCATGTAACCGGCTTTCCGTACTTGTTGTACAGGTAGATAGCATCCATCAGCTCGCCATAGATGTCAAACTGTTGGTGAAATGCTGCTCCATTGCCAATTCGAACAGGCTTACTGCCATGGTAGCCATCTAAATGAGTCAGTTCGGTCTCAGGAATTTCAGTCTCGCCATGAATCGTGAACATGATGGGTAGCGCGCCATCTGGGCCCCGAGAGTACTGGATACGCTCCATCATGAACTCCATGTATGAGTCAGCTTCAGCAACGAAGCCAAGACGAAGTAGAATATAGATTGTGAAGCTTGCGTCACGGACCCATGAGTACCGGTAGTCCCAGTTTCTAGTCAAAGTTAGCGCATGTTCCAGGTCTCAGTCATATAAGTGTGCTTCTCCCAACATACCTCGTCCCACCTATGTCCTCGGGGATAGAAAAGGTCGGGGCGGCGATGATTGCGCCAGTTGGCTCGTAAGTAAGCATCTTTAAAATCATCAAGCTGCGATGGATGACCTCTCTCCAGCGACCCTTATATTTGCTCTTGGATATCCACTTGTACCAAAACTCTTGAGTGTCGTGTTGCTGAGCATCAAGCACCTGGGAAGTGATGTTAGTAGTAACATGTTGATCCAGATCATTACGCAGCACAAAGGAGATTGCTTGACCTTCTTTGAGTGTGATATGAGCCACGACCCCGGGACCTAGCATGCCTTCTTTTTCGACCTTTTGGAACATGATCATGGGGCATTCACCCTCATGGGGCCCTTCGTGTTCTCCCTTATCTACCGTCACATCCAACTGGAGCTTGACATCTTTAGTATGAAAAGTTGCCACCTTACTATTATCGCCAGTATGTGGATGTGGTCCTTGTTCAAGGACGATCTCATGTGGCACTTTGGCATAACCGAACGCAGGGAAAATTTCTACATCCATAACCATGGTGCCACGAACACACTCCACGCGACGAACCAGCCACTGCTTCAGTTCTTCCTGCACCTTTGTGATCTCGCGGTAGGATGTGTGGGAACGCCGAATTGGCAAAATGGTACTCTTTGGCCGGGGAAAGAAATCGATTAGATCCACAACCCCATCTTCATGAATGTATCGAGTTTGGAGAATGCACGACGACGGCAAGTACTGTTGTTTTGTGGTGCAACTAATGTGTGGAGGAGGCGCAATGCTAAAGTATCCGCCCTTGTCTTTATCAAGGAGTCTGCAAAAGACGGAGGGCGAGTCGAAATCTGGCCTAGTTCAGCGCGTTAGGGACAAGATACCTGCGGTTCCTCCTAGTAACCGACTTACCAGCACATAAAGTCTAGGCCACCATCCATGCCGATGAAAGCACAAGTATGCATATTTCCGATCATGCCATAGTTCTCAATGGGGAGATAGCCTCCACTGCGGGAGCGGGCAGCTCCTTGGAAAACCTGACCATCGGCCATGATATAAGCTATATATGTTGCCGGAAGGTGGCTTGAAACTACCGAGAAGGCAATAGAAATATGAAGAGAGAGTTGAGAGTGAAGAGTGCGGAGGAGACAGAGAGAATAGCCAGACGCTCATGAGCAAAGGACAGAACTATAGATATATATACCCAAGGATCCGATTGTAGTTAACTTCATTTTCTCTTTCCGTCTACCGTGGAGTGGTGACTCGTCCAATGAGAAGGCTTGAGGATCATCTGTTTGTACTGACAGGCATGATTTCAGCCTTTTTGACTGCAACTCGTAAAGCTGACAAAGACAACCGAATGCTGACTGATGCTGGGCGCTCGCTCTTCTCTTAGCCAAGCTGGATGACATCATTTGATCTTGGACTACCGGGAGCATGTCAGATTTACTGCTTAGCCGTCCATAGCTGCTTCGTGGGTGGCGTTGGTATGATGTTAAGGGTTATGTCGTAGCAGAAAGCTAGTGACTAGGGTTAAATATCACGGCTGTCTGTGCCGAGAACATGAACATGGTATTGCTAAAATGCCACTGTATAGTATCACAAACTTCTATATAGTTCGCATGTGCCGTGTTTCCTTTTTAGCTCAATTATAGAGTTATTCCGCCCCCTGACGGCACAACCAGAAGAGCTACAACTAAAATTCAGTTATGCTGGGCGATGGTAGATTCAGCAGTTAGGGTTAAAGAATATGGCTCGCTGTTTTGTTGCGAGTGAGGTAGGAGGAGGTGCTGAGATCTGGAGTCCTGTTTTGCTTTGAAATAAACTCTGAGTGACTGAAGCTTAGCGAAATGACCCGCTTTTCCAATACTCGTGTAACACAAAATCGGCTTGAGCATTGCTTTTGGGAGACCAGCTGCAGCCGAGACGACAGAAAAGCCGGCGTACTGGTCCTTCTCCGGCTTTAATCTGCGTTTAATTTCGTTTGAACCAGGCTTAGATAGATTTATAGAGCTATCTTGATACCTGCACTGTAGGCGTACTCTAAAACCTCTCCCATATAGATTTTTTACTTAATATAAAGACATACATCATGGCGCTCTTTTTCCAGCCTCACCCGAATCAATATATTAGGCGGAACTCTGGTTACCCAGCTACAGCTTAATTTCCGGAAAAAGAGAAGCCCATGGAATCGTATTGACAAAGGGAAAGAAGAAGCTCCAGGACAACCGTCTACGTAGTTCTCAACTGGCTAGAGTTCAGGCTCTTGCCGTATCATTTCCTTGTCGAGGAAGGTGCTCAGCTCAATCTATGAAGACTTTTCTCGCGTGCCTTCCATTCCTTTCTGGGCTTCCTTCTCAGCAATATTCACACTTCCTTCTACGAGTTTCTACCTGTCTCTTTCTTCAATTATCTGCTCTCAATTCATTGTACTAGATTCATGGTTGTGAGGTAGAGGCCCGCCTCATTCACCAATCAGCCTGGAGCACGACAGTTTCCGATCATCAAGGTACGTATGGCCCCATTGCACGACCAGATCTTCGGAATCATTTGTTTGGATACAGTTATGGTATATGCCGCTGACTGGAAGTGTTGTTGTCTTGTAGACGCTGCCCTTCATCGGTGACACCTACCTGTTGCACGAAATCTTACCTGTTCATCTCCCTCGCACTTTGCGGCTCTCATCCACTTCAAATCTCTACAAAAATGGTTGCAGCTCATGGGTCTGACACTAGAGAAGCTCCTTCGTGGTCTGGGCTAAGCAGTCGCCTTAATGAAGGACTTCCTCCAGACTCGACTGATCGCTGGCCAGAGCCTATGCGCAGAGGCGAGTTCCAGGTGCCCATGGCTATGTGGAACGTCCTAGGCAAGAAACGATTAATCGCTGCGGAGCACGCCATTGGCCCTTTAAACCTTAGCCAAGCTGAACGACGAGAGCTAGAGGAGACGTGGACCATGATACAGACGGAGGACTTGATGCATGATCGTTATCCCCCAGAATCTCGCCCACGACCACTGTAAGATGCACAGATCTTCAAGCCTTATATTCTATGGATAGTCTTGGACTGACTCGAGATCAAGGCAGTCAATGAATTTTATCCCCGTCGGCAATGGAACAGATGGTGCTATAGAATCCCGAATTGAAGGCATTGATGAGGATGAAGAATTTCTACGCAAAGAGCAGCAAGGCAAGGCAAAGACTAGAAGCCTTAGTGACTTACTTAAACATGTGTGCTGCCTACGAAAAAAGGAAGCGCCCAAGTCTCTGCCCAAACGTAAGTATAACGTATCTCTGGTACTCATTGAAATGCTGCGCCTGGAATTTGCTAATGACAAACAGCTAAAGTACGGACTTTCAAGGTCAACCAGAGCCAGACGCCGCCGCCAACTCCCGAAATCCTTGCCCAAGGCTCATCCGCAACTACACAAAGCATACCCTCTCGGCGACTGATGCGCCATTCCCTCATGGCTGAATACGCCGAGTCCTGTCGAAACACGGAGTCATCCCCTTCGTGCTATGTTTCTGGCCGATTCACACCCAGTGAGCATCCCATATACAATTACAATCCAATCAGCCCAGCTTCGAATCCTCCCATAAGTCCGGTTGAGTCGTTGTTCCCTCGCCAAATACGCCGCCCGTCTTCACGTATATCCTCTTCAGCATCTGGCGCGCAGTGTAGTGCGTTGTATGGCGGTCGTAGTGGGGACTCTGATGGAGGTTCGTTGAATACTCAGATATATAGAAGCCCAGCAATGTCTAGTGGCAGTCGAACAGTGTCTGGTAGCTCTCGCTCTATGCCGGTGAAAGAGTTTCGGAATCGTGGCCCCCCTCAACGGTCTGGAATTCACGGAGGCATCCAAGATGGCAAGAATGGATACTCGCATGATGGCTACGACAGACGCCCTCAAAGGCCGTATCACATTGCGCACTCTGCACACGAGACCAAAGATGGGCAGTCAGTAAGCACTGCTTCTGATCTATTTGAGGCCCAGCCTATAGGGCTGAGGAGCCCACCCTCACCACATACATCTTTTCGGGGCCCGATAATTGAAAAGCAAGGGCAAGAACCGCCGATTTCATGTCGCGACATGTCACCTCCCCAGATTGTGATTACCAACGGAGACCGAATTTCTCAGATGCCAAGAGGCATTGATGGTGACGCAGAAAATACCGGAAACCCGCCAATTTTGCGGCTGCCATTTCTAGGGTGCGAGCTAGAAGTTAAGCACAGTGTATTCCTTCAACCGGAGCAGGAAGGGCATGATGATATTTCTTATTGCATTCCATCAGTACCGAAAACCGTCAAGGATCCTAAGATATATGATAGTCAGGACGTGAATGGCAAGCTTGAAGAAGATGTGGCTAGCTATGGACATAAAAGTCACTGTTCTATAACAAGTGGCGTATGAGTCAAGCAAGCAGGAGTGAGATCACGAAGAGGCATTCTGTAAGTTCATTATCATGAAAAAGGCGTTGATAAAGTTAAGCTTTTTGGTTATATAAGACGGATGGCTTCAGTCAGCTACTAAAGCCATGATATTTTCTTTTCGGGGAGATGATCACTTTTCTTTTTTTGGCATGCGTTTTTCTTTTTCTTTTTTTTTTTTTTTTTTTGAACTGGCTGTATCTTGATTTCGTCAATTTAGAGCCTGCGAGAGAGCAACAGGTAGCGAAAAGCAAACAGACCTGGGATACAAGAGGCTGTTGGGGGAAAGGAAGAAGAGCAGGAGAGATTTCACAGCAAGCAAGCAATATGAGTGGGTTAGATGGGAGGCACAGAAGAAGGTATCAAATCAAGGCTTGGCTGCTCGTGGCAACCGACATCTCGCTAGCTAGAAGGATCACGGACATGAGAAAGCTTACTAGCCAAAAAGAAGATGTTGGACTGCTCTTGGAGTAGTGCTTATGCGGAGCAAGGCGGGTGCACGTGCTGCTGCCGCCTTGTCTTTGGCCTAGACTGCTTAGGAGTTGCTCTTGGTTAGGACACACGGCGTAGATGAACTTTTGCCTAGTAGTTCTGCAAGAAACAAGATTCCGGAGTGTTAGTTGCTGGGCTTTTCCTTCCAGACTGACTTGGATTGGAGGGTTCTCGCCTCTCCCTCTTCCTCCTCTCCCATGAACAACATCATACCCGTTTACCCGTTTGTTGCTAAGCTAGGCATTTTGCCTCAACCTTTTCCTTGATTTATCTTCACTTTGTTTGATTTTTTATTTTATTTCTTTTTTCCCTTTAGCTTTCTTGTTCTCTTTCACGAGGCGTAGTACACACAGGAAAACCTACAGGCTGTAAAAGAAGATCATAGGAGACGAGGAGTTTGACAAGAGCTGCTTCTCGCTGATAATAGGTATGTCTTCTTGTTAGTTCTGAGCAGCTGTTGTGTTCTACTGGCGTTTGTCTGTCCTCCTGTAGCTAAAATCCCCTAGTTGCATTAGCTTTCGTTTGCTTCTTTCACTTCGGCCTTTATCTTTATATCCATATCACTTACTGTTACTGTTGCAGTCGCAGGAAAGGAGAGACATTTCAGCCTCACACGCTATAAAGAATCGTCGTCTTATCTGAGCCACGTGAGATTGGAGTAGTTACTCTTTTTTCTTTTCGTGCTATGGATTCAAGACAAACGACACCTGTTGGTGTAAATAGAAGTGACGACACCCACGATTATAGCAACTGCAATTTTAAGAGTCACCATCAGGCTGCAGTACAAAGCGCGTCTTTGTCAGCAGCTGAACCAAGCGCTTGCGAATGCGGGAGTAATGAAGGAGATGTCTTCCAAGACGCCTGTGATTCACAGAACTTGGAGCATCCAACTAACCAAGCCGTGCCACTGCCCCAGAATGCCCCAGCCTGTGCTTCTGCTAGCCATCAGCAAGACCCCATCTGCCGGCAGCCAGGCAGTTGCGGTGACGTACAAGCAACCACTTCTCAGTATCGCTCTAGCACTAGAAACCCTCCTCCCCAATCCCCTTCACATGGAAGGGCTACTTTTGCCTCTGAACTCTTACGCCCTGCCACCCATCGTGGACCTGCTAGTGCCCAGCTTCAGCTCCATCCTTACGGAAAAGCCGCCGACGGCCATGCTAAAAGCCACACTCAAAGCCATAATATCCAAGCAGCACGCGACTTGGCTCCTGCTGCCTTGCGCAGCGGCTCACTTAACTCGTCGTCTTCGTTGTCCATGGCGCCATTGGCTGTGCCTCCAAATTATGCGTCGCTTCGCTTGAACCAACCTCGTCTATCAGCAGCTAAGCAAAAAGCCCTCGAAGACGCCAAAAAAACGCAGGCACGAGTTCTCGCTGAAGCTACCCAGTCAAAGACTGACCCTCCACCATATGTATTGGAGGAACTAGTCGGCAAAGGTAGCTACGGCCGGGTTTATCGTGCAAGAAAGCGCCCAGCAGCCCGAAATAAAACTGCGTCCTCGTCTTCAGTTCCTGCAGAGAACCATGCTGGCCAAGCTGTCGCCATCAAGATCATAGACATTGAAGCAAGTGACCGGGCAAATCCTGTTCCTCGCATGGCAAATTCCTACCAGGACTTCCTCAAGGAGGTTGAGGCTCTGAGGCGATTAGAGAGCCAGGGCGCTCGGAATATCAACCACATAATCGAGTTCCTGGGCGTTGGTCGCACTGTATGGATGGTCACTCAGTACTGTGGTGGCGGCAGCGTGGCCACACTAATGAAACCAGGGAAGCCGCACGGTCTAGACGACAAGTGGATTGTCATTATTCTGCGTGAGGTTGCCGAGGCCTTGAGCTGGGTTCATCGTGCGGGGATCATCCACCGTGACATCAAATGCGCAAACGTCTTGGTCCATGAAAATGGTGGCGTGCAACTAGCCGACTTTGGTGTGGCTGCTGTACTGAACGAATACAGCTGCAAGGATAGCGAGCAAAAGGATAAGCGGTCAACGGTTGTTGGCACGCCACACTGGATGGCGCCCGAGCTTCTAGGCGACTGGGGCCGGAAGACATATGGATCTGAAGTGGACATTTGGTCGTTCGGCGCCATGGCTTTTGAGATGGCCACCGGAATGCCGCCCAATGCAATGGAAAATATTGGGGCTCGACCCGAAGCCCTTGCAGAGTCTTTGCGCATAGCTCCTCCGCGCCTTGATGGGATGTATTCCGAAGACCTGGCGAGTCTAGTTGAGTTTTGTCTGCAGGTAGACCCAGACCACCGACCATCTATTGATGTCATAAAACAGCACCCGTATATTGCTGGCACCGAGATAACGCATCCGACATCAGCCCTGACAAATCTAGTCGCGTTGTTCAAGTTCTGGGAGGCACACGGCGGGAGCCGTGACTCGCTGTTCATGGGCCCGGGTGGCCAGTTACGCAAGGGCTCCAAATGTTCGCAGAATTCCCGCAGCTCTCTTGGCTCAGTCAACGCCGATGGCGCGTACAGCAGCTGGGATTTTGGGTCTCGTGAATCTGGCAGGGACACCATAGACGGTTCTAAAGAGTCAATTGGGAGCTTTAGCGGCAGCACACCGAACGCGATTCGTCGCAATTCTTCAGCAAGCTCAATCACGCCACGACAGACACAGAACCAGACCCCAAAGCAGAACGACCAATATCACCCTCAACGAAAACCCCAGCAGCAGCCACCCAAAGAAGACAAACAGTCCCCTCCCTTACTGCGTGGGGCCTCTCGTCGCTTCAATGAAATCCGCGTCAAGCGCCCCATTGAACGCATCTTCGATCGCACGATCACAAGCTATAACGAAGCTTCATGTCTATACTATCTTAGGATGTATAACACAGGCAGCTCTAAAAACATATTGATGCCCCCTCCTCCCCCTATTGATGTTGCCCCGTTAACCCAACGCGGACCTGAGTCTGCACGCCACTCATTGATTGACCTAGATCTTTCTATTGCTATCGACCCAAACCGCCCTCTAGACTCCACTTCCCAAATCACTAATCATGCTTCCGACTCTTCTATCCCATTAGGAACTATACCCGACACCATCGTCGAGCCTAATGATGGTATTCAGTCTCATGTGGATATCCCACCTACTGAAAGTCTTACTGTTGATCATCCTGCAACAGCTTTGCGAAGACCGACACAAGACTGGCAGTTCCCCATCAACCTCCCTTCCCAAGCCTCGCAGACTTCGCTACCTGACTCAAATCTGCAGAGCTCAGTTGCTCCTACTACTGTTTCCCCAGTGATACTCCCAGCCCTAGAGCCTCAGGTCCAAGACGCCCCATTATTAGAAGACTGTGATTTCTTTGAGTCTAACCTCAGCATTGAGCCAGGTCAGACCACTATACTACCTATCACCAACACTAGCTATCCTTCTGTTCCAGTTTCACCCAAAACATTGCATGTCACTCAGATGGTAGAGGAAGTTGAGACTATTCAATCAGCCAAAGCGACAAATGATACTACTATAGTAGAGGAGCCTACAAGAAACGCCGCTGAAGATGGAAGAGTTAATCTCAATCTCAATCTTGACCCCGATCTACGGACAGCTCCAGTGCCCTTCTGTCATCCTCGCCCGGTGCCGCTACCTCCCATCAGTAGGTCTCATTTCTCACCGTCCACCACACAAACAGCACGAGCTTTCAAAAACGGCCCTCCTATAAACAGTCCCAGTTTCTTCTCCTCTACTAGAAAGCCGCCCAGCTTCGAGGATGCTTCCAAAGTGGCTGTATATGATGTGCGTCGCGACTCAACTGCTGCCATTGACTATGACAATGTCCAGTACATCCCACGGGATGTTGACTTTTCCGAGGAAGAGTTAGAGTTTCTCCGTAGACCCATGGTGCAGCTTCCCACTTCTAGGAATGGCTACACACTGCCGCCATGTGATCAAGAGCGTCGCCCTTCATTATATTACACTGGTAACACTGAATCCGAGCAATTAAATTCTACTTGCACGCCACCAACTCACGCAAGTCATTCAGCCATGCCTTCACTCAGCACCATTGACTCGCCGCTGGAATCTTTGCATGGAAGTAGAGATTACGGCGAATGTTTTCCTGGCCATGAGATCTTGCGAATTCACGAGTCGGGTATAGACTATTCTTCTACTCACACCGATGTCCATATTCCACATGACACTGAAAATTTACCCCCTTCACCGCCATCACCACTCTCTCCCATGACATACCAGTCATCACATAAACCCTTCCCGCCCTCAGCATCTAGTGAAGCGCTGGGTGGCGGGCTAAAGAATCCATGGACAGAGAGCCAAATCCCAACGGCCTTCCACCCCTCCTTTATAGCAGGCCATCATGGGCAAGACACTAGTCACAGTGACAGTGATAGCGGTGAGCTGAATCGGAACTTTGTTTTTGGTGGTTATCGTTAATATATGGGACTCCGCGGCTTGGGTGCCAAGGATAGGCAGCTAGACGTCCAATTCGAAGAAAAGGGATGTGGCAAAAAGAGTAGTGAAAGATGCTGTGGCTATCACTATCATAAAAGTCAAGACAAAAAAGATAATAAAAAGAACAAGAACATATTATTGCTATGTAGCCGAGCCGAGCCGAGTCTATTTTGTTCGCAGACACACACACACACATACAAGCCTCTAACAGGTTCAAATCATTCCCATATCCCCCATCAGCAGTGCCTGATATCTTTCCACCGCCTCTCTCAGCCGGATAAGCACTGCTGCTGCCAACATCTTGACATGATGCTCCTCACCTGCACCCTCGCCGCCCCTCAAACCCCCAAAAACCCCCGCAGCCCACTCCTGTGTCTCAACGACACGACGCCCATGGGTTTCACATAGTTCGCGCATGCGATTCTCGTTGACCTCTAACAATGCCGCAAAGGCTGTCAACAGTGCGCCGGCGACATTAATATGTGTAGCAGCCGTGCCACGTAACATTAGTAGCACGTCCCATAGCTCAGTCGTCATTTCCGGTAGGGCTAGGGTCGACGGACCAGCAGCATGTAGCAGAATGGCAAGAGTTTTAGCTGCAGTGGCAAGCAAAAATGGATGTTGGGAAAAAACGGAGGCTCGAATATGAATTGCGTGCTGGAGGTGGGCAGTCAGTGGGAAGAAGAAGGAGGCGGCAATGAGCGAAGCAGTGGTATTGGGGATAGAGCGGACTCTAGGCCGCGGCAGGTTCTGGCGTGTGATTGTGCCGCGCAATGTAGAGAGCTTAAGCGCGTCGGGTCCATTTTTAGTGTCGGCAGCCGAGGCGGCTATAGGAGCAATAAACGACGCAGTGAGGTCTTTCGCAATAGCATCAAGGGATGACGGTGGAAGAGCCTTAAGATCGGCTCCATGGGGGCGTGGGGAGGTTTGTTCTGTAGATATCAGTAGCGGCGATGCAGGGCTAAGTGTGGGGGCACTATCAAGATAGAGCTTTTCTATCTTCTGAGGTAGTCTCTTGGAGGGGAACTGTGCTGCCTCAGCATACTTTGAGTTGTCAATGCCTGCTAGTTCTCTCACACCCAAGCCAATCGCCGCTAGAACATTGGCCCTCTGGGCCAAAGAATAGTCGGCCTCAAAAACACCACGTGAAAGAATGGGCCCCACGATTTTAGGTTGTGCCACGACAAGTGCGACCATACCCTCGAGTCGCTGCTGGTAGAACTCTTCTATTTCAAATGAGTCGTTCATCCCTGCTAAAATCGTGGCAAGCTCGACCGCGTGGTCTGAGACTTCGGTGCCATAGTTAGCTTTGCGACGTATTAGAAGCGCAGCATTGGCAAGAGCTAGCTTCTGCTTATCAAAAGACTCTGTATCGCGAAAGTATTCCATAAGTGTGCGGATGTAGACGGGGGTTTTCGGCTTGTTGCGTGACACCAAGGTTGCATCCTCCTCGGAGTCCTCGGCATCGGAGTCTGGCTTTGCGTAGACTTGAAGGTCTTCATCTTCGCTTTCGGAATCTACTTCTTGGATAATTGGCTTAACTTGGTTAGGGGTTGTGGCGGCGGGTTTTTTCGGCTGTCTCTTTTTAGCTACTGGTCGAGAAGAAGCCATAGTGTTTGTGGCATTGTTCTCCGTCTGAGAAGACTGAAGAATAGAGTCGATGGGACCACCCTCATCGGACACGTAGCATAACGCCTTTAGCCAGGCCACGTCGTCGGCCTCAGTCTCTTCCATACCAAAGTTTAGCTTGTTTTCCTTGTCCACTAATCCAGACAAAGCCTCGCCAATAGCCATGCCCAAAATTCGGGCACGGGCACTCGACGCCGCTAATCTATTCGACACGAGCTGTAAGTAAGGACTACTACGCAGCATTGTCTTGAGTTTCATAGGGTTTTGGCGGAAAACATAGCCCCCTGCTAGAATAAGCGCCTGCGCATGAACCTCTTGTTGTAGTATCGGCGCATGGCCAATGTACAGCTTGTCCCCAAACTGCATCGTTAGCTTTTCAAGCATTTGGTTTAGAGCCTCGCAATCTTGGGAGAGAGCTGCAATTACTGCTCTGCGGATGGATATGCCACTCCCAAGTCCAGCCCCGCTTGGAGAAGTGAGCCATGCAACTAGATACTCCGTACGTAGCCCATTGTCCGCTATTAATATACGTATCAATGTAGTTACAGCAGAAATCTGAGTGTTCGGTAGAGTGTCTTCAGAACAAGCCCCTTGAAGCCGATTGTTTGCCAGGAATGACAAAAGGCTATCCGAGATACGTCTTTGGTCTGCGGGCGGCAGCTCCTTGGTAAGAGTTATGAAAGCTTCCGTTTTGCTATCCGAAGAAAGTAGGAGCCTTTCAAAGATCTCCGTTAGTATAGTGTCTAGGACATGTTAGTTCTTTGTTTAGTGAATGAAAAAGCCCAGCGAGAGATCGTGGGTGGTCCTCCTTACCTTGGTAGCCCAGTCTCATTGACCGAGACAGCAAATCACTACAAACTTTTGCATCTTCAGCAGTATTCTGCTTTTGCCAGGCAACTATGTTGCGGGCAAGCCACAAGGAATAATCCTTTCCGCTCCCAACCCAAGACGAAGCTGATCTGTCTCTCCCAGCTAGTGACTCTGCTTCGGCTGTAACTTGGACGATATGGCCACTTCCCAGTGTCGAAGCAAGCTGCTGGGCTAGAATTCTCCTCTGAGTCAGATTTGAAACTCCTGATATCCGCTTCCACAAAACAGATACGAACAGATCTGGCTTTAGCAAAGCAGAGAGAATATCCAGCAAGACGCCAAAGTTTAAAGCAAAGTCCGGTCTTTTGGGGCCTTGGCTCTCGGCCTTGGCTTCCTGGATCAAGGCCCGAAGCTGGGTAAGCAAGGCATTTATACCTGCAAGACTCTGCAGCGCCAGCAAAAATTCCAGGGCATCTTTGCTCGGCTGGTCTTCGAGGGACCCTTCCTGGAGTAAAACCCAGTAGTTTGGGGCAACTTCGGTCACCAACACATGGCAAATCTGAGAGTTTATAGCATTGTGAGTGTGAATTTTCGAGGATGAATTGACATAGCGAAGGACTGCGATGACTTCACAGTACTCAGGCTGACACTTGAGGATCTCAAGGGCATCTTCCAGCGATCTGATAGCACCGTGCTTCTCCGCAGCCGGTGCCAGATCCTTGTGTGTTTGTGGCCGTGAGTGCGCTTTTGTTGGTTTCAACGAGGAAAGCGTAAACAGTGGGTCTTCTTTATCAGGCTTCTGATTGTATGTAGTGCTAACAGCAGTGAGAAAGTTTTCCATGACGACAAAAATGAATAGAGGCGATAGACAACAAGGCTGCGTTTGAGGTCCGACACGGGACCACATGTGCTAGGCTCATAAGGGTTTGACGGCTGCTTTTGTAAGGGTTTAGCCTCGACAGAACGTCAACGCCCCACTTAATTATTCCCCTTGACCAAGTCCCTAAAAGCTTCTGAAGCTCAAAGCTTCAAGCTCTACCAAAGCTTCCCATCTGCCGCTTGACCTCCGTTAAGCCTTATAGCCTCTAGGAAAGTTGCAGGCTTGCTTTGCAACTGACTTCGGCTTTCTTCCTCTCCTACTCATATTAACCCCCGCAATGTCTAGTACCTCAACTCCAAAAGGACAAACTGTCACTCTAACCCTGAACCAGTCAACAGGGCCTAGCATCATGGGTACCAATAGATGGTTCGTCAATAAGGCTTGAATAAAGCTGCTCTGAATAGGCTCTAAACAATATGCTAATGCGCCTGATAGGAAATACGTCGACCATATCCGAACAACGGCGGGTCCGTTTACTGATCCCGATGCCTTGACTGTCGAGGCGCTCAGCGGTTTTGACAGCGTCAAGGTCTTGTGAGTCTATGTGTATCTTTTCCATCGCCATATTCCCGGTTACTAATCCGCTTATCTAGAGTCATGTAAGATCAAATCGAGTCTGCGCGCCATCTTTCTAAGCCTAACATCGTTTGTTTTTAGTGGTGCAGGTGGCCTGGGCTGTGAGATCCTCAAGAACCTCGCCATGTCCAAGTTTACGGATATCCACGTTGTTGATATGGGTTCGTTTCAGTGTCCGTCACTGATTATTAGGCTACATCTCGCTAACCATCGACAGACACAATCGACATCTCCAATCTCAACCGCCAGTTTCTCTTCCGTCAATCGGACGTTGGCAAATTCAAGGCCGAAGTAGCAGCCAGATTTGTTGAGTCTAGGGTCAAGGGTGTCAAAATCACGCCACACAACTGCCGCATTCAGGACCTTGACCGGGAATTTTACAAGCAGTTTACTCTGGTGATTTGCGGGCTTGACAGTATCGAGGCCCGTCGATGGATGAATGCAATGCTGGTATCTATTGCAGAGGAAGGCGATGGCCCGGAGTCACTAAAGCCTCTGATTGATGGTGGTACTGAAGGTATGTGCGAATATGACAACCACTGTAGTATCATTAACTTGCATTCTAACGTACTTTCTCACCTCTCCCTTACCCCTCAACACAGGCTTCAAGGGCCAGGCCAGGGTTGTGCTTCCAGGTTTCACTTCATGCTTAGAGTGCCAGTTAGACATGCACGCGCCACGCCCAGCTGTCCCTCTTTGCACCATCGCCTCTATTCCTCGCCAACCCGAGCACTGCATTGAATGGGCACATGTTATTGCCTGGGATAACGAACGTCCTTTTCCATCACTTGACAAAGACGACCCCGAGCACGTGACCTGGCTGTACCAAAAGGCCTTGACGCGAGCCCAAGAGTTCAATATTCCAGGAGTGACATATTCCCTAACACAAGGTGTGATCAAAAACATAATTCCTGCTATTGCCTCCACCAACGCTGTTATTGCAGCTGCCTGCTGCAATGAGGCTTTCAAGATTGCGACGAGCTGTGCGCCTTCATTAGGCTTTGAAGATAACTATATGATGTATTCTGGTAACGACAGCGTCTATACTTATACGTTCAAACACGAAAAAAAGCCTGACTGCCCTGTCTGCGGTAACGAGTCTCGGCCCTTACAGGTCAATCCTAAAATGACTTTGGAAGAGCTCAAGGAGTCTTTCGCTACACGACCCGAGGCCCAGCTAAAGAAGCCCTCATTCAGAGCTGAGGGCAAGACGCTCTACATGCAATCACCCCCCAGCTTAGAGGAGCAAACAAAACCTAACCTGGCCAAGACGCTTCTTGAGCTAGGCTTAGAAGACAGACAGGAACTGATTGTGACAGACCCTGCCTTTGCAACCGAGTTTTCCTTCATCCTCAAGTTCAGAGAATGAGGATCACGGGCATGAATGGCTTTCTATGGGGAGACAGAACAAGAAGAACACGACACCAATCGGCAAATGAGACACATAGGGTTTATGATATACGCAAGGCCAAGACTAGGAGACGTTCTGCTCTCATTAAAGCTCGTCTTGATCCACGAAACGAGTGCTTTTCGGCCTCAGATATTTTTCGAGCATATTGTCGGTAGTGTGCTTATATTCAGGAATACGCACTATATATCACGAAAGAAACTAGCACAAGGCTTAAATGTACACATCTTGTCTCATGTGATGGTTCATAAATGACAGACTATAGAAATGCAAGTTGAAAACCCCAACTCCAACAATAGTGGTAAAGCGCAGTAACAGAAAAAAAAAAAACAACAACACCTCCGCTCTTCGCCTCCCGCACTTCTCCTTTCCAGTTTATCAAAAGTCGCCCAATCTTCCGCGGGATCTGTTCTGGTAGGCCTTGCGCCCCGCTCTTAATTGTTTCTAATCGGCTGTTCGATCGTTTTGTTCTTTCGCCAACTTCTAGTCCCTCTCCTTCTTACCGGCACATGCCAACAACCTGTTTCTCCAGGATCTGGCATTTGCGCTTGAGCACAACTAACGCTTCCAGGAATAGATCTTCGCTATCCCACTGACCAGTGCTCTCTATGGAATAAATAAAATGGTTTCTCTTGCGGCCTAGCTTCACCTTACCCTCGAACTCAGGGTGGCGCAAGCACTCGCGGCTAACAGTGTCCTTCATGGCATCTAGCACCACAGCCTTTTGTTCACCCTCGTGGCCCTCATAACCGCTGCCAACCTTCGAAGCCTCGGCTGCTGAGACGGGCTCCAGGCCGATGACGCCCTTGGGGAAGCACTTTTGAAACTTGACGGCATCGGCACCGAGGATGGGTTTCTTGATGTCGATGACGGGCATGAGACGATAGGTGGCGGGGCAGACAGGCGAGAACTTTGCGTGGTCAGATCCGAGACCCTTGTGCATGTGCACCTCACACTTGATAGCCTGATTCGGGCGCAGCTTGGCAATCAAAATGTCCGGGTTGACAGGAGCAATGGCGTTTTCGCCAGAGAAATACTCAGATTGGCGACCACTAGGCACAAATTGTAGGTCCCGTGCATACACGTTCGCATGATTGTACAGCTTCTTGGGGTCGGTCTCGTCCTCGGCGGCATCGGGATTGTGAGTGCACTGCACATCGAGACGCAGGCAGATGGTATTGTAATCGAAGAGGTTGGAATACATGTCCTCCCCGGGCCCAGGCTTTTTGTAGTCCTTGATGAAGTTGAGAAGACCCTCCTTGCCACCCTTGAATGGGATCAGACCTAGACGGTGGGCGAGCACCTCATCCTGGATAACGGATGTGTTGTCGTCGTAGAAGACAGTCTCAATGGCCAGAGTCGGGATTTCAGAAATGATGATGCGGCGAATGGCATTGGCGATAGAGGCGTCAATGCCAATTACGCTAAAGGACATGTTGTGCTGCTTGTGAGTGTGCACTTTGATCGAGAGGCCTTCGCGGAAAGCATTCAGTGAAAAGGCATTGTCCTCGCCGGGATAGTGTCCAGGGAAGTCAGTAGAAGAGACATGGTCAACAGTCTCAGCATTGACATCGATAATCTATGAGAAGGATAGTGAGTAGAGAGGAATTGAAGAAGACCACGATCATGATAGTCATAAGGAGAACGGAACGGGTTTGGGACTCGGCATACATTACGGCGCTCAATGTCAGCGACGTTAGGGAAGTTTGAGGGCGACATTATGGGCAATTTGTTGTTCTGTACAGCTGATATTCTCCTGCTCTTAGTCTTAGAAAAGTCAATAGAGGGCAATCTTCAAAATCAAATAGCGTCAACTTCATAATTAATCTGCGAAAGCGACAAGAAACTTTTTTCTACTGATGGGATCGCTAATCGATAAGGTATATTAGTAAACTAAAGTGTACAGGGGTGTGTATAGACAGTCTCCGCTTTACCGGTTAGCTCTTAGTGATATGCGTATATCCAAAAAAAAGCTTGCATAATCCGGGGTTTTGCACCAAAACCACTCACTTGACTACCCCAGAAAACGGCAAAAAGCCGGCTATCCAATGGAACTGCCCCATTATCAATCCACTATCAAGGATCGTGCCTCTTAGTTCTATTCCCCCCCCCCAGCCAAGCAAAGCAAAGCAAAGCAAAGGCGGCCAAGGCCAGCTCAAGCACGAACTCCATTATCCATCCCATATTTCGGGGCTGTAAGCCAATTCCGATCCATTTTGCGATCTGTTGCCCTTTTTCTATCAATCCTTGATGACCAACTTGAGACCAGCTAAGTTGGCGTCTCCTGGTTTCTGTTACTAAAGTCACTTCCAGCATTTTTCTGTGAGCGAGATATCTGCCTCAGCTCCTAAGATTCTGTCTTGTCTCGCCCGGGCTCCGTTCAGTTGTCTCTTATAGAGCTATTTGATCCCCCTGTTTCCTTTCATAATGGCCTCTCTCTACCGGCTAGCAAGCCGTGGAGCTTTTGCTGGCACCCGCCTTGCCGGCTTCCCCGTGAAGACCTCTGCTTTTGCGGCCCCAAGGCCATTCTCGACTACCATTCGCCGCCGTGCTGATGTATACCAGGGCACTCGTCTGCTGCCTACCGATGCCGATTTCGTGTCATCTGGCGATCCGTATGAGGGTCCGACGTCGCCTGGTGAGCATGTCAAACGCGCCCGCGAGCGCTCGGAGGATATTTCTCATCGCAAAATCCGACATTACACGGTTAACTTTGGTCCTCAACATCCCGCTGCTCACGGTGTGCTACGTCTGATTCTCGAGCTCGAAGGAGAAACCATCATTCGTGCTGACCCTCATGTTGGCCTGCTACATCGCGGTACCGAAAAGCTTATTGAGTACAAGTCGTACATGCAGGCACTGCCATACTTTGATCGCCTAGACTACTGTTCGATGATGACCAACGAACAATGCTTCTCTCTTGCCGTTGAAAAAATCCTGAATATTGAGGTCCCGGAGCGCGCCCAGTATATTCGTACTATGTTTGGAGAAATTACCCGTGTTCTTAACCACCTCATGTCTGTTCTCTCGCACGCCATGGATGTCGGTGCTCTAACGCCCTTCCTATGGGGGTTCGAAGAGCGTGAAAAGCTCATGGTAAGCCCAGACACTACACACAATCACCCACCCAAGTGATCCAAAGCTGGAAATTGAAAATTGAAAAGGTGCTAATATCCTCTTCCTCTTCTCCAGGAATTCTACGAGCGTGTCTCCGGTGCTCGTATGCATGCAGCCTATGTCCGCCCTGGTGGTGTCCATGAAGATATTCCGCTCGGTCTTTTGGACGACATCTACGGCTGGGCTACACAGTTTGGCGACAGAATTGATGAGACTGAAGAAATGCTGACGGACAACCGTATCTGGATCGACCGTCTGCAGGGTGTTGGTGTTGTGCCTGCCGCTGAGGCTCTAAATCTGTCATTTACCGGTGTGATGCTCCGTGGTTCGGGTGTGCCTTTTGACATTCGCAAGAACCAGCCTTACGATGCCTATGACAAGGTCGAGTTTGACGTGCCGGTTGGTGCCAATGGCGACTGCTACGACCGCTACCTCTGCCGCATGGAGGAGTTCCGCCAGTCACTACGCATCATCCACCAATGCCTAAACCAGATGCCTGAAGGCCCCGTTCGCGTCGAAGACTACAAGATCTCACCTCCGCCGCGTACTGCCATGAAGGAGAACATGGAGGCTTTAATTCACCACTTCCTGCTTTACACCAAAGGCTACTCCGTACCTCCGGGGGAGACTTACTCAGCTATTGAGGCACCCAAGGGTGAGATGGGCGTTTATCTCGTCAGTGACGGTACCGAGCGGCCATACCGCTGCTCCATTCGTGCCCCTGGCTTTGCTCACCTTGGTGGCTTCGACCACGTTTGCCGTGGTCATCTGCTTGCCGATGCTGTTGCGGTTATTGGTACTATGGACTTGGTGTTTGGTAAGTTTTGCGGTTATTGACGACAAGCAACTATTTGATCATTTTTCTAAAGCAATTCGCATGCTAACAATTTACATATATAACAGGCGAAGTCGATCGCTAGAAAACGAAACAGAAACAGCACCCTTTCAACAAAAGAAAGGCATTACCACAGATAATAAGAATTACAGCTCTTGTAGAATACGGTCCGGTTGTATACAAACTACAAATGAGGGGACCCCAGTATATACTGTATTGAAGTTTCCTTTTACCTTCCTTGCGGTAACCATTGTTGTTTTTATTAGCGTACGCTTTGTTTTGTTTTTTTTTTTCGTTTGGCCGCTCTATCATTTATCTTCCATTGTGCATATGTAATTGTTCATTTTGAACAAGTGGTAGTACTTTTCGCCTTTTTCTCTTGCCTCACTCCTTCAGACTGCTAGTCCCATGCTCAACTCTATAGCAATTTGGCTCCGCTGCCAGACGCCTTTTCCATGAAAAAGTTCTTCAGTGGCCTCAAAGTGTTTACTGCAGCCAAACCTGCCGATCTTAATGAGACAATAGGTCCAGAGCCAAACGAGTATAGCTTATGCAGCTTATCACAAACGCCCATCAAGACATGGTTGGCAGCGTAGCGCTCAGCGTTGTACGGCTCCAATGATAGAATCGAGCCGATGTCTTGGCCGTGTAACACTGCACTTTCAATAGCACGCACCAAGCTCTGCACATCTCCCTGGCCCTGGTTCAAGCCTTGGCCTGCCAGTGGATGCACACTATGAGCTGCATCTCCGATCAACGCAATACGCTCGGCAATATATGTGTCTGCATGACGTAGTTTCAGAGGAAAAGAAGCTACAGTGCCCTCCTGGACAGCAGTCACTGTCTGTGGCACGGCAAGGCGGTCAAACGGTGTGTGCTTCAGCCTCCAATCAAGCTCGCCCTGTTGGGCATCTGGTGTGGTAAGCGTATGCATAAAATCAATATCAACAGGCCCCAGGCGGAATCCCGCATTAACCAGTGCCACAAAATCAGGTGGTGAGAGACTCTTGAGGAATGCCGCGCGCTCGGGCGTTGTTGACCAGACTAGCGTGGCAAGACGCCCTGGCAGCGGCAGCATGGCCATAGGGCCTGAAGGGAGGAAACGCTGGTATGCGGTCTTGCGGTCGGCACCACCCCAACCCTCGCCCTCGAGTTCAAGTGTGGCGACCACGCCGTGGCGCTCGTAGTCCCAGCCACGCGTCTCGATGTTGGCAAACGTACGTACTGGAGAATTCGCCCCATCAGCGCCGACTAGCAAACGTGCCCAAAGCCTTTGGCCGCTGGAAAGATTGACAACGGGCCATTGGCTCAGATCATGGTCGTTAGTCTTTTCGCCGTAAGAAATACCAGCGACTTTGGCGCCATCAAATACACTTACCTGACCAAGCTGCTCAATCCGTGAAAGCAGGCCTTGCGTCAGATTCAAGTTCTCGGTCATGAATGCAATGGTTTGGTCGCCCGTGGGAGAGTGGCTTCCATCCCAGTCAAATTCGATGCGCGCATCGGACACACCATCCCATACTTGCATTTCCTGATATTCTTGGACACGCTCGCGCTTCAAGTGAGACCAAGCACCAATTTGATCGAGATATTCGGCTGAGGTAGGTGTAAGAGAGCTGCAGCGGTTGCTGAATTTGTCTTGTGGCATGGACCACGAGCGGAGCTTAGATAGATCCTGAGCCTCAACCAAGGCAACTCTCAGTCCAGCAGTAGTAGAGTTGGCACCTGACAGAAGTTAGTATGAGCTTTTACTCAGCCTAGAAAGGGTAGCTTACGAAGAGCAGCCAAGAGACTGAGGCCTGCGGGACCACCACCAACACATACTACATCGTAGATATCAGGCTCATCGAGCTTGGTGCTAGCAGTAGCCACACTGTATTGTCGATTCACATAGCGAGTGCATGTCTGTAGGTAACTGCAAGACGATGACACCGCCAACAGTGGTCTCGATATTCGTGGTGAAGTTCTGAACTGAGTAGTTCGTGCGAGAACTCGGGCTGGCATATAGGGCAGTGGGAATGCAGACAAAGATATATCTAGAATAACGAAGTAAGAAAATGACGAAAAAATCAAGTCTAGCCTTATTGTTGATTAATAGTCTACACACAACATAGCTTGACTTGTACTTGTAACAAAACAAAGCTCATAACCTCATGCCATAATCCATGATCCATAGTCCATAATCCATCATCCTTTTAGCTTATGTGTGGCTGAGAGACGTAAGCTCAAAGTGTGGCTGAGACGTAAGCCCAAAGTGTGGCGCAGTGTCGTCATTTTCTTGATATTCCGTTTTCAGGACAAGATACGTTTACCAATCTGTCACTGTCCTCCTAACCCTTAAATATCAAATAAGTATGTCGAAACAAGACTCCAACTAAACATATACTTCAAACCTTTCTACATCACGAGCTTTTTTGTCCTCATTGGTATTCGCCCTCAGTTCTATCTCAATTTCCTCCCAGACCACCTATACCAAAGACTTGTATCACGTGATTCTCCGCTGTGGGCCCCCGGTTGCCCCCCATTCTTCTCTTGTTGTTGTTGTTGTTTTCTTTTTTTTTTTTTTTTCCTCCCAATATTAAAGCCTAGACCCTGTAAACAACGCAACGCAGGGCTAGGGATTTTAAAGTCAACACATATCTTTTTTTTTTCTTTGCGCATCCTCATCGATCGTTCAGAGCCTTCCAAGCCATATTATTCTACTTTATTTGGCGATGCTCCTATTCTAGTGTTTGTGAGTCTGACCTGGGCTTTGTCCCATTCCACGATAACAAGCCCTTCGTGATTGTGTTATGAGCCAACCGTGTGCCGCTCTTTTTTGCCTGAGACTGGAAATTACTAACGTTTCTAGTAGCTTCTTATCCTTCTAGCGATTCTATCTATTTCTTCTCGTTCTCTTCAACGAACTGATATAAAAATATATCACCATCTCCTCTCCCCCCACATCCCTCCCCCTCCTCCACCCCATATATTCAAGTGCAACCTACAACGCAACCATGGCCGACACCGATGTCGACTACCTCCAGCCTGACTTTGACCCAAGATCAGTGACTATGCCACGTCTGAGGTCTATCATGGTCACCCATAATATCCAGTACCCCTCAACTGCAAAAAAGCAGGATCTTGTGAATCTCTTCAACCAGGAAGTTGCCCCCATGGCAAGGAAGCTTCTAAAACAACGTGCTCGCGTGAAGAGAATGAGCTCTGGCATAATTAATGCTGGCGATATCCTGGACCCCGAAGACGACGAGGATATTATCGTTCCTCGCCCCCCGTCGCGCTCCCGCTCTCGCCGTTCAGCTTCACCAATCAAGCCAGTATCGCCCCGCAAAAGTTCATCACGTCTCCATACCGAGTCTGTCGAACCCGAATATGTCGCTGAGCCCGCGTCTACGCGCACCGTTCGCACCACTCGGCGCTCTGCCAGTCGAGGACTCTCTATGGATCCCGAGCCTATTCATGCTACCCCTTCGGTCCGTCGTTCTCGCGCTAGCATGACTCCACAGGTCATTGTCCAAGAACCGACGCAACCCGACGACGAGGATATTCCAGATATGCTTTCAGAAGGAGAACACGAGGAGAGTGTTTTCACGGATGATAACCCCTTCCAGCGCTCACCGCCCAGGGCTAAAACTCCAATTAGCACCCGTCGAAAATCGGCGGGTCCCGGAACCGCCAAGCGGAGAAGTGCTGGTGCCTCATCTGAAAGAGGCTCACCTATGGGCGTCACTCTGTCTAGCATCATGGCGCAACAGCAACAACAACAACAACAATCGCTTCTCCCTAAAGCCCGCAGCCCGTCTGCTGAACTAGGAACAATTCCCTCCCCTGCACCTTCCACTCAGCGAAATCTCTCGCCATCTCCTGTGCCACGACGCAGTCCTTCTCCCGGCCCATTCCCTGAGTATCAACATGACATTGATGCCGGGGAAGAGTTTACTCCCGAGGCCCTACAACAACTTGAGGCTGACATCGCAGCTTCCGGCCATTCCGCAACTGTCTCATACAAAGCTACAGATCCTAGTCGCAAGTTTGATTTTGCCACCCCTCTCTGGGTTTTGCTTTTTACTATATTCGCTGCCTATGGAGTGTGGTACCGCCAAGAAAAGATTGCCGTGGGGTACTGTGGCTTAGGTCGAGAGCCTACCCAGATCATCCCGGCCGATGTGCCAGTACCGGACTGGATTGTTCCATTTATCGAGCCTCAGTGTGAGCCTTGCCCTTCTCATGCTTACTGCTACGAAGACTTTGTCGTTCGCTGCGAGGCTGATTTTATCATGAAGCCTCATCCTCTGTCTATCGGTGGCTTGATTCCTATTCCCCCTACTTGTCAACCCGACGGGGAAAAGGCTGTGCGGGTCAAGGCTGTGGCTGATAAGGTCATTGAGGAGCTCCGTACTCGCCGTGCCGAGCATGAGTGTGGCGGCATTCTCAATGAGGATGGCGAAAAGCAGGGCAGCCTGGAAATCAAGGAGCAGGCTCTTAAGGAGATCATCAGTCGTCAGCGCCGTAAGAAGCTCGCTCAACAAGAGTTTGACGATCTTTGGGACGCTGCTATTGGCGAGGTCAAGACACGCGACGAAGTTGAGATTACGTAAGTGAACCCCGTGCTGTCTTCAACTGCAGCCTTTTGGCAAAAGCAGTTGTCTGCCGCCTGATCATGTTACTAGAAACCAGCTCTCATCTGACGTCACTCAAACTAACCAGACCGATTGCCACTCCCACAGAGAAACCGATTCCGGAGATCTTTCAGACACGTACCTCTCTTCCACCTCTCTCGCTAGACTTCCAGTCACGTGTGCCATCAAGAGAACGTTCGTCAAAGGACTGGAACGACATCGCTTCGGAATTGGGGCTGTAGTTGCCGTTCTAGTGATTGGCTTGTATATTCGCAGCCGGTACCGCAACTACGTGGCCACCTCAGCTAAGATCCCAGCCCTAGTAGACCATGTGCTGGACCGTCTATCCAAGCAAAAGGAAACGGCCGATGAAGAGTATGATGATCCGTGGCTCTTCCTACCCAATTTGCGTGATGATGTTCTACGGTCCGTCCACTCCCTTTCGGAACGTGAGCGCATCTGGGTGCGTGTCATCCGCGTCGTCGAACAAAATGCCAACGTTCGTACAGCCCAACGCGAGAGTCGGTCTGGCGAAGTTGGCCGTGCTTGGGAGTGGATTGGCCCGGTGAGCAGTGATATGTCAGGTACTCGCCGCAAAAGTGGCAGGACTTCATACGGTGTAGATACGACGACATCATCGTCGTCAGTTAAGTTAGAGACGCCCGAACGGGCGCAATGGGGAGAAGGCAAGCGACCGATTTATTAGGTAAAGTTGGTATGAAATGCCGTAGCCGCTTTTAGTTGCTTCTTAATCAAATACAATAATAGTGACATTTGCACATGCGAACGTGTTGCTTTGACTAAGTGAGTGTGACATCTCTGGAGCTCTTATAAACAGGGTAACGTTATGCTCCGATATTTGTCTGAAAATCCTATAAGTACATAAGAATTCATACAAGACTAGGAAGGGATTGAGAACATAATTCACGGATGGTTACAAAAGGGCTCGTAAGTGTGTAGTTTAACGAGTATATTGCACACGTGTTTACAACTAGGACAGGTAAACACAATAAAACAGCCAAAAACGTGAAAGCCACATTAAATGCGGCAATCCTGTTTTTAGCTTGTAGGTTTCGGATAGAACATGACTTTACTTTGAAAGCATGTTATGGGGGGACAACGGTTGATCGAAGGGGGGAGGGGAGGGTGAAGAGCTGAGCAAGAGAGCTGGAGATAGATCGTGTGGATGTCATGTGAGGGACCTGGAGAAGGGCAAGATCAAAGACATGAATTTTATATCTATGGTATCATTCATTTGTGATCTAAGCCTTGGCCTGGGCAACAATCTTCTCCACCTCAGCAACACTCTGGCGCAGGATCTCCTGCAGAGCCTTGGGGTTGGTCAACTCCTTGGTAGCCTTAGCGATGACGTAGTCAGCGGTCTCCTTCTGCTGGCGGGCCTTGACCTGCGACTCGTAGCGAACCCATGAGTCGAGAACAGCCTTAGCCTCAGCGGCCAGAGCGGTCTTCTGCTCCAGCTCAAAGGACTCGGCCTCAACGCGAGCAGTCTCCTATAAAGCGGGGTAGGTTGGTTAGTGGGACGTGATCAAGGAAAGGAATTGACATGGTTAGAAAGCTGGGATCCGCGGCTCAATCAATGGCCCACCGTGAAGCACCTCCACAAGCTTCCAATGCTATATGGCAGTGATGATGTAGAAATACAAAGCAAACACACCTTGGAAACCTCAAAGAGGGACTTGGTAATGGAGACAACTCCAGACATCTCCTGAACGGAAGAGATGCGGGTCTTGACAGCCTGAGTGTGGTCCTCACGAGCCTGGTTCAAGATGTTCTTGATCTTGTCGTTCTGAGTCTTCGCCCACTCAGAGTACAGGGGACCACCAAACTTGATGAGAGAGCCCCAAACACCCAGAAGGCAAAAGGCAACGACGGTCTCCTCATTGACAACGTAGTACTCGTTGCTGATAGCGTAGACCGACAGGGCAGCAGCCGATGACAGAATAGCCGACTTGGAGATCAGCGAGCTACCGGGCAGAGCATCAATGATGGACTGGGCCTTCTGAGTAGGGTTGGGAGTCGGGGTGTTGGTGGACGAGGCACGGGCGGCCATGGCGGAGATAGCGGGAGCGGCGCTGCGGGCCACTGTCGGCCGCAGGAGAGGCGCGGCTATCCCAGGAGAGAGAAGATGTTAGTCAATTATATCCCCGAAATACGCATGTATACAAACAAAACCTCGCCTCCGGGTTTCGGAGGCCATTGACGACAAGGGAGAGTCATAGACAAAGTCAGGTCGGCCGGCCGGCGGTGGTAGCTTGCCACAACCAGCCAATGGAGGTTCCGGGAGGCTAGTACCAGCAATTGGGCATAACTTTTTGTCAAATTTCTATCCAAATCTATGTCTTCATACTTTCTGTCTAGAGAATGTGAAGAGGAGAATAGAATCGCCAAAAAAAAACAGCCTTGCCAGACTAGTTTGCCCATATCGAATGCAAATATTTTCCAGCCAGCCATTGAAGCCACAAAGTCCGCCTAAACAAAAAGAAAGGTTCACTTGTTACTCACCGACAGCGCTACGAGCCAAACGGGACGCCATTGTAAACTATGAACACGAAATCGAGGAGGGGATGTGAGCGGAAGCGGACGGGTTCACTTCGATTATTCGGCTTGCGGTCGTTCGGAGCTTGGAGGATTCCAGCTGAGAGTTTTATCGCGCTGTTACTATTCAGAGGCCATGCAGGCCCGGCAAACTCGAATATCACGTGATGTCCCTTGTCCTTCCGACATTAAACTTTTGCACAATATTGGATGACTAAGCAATAATCCTCTCTGAAGCTGATAAGAATACGATAAGAAAAGTCTCCATTTTAATTTTCAAAATGTTGTTTGAGATTTTGAGAGCCTGGCAGTTGAGCCGAGTTGATACTGGTATTATTGTCTGCCATTCACACGCTTACCCTATTTTCAGTCTTCACCACGATTGGTTATCATCATGCCCTCATCTGCAACTAAAGATGCGCTGAAGCGCAAACGCAAACTTGCTGGCTCTGAAGCGCCCAAGAAACGCCGCCGGTCTGTTGGGAGTGACGACGGGATGGATGTTGGGACACAGATTCTCGAGCTCGAGGCACAGATCCTAGAATCCAAGAAGCACTACAACAATTTGACAAAGCTGTTCGATTATATTGAAGACTACATGGATAATTCTGAACTCTCCATGCTAGCTGCGGTGGCTTGCTGCAGAGTGTTCATTAAACTGCTGGCTGCGGGCCGGCTACTGCCTCAGAAGGGGCTTTCAGAAAAAGATCTCGTAGTGGTCCAGTGGCTGCGCGAACGCTATGTGGCGTACCGGGCTCTTCTTCTAACGTTAATGGGCGTTGATGAATTGTCTTTGACTGTTCTAACGTTGGTCATGAAGCTACTCAAGGTAGAAGCGCAATACCTGAATAATAAGGAAGAGTACCAATTCCCGCCCTTCTTTGCCACAAATTTGATCAAAACGCTCTTGGAAGAGTGCAGCAGTGAGGTTCGCAGTGAGTTCATCAGCGAGTTTGTGGATGAGTTTGATGACATCAGATACTTTACACTACGAGCAGTCAAGTAAGTAAGCCTGCTAAATTTGTTGCTACTGAACACTTTGCTAATGGCGACTGAACAGAACGCTGGTTGGGACCTGGTCTGAGAACAGGCACTTTTTTGACGCCACTTTCGAGTTCCTTTCGGCTATCGACGGTGTTCCCGATTCCAATGATGAGCTACAAGACTTTTACGTTGAAAAGCCCAAGGTCAAGTCTCACCCGCTTTTTTCTGTCATTCAGCACAAGAGACAAGCACAAGACGCATGGCTTGCGTTGATGGCTCATGGCTCAACCAAGGATCGGCGGAAGAAGATCCTTAATGCTCTGGTTGAGACAATAACCCCATGGTTCCTGAAGCCTGAGCTATTGGCCGACTTCCTGACTGATTGTTACAATATGGGTGGTGCAACGTCCCTACTTGCGCTCTCGGGTGTCTTTTATCTTATTGAGAACCGCAATCTAGACTACCCGTCCTTTTACACCAAGCTGTACTCGCTTCTGGATCGCGATATCTTGCACTCAAAGCACCGCTCCAAGTTTTTCCGCCTGATGGATACCTTCCTGTCTTCTTCGCATCTTCCAGCAGCATTGGTTGCCAGCTTTATCAAGCGACTAGCGCGCTTGGCTCTTTCAGCTCCGCCTAGTGCAGTTGTCTTCGTGGTCCCCTGGGTATACAACATGTTCCGCGCACATCCCCTCTGCACGTTCTTGCTCCACCGTGAGATCCGTGATTCAAAACTGAAGAAGCTGGTGGAGAACGAGGGTTTTGAGGACCCCTTTAACCCCGATGAGACAGATCCAATGGAGACGGGCGCCGCGGATAGTTGCTTGTGGGAGTTGGTGCAATTGCAGAACCACTACCATCCGAACGTTGCAACGATCGCAAAGGTTATTTCAGAGCAGTTTACTAAGCAGTCGTACAATCTGGAAGATTTTCTGGACCACTCATACAACAGTGTAAGTTCTGCTTGTCAAGATGTGTAGTTGGGAGGGAGGAGGCGGTATTTGTGAAACTTGCTAACTGAACCTATTTTCTTTATGCAGTTGCTTGAAGCTGAGATGAGCAAAGAGGTACGCAAAGCCCCGGTAGTTGAGTTCCAAATTCCTAAGCGCATCTTTTTGCCGCAGGATACAGACTCTGGTGTTGCCGATAGCCTAGTTGTCAAGCTGTGGGAGTTTTAGGCGGGAACAACTGGTAGAGTTTGTTCGGGTATAATATTTGCATTTGCATATCGATTTATTTCTAGTTTCTGGTTTCTTATGCCTTGTGTTTTTTTGATTTAGAGTGGTACTTGCAGTAAACGTACCTAAAAGCAAATTAGTTCGCATAAGGAGTTTCCGCGCGAGATGAAGTCATCGCATCTATTTATTTTTGGGTTATATTATTTTTTTTTACCTTCTTTTTCTACATATCCAAATTAACAACCGAGGTAGGTCATGATGAAGTTGCGTGCTTAGCTTTCCTTGATTCCTTTTTCTGAGGAGGTCCAAGCATTCAGATTAAGCTTTTAGATAGCTTGCTTACATGCCAAACCAAGTCAAGGCCTTGGCTTCCTATAGCTCCTTATATTGCGCCCCCGGATGTGGTGCGACAACAAACAAGCCTTGTCAAGTCTCTAGCTGTACCTAGTGAAATGAAGCCCTGCTTTCTGTAGCACTTCTAACAGTGGTGACGGCGTAGAACTCAAGCATCCAAGCAAGGCTGAAAGTTACCCATGGGCGGCTGTTCAGAGTGGGGACATGATTTGCTCCACGTCCGGATCAAGCAAGGTAGTTAGTTGGTTGTTTCCTAAAAGAGACATTTTAGTAAGTAGTCAGAAAACAAATGTTTTGAACGAAACTAGCAGTTGCCAGCTAGTTTAGACTAGAAATTTTGACGGCTTGCGACAGTTGATCGCGCCGAAGGCAAGAAACAAAAACGGCAACTGCTACTTTCTAAAAAGTCTTAATATTTCCCCGCCCTCTTTTCTTGATAATTTGTCCTTTTCATCATCGTATTTAATTTTCTTCTTGTGTCGCTTTTTCCAGCTAATTTTGCTTCACATCATTTCTTTTTAAATTTCTTTGCCTGATGGTGTTCATCTCCATGGCCTAGTCCCTTGTTCTTTTTCTTCTTTGCATCTCTAGTGTTTCCCCAACTAAACTGCCATGCGCACACATGTAACTATGCACATGCACCATCCAGCTCGCATCACATCTCTTGCGCCTTAATCTACAGAGTTATTAAACCGTCGCCCCCCCCCCCCCCCAATCAAAGTATAGTCATCATCACGAGGTATGTTTAATCGTAATCCGGAAAATGAAAATGCAGCCACTAGAACGGCGCAAAAATTCTTGGCTATGCTGTATTACGCTGTCAATCAGGGCTACCGTACTCTTAATTACGCACCTGCCAATGAAACTACCATAATTTCAACGACAGCAAACGCACGTCCGTCCGGCCAGCTCTGCGCAGGGCTTGTGTTTGTGTGGCTGTTCAGTTGCTCTTCTCCCTAAATCCTAAGACTGACTTGGCTTGCTTATACAGTATCTCTCGGCTGTTTTCTACGCTATTTCCCATTTGTCATAGCCCTGTCCGACCACAACCACACCCACACACCCACCCACCCATTTTGTTTGATGTCAGTCAAATCGGCTCCCTTTCTAGCTTTCCCTGCAGAATAAAATACCACCACTCTCCCCCCCCCCCCAGGCGCACTTTGCTGCTGTTTTAAAACTTCGCCATGTCATCAAAGGCCCCTGCTACGTCTTCCGCCAGCAACGCTCCTCTCTCGAGCTCCCGATCACGCTCCCGATCCCGATCCCGCTCCCACAACCATAGCCATAAAATTAGCCACACTCACAATAGCATTTACACTCCTGGAGGCCAACAATTTGTATCCGAATATCCCCATATAAGCCTCCCACAAGATTTATCAGCTAGCTCGGCTGTAAACCCTTCCTGCTCTTCCCAGCCCTCTGGCTCTGCTGTTCCAACTTCTGCGCTTGCTTCTGCTTCTGTTCCTACTCTCATGGCCTCTTCTAGCAAGCGGCGCAAGAATCGCGGAGGACGTAAAAAGCGCACGCGTAGAAAGTCTTTTGCTGTACCAGTCGAGGAGTCTCATGACGAGGGAGCAGGCTCTGGCGTCGAAGTCAGCCAGGTTCGAGAGTGGGCAGAAGAAGATGACGATATGGAACGAGAAGAAAGTGTTTTTACAGCACTTCCCCGACGGCATACCAGCGGCGACGTCATCCAGCCTGACACGTCAGTCGATCACAGGTAAGTTCAACCAATTTGCAAACAATCACTTTCCTTCTCCTAGCCCCCATATTGCATAACATGGGCTTTCGCCTTTGACCGTGTCCTGCATGAGTGGACTACCCCATACATGCATACTTTTTTTTTATGTATGAGGTCACGATTCGGCTCCCGTATGCACTGCGCTCCTCTAAAATATGAAAGCCGCGTGATGTGGCATTGGGCGTCTTGTTCGCTTTCGGGGCTAGGTAGCTGTCCAGAACATATCTTCTTTTCTTATCGCATCATATCTCAGCCCCTATTTATCCCATTTTTTTGCACTTGCGCAAGATACTCGCTTACATGCATTTTTGTTGCTTTTTTCTAACCTCGGTTCTCCCATTCATAGAGATCAAAAGTCTAGCCGTCCTCGACGACCCTCCATGACGCTACCTAATACTTCCTTCGCACCACCTTTCACATTCCAACGGAATCGTTCTTCGCGTCAAGATGACTCAGACAGTGACGATGGCAAGAACGACTCATTTGACGAAGGCGTGCCTCTTTTATCATCTTCGCGCTCTAAAAGAGGCATTGCGCCCATTGCCGTACCAAACTATGGAGTTGGCCAGTCTATCAGCCGCCGAAGCTCGAGCCCGTCGTTACGCAACCGACTGAACTCTCATTTGACACCAAATGTCGAACGCAAAAATAATGTTAATTATCCTCCATCTATACCTGGATCTCCTACCTTGGGCCCCTCTGATGGCCCAGACATGACATTCGGCGATGTTATGATTCGCCATGAGCTCTCTCGACACGCCTCTGACGATAGCAGCCAACGAAACCATAGTCTTGCTGATGTTGATGACGACAACCTTGGCCACAGTCCTAGAAGTACGAGTACTAGCAAAAGAGGACCCATGTCCTCAACTGGCATGGGGTTCTCTACATCAGTCGATGAAAACAATCGTGATGATAATGAAGACCCTCGCTCACAAGTATTTGGGTCACGTCAACGTGAAAGACGACGTCGTCGTTGGCCGGACCTGTCAGTTCTACAAGAATGGAGCACATATGAGAAGGAAAGCAGAACAGAGGGACTCAGGGCCAAAAAGATCACAGAGCCGCAACTCATCAATGGTCGGCTCCGCCCTGTCAACAAAGACTGGTATCTTTCAACCGAAGAGTTCCCCTATCGCTTCACCTACTTTAATGAAGAATTGCCGAGTACTATTCATAGCCAAACAATATCTGAGCTGGTGCAAAGCGACGGTTCATTCCGAGAGCTTTTCCTGCCCGATCGCCGAGTTTTGTCTGATGACTCTGACAGTAGCTCGTCGTCAGAGGATGAGCGGGTAAGCTTCAACGCACACATGCGCGGAGCAACCAATAATCAAAATCCACTTTCTAAGACGTCCTCACGAAATCCCGGCCGCGGATCGTCTACTCTACTAGGGTCGGGCTTTGGTTCTGAAACTCAGCGAGAGATGTCTTCTTTTCCAGATACACCATTGTCGAACTCGCTCAATGGTCGTGATGTCCCGGGTAACATTAGCCTTCCGGCAAGTCTGCCATCAGCTACGGCTACCCCTATTCAGGAAAAGACTCCACGGCTTGGGGACCGGCCTGTGTGGTGGCTTGACATCATGAATCCAACAGAAGCTGAGCTCAAAGTAATAGCTAAAGCCTTTGGCATCCACCCGCTCACGGCCGAGGATATTATGCTTCAGGAAGCGCGAGAAAAGGTTGAGTTGTTCCGTCACTATTACTTTGTCAACTACCGTACTTTTGACCAAGATGTCAACAGTGGGGAATACTTGGAGCCAGTGAACATGTATGTTGTCGTGTTTCGTGAAGGCGTTCTCAGCTTTCATTTCAGCATGACGCCACATGCTGCAAATGTGCGTCGGCGTGTGCGTCAACTCCGTGATTACTTGATTGTATCGTCAGATTGGATTTCCTACGCTATAATTGACGATATTACCGATGCTTTTGTACCGTTAATTCAGAGCATTGAGGACGAAGTCGACGACATTGACGACGTCATCCTCAAGATGCATAATACCGGTGGCAATACCATGAGCAATCTCTTTGGCGCTAACAAAAAAACCGGTGATGCATCTTCCATACACTCCGGCTCTAGTGCCTCCACTGCCGAATCCAGTGGCGATATGCTGCGACGTGTGGGCGATTGCCGCAAGCGCGTCATTTTACTATACCGCCTACTGGGGAACAAGGCCGACGTCATCAAGGGCTTCGCTAAGCGCTGCAACGAGCGATGGGAAGTAGCGCCACGTTCCGAGATTGGCCTTTACCTAGGCGATATACAGGACCATATTGTTACGATGACAGCCAACCTTAGTCATTACGAGCGCATGCTATCACGCTCACATGCCAACTACCTCGCACAGATCAATATTGAAATGAGCGAGCGGCAGGAAAAGACCGCCGATGTTCTGGGCAAGCTGACGGTTCTAGGAACCATTGTATTACCCATGAACATTATCACTGGTCTCTGGGGTATGAATGTCTGGGTGCCAGGTCAAGGCACTGAGAATGACTTGACGTGGTTCATGTGGATCTCAACAGGGCTACTCATGTTCGGCGGCGCCTGCTATCTGATTGCGAAGCGTGTATATGGTATTGTGTAGCAAGGAGGCTGCATCAAATGGGAATCATAAGCATCACCCTTCTCCTAATCGCCGGTCTTTACTTTCACATGCGTACACGCAGGACCATATATATCCCTGGGGGGAAAAAAACAGATACAAGCAATATAACCAAAGATACAGAAATAATAGACTAAGTATTCAAGAAAAGCGCAACTTAGCGGCTCGCTGGCTTTTCTATCTAGGAAAAAGTGTCGCTTTTTTTATTTCAGTCTGAGCCATAGTGTAGCAAAAAAAAAAAAAAAAAAAAAGGTCAACGACAAACATGAAAGCTCTAGACGCGCAGCAACAAACAGCATTGTAGAAATAAAACTCCGCTTCAATAAGCCTAGAGGGGAAAGATGTGAATAATAGAGCCAAGAATAAAAGATGGAAAAAGAAAAAAAAATGGAAGAAAAAGAAAATAGGGAATAATACGAAAGAAACTGGCATCTAGATATTCTTTTGAAGCCAAAGACGCACTGAAATCTATCTGGAACAAACGTGCGGAAGTCAAAGCCAGCCCGGGAAATAAAAAGACACAATGCAAGGCAAGATAGGCCGAGAGCAGAGAGAAGAAAGGGGTGTAAACGACACGGTAGTCAAACAAGCACGAAAGCGAAGATATTAGCAAGAGAATGGCTAGGTCGGTCCAGATCAATATATACTATACGTACGAGAAGGTGCCCCCTCCCCTGTCGCTGTTTTACTCGCGATCCTCGCTCATGCGAATACGCTTCGAAATCGACTCACCACCCTCCTCACCAATGCTATTCTTGCGTTTGAGAGACGGTGTTGGAGATGCCCTTGCCTCAGTATTCTCGTGCCTCTTCGACTCTGAATCTGCAGGCATTGATCCATTGCCGTTAGCCCCTGCACTCCACTGGACAGCCCCATCCCCGTGGGCACTGATAGGCGTACTGGCTGGTGATACACGTGGCAGTGCCTCGCCTGTACGTCTGGTGCTATTAAGCACAAAGCTTGGCGAGGAGACGTTGGGGATTGATTTACGCAGAGGGTTCTCCGTATAGAATTGGCACAACACACGGATGGCACGGGCGCAGTTATCCTCGTTACTGTGTAGGAAGACCCACCACGGCTGGCCGTCGACGTCATCGATTAGTTGGTTTGTGTGGATGCTGGCGAAAAAAATGGCACTGATAGCTACATCACGCGCAGACAAAAGCAATGGCAGATTCGTCAAACAAGCATCGTTACAGAAGGCCCAGGCTGCCTGGCGCAACGTGCGATTGGGGTATATGTGCAAACGCAACATGATGTCGCGCAGGTGTTCGTAGGGGTTTTCAATCATGAGGTCAAAAGTGAGAGCCTCAAGCATCATTTCTTCGTACATGAGGATGCTGTCACGCCAACGCCAGTAGTCTTTGCTCTGTTCATCGATTATCAAACGTGGGTTTTTCTGCCCAACTTTGGCAACGGCAATGATTATATCTTTGGTTTTGCGACATATCTCCTCAGTCTTGTTTGCCAGAAACAGAGCAGTCGCAGCAATATTCTTGGCTCGTGTTAGTTACCTGAAGCATTCTATGAGGGGAGGATAAGCTTTCTTCAAGACTCACATAATGATGCACTCCGGCTTTTTGTTCTACGAGACTATATCTCATGTAGAATCTATGGAAAAAGACACCGGCCACCCAAAGGGTCATCTGGGGCAACTCTAAAAGACCACCAGCCTGGTAGATAAAATTGACGCCCTTGGCACGCCGTAGGCGTTCTTCAGTCGGGCTTATGCCATCGATAACTGAAGGTGTGCTAACTACCTCTTCCTCTGTAAAGCACCATTGCTGTAGAGGCGCATCAGGACGTGATTTAGTAGGTGCAGAAGCCGCCGGCGGAGGGGCTGGGTCGGTCATTGCCGGGGGGCGCTGTGGCAGCGACGTGCGCTGAGGAAGAGAATAAGTGGCTGTGGTCTTTTGGGTAAGGCTATTGTTTTGGACGGCAGATTTTGACTCCGGGGCAGCGTCGTCGTCGTCGGCAATCTCACCAAGTTCGGGGGATCGCAAAACGTAGTTGTCGCGACTAACACTTCCAGTCGAGCTCGCTTGTCGTGGTGATCGAAGAGGGCTCTGAGAAACAGAGGAAGCGACCGCGTTAGCTGTAGCAGCTGCAACAGCAGGTTGATAGTTCTCTCGAGGAGGTCGATACGGCTCGACACTAGTCATGGCACTAGGACAAGGCAGGTTGGGTATGGATCGTACACTTCAAGTGTGTCTCTATATATATTCCGGATAACAATCGTTCGGACCGACCTTAGCCCAAAGTCAAACGAGATAGAAAAGCGTAGAGCTACTTGTTCGCGTATGAGAAACAATCTTCGAGTGATGATCTGGTAATCAGTCGTGCAAGGCGTCACCGAGAAATGACGTTATGATAAATGGCGATGCGGCTGTTTTCCAGCTTCATCCACGGTTGAAAATAAACACAAAAGAAATCAAAGGACTGAGTAAAGTCATGCGGCTCCAGTCACTCTTCAATGCTGCCCTTACAAAGTCCTTTTGTGGAACGGTAGAAATAAAAGAAAAAAAAAAAGAAGCCAAAAGCAAATGCGCAAGAAGAGGTTCAAGACAAACGCAAAAGCTTGAAGTACGTGGCTTAGTCAGCAGTACATGCAGCGATTAGTCATCGTGGCAGATGGATGGCACAAGCGGCCAAAACTACAGAGAGAGGCCCCTACACAATCTCACAAGCATCATTGGTTTCTATCTCTTTGTTTCTTACTTTCTTCCTCTTTTCTTCTCTCTTTCTCTCTAATCTACGCATCTTAAATCCCCTCCCCGTTGTTCCGCCCCCACAGTTTGATTGTCCGGTCGTGGCCACCGCTCACAATCCACTTTGAATCCTGGCTAATATCTACACTACCGACTGGGCCTGTGTGACCATTTAGTGTCTGGACAATTGCCCAGTCATCCGCTGAAAAGACCTTAACTGTGCGGTCGTAGCTACTCGACACGAAAAATGTGCCAGACTTCTTCGGCTGCTGTGCGCCCTTGTCATCCACACTGGGTGTTGTCACCCCGAATAATGGGTCATCCAGGCCTTTATACCATCGTAGATCTGACACGGCGCTTGTATGCGCGCCAATAGCTGCTGTCTGCTGCACTTTTCGGATGTCCCAGCATTTGATCCAGCCGTCGGCAGAGCCCGATATTACTCGGTGCCCGTCAGAGCCCCAGTCAAGCGCGTGAATAGGCCTAATGTGGCCATCAAGAATCATGACAGTGCGACCGGACCGCAAGTCCCAAATACGACCCAAGCTGTCAAGACCGCCACTAGCAATGAGAGATCCGTCGCTATTAAAGCTCACTGCATATACGCCCCGAGAGTGCCCCTCCTGCAGTAAAAGCTCTTGTGTGGTTTCTGCATCCCATAATCTCCAGGTGCAATCATCTGATGCAGATGCAACGAAGCGTCCTGACGGGTGAAATTCAACACGACACACACGTGAGCTATGGCCTTGTAACGAGGCTTTAGGCGTATCTTGTGTCAAGGACCACAGGTTGATGTGTCCTTCAGCACCTCCAGTAGCCAGACTAATGGAATCGGAATTCGCATCGTTCCACGAGCAAATAGACCCAGGACGCCATGTAATGCCTGAAATTTTGCCACTATGCCCTCGTAATAGGAACTTCTCGTTCAAATTAGGCATGTCGAAGATTTTGATCTGTCCGCCCCAGTTTCCAACTGCTACTGCCTGTCCATCTGGCGCTATTCGGGTCATACTAACATGTCTGTCGCCAGCGGTTTGGGAGCCCTGGAGCTCAAATTCCGATAGCCTTTCCTTGATTTCTTTCCGAAATTTGATGTGTGTACGTAGAGGAATAGTAGATTCGGTTTTTTGGAACGCATTACGCTTTGCGGCACGTGGAAGCGAGTATTTTGTGATGTCGACACGAGCCTTTAGTAAATCAGCTGTTCCTCTTGTGTAAAACTCCTCCTCTGCCTCATCGGAGTCAGAGTTGTCGCCCTCGCCCATTTCCGTGTCTTGCATATCGCCGTCTGCTGACGGGCCTGTTGTGCCTGAGCGCTCGAGTTCTTGTGTCATGAGTTCCCGCAGACGCTCGCGGCGGTCGTAAAGGCCCTCGCCAAACAGTGTTATGGGCTCGCCAAACTCCCTGAGCTTCGCCCGTACTCTTGTGTCGTCAGTCGGTACAGCAATGGTCTTGGCAAGTCGTTTACGCTCCATTTGCGACAAGATTGCAGAGGCCTTCTCACTGCCAATTCCAGTGGCAGAAGCACTCGTGTTGTATTCGTAGTCCATAGGCACATCTTCGAGCGCAATGCCTTTATCGGCAGCAGGCTTCTCGTCGGCATCTTCGACAAAGGCCCGTCGTGAGGGATGCATTGTGGGAGATGGTTGGTCTTTAAAAAGGTATTGGATCTGTTTTTTTTAGGATTCTTCCAATATTTGAACGCGGAAGTTCGATAGACAGCAAGTAAAATGGGTGGTGATGTTGATGGCGTCGTCGTCTAACACAGGTAGCCACAGCCTTACCCAAGCTACAAGGGCAAGGCTGAAGATTCCAAAATTTTGGAGCAGCCGGCAGAAAAAAGACAGCCTCATTTTTACCGGTCATTAGCCGAGGCATAGAAGGCGGTGAGAAACTAAAGTCAACATCAATCCATAACTCTGAGCATGACAACGGTCGATGGGGAGAACAAGGTTGTGTAAAGACTGGAGGATCACTTAGGGAATCTTGGATCAATGATATTGTTTTTGGGTCCGTTGTGGCATCAGTACGACCAACAAGCATATTTTAATGATGTTGGTGGTGTTATACTATAGTTAGCAGTACAAATAGAGGAGTTGAGGCATGGCAGTTTCAAAGAAGACCAAGATAAATTCATTAACCTGAGACCCTTGAGACAGGCAGCTCTTTTTAGCCAGGGGAGGGAGGGAGTTCCTTCTCGGAAGGCCTGCAAGATGCATTGACGGTACTGCTGGGCTGCTGGGCTGCAGAAGTCAGAAGCAAAGTGGTTGTTGACAATGGAACGCTTGTTTTTTTTTTCAGGAGATATCAACAAAGGTAAAAGTACAAAAGGGTTTTTTTTCTATTTACCAATGTCTCATCGAAATATCAATGCATTCTCTCTTCGTCACCTGGCCTGGCATTATTTGCCCCTTTAACTTGCTTCACTTCCCAAACTCCCAATCCAAAGATACAAGCAAAATAATCAAAAATCAGCCGGCCAATCATCAAGTGTCTCGCGTCAAGACCTAGACAGATACATGCGTAGCCCCAGGTTGCGGGAGGGCCCATAATTTTCCCATTTAGGGCTTAATGCCGACCGATTACAGTATGCATGCTTGGGCTTTCTTGTTGCGCCTTTGTACCTTGTACCATTTCAGTGCTATTTTTGACTTGGGCTTTTTTTTCCTCCATTTTTCTTTATTTCTGTATTTCTTTTCTTCTTTTCTAGCTTTATTTTGTTTTTTATCACGATCTTTCTTGACAAAATCAAAGAGTCATTCTTTTGATTACATCCTTTACAAATCATCGACACCCTTTTAATTTACTGCTAGCTAGACTATGCTTTTTGTCGATTATCGCTATAGTGTTTCCTCTTGTCCTCCTCCTGCCGATCACCATCCCGTCTTCGACTGCTTCTGCCGCTCCGCATCCCGTTTCTGTTCCTGCAAGACCCCGATGCAGAGCTCGCGCGATCGCTCCTTCGTTACTCGTCTCCACCGTTCTTCTGTTGTGCGCGCTGACGCATATCGTCGCCGCGGTGGTCTCTCGGCGTGAATCTGCCTAGTAAATCTAGTAGCAGACCTTTCTTTTTGCCAGTATTTCTCGGCCTACTGCTATATACGCGTACATCAACTATCAACAACAAACAAGCGTGTGCTAGCTCTGTCACTTCACGAACCGCCGTAGCCAGCAGTCGTTGATCTCTGGTATATAATATTACACTTCTTTCGGCATATCACATTTGTGTGCTCCTCCATGGCCTGCTCTGAATAGCCCTTCTCCCCTCTCTTTTATTTCTACTCTTTTATTAGAGTTTTTTTCTTTTTTTTCCTGTTCCTTTCTGTCTTGTGAAATCCTCTTTCAATCCAACTTGTCAAATTTTAGTCCAGTTTTTTGGCTTCTGCTCTCCACAAAATGCAAGGCCCAGATCCCGCCCTTTGCACGATTCGGGGATTTCAAATGACCCCGATGACATCAGCCGATGAAGATTCTGATGCTGGGGCAAACAATGCTAGTCGCACGCGCACGGCAGCCGGCATCACTACCAGCTCTTCGGCCCTCGGAAACACAACCAATGCTGGTGGCGTCTCCACCACCACTTCGACAGCGGCTTCCACCAAGACCAAAGTCAAGGTCAAGAAAAGGAGCAAAAAGAAGACCGTCATTGACGACATTGTCAGTGCCAACTGCAGCCCAAGTCTGCGGCCCGCCGCATCGCCTTCCATGTCGGGAATCTCAATGCTCCGTAACAACCACCACTTGGACATCGATGCTCTTAGTCTAGGTAGCTCTACTCCACTAGACTCTTCGTCCCGTGCCAGCACCATGACCATGCGCCGCGTTCCTAGCTACCAAGGTGGCAGGGATGTATTCACCCCCAATCTTGGGCCAAGGGGTATTGAAATGAGCCGTACCAACAGTCGTGACGGCCCTCCAAGCGATGGCAGTGTTTTCTCGGATACTGGATCCACCAGCTACGAAATCCAGCTGGAACACCAGTTTGTCAACGATGATATGGCTGAAAGCCACGCCACTATTGTCAATGCTGCTGGGGAAGAAGTAACCAACCGCAAGGTTTCGGCTAGCGATTTTGAGACTCTGCGATGTCTTGGGAAGGGTGCCTACGGAACTGTAGTTCTTGTCAAGCAAAAGTCGACTGGCCGTCTGTTTGCGCAAAAGCAATTTAAAAAGGCGTCTATTGTTGTCCACAAGAAGCTTGTTGAGCAAACCAAGACGGAGCGGCAAATTCTCGAGTCTGTCAGCCGCCATCCTTTTGTTGTCAAACTCTTTTACGCGTTCCAAGATCTAGATAAGCTCTATCTCATTCTTGAGTATGGTCAGGGTGGCGAGTTGTTCCATCACCTGAAGACGGAGCGTATGTTCTCGGAAGAGGTAGCTGCTTTTTACATGGCCGAGATGATTTTAGCTATTTCGCATCTGCATTCGCACATGGGTGTCGTGTACCGCGATCTCAAGCCGGAGAACTGTCTGCTCGATGCCGATGGCCATCTCTTGCTCACCGATTTTGGCTTGTCCAAAGTTTCGGTTGATCAGGACGATACATGCAACTCAATTCTGGGCACTGTTGAGTACATGGCACCTGAGGTGGTTCAGGGCAAAAAGTACGGCAAAGCTGTGGATTGGTGGTCTCTGGGCACTCTCGGGTACGACCTGATGACGGGCTCACCACCTTTTCGCGGTAGCAACAACGCCAAGATACAGGAAAACATTGTCAAGCAGAAGCTTCAGCTTCCCTACTACCTCAGCGCTGATGCCAAGGACCTGCTCACTAGACTGCTCAAGCGCGATCCGGCCAAGCGTCTGGGAGCTAACATGCCACGCGATCTGGTGACTATCAAGAAGCATCGCTTCTTCCGCAAGATTGACTGGAAACTTCTAGAGGCCCGCGAGATTGAGCCTCCAATTCAGCCGCTCATTACAGACCCAGAGCTGGCGGAGAACTTTTCTGTTGAATTTACTGATTTGACGCTGAGCCCGCAAGGCTCATTTGCTGAGGGCTGTGGGACCGCGCATGGCGCCAGGCTGTCTGACGCAGTATCAGCAGCAGCTACGGGCGGTGTCGATATCAGGACTAGTCGTGGCTCGCTAGACGACCCGTTCCACGGATTCAGTTTCGTTGCCCCTAGCAGTTTGTTGGAGAATGAGCGATTCATTGCCTTGGGTAGCTAGTAGAGCTTACGACATGACGAATTGGGAGACGCAGGCTAGGGAGAGTGTCAGCCGGCGGTCGCAGCAGTAGATTACTGTTCCATTTTAGAATGATCCGCAGGTTTAAACAATTATGGGATAGATTGCGAGTGCGGGGGCGGATAATTGGGAACAGGAAGATGAGGAGCAAGTTCCCTCATCATTCTTTGCCTTGGAGTTTAGGTTTTTATGCAATAGTGTTTGCTTGGAGTGTATTTTAGAGCAAGGCAAATCAAAGCGTTCGTCCGTAGGGCTTTGTTTTTTTTCGGGATTGGCGAGATTATCATGATTGTGGAGGTGATTTACTTGGTCTCAGGTGGCCGCGCAAGAAACTAGACGGAGTTGGAGGCTTTGGGCTTAGTATAATCATGGAGCTCGAGCTCGAGCTATGGCACATGCAGGTGATGGTGTGTCCCCATGTTTTTGTTTTTGTTTTTGTTTTTTTTTTTTTTTTTTTTTCTTTTTTTTTTCTTTGTTTCCATCCGATTTGAAAGCATATTACTAATAGAGTTTCTGTTATCTCCTCCTTTTTTTTTGTCGTTCGCTTCCCTGGCTAGTCAAGTCCTAGCTACAATGCCGCAAGCAGCGGCCAAGCGCCATTTCATAGCCAATTGCTTTTTGGGGCCAGAACGCGCGGGAAATACCCATGCAAGAAGCGACAAGAAAACTAGAGAGAATTAGATAATTGATGTGCTTGTACATGGGCTATCTACACATCCGTCAAGGTTCAACTCGTCAATCGCCAGCCCTTCTGGGAAAATCTCGTATTTTGTGGGAGTGGGCTAGGTAAAATAAAAGGGAGACAGCAGAACCGAGCAGAGGGAGTATAGGCAGGCGCAACTGTGTTTGGACGAGAACGGCGAAGCGAAGAGAAGTGAGAGAGAAGAGAGAGGGTAGTGGGAGGAAGGGATCAAGATTTTTAGCTCAGGGTAAAGACCAGACGGTGGGAGCAAGCGCGACTAGAGAGGCGAGAGAGACAGGACAAGCAACAGAGCATAGCACAGCCCGAGACAGAAAGACGGGAAATATGGTGCAGTCAAGACAAGAAACACAAGCACACAGACATGGCACGGACTTGGACGTAAGCGTAGGTATAGACGCAGACAGCGGACAGCGGGCGGCGGACAACAGACAGTGAGCAGTGGATATCAGGCGCCAGACGGACGGTGGTCGGTGGTCGGTGGTCGGTGGGCAGCTAAGACCACTAGATAGATCCGGCTTGGTTGAGTACAGATTCAAGTTTTACTGTACATTCAGCGTCAAGCTGGATGTTGAGTTGCAGCAATTCTATCTTCTTTTGGGAGCCTTATTTAGAGCAAAGTCTGTGCGGTCAAACATGTGGGTCCGGAGGCAGAAAGTGAATTTTAACTTTTGTGCGGTTTTTGGTAACCCTTATTCTCAACACGGAAGGGTTTCTTTTTTTTTTCCTTTTTCCTTTTTTCCCTTTTTTTTTTCCCCGTCTTACATTCTGCTGCCAATTCTGTCTTGGCTCCAACATCTCCAGTGTTGTTGTTTTCTCTCGTCGTGTTTTCCTTGCATCTACCTGCATATCTCACCACGCTCAAACGCAAGCTAGTGACGCGGCCTCTGTCTTGGTCTTTTTCTCCCTTTGACTCTTATGCTACTGCTACGTAGCACATGGTCATTAGAAAAAGGCACAGAATATAAAATGCAGAAAATATAAAATTTCTATCATATGTCTTGTGGGTCGGCTGTTTGCTCGTTGTAGGGTTAGGGTATTTCTATTTTCATCTCTAACTGACATCTAAGTGCCTTTAGATCGATCTCCAATCTGCGATCAGGTTCTGGTTTCTGTTTGTAAATTTATCTCCCATATTCTTTTTATGGTACTACAAACAACCAGTTCCCTCTAGTTTCAAACTTGGCCTGTCGCTTCCCCCGCCCTCCTTTTTTCATCTGTTGTCTAGTTGGTGAATATGGCGAGTGGCTTAGAGACGACGGACGCAGCTTGGCGTTGACTTTGTCTTTCAGGGGCTTGGCAGCTCAGCCCGCTTGATGCTGGTTGCATATGTGAAGGCAAAAAAGAGCCAGGCGAGCTAGCTAGCTGGCCTAGTCTAGACCGGCTCTGGTCTGGTCTAGTAGAGTAGTCAAGGTTGGGGAAAGGGCTATAGGGAACAGGACGAACAGCGAATCGGCGTTGCCACTTTGAAATAGCATCGCTAAACCTTATCTACGAAGGTGTTTTGGGTTATAATACTTGTTTGGGCTAGCTCAGAGTGGCCTGGGTTCTGGAATTTTCCGATTCTGTCTTCTCCTCCAAAAGGCACAGGCACAGGCACAGGCACAGGCACGGGCTAGTCATTGCCTGCTAGGTACTAGAGCTAGAGGCTGGACTGCTGCTGGAATGCTATGGGAGCTGGCGGGGAGCCCAATTGAAGTTGAGTTGAGGAGACAACAGCCCGCTACCCCATCGTCACTGCACACTGGAGTTGCCCCCTCCCCCCCCCCCTTCTCCGTACTCTTGCCTCTGGACTCTCGAAGCCAATCAGGAGCATGGGTATTGCAAAAGCCGTCATCAGAGCCTACGCTTTGAATCTTGGCATTGCGCTCTACCCCTGTTCACACATTATCCTAATCTAAGAAGCTTGAGGAGAGATTGCAATGTGCAAAGATGCGGGACATGGAAGCAGGTTCAAAAAATAGAAGCTTGACCTCTCCTGCTGTTACTCACGACCATATCCAATCTACAATAAGCATAAAATTTGCTTCATAGCTTCTGTTTGATTATAGGGAGCTGGGATCCGCCTCTCCCCCCCTGTATGGTATGAAGCTCTATCTAGGTTAAGAGTCAGAAAGACAACACTGAATCAATTACCGCGCGGATAGGGTGGGTCTTCGATTTATAATGAGCATTGCATTGCTGGTATCTTCCTTTCTTCTCCTTCCTTGGCTTGCAGTCTCGTTTCTTCATCTGCAAGCCGATGTGTTGTTCTACCGCTGCACTGCGCCTGATTGATATACACAGCAGCAGCCCTCTTCTTTATGTGTGCGCGTATTATTTGTGCGCGCCCGCTAGCTACTCGCTTGTATGTCCTTCTTCTCCCCATGCTTTGCATACATACCTTCGTGCCTTGGCTATTCTCCTCTTCGTATCTTCTATCTTGGCTTAGCCCCTTATCGTACTTGCCATGAGATCTTCATCACATCACGACTCGCGAACTCCTCTTCTGGGCTATGCATGTCTTGGCTTAGAAAATGGGGGTTTTCTCTTCTCATAGCCAAGTTTTCCCCATACTAGTACTAGTTATAGCTTATGAATCCTAGGTTCCTTAAGCCGGGGGCCCCTGGGTTAGATTAAGCTTCCGAATGAGGAGATCAACTTAACTTATGCGTCTTTGCCTCATGCCTTGTCTTACCTTCAGCCCTCTTTCTGCAGCTTGCGAGCATTCTCTTCTCTTCTCTTCTCTTTTGTCGTTATCGTCGTTATCATGGTTGCAGTGGTTCCCATCGCTTCCTCTCTTCCTCCTGTCCCCTCCATCTAGCCTCTCAACCCACCACACCACGTACGCACATATACACACACGCCCCTAATCTCTAAGCTGGTTACTGAAAATGTATACCAATATCTTGTCAGATTTCATGTGAAACTGAAAATACCCATCTTCGCCAATCAGATGCGTTGTATTTGAGCGTGACACGAATATATCTTGCTTGGCAATATTCTTCCTATTTGATTGCTACTGCTGTGCTATGAACTTAACATTGACTTGCTTACTAGCCCCATGGAAGCCAAGAAAGAAGACATACGTAACCAGTTGCCTTGGCATAAGGCGGTATCTTCCACATAGTAGGCTGGTCCTTAGCTATTGGGGGCTTGGGGAGGGGGGGTGGAGGGGTGGAGAAGGGAACCTTTGGCCCTGGTGTAAATCCAGCCCTTGGAAAGACATTCGTTCTACGAGTACCAAATTCTTCGCCTTGGCCGAGGAAATGAATCGAGGATATGATTTTCGTTCTTGCGTAGTTAACTAGACTGCCAAAAACAAGCTATGCCAAGGTATGCTGTGCTGACTGGTGTCTTCTCCTGTCTTGATATGGTTATATAAGAGTCCTGAACATCTCCCTCTCAACAGGTCACCAGCTCTTGTGCCTCTCAGACTTCTTTGTTCTCGTAGAGCTTTTCCCTCCCTTATTTCACTTCTTTCACTTCTATCACCCGTGATACTTTTTCTATCCTTCTATTTTACTTCTTCTCATATACATTTTCTTTCTACCTTTGCATTTTGCTGTTGACTTCGGCAATATCATATACATACATACTCGTTGTCAACATGAGAGTTACTTCTTCTCTGGCAATGGCGGCCACCTTGCTGTGTAAGTCAGACCCTAAGGACCAATTCCCCTAGTAATGCCCTTTCTAACCCTTATCATTCTACACTACAGCTCCCGCTGCCGCTATTCACAGCTCTTGCTTCGACTCCAACGGCTTCTGTGTCCAGATTGGTGTGCCCGAGGCCACCGTCTCTAGCAGATCCGGAAACCTCTACATGCAGATGCAAGCCAGCACAAGCTACTCCTGGGTCTCTCTCGGCCAAGGCCATGGCATGGCTGGAGCCAACATGTTCATCATGTACACTGATGGTGCCGGCAACGTCACTGTGAGCACTCGCTATGCCACCGGTGAAGTCGAGCCGTATGCTCAAACCGACACCAAAATCACTATTCTGGAGGGCACCGGCATCTCCAACAACGTCATGACTGCCAACTTCGTCTGCGAGAACTGCGACACATGGGGCACTGGCTCCATGGACCTTAGCTCATCTGAGACTGAGTGGATGTCGGCATGGAAAACTGGCGCACCCCTAGATTCTACCAGCCAAGATGCTTCTATCCAGATTCATGACAACACTGGAGAGTTCCCTGTCGACCTGACTGCCGCTGTCATTGCCTCCGACTCTAACCCCTTCGTAGCTACCAACAGCGCTTCCAATGGAACTGTGCTTGTTTCGTCTACTGGCGGTGGCGGCGGTGGTGGCAACAAGGACCTGCTCAAGGTTCATGGCTGGATCATGGCTTCCATGTTTGTCATGCTTTACCCCCTTGGAACCGTTGTCATGCCTGCTCTACACCAATGGGCTATCCACGGTATCATCCAAATCCTTGCTATGATTGGAATGTGGGTTGGCTACGGCTATGGCCATGCTGCTGCCAACAAGGTTGATAGTGTAAGTTTTGTGTTCCTTTCTCTGGGATGATATGTCTTGTGTGTTTCGAGTATTATACTAACCCATTCATCATAGTTGTTCGATGACTGCCACCAAATGATTGGTGCTGTTGTCTGTGCTGGTCTGACCGTTCAGCCCATCACCGGCTGGCTCCACCACCGCTACTTTGTTGCTCACAAGACCCGTGGTGCTATCAGCTACGGTCACATCTGGTACGGCAGACTGCTCCTGGGTCTCGGTATTGTCAACGGTGGCCTCGGAATCTCCAGCGCCGACTCTAGTACCAAGGTTGTCGTGGCCTACGCCGTGCTTGCCGGTATCTGGGCTGTTGTCTTCGCCGTATTCAGCTCTATTAGTGACTACAAGAAGGACCGCATGAGAATGAAGTCGGACGCAGACAAGGGCATCGCCATGAACAACTACCAGGCCATGGGCTCGTCTGAAGACCAGCGCGTATAAAGTACAGCGCATTCCCACAAACAAACATTACTCCGTTCTTGCATATTAGATAGAAAAGCTGAGTTAGCGTCAGTGTAAGCATTTACTTCACTTCGTCTTCTTTTGAAAAGATTTAATCAATTTATTCTGTACATACACAATCAAGTCTCTTTATAAATCAACTGCCGCCCGTGTCTGTCTGTCTGTGTCTGCCTGCCCTTGCTTTTAGCTTTTTTTTCTTTTCTTTTTTCCAAGATTGACACAAGTCCCGTCTGTGGCTCGCTTGGCTAGAACTAGACGGCGCGCATAGTGTGTGTGGTGTGTTGGTATCGGTGGAACAAAAGTACATGTGTCCGTTGAAGAGAGATATGATAAACAGTAAGCCAAACGCCAGCCTTCCCGAGCAACAAAAATAGCACAGCGTTAAAAAAAAAACATGATTTAACTTTGAAAGAAAAAGCACCAATTTCGAGAAAATATTTGTTCCTTCTTTTCCCGCCGTGTGATGGTAGTAGTATTCGTCGTCGTGTCCTTCCCTTTTTCCCCCCTCATCGTCTCGCAGATGGATCAAATCTCGAGGGAGCGCCGCCCGTAAAGCCCGGAGGTGCTCCAGAAAAAGGTGGAACACCAGGGAAGTTGGGCGGAGCAGGGAAGCCGACATGAAAGCCAGGAGGGTGAGCTAAGGAAGCCGATGCATGTTAGTTTTCGATTCCCCATTGGTAGAGGATACAATACTTACCGCCACGCCCAGCAAAACCAGGAGCTGGAGGGAACGAAGGCAGCCCAGGAGGAGGAGCGGCACCACCAACACCGGGAGCAGGACCCTGTAAATGTACAAATTAGCATATGTCTAGAAAACAACGGTTTTCAGCAGGTACGGCAACCAGTTTTCGAAGTGAGGTGCCTGGTACAGAATCTAATAAAGGAGTAACATACAGCTAGATTGGAGGGAGCCATTGGAGCACCACGTCCAGCAGGTCTAGCAATACCAGGACCAGCAGTCAAGGTGGTAGTCAAGCCCGATGCGGTCTTGCCCAGGCGTGCGCTAGCATCTGCGGGTGGTGGCGACTCGACCGAAAGTGAGATGATCTGAGCGCCTCTGAGAATAATCAGGCCAAGCGTCCGTTTCTCTTCAGTCTCGACAGTGTTATTAGCACCCTCACTTTTGTGCTTGTAGCGACGGAACTCTTCAGTGTCGGCGAGGACCAGGTTCATGTGCTTGTCAAACGCAAGCATCTGCCCCGTCATTTGGCGGCCGTCATTCAGCGTTACACGCATGCGCCAGTTAATCTGCAAAAGAGAGGAAAAGAAAAGACGCATGTTTGTGGTCAGTCAATCGATATTCAGGTGTTTATGCGTTCCATTGCGCAAGCTCGTAGCATCAGTACAGTGTTGTTGCGGGACCCGCGGGGGATAAACATACATAACCGGCCTATAACAAAAGTTAGTACATGTATACATGCTTATGAGTACCAAGGTGTAGTTTCATATAGCTGTTCAAACGGAGCTGGAAAGCTGTGACATACCATCTTGCCCTGCTTGTTCATGGAGGTTGACATGTTAGGCTGTGGTTGTATGGGAAAAGTAAAGATAGTGCAACTTTATGGCGCCCTTTAAAGAATGTGTGCTCCTTATTGTAAAGGAGAGAAATATTCTTGGTGTATTGGCGAGCTTGGATCGCAATATGGAGGTCGAGTAACAGCAAAAAGCACAGGGGCGATCGTGAGTGCCACCTCAAGATTTTTGATTAAGGCTGGGCGAAAGGCTGAGAGAAGGCTGCCATGCTGGCGAGGCCAGACCCGTAATTTGGTTGTGATATAAGAGATACCGTTGGCGTCACTGAGCTCCATTATCTCTTTATCGATAATAATCGATAACGTTTTGTAAGCCACGCACAAGAAAAGGGTTTTTGTGCCCTTCTCCACTTCTTTTCTCAGCTGAAGGAGGGACGAAATTAGTACAATATTATCCAAAATTTTGAACTTCTTGTCTTCTTACTCAATCAACCCATCTCATATCGACAAACTCGCCGTGCGATACCCATACCGACAAAATGTCCACTGAAAAGACCTCCAACCCCATGCGGGATCTTAAGATCCAGAAGCTGGTTCTGAACATCTCCGTCGGTGAATCCGGTGACAGACTGACTCGTGCCGCCAGTAAGCTTTCTATCCTTCACATCTATTTCGTATCAATGGAAAACTAACCCAACAACAGAGGTGCTTGAGCAGCTGTCTGGTCAGACCCCCGTCTACTCCAAGGCCCGTTACACCGTCCGTACCTTCGGTATCCGTCGTAACGAAAAGATTTCTGTCCACGTCACCGTCCGTGGCCCCAAGGTACGACTTTACCTTAGAACACGCATACCACCTTCACACGAGGTTTTTTTTTTTTTTCACTACAAACTAGTAGATGTACTAACGAATTGCTCTACTACAGGCTGAGGAGATCATTGAGCGTGGCCTGAAGGTCAAGGAGTACGAGCTTCGCAAGCGCAACTTCTCTGAGACTGGCAACTTCGGCTTCGGTATCAGCGAGCACATCGATCTGGGTATCAAGTACGACCCCTCCATTGGTATCTATGGTATGGACTTCTACTGCTGCATGACCCGCCCTGGTGAGCGTGTCTCCCGCCGCCGCCGTGCCACCGGCCGCATCGGTTCCAGCCACCGTATCAAGCGTGAGGAGACCGTCAAGTGGTTCAAGTCTCGCTTCGATGGCATTGTCCGGTAAATTCTCCTCGCTTTTTCTAGTTTGGGGTAGTCGAACTTGTGGCAAAGCAAAACAAAAACAAAAGAAATTATCAAAAAGCAAGACAATCACTTCTTTCAAAAATCATCTCCCATGTGACCTCGGACGTCCAGTCTACTGTTGACCAGACGCACCCGGGTGTCTCTCGAGCGCTTGGGAGAATGGTAAAACAGCACAACAAGCAGGGTTATTGGAAGCACGGTTGGGAGTTACTGGGAGCATATTGGGTCTGTATTTTCTGGCTGTCATCTCTGATGGCTACAATCCATATTCGATCTTTCTCTTCGTGAGAAGTCGAGCCTCGGCCTATAAGACCGACCGGCGTTTCTTGCCGGCTTGTAACATAACGTCGTGATCTCTCAATTTTGTCCTTCATGTGCAAACACTTCATGTGCAAACAAGACGCACCAAGTCTGCGGCCTTGATACCAGCGGGAAAATGAGTGTTAGTGAACATACTTGTAGGTTGTAAGCTAGAAGTTTCTCTTTGGCGCCATTTAAACATAGGGCAGCAAACAATTCAACGTTGGTGAGAAGTTGCAAACGGGTTGTCTTCGTGCCCATCTTTGCCTTCATCAGCATGTCTAACCCTAAGTAATCAATATTTGGAAGATAATGCTCTTTCAAGATATAGTCGTGGAAAGGATTATTGTATGATGGCTCAAAGCAAGCAATGTCTCCTCAGGGTTCTTGCATCAAGAAAAAACACAAGTTTAAGTTTATGTAAACTGCTATAGTCGGCGGTGTTCTTGTCGTCATTTATGATTAGTTCTTTCTCCAAGGCTAGACTAGGTGGGTTGACTGGTTTTCTGCGAAGACACATTTGACGGATGCTGGAGCGAAAAAAGATCCACGCTTGTTGCTGTGTTGCTGTGTTGCTATGTTGCTATGTAGATAGCCCCAGAAAAAGAGGACGAGCCAAAAATTGATACCTAAAATTACAGGCTACAGGCTTTTCAGGACCAAAAAAGAACGCTGAATGGTCCAATTCCCGAATTACTCCGTATAGTGGGCTTTTTGGTTGAGAGAAAAACTTCAAGGTGAGCCGAGCCGTCTAGACTGCGGAGTGCAGGACACCAAATGCCAATACAAAAAAAGGGTAGGATCAGAATTTGGGAACGAGCTATGGAGAGAAAGACAAGAGTGCCAGTTGTGAATATATAGGAAGAATTGAAATGCATCTAGTGCGTAGACGGACTCAATGGCTTGTTAGGTATTGTGTCTTGGTGTTTATATGTTTAGCTACCGCCGAGCACGGCAGCCAAGCTAAACGGTGGAGAGCGAGAAAAAAAAAAAGACCGACAGCTGACAGCAGCCGTAAAAGGCCCCTAGCACTCTTAAAGCACCTCAAACAACGACGCTGACTAAGAAAAACGAAAACTGGTACACGGCTGTGATTGGCGGATGGGCATAGCTCCGGGTCCACCCGTCGTTTCTCATCTTTCTTGCCCACTGGCCTCTTGCAAAAAAGTCCGCTTTTGCACTCAATTCCCCCCAAGCCCCAAGCCAGCCATCACCATTCGCATCTCCCCTCTTCCTCAATTGCACCCGGCTGCAATTGATTCTTTTGCTGTGATCAGCTACCCCTTAAAATCTCTAATATGTTCCGGACCGCCCTTCGTCAGTCGTCGCGGGCGCTCTCTGCCGCTGGCAGAGTTGCGGCTGTAAGTCTAACTTCACACCAAGTCCACGTCGTCCCTTTGTTTTGCACCTTGGCCCTGTGCTCCGAAACCCCCCAAAATACACCGATGGTCAATTCCATCGTTTTTCAGCCTCGCGTCAGCCCATTGCTATCACCGATGGCCTCGGGAAGCTCAATTGATGCTACATACGTTGCAATTGATCAATAACCGAGCCTACCGAGTCCGGTCTAGCGGCTATGCGAACCCATCGTTCTATCCAATACTGTTGTGGTCTACAAAAAAAATCCTCGGCGGCTCGGCTAACCGTGATAATTTTCTCCTGATGTTTTTTTATACAATAGGCCCGCTCTGCTGCCCCTGCCGTCTTCAACGCTTCTTCTATCCAGGCCCGTACCTATGCCGAAAAGGCCTCTCCCACCGAGGTCTCTTCTATCCTCGAGCAGAGAATCCGTGGTGTCCAGGAGGAGGCCGGTCTTGCTGAGACTGGCCGCGTTCTCTCTGTTGGGTACGTTACCTACCCCATTCCATCTTATTCAACTCGGATCAAACTTTCAATAAGCCCATCAATTGGAACGGTATTAAATACGACGGGGGAGAAAAGTTGAATGAACGGCACCGACATCCACCCATACCATCGCCGTGCGTAGCTTTGGCATCAAATACATGCGAAACCAATTACCCTCAGCTGTACACATGCTCTCGAATAAAAACCAACCAATTGATGCACACCAACTTCCCAGATTTTGTCATTGGCTCCACCCCAAAACCAACTTACTAATTGTCATTCCATAGTGACGGTATCGCCCGTGTCCACGGTATGGCCAACGTTCAGGCTGAAGAGCTTGTCGAGTAAGTTTTTCCTAGATATTTCTATGCTCCAATGGCAATGCACACGCTGCGTCTTGCTTAGAACTGTTTGTCTAACAATTTAAAAAAGGTTCGCCTCTGGTGTCAAGGGTATGTGCATGAACCTCGAAGCCGGTCAGGTCGGTGTTGTGCTTTTCGGTTCCGACCGTCTGGTCAAGGAGGGCGAGGTTGTCAAGCGTACTGGTCAGATTGTAAGTTTCCTTGTTTCCTTTTTTTTTCATATCTCTTACACAAGCCCCGAATTGAACGATGCGAGCTAAATTAGTAATACTAACCATCAACAACACACTAGGTTGATGTTCCCGTTGGCGCTGAGATGCTTGGCCGTGTTGTCGATGCCCTCGGTAACCCCATCGATGGCAAGGGTCCTATCAAGACCACCGAGAGACGTCGTGCTCAGCTCAAGGCCCCTGGCATTCTGCCCCGTGAGTCCGTCCGCGAGCCTGTCCAGACTGGTCTCAAGTCTGTCGATGCCATGGTCCCCATTGGCCGTGGTCAGCGTGAGTTGATTATCGGTGACCGTCAGACTGGTAAGACTGCCGTTGCCCTGGATGCCATGCTTAACCAGAAGCGCTGGAACTCGGGCTCCGACGAGACCAAGAAGCTGTACTGCATCTACGTCGCTGTCGGTCAGAAGCGTTCCACCGTTGCCCAGCTGGTCAAGACCCTGGAGGAGGCCGATGCCATGAAGTACTCGATTGTCGTCGCCGCCACTGCCTCAGAGGCCGCTCCTCTGCAGTACCTGGCTCCCTTCACCGGTGCCTCGATTGGTGAGTGGTTCCGTGACAACGGCAAGCACTCTCTGGTCATCTACGATGATCTGTCCAAGCAGGCCGTTGCCTACCGTCAGATGTCGCTGCTGCTGCGTCGTCCCCCTGGTCGTGAGGCCTACCCTGGTGATGTCTTCTACCTGCACTCCCGTCTGCTGGAGCGTGCTGCCAAGATGAACAGAAAGCTTGGCGGTGGTTCCATGACTGCCCTGCCCGTCATTGAGACCCAGGGTGGTGACGTGTCCGCCTACATTCCCACCAACGTCATTTCCATTACCGACGGCCAGATCTTCTTGGAGGCTGAGCTCTTCTACAAGGGTATCCGTCCCGCCATCAACGTCGGTCTGTCCGTGTCTCGTGTCGGTTCCGCCGCCCAGGTCAAGGCCATGAAGCAGGTTGCTGGTTCGCTGAAGCTTTTCTTGGCCCAGTACCGTGAGGTCGCCGCCTTTGCTCAGTTCGGTTCCGATCTGGATGCTGCCACCAAGCAGACCCTGGCTCGTGGTGAGCGTCTGACCGAGCTGCTGAAGCAGAAGCAGTACTCTCCCATGGCCGTCAACGAGATGGTGCCTTTGATCTACGCTGGTGTCAACGGTTTCCTGGACACTGTTCCCGTCAACAAGGTTCTGCAGTGGGAGGCCGACTTCCTGGCCCACCTCAAGTCCAACGAGGCCGAGCTTCTGGCCACCATTGAGAAGGAGGGTGCTTTGAGCAAGGATCTCGAGGCCAAGCTCAAGGCCAGCGTCCAGTCGTTCACCAAGAGCTTCCTGGCCTAAGCGGAGAAGAAGAGTGGGCTTTTTCTCATGTTCTTTTTTTCTCGTGAAATGACCAAGATTTAATAAAGGAAAGAAACCAAGAGTGGGGTCTTGTTTGTACATCATCACATTTGCTTTTTGTTTTCTTCTCTTGACCTTTTGTTTTGCTTCTATCACTCTCTGTTGTTTATATCTCCTGGAGGGGTTCTTTGGTGATTTTCTTCTTTCTTTCTTTCCCTCGGGCCTCCTTGTCTTTAGCCTGGAGCAGTCAAGAGGGTAGAGGAGCAGATATGCGAAAGGCCTCTCTGGAGACTTTCCTCTGTTGTCTTTTGTCTGTCCGCGGGAAATATTCTGATCAAGCCAAAAAGCCAAAAGCTAGTTTGCCATTAAGCTGCTGTGTCCACTTGTAAAACCAAATTTTATTTATTGCCTCCTTTCCCTTTGTCTCCTTGTTCCGCTATACAAAACAGTATCTTCCATCCCCTCACTACGCCTGTATTTTGTTTGTTTCTCTACAGCTAACTTTGTCTATTCTGTTGATCACAATGACACGCATCGCATCATACGGGAACTAAAAGAGACATTTGGAGTGCTGCTTTGCCTTTTTTTTTTGTTTTTTTTCTTTATTTTGTCTCACCCATGAATTTTGGGATCATATCCCAGGCCTATCCGTCCAGCTGTGTATACGTGTCAGTTGTCATATTATGTTTATATTTTCTCTCCGTGTCTTAATCTAGGTATTACATTGTATCTAGACACATCATCTTGTGTCTGTCTCCCTTCATCCGCTCAAAGAGGTCTTTGATGATGCTGACGGCCATAAGTATTCGTACAAATGACGATGATAATAGCTCCAACGCCCCGCCCCACCCGAGCTTGCCTCTCCTTATGCCCTTGAGCTCAAGTGAAGCTTCACATGTCACTTTCTCACAACCCGCTGAGATCAGTCTCAACTGTCTACTCACGTCATCTACTGCTTCCCAAAACTCCCATTGAACACTAATGTCGCACCTAGAAATGTCCGCCGCGGCAAAAGAAGCCCTCGCCCAGGCAAGGCGCATGATTCCACCGCTGCTCCCACACTTCCACAAAGGTACGTCTGCATTTTTATCATAGACATGCGCTTGCAATTTCCCCGTGCTCTCTTTCACGTGGAGTAGATGTGGGCTAGGTATGGCGACTGACTCGGCATCCTTATTAGGGCAGCTCGGCCGTGTCGCTGTTATTGGTGGTAGTAAGGACTACACTGGTGCGCCGTATTTCTCTGCCATTGCAAGTGCTAAGCTCGGCTGCGATATGGTATGTCTCCCCCCTTTGTTCTCTCCTACATTCTACTAGTCCAAGGCAGCCTCCTCGCTAACATGTCTTGTCAAAGTCCCACGTTGTATGCACGCCCGCCGCCGCCGCTGTCATTAAGACCTACTCGCCGAATCTCATGGTGCATCCGCTCATGCATGAGTCCCCCGCCGGTGGGCCTGCCACCAGCGCCTCTATCTCTTCTGTTTCAGCGCCCATAATTGACCTCTTGCCTCGTCTCCACGTGCTTGTTCTTGGGCCGGGCCTCGGCCGAGACGTGCTGATGCAAGCAACGGTACGCGAAGTCATCCAAGCCGCCCGTAACCACCGCATCCCACTTGTGATAGATGCCGATGCGCTTCTAGCTGTAGAGGCCAACCCAGAGCTGGTGCAGGGGTATCCCTTGGCGGTTCTAACGCCAAACGTGCGCGAGTTTTCGCGGCTGTGTGAAGAACTTGGAGTCAAGGGGCCGGGTGGCGAGAATCCGGGAGCCCGGGACTTGGCAAAGGCTTTAGATGGCCCGGTGGTTGTGCAAAAGGGCCGAGAAGACATTGTTTGTGTGCGAACCGCAGAGGGCGTGCACGTCGACGTACGCGGCGCTCCGAAGAGGAGTGGTGGTCAAGGAGATACATTGACAGGTGCCATTGCAACAATGTTGGCATGGCGGCGGGGATATATCGAGGGCTTATGGGGAGACAGCCCAGGCAAGAGCGCGGAGGATAGCGAAACAATGCTAGCTGCAGCAGTGGCTGGGTGTGTCATCACGAGAGAGTCCTCACGTAGGGCGTTTGCAAAGTCGGGGAGAAGTATGCAGGCGAGTGATTTAACTGACCAAGTGCATAGAGCGTTTATGCATGTCTTTGACTGGAACGACGAGGGTGAAGCCGACGAGGCGCAGGAGAAATAAAGAGACGAGGAACATCCTCTGGCCTAGGTCAGTACCAGAGGACCTAGGACCAGGGCTGTAGAAGACTGGAGGGGGAGAAGCAAATCATGACTGGGCGTCTTTTATCTTTCCATCTCCATTTGCCTTCTACTCTACGGACGCCCGTTGGCGTTGAAAAGCTCTTTGTCCCTGAGGATCACCATAACAACCTGCATCGGTCTACAAGAAACGACAAAAGGCTAAAGAGAAATCTAAAAGCTCCCCGGCTAGCTGGGGGAGGGGAAGGCGAAGGCGAAGGCGAAGGCGATGTTGGCCATCGTTCTATTGCTTGTTCTTGTGGCGCACCCGGCCAGGGCGGACTCTTAAATTTGCGATATTACAATGAAGGAGAAAGGGCGTCTAGGATAGCGTTGAGGATAAGACTAGGAGAAGGCGGGGAGAAGGATAGGAGAAGGCTAGCAGAAGGCCAGGAGAAGACCAGGAGGGAAACGTCGTGATGTAGGGCTTTTTTTTTTTCCCTACCCATATAGTTGATCAAAGCCAACCTACGTACGTAAGTATGTACGCGAATAAGGAGCCCCTTTTCCCTTATAAGACGGCTAAGCCTGATGATCGTTGCTGTACTGTTGCCTCGTTGGTGTCAATCATCATTTTGGTTATTTACACTGATCCCTGGTGAGGGTTTTGGCGGGCAGTTAGGGTATAGTAACTCATACGAAACATCAAGGTCTTACACTTCACATGCTACATGTGTAAGCCACTCACCCCGTCTTGGAGTGTGAAATGCGCAGAGGGGAGTAGACAAGGCCGAGAAAGACAAAAACGGAGGAACGGTGCCGGGGAAGGATTTGGAGCCGAGAACGAGGACAAAAGGCTTCTGGGTGCTTCCATGGGCCAACTAACTGTGAGATGGACACGATACCAAGCAAAAGCAACGTCTAGTGGTGGGAAGAACGCACTAGTGTTATATTGTATATATTGAGTTCCGGGCCTCCGTATACTGATACAGAGGTATACGGCTTGCCTCGCCTACGCAACTTTGACGCAAGGCTAGCTATGTCGGACCCCCTTCAATATTCTCAAATACCTGCAATGCTATAATCATGGATGGAGAAAGTCGCCCTTGCATCTCTAGTGGCCAATATGTCTGGGCCGCGTTGTTGCTGCTTATTTCTGGGTGTCTTGAGACACTCCCTTCGGACTTATTCACGCTTTCTTGCCATGTCGCCTAGCTAGCTAGTTGGTGGACTCCCTTGCAGAAGATACGTGTTTGTGGCATTCCTCGATATATAGAGCTAAAAGTGTACAAGTAAGTGTATGCATACACGGACGTGTGCATGTTTACGTACACAACATGCAGCTACGTCTCCTCTCCCTTGAGCTCCGCCATGTCTCTTTTTCCCGCCCTTAAAGGGATGTCAGTCTTGCTAGCACATGGCCTTAGTATCCCCGCGGGACGGGCGGCGGCAAGGCAGAACAACCTCGGTAAAGGGATGCATGAGGAGTCGAAATGGTAGGATTAAGCTCTAGATAGTTAAACTAGGCCATCGCAGCACAGAGAAGGAGGACAGATACAGGCTTATGATTAGCAGTGCGAAGCTCCACGTCTGTCTTGAGATGTCGTGCTAAGAGAAAAGGGCGCAAACTTGGGAAGGCCTAAGACTAGAGGTTTGTTCAGCTTTGTTCCTCTAACTAAGCCGAGTAAGGCAATCCGAGCTATAGAAGAGCTATGGGAAGCAGAGGGATACTCGGCGTCGTAGCTGACCCCGCTGGAGTAGTATTTCGCGTTCATCGGCCTAGAACAGCTCGTGTTAGCTTTGTGTGAGTGTTCCGCAGTGTTGCATTCGGGGATCGGGAAAGAGAGAGAACTGGCCATCTCTGCGTCCGTATACATGCGTATGGGTGCGGAGCACGCTGACACATTGTCGCAAGGGAGGATCCCACCCTCGTAGCCCCCTCCCCCTCCCCCAAGGTTTCGACTAACATCTGACATGTCCCGGCGGCCTTTTGTTGGCATAACAGCCCCGAGAAAAAGCAAAGCTTGACTAAGACAGAAACACTTGAGCAAACGGGGGGTGGGCAAGATCTGGGAGAAGCAAGCAGGCTAGACTCGCCCCGCCCTATTTGCTTCACTGGTTGGTTGGAGTTGGGCACTCAGCATGGATGATTTTTTTTTTTTGAGGTTGTGACGTCTTCCCTTGCATGATCAAGCAAGCAGTTTTCTCATGTCTCCCTTTCCGTGCTTCAGACTCTCCCTAGCCCGACTTGTCAACTTTTTCTAGTAGAGAGGAGAGGCCCTCTAAACGAGAAATGGCACAATGAAGGAAGAGGATGCTTTATTGGGGGGGGGGGGGAAGGCGCATAATTTCTTTTTTTTTCAACTTTCCAGTACTGCCCTCAAGGTCTGGCTCTCATGATTCGTCGCCAGAATGAAACGGAGCAGGGAAATCCTGACTCAAGCAAGGAGGGATCATGCAATACACTAGGGCTACTGACCCTACGCCGGGAGGCCGGACTTAAGCGTTTGGTGATGTAAGAAAATGTCACATCCTGAGATTTGAAGTTGAGGTATCACTGTAGGTAATGCTACTGTGATGTGACTGATGGCCAGTGCTGAAAGAAGTATGTGACTGTGACGGCCAAAAGGTCTGCGGTTAATTGGCCGGTCTACGAAAACCAGTTTCGGTTCGGATCGCGTTTTCTCTTTGCCTTGGTCATTAGCTTTCTCTCTCTTTAATTGTTTTCTTTCTGCGCCGGAGCAAGGCCGAAAGGATACCCAGACCCGTCCGACAAAGAGTGACGAGTGACGAAGGGGGAGGGAGAGGGGGGAGAGAAAGAGAGAGAGAGAGCTGAGTGGTTTCGATATGGGAGGCATTATATTGCGGAGAATAAGGCGGTTTCTGATTCAGCTTTGTGGAAGAAGAACAATGAAGAGAGACAAGTTGGCTCTCTTCTCTTCAGGCCAAGGTTCTTCAAGCCCCATGTCTCCTCCCCCTTCCCCATGCCCTCATGATCAACCGGACTGGGCTGGGCTGATCTGGCCTGACTGGAAGACGCCGGGGTCAGGAAACCTTCCCCGGTCCGGTTAATAGAAGGCGCAGTAAATATTGAAAGAGTAGCTGCCAGAAGGGGAAGGGGGAAATCGACTCTTTTGCAACTACTTTTCTTGGTCGTGACTCGATAATGTAAGCATGCCTCAAAGAAAAAAAAAAATAGAAAAAAGAAAAAAAAAAAAAAAACTCGCCTTTTTCCAATCTATGGTGTGCTCTTTCCCAATATTGCTACCTTCCAAGAACTGAATGTGATGATCATTGCAATTGCAATTGCTACTTTTGACCTTGCACTACATGTATAAAAGTGGGACACAATATGTAAGACTGCAACGACAACGGCAGCCCGTTTTATACAAAGGCCTCACTCACGAGACGGGCAACATGATGATGATATTGACATAATGTAAATGTGCATTGGATTTGCTTGTCTCTTGTCAGAGTTAGGCTAAGACTTGTTCATTCTTTAATTTGGGGGCAAGTATTGAAATGGGATTCCATCTGGAAGGAGGCAAGACAACTTGGTATGAGGGATCATCGCAGATAATCTGAATCTCTTCTTCTTCTTCTTCTTCTTCTTCTTTCTCTCTCCCCTTCCTCTTGGTACAGGTTTCCCTGTTCAACTCCTTCCCAAATTGATGGATGTGTACCTTGAACAAGAGAGAGAGAGAAAGACTCGGAATTTGCCTTGATTGAGAAAGAAAAGAAAGAAAAAAAAAAAAAAAGCTGTATCTTCTCGCCTGTCTTCGCTCCTTGTCGCCCTCCCCCTCCCCTCCCCTCCCCCCCCTACAGTTTTTCCCGGTTCTTTTCTTCCCCTTTCTCCTGGGAATCAACGAACAAGGCCTTGTTGCTCTTCGAGCTCAAATAGCGGCTACTTTGGGCGTAGCTGAGGCCACACAATCTCGAAACGAAGTACCGAGTGAGCAGAGAGGACAAAAAGGAGAAGTGTAAGAAAAAGTCTGCATATGCTGTGTATAGACAGATATAATGGGTTTGTGCAACTTTGTGTACAGGCAAAGTCAGCTCTCTATAACAACATCCAACCAAGGTCTTTCGCATCCCGTCCAGACCCCTCTTAATGCCCCTCTCCGCCCCTGAGCTACCGTCAAAATAAATTCTATTTCACCCTGTACAGATCATTTAAATCCCGCTGTCTTTTCTACCTCTTGTCCTTGCTGATGCTTTCGGAGTAATTGCTTGTTCATTGCAAAGAAAAGAGCCAGTGAAGAGAAAAGAAAAAGGGAAAATGTAGATCATCACAAGACCATAATTGCAGCGTAATGACGATCACCTACTTTGTGAAGCCTGATCCCCCTCTCAATCAATATCTTCTCTCTCTCTCTCCCCCCCCCCCCCCTTCCCATATTAAAAAGTGGGATGTGATTGGAGGTGGATGTCTCCTTATTCCTCCATTTTTCTCTCTTGTCGGTTTCTCCTTCACTGCACATTTTGAACATGGGAAATGCTGCCGGACATGGATTGGACAGGCATCAAAGACAGAAGAAGTTGGCAAAAAAGAAATTCGGGCAAGGTCTCTCTCGAACTTGAGTGCGCAGGGGAGGGGATGTGGCTAGAAAATCCCGAGTGGGAGAGAGAGAGAGAGAGAGACAGGCAAACAGACGGGGCAGAACGACAGCTAAGGAAATACCCAGAAAGTAGTCTAGTCTCTTCCCAAAACTCGCCCCGGATCCCATGCCCAGACCGGGGATCCTGGGCCGGAAAAGGTGCAACAAATGGTTGTTTGGAAAGGAGATCTGCCTGTTCTCTCTTTTTATTTTTCTTCACAGACTTGGATTTACCCAGGGTCGAGTAGAGATAGTAGGAAATAGGCCTTGTCTAAGAGAATAGATGCTGTGATTTTGCTGCCTGTCGATTCTCCTCTTTCCCTGCCCTCCCAATAGACTGTTTCCCCTGCCTTGTTATCGCTTGCTTGCTTGCTAGTAGTCGTCGTAACTCTCTTTTTGTTTTGTTCCACTAAAACATTTTGGGTCCTTTCTTAGTGGATGATCGCTTCAGTTCGTGCCTCTCCCCCCTCCCATGATTTGCTCCTTAGTTTCTATTGAGCTTGTTAGAGATTGACAGTCGAAACAAATCCAGCAGTGACTCCGCCTCTCCCTAGCTCTGCCGTCCTCTTCTTCGCAATCTACTGTCCAGGATAGACAGACAGCAGACAGACAAACAAACAAACAAACAAACAAACAAACAACCCGCAAAAGTCTCTGGGCGCTTAACCCGGACAGAGCAACAAGAGAGCATGTTTCAATATCACCGGTGTTGTTATTAAGCACAGAGATATGCACAGATCGCACCACTGCTCAGTATGTATGATCAGCAGCTCCCATAGCATGTGTGATATTGGTGTAAGTCACTCCTGCGAATAAAACTTTGCGAAGGGGGGGGGGGGATACGAAAGCAATGAATGTCCTTGCACAAACCACAGAGACCAAGGCAAGCCACTTTTTCAGGGGGCCAGGCCGAACGGAGGAAGGGGAGGACAACGGCAAGCGGCTGTACGTTTACAGAAAAGAACAAGAGATACGCAAGAACAGACAAAGCCAAAGGACGTGCATTTGCTTTTTTATTTTTTTTTTGCGCCACACAATGCGACCGTTTAGTGTTAGGCTCTTGGTTCACAAAGGGCTTGCAGCAAGCTTGATGTAAGGGACTTGCACGGCTTTGGCTTGATCACACATGGAGCTGTGCTACAGAGAATCGGGAGTGGGTTGGTACCAGTGAGCACAGATGTATGTGTGTGTGATGAGGAAAGGCCCTTCTATGAAAAAGTGATACAAAACGCTCGTAAAGCGAATAGCAGATGGAAAATAAGCATACAAGGACCAACCCAGGTTTTCATATTGGCCACCATTAGTAAAGTGATTACTGCATCTATGATATAATACAATTATGCATATGGCTCCAGTCGTTGTTCTGGTTATCATATCTTCCTTCCCCCCCTTTTCCAACCCACTTTCCCCTCCCCCTCTCCTCTCTTTCTCTCCCTCCCCCTGGTATCTTGCTGTATCTCCCTGCCGCCTACAACTCTGCTGACTTTGCAGTCACGGCTCCGTTTCCTTCTCTCCCCGTAGGATCTCGCGGAACAAGGATATAGTAGAACCGGGACTCCAGAGCAAAGAAGGACAGAAGGACAGGGGAAACTAGAGAGAATGAAAGAGAGGGGAGAACAGGTTTTTCATTATCATCATCAATGATCGAGACCCCTGTCCAAACATATGCACGCAGGCCCCCCCCCCCACCCCCACCTTGAACGTAACGGACTCGAGCTTACTTTCAATCTTCACAGCCTGGCCTGGTTGGCTGTAGATATGGAGGAATGCGCAATCTGCTTTTTTGGTAGCTTTGTTCATGTAGGTACGCACATTGGTGTGTGTGTGTGTGTGTGTGTGTGTGTGTGTTGCATATGCATATGCCGTCGTATTTACTGAGCCCCTCGTCTCGACATGCAACTCCTGGGCTGCTGACAAGACTAGAGTCAGAGAGTGAGTATATGTAGGTAAAAAAGCATACCCCGATCTTGGAGATGTGGCGCGACCAGAGAAAAATGGCGGCTTGGAGTTTGTGTGTCTCCATGTGAGTAGTGTGTATTTACACAAACATCCGGCTCACATAGACAACGCGAAGCGGTGTTATGATGTTATGATGTGATGTGTAAGTGGAGGCTGCCTCATAAAATAGAATAAAATGAAATAAAAATAAAAATAAAATAAAATAAAAAAAAAAAAAGGAAAGAGCATCATCGTGACTTCCACCCAGTTCCTTCCCCGAGTTTCAGGAAACGCATGTTGCCCGTTCCTTCCTTATTTTGCTCTTGCTCTTCCTGCTGCTCTTGCTCTCTTCTAAACAGCCATTGCCTTATTTCCCACTTTGCTCCTTCCTCATCAGCTTCGCCGCTCACGACTCTTCTCAGGTGTCTTAAGAGGGCGATCTTATTATTATATCATTCTAGAGTTTTCTATCCACACGAAACCTCGGATACCAAATGAATATAATCGGAAATAAGGCCACATAGAGAAGGAGAAGACAGAGCAGATGGCGTCAGCTCCTATTCCTTATTTCGCCCTTTCATACCACATTTAAAGAGCTCACATACTGCCTCGACGCCACAATGGCCTAAATAGGACATGCTGCCCGCCGCACCGCCGCCATCCCGCTTATTGAAGGGTGTGGCTCCCCTGGAAATAAGGCAGTATCTTTAAGGCATAGTGCACTGTATATACAGGGTCCTCCTCTGTCTAGCTTGGGCTTGCTTGGGCTTGCTTGGGCTTGCTTGTTCTTCTTACTTGTCCTAATCTCTTGTGCCCATTCTGCCTTTGCCTAGTCTTTTTTTTTTTTTTTTCTCTCCTCGCTTCTTGAGCACGTCCTTTTTACAGCTCTCTCATGTGAATGCCGATCATCTGCCGTTTAGGGCTATTTGGAGCTAATTCCGACTGGTGAATTTGTACAAGCCTAAATATTGCTGCAAATTATACTCTGCGTCTTGACATTTGGGGAAAAGGGTCTAGTTAATGTAATATTGGATCATGTTCAATTCAATGGACAAGATGGGAACGGGTGAGTTTGAATATCATCCGTTAGCAGCGCAAATGCAAATTTAGCGAGCAGAAGAAGGCCGAGAGCGAGAGCGAGGAAATAGTAGTCCAAGAGAGCAGAGGGATGGCGAGGGGGAGAGGCAGAGAAAAGACCTCGCAACCAGCTGTCACTTTTGGGCCGTGATACAAAAAAAGAAGCCGAGACACACATCAGGACCAGGCTTGCTTCTTGTCTCGTGTGGCTTGTGTGTTCTTGTTATAGAGCTTTTCCAACATAAGAACGAGGCACGGTCTAGACGTTCCCCTAGCCGCCATGCCGTCAAGCGTCCTCCCTATCTCCCCACCATTCTTATCTTGTCAAGAACCAATGCCAAGAGCGGCGCAAACAATAATTCAGATATCTCCAAGAGAACAAGCGTCTATTGCGGGATGAGGAGGAGGGCTGAGTGGCACAAGAGCCCAGACGTAGGCTAGGCTGGAAAGCAGGGCAAGATACTGAGAAGAACACCACTGCACTACAGCGCACGGAGCTTATGGGAAGATGACTTTACTTTGCATTGAATTGGGCAAGACAAGCACCCTCCCCTCCTCCTTGTTGTCGTTGTTGTCGTCGTCGTCGTCCTCCTCCTCCTCTCCCCCCTTTTGAGTTGTCTGTTCCTGTTTCTGGCCTGCTTTAGTACTAGCGTCCCCGGTGTGCATACCCCCGGTCCCCCGGTCTGTCTGCTTCCCCGGAGCACTCTTCTTCCCAGAAGTCGCTCTTTTTCTTCTACCATGCGCGGCTTTTTTTTAACAAGTGGAGAGACGTGAGGATATGAAGAAAAGAAAAATACATGTTTTTTTTAAAAAAAGAAATATCATAAAATAAGCGCACGGGCTGTATCAAAGCGCCGGCAGGCTGGGTATGATATAAAAAGGAAGACAACATGCGCAGTAAAATAAATAATATAATAACCCGGACCTCACAAATGCCTCATTACGAGCAGGAGAGGCTCAGGACAGCAAAAAAAAAATAATAATAAATAAAAAATAGAGAGGACTGTCCAAGGCTTGCTTTGCCCCCAAGGTGGTAGCAAGAATCCCAGTGGTTCGGAAGACAGCAGGGCAGATTCTTGTCTGCTGCTCTGGCAAAGCTTGTTGCCATGGTCTCCTTTTATTTTTGCTAAAGTGTCAATTTCAAAGGCACGGACATTGCTCAAAATAAAGTGGCAGAGAATGAGAGCTGCTGATAATAGCGCAACGTAGACATACATTGCCTTGTATAATGAGGCACATGACAACACTGCAGGATATCAGTCTCTCCAGTCTGGTTTCTTATCCATCTACGACCAAATCTCCGCGTGCGTTAGCCTGGAAAAGACAGAGCAAAGCCTCTCTGGCTTCGTAGTCCATGGGGTGATGTTATTTTACGTAGTGTAGTATTTTCAGATCTTTTGCTTAACAGGACATCTGTGCGGGCATTAGACCAGCAAGGAAGCCCTCATGTTCTATTCCCCTTGATCTATTCTCCTAGTCTAAGTAAACAACGAAATATCCCTCTACACCCCCCCTCCAAGTTGGTATGGGACAACACAGGACGACGGGCTAGCATGAAAAATCGAGATCTTTAGGCCTGAGCAGGTGCGACGTCTGTGTGAGTGCACAGGAGAGAGAGAAAGGACAGGAAAACCCAGACCAAGAACAAGGCGGTTCCCTGGGAACAAGCAAAACGTATATGTGTACGTGGAGTTCAGTAGTGAGAAAGTCCATCCGTCAATACGGCGGCCAGACCAGAGGAGGAAGAGAGTAGGAAAGGGAGAAAAGAAAAAGAAAAAGCAAAACAATAGAATTAAACATGCATGATAGACATGCGAGAGACAAAGGAGTTGGTGAAAAAAGGAAAAAAAAAAAAAAAGAAAAGAGTTTAATACCACTAGGGTTACTGGCATCCCAGGGTTATCATTGCCGTCTCCGGGAGCCCTTGTCTCGTCTTATACGCACTACCCAAAAAGCCTTGGGGGGGGGGGGGAGGGGAGGGGCCAGTTCCTGGATTAAACGCGAAAGGACGAGACAGCAAAAACAACAAAGAAGCAAAGGACCAAGAAGCAGGAGACTAAGAAAAACTAAAAGTGCCAAACCAACCCAAGCGAGGCAAACTCACGGCCGTGTTTTACTTGGAGACAGAAGACGTCTGTCTTCTTTGGTCTAGCTCCGGGTGTCAGTAGAGGCAAAGAGAGAATGGAGTCTTTCTTTCCTGGTCTTGTCTTGTTTTCCGCTAGCATATGCGTTTTGCAACTAGCTCAGTACAGGGACAAAGGACGAGCTTTTTGCTTCCCTTTCCTTTTAGTGAGGGCTTAGTGTTGGTATGACGACGACCTAGACCAGAGACATGACGACACGAAGGCCGAGAGGGAGGGAGGAGGGAGGAAAGGACAAAAACAAGCCGAGAAGAAACTCCAAGACAGCCACAGCCATAGTCTCCTCCTCCCTCTAGCCCGTGTGCCCCTGTCTAATAGCCCTAGACAGGCATACAAACGGGTGTCATTCGTGGGTCTTTACTCTTGTTCTCACAAAGCAAAAAGCCGAAAGGCCGCTTAAAGAGACGTGACAATGATGCTGCTGCTTAGCCACTCGGCACTAGACCAAGACGAGTATTCTTGCTCGTTTTACCTTTCCCTTCCTGATATCCATTTGGTGAGAACAAGAAAAAAAAAAAAAAAGAAAAAAGAAAAACAAAAAGGAGAGAAGAGAGTGCATGTGTGTGTGTGTGTGTGTGTGTGTGTGGGAGAGAAAACAAGAAAAAGCCCTTCCGGTGTTTCTCAGACCGTATGCCTCCCTCTTTGTCCAAGCCTGCCTCAGATCGGCCTTTCTGCTTTTCAAAGAAAATGATCTGTGCTGGGTTTCTTCGAGCAGAGGTAGTTCCCCCTCCCCCCCCCCCGTATCTATTTCTCCATGTCACATAGCCGATATGACAGTGGATACATGACAAAACAGACAAGATTTCAACTAGGTTAAAGGGATCGTGGAGCTGTTGGGTTGGGGGATGCCTTGCCCTATATTTCCGTTGCAACCATCTGGAGAGCTGATAGGACTAAATGATCGCTGGCGATACTACGTCTTACCCGCAAGAACAGAGCGGAAACAAAGCAACCAACCCACTTGGCTGGTAGCTAGCTGGTTTGGGAACTTGGACTGGGACGCTGCTGTCTCGCGGACAGGAAAGGAGGGGAAAGCTCGATTCGATCTCTAACCGATCTGACGGCCTGGCCTCCCTTTGAAAGGAGCCAACCAAATGGTACTTTTTTATTTATTTCATGAATGGCCTACTGTGCTCTTCCCTTTCGTCTTGGAGTCCGGTCCAGGCCCAGCCAGGTAGGTGTTGGCCAGCCAGCCAGTCAGTCAGCCAGCCAGCGAGCGAACGAGCGAGCAGGACCAAAAGAACCCAAACGTCGGAAACGGGGGCGAAGATGGTGAGCGAGGTTGTGAAATGCAGGTACCAAGGAATACAAAGAAAGTACTGATTCGTATTGTGCCTGTACTTGTGTGCAAGCGGCCATGTCTGAACAATCCAGACAATGAAATACACAAATACAGGGCACATGCACAAGGTAAACCCTAACCATGCATTGTCCTTGATAACCCTGATTTTAGCATAAAGCCCATAATTATTGAATATTACCGATGCGGGTCAAAGCAGCCAATCAGAGCGTCCCGTAGCTATCCTTTTCAAGGCTGGTGCACGCCCTCTTGCTCTTGAGAAATCTTAATCAGACTCCCTGCGGGCTTAGGGCTCAAGGGCAACGAGAGGGGGGGGAGGGTGCGGTGATGGCCTGCCCTACCTGGTCTGGGGGCTTTGCATGTACTCGAGGCCTTTTTTTTTTATTTTTTTTTTTTATGTATATATTCATTTTTCCTTTTGCTTTGGCTGTTTGTTGTCTTCGTGATGGCAAGGAGAGAGAGAGAGAGAGAGACAGACTGCCTGCCAGAAGCAAGCACCGAGTATCAGACTCAAGTCAGAGACCCCTTCTTGCTCTTCCTCTCTTCTCGTCTCTCTGACCAAGCGTCCTTGCGTGCTTGTCGCTGGACTGCCTCGCTGCTCCACTCCAGAGCCATGTCCCGCGCAAAAAGGCCCCAATGGCAATCACGGGGGAACCAAGAGTAGAACTGAGGTACAAGAGACGTGTAGAGTGAGCTTCATTGATGTTTCCCAGAGAGGCAATGCACACCAGGAGCTTTGTCCGACAGCAAGACAGACCAGACCGACTGGAAGAGCAGGAAAACGAGACAGGATGTGAATGCAGATCATAACTTTGGGAGTGTACTGTGTTTGATTGGGGCAGAGGCGGAATACAGACAGACAAACAGACAGACTAGGCTAGACTGTCGTGTGTGTAGATAGATGCTGTTTTGCCATTGTGTGCACGCAGGCAGACAAGGCAGTAAGCAACGCAAGAAAGTAAGCAGGAGTTGCAAAGGGGGGGCGTTGGCTGTGAGTGAGTATGCGAACTAACAACCAGCGGAACTAAGGACAAGGTACAAGACAAGGTACAAGAGAAGACAAGACAAGACAAGACAAGACAAGACAAGGCAAGGCAAGGCAAGGCAAGGCAAGACAAGCACGATACATACGTTGGCATATACGGTACGGTACGGTGTTATATTTGCAACAAATCTACTCTACATCTAAACACAGCCTGTCCCCTCCCCCGCCAACCAGAAGCGACTGTTATTCTGACACGAACAAACAAACGCCCGATGAGGTCTGCTAGGCCGCCCGTTGTCTCTGGGCCGTTTGTTGCTTCCCTTTCTATGATATTTGATATCTGGTTGCTCCCTTACCTTCCCTCTCTGTTGGTTTCTCCCCGAAGCGAGCTAGCGTGATGGGCGGGGCAGGCAAGAAGGCGGACAGAGGGGTAGCAGAGTGCAGAGTGCAGAGTGCAGGGCGCGGGCGGGCGGGCAGACGGGCGATGGCGAGATGGGAATAGATGGGAGTGCTCGCTACCTACGTGGGGAGGTAATTGCCTGAATTGATAAGCGGACCTGCCTCGGCGGTGGTGTCTAGTCTTTGGGGTTTGCGGGTTTGCGGGTTTGCAGTTGCAGCTTGTTACAGCCATGATGCAGACTATACGTTGTGTGTGTCATGGCTGCGTTTTGTACTTGCTTTTTTTTTTGGTTCTTTCTTTTTCTTCTTGTACCCCTTGGAGTCTCCTTCTTGAATTATCGTTCGATAGTAATTGCTTTTGACCAGAACGGCAGCGAGATGGAAGTAGATGGACCGCGAAAGCATCAGGTGGCACCTCTTTGGCCGAGAATCTCCACTCGTCCCGTTTGTTCTTTCTTTTTTTTTTTTTTTTTTTTTTTTATTTTTTTTTTTACTTCCTTCCTCTTCTTCTTGTAAGGCATTCATTCGCCTGCTTGTTTTCTGTAACATGGCGTTTATTTATTTGATTTTATTCATTCTCCTGTATTTCATTTTATCTCATTTTAGCTTGCTTTTCTTTTTTATCGTTCATTTGCTTGATCAGTTGGCGGGCATCTATCTCTATACTGCTTCTTTTCCTTTTTTTTTACACCTCGCTTACTAGTAGCAAAATGAGAAAAGCTATAAAAGTTATAAAGGCCATGTAAGAGAAGATAAAAAAAAAAAAAAACAGTCGAGCCACACAAAAGTCGCCTTGTCCTTGTGCTAGGCCCTGTCCCTTGCTATTTTATTTTTTATTTTTATTTTAATTTATTCTAATTTTTTTTCCCTCCTTCTCTTTCTATCTGGAGCACCCTATCCCCTGCTCCGTTGATCCCTTGCACTTTGTAGTAATTCCCTGTTTGCATCCCTGCCAAAGAGTGCTTTCCTTTCTCCTTCCTAGCTTGTTTGCTGCCTCGGTCGATTAATTCAATGCTATTTTATCTCCCATAGACCTAATTTCTGTCGTTCTTGCTTGTTCTTGTTCGCTCTTTCTCTATATCGCTTCATATATTATTACCGCCAGCCCTCTTCACCCTTCTCCTTCTCCTGCCCTCCAGCTCCTCTTGTTGACTCTTCTTTTTCTTCCCTTCTCTCTCTCTCTCTCTGTCTGTCTCTCCATCTCTTGTACTCACATGAAAACTCTTCTTCTCCTCCTCATCTGCAAACCTTTTACTAGTCCTTTGCACATAGCAACGCTTAAGCTTCTTTCACGCTTTCACTCCTCGTCCTCGTCCTCCCCCCCCCCCCTCCTCCAGATTTATACGCTTTGTTGCTTTCGCCTTACAAACGAGCGCCACTGCAAGAAACTCTCGCTTGCTGGCTCCATCTGTGTTTCGCCAACACACATTCTTATCTCTCGCACAAAACCTCACGCAGCACAGTCCTGCTGACCCATAACCCCATTATCGTCTGTCTTTTGCCGAGAGCTTGATTCACTTGGTCTGTTTGTGTCTCTGGTCGACACACAAACACATTCCCACAACATATACTTGGGCAAGACTTCCCAATTCTGCTACCGCTCCGCAACTGGTAGCTTGCTTGCCTTTCTTCCCATCTTGATCCTTTCTACCCCTTCCTCCATAGCTCTCACCATGGCAGCTTCTGCACAACTGTCCATGTCCCGCCTGGAACGGCTCTTTTCCCGGAGAAGAGTCTCCCCTTCACATCCTCAGCAGAATCAGCTGCAACAATCTTCCTACCCTTCCGCCCACAATGCTCCCCCCTCACCAGCGGGCTCTGAAGATGATGAGCCGCTGCTATTTCCATCCCCCTCCTTCATCAAACCAACGGCCTCTCGCATGGTTGCTCGGGATGAGGTGACTCTGCAGAAATCGCCTTCGCGTCTCAACCTCACCCTTTCTACACAGAACCTGAAAAGACCCGGCTCCTCACATGTCGTGTCACCGGCACGCAAAGTGCCAAACTCTAGAAATTCCAATTTCAGTGCCAGCAGCAGAAGCACTATTTCTAGCACCATTAGCGCCAGTCCCAGCACCAGCACCAGTCCCAGCACTGTCTGCAGTGCCGACTACAACGCCGAGTATCCCACTTCTTCTATTTCTAGCCGTCGCTCCCACTGTGTCATTCCCACTCTTACCTTCCAACTCTCTCCCGCGAATGACTACCCGTCTCCTATTGAAACCCCCCCTATGTCACCTGGTCTCGGCTTGGAGCCGCCTCTATCCGCCGGTCTAGGTTGCTTTGACCCTCCCAGGTCGCCTGGCCTTAATTTTGAGCCGCGTCCGTCTTTTTGCTCAGAAATGTCCATCAACAGCTACTTTGAAGGTGGCAAGCTAGAAAACTTCCCTCATCCTCCCCGCCCCATTACTCCTCCTTCATCAGAGGCGGAAGACTCCGTTAGAACGCCCAGTGTTGCATCTCCCCAGCGTGCGCCTCCTACCAGACTAGTTGCGAAAGGGCCCGCTCCCGACTTCTCTTCCTTCCAGTTTCCTCCCAAGGCTGCAGGCGCGCCATTGCCTACTCCGAGCCAGTCTCCCAAAATGCCTGTCAAGGGCTCCAGAGCCGCATTGGCTCCTGTAAATGTGGCTACTCGCAATAACAGAATTGCCGTGTCTAACCCCGAGATGCGCGATGCCTTCAACTCCCTCAGACGCTCAAGCAGTGTGTCTGGCGCCGAGATTTACCAAAAGGCCCCCATGTCGCCCGTGCGTCCCAAGACATCTGCCAGTGCCGACGGAATTCTTCGCGAGCCCACTGTAAATGACTTTATGGACCTGAATGATGAGGATATTGCCGAAGAAGAGGCACAGATGCAGCAACGCAAGCGCAGCCTCGTTCCCTCCAAGTCTACCAACAGACTGGACCTGGAGACCAAGGCCCGCGCTCGTGCTTTCACCCACACCAAGAACAAGGCCGTCTCCGAGACGGCCGCGTCCGAGTCGATGCCTGCTTCAGACTCTAACCTTCTAACATTGTCGCCCCCCATGTCCAGTCAGCCGGCTACCCTGGCTGCGTTTCAAGCTGCCCGTATTGCTACCCGCTACGACTTCAACTTGGTCTACGTGGTTAACCTGTGGCCGAACGCTGCCGACCCCATGGCCACTCCGACTTGCGCCTCGGTGCGCAACTCACAAATGTCAGTCGCCGAATCATCGCAGAACCGCCTTACTGGCCGCCTTCTGGCCGCTTACGGTCTCGAGTGTGTGCAGTCTCCTTTTCGCATCTCATCTGTAGTGCACTCCAAGATTCTCCAGGCCGAAGACTGGATCGAGTACCGCTGCCCTGAGATCCACGATGACGAGTTCTCGCAGGGCTATGCATGCTCATTCTACACTGGCCAATATGGCCGCCGCAAGTCGGAAACCGACGTTACTCCGGCATCTGCCCATGACGCGTCCTGCCGCAGAAACATTGACCGCGGCATCGTCTTCGCCGCATACCGCAAGCCTACGCCCGGGAAAGCGCGCCGTGCTTACTCCAAATCGGATCTGGAGCAGCTACGCCACGAGGCCGAGGCGCTGGTGGAGATGCTGATGGACATCCACTTCACGTCGTCACTGCAGAGCGCCTCGCTCTTTGCCAAGCACTTTGAGGAGACAGGTCCCATGCCCGCGCACACGCCGCCAATGCACTCGTAAAGAAGGAGGGTAGTGCTTGATTGCCTACCGGAATAGTCAAAATGAGTCTTTTCTGTTCTGTTTCTCAGCCTTGTTTCTCAAGCTTCTTCTTTTTTACGACTGTTTTCTGTTTTCTTTTTTTTCTTTTCTTTCTTTTCTTATTTTCTATCTAACGGCTGCTACGATTCCAATGCCGGCTGATCTTGCACAAGATTTCAGCCATGCTTATTTTCATCGCGCTCTCTTCTATTCTGTCCGCTTCGGCATGCAAAAACGACCTCCAATCTCTATGTACATCTTTTGTGCTTATATCTATCTACTTTGTAATTTTCGACCGTCCTTGACACAAGCTCCAAAACTACTTTTCCTTTGTTTATTTCTCTTCCGGGGGCTCGCTCCTGGCTACAACAATACACAGCAGTCGCCTGCTACAATACTATCACAGTCACCTATATCTTTCTGGTCCGACACTCACTATCTTTACTGGGAGTTTCCTATTCTCTCGTTCTCTTTCTCTTCATACTTTTGTATTTCTTTGTCTCATTTCCTTTGTCCTATTTCCTTTGGCTTTATTTTGGGGTTTCCTCAGCGAATTTTGGGATGGCTTTTTGTTTTGACTTTGCTTTCTTTCTTGTCCGTCTCTTACTTTCTTTCCTATACTTGTTTCGTGTTTATGGGTTCTTATATCCTTTCGCCCTTTCAAAGGGACAGTTTTCTCCTTGGCAATTTTTTTTTCAGGCTTTCTTTTTGTTTACTTTTCTTCCCTTCCCTTTGCACATATTTCCCATCACTTTGTTATGCTTGTTCTGTGATATCCCCTTCTTCTACTGAATCGTCTAGTTTGATCTTACCAAGTAGTTAGCTGTTAAATTTCCACTTTATCTCATTCCTCTCAGCATAAAAAAAAAAGTTTGAATATTTCACAATGTAAATCATATAAAACTGCTCCCTGTACACGATCTCAATGGTGCTGGATGTCGTCGAGTCTGTCTGTCCCTTGCCATCATCCCTCATGCTTGTTTTCGCTGCATGTCTCCTGATTAGGCAGTTGTACCTTTTTTTGAACATTCGTTTGGGAAACTCGTGATAATTAGATGACGGAGGGCTGGATTGCGTCGGAATGGGGCAACTACCAGTTGTTGCCATGCAAAAGAGGGGTTGTAAAAGTTTTCATGTCAAGTATTTCAGGCATGTGCAAACATCCATATCGCTTGTTTTCTTTTTTTTTTTTTTTTCTTTTTTTTTGCTTATCTGTATTGTTTGGAGAGATGAGACGAGATCCACGATTGTTGATCATACTGGAAAATAAAGTAACGCTGCTGTTGAATATATCTACAAAATATGCCTCTGTTTTGGACAGGCTCCGGCTTGCTTTGGGTATGAACAGAGACTAGTTCGTGTCCTTCCAAGTAAATGTCTACTCTGGACATTGGCTTGTCTCAAGTTTTCGCTCTTGCCTAGTTTGGCTGGACGTTCATGCCTAGAACAGCTTCTTCCTCTTGCTCTATCAATCTCGTCCTCTCCTTCGCCCTTCGCTGTCCTTCATCACCTCTCGCCCAGCCATTTGCCGTACAATTTCCCCCTCCCCCACAACCTACGTCTTGACGTTTGGAGTCTCTATCCGCACAGCCACCGAGATACACTTGCTACCCACTATCGCCATTTCTGCCGTCGCACCTTCGTCATCTCAATCCACATCATTACCGCCAGCCCGCCCAACAGCACGAAGGAAAATGGCTAAAGGTGGCTTCAAAAACGGAAATGATTCCGTGGACAACAATCAAAAGAAGAAGTGGGACAGATCGCTACGCGGTCTTAGCGGTGTCAGTAGTGTATCGAGCATGGATGAAGACTCGGCATCGGAGGATGAACTGTGTACCAAACTAATCCGTTTGGCTACTGAGCTTCGCGAGGTAAGCTCCCGAGTCAGATATTCCCCTGACTTCCTACCGCCTCTCTATTTCCATCTTCTTTCTTCTTTCTATCTTGTCAACTCACTCTTGAATAGCTACGATCTAAACGCAAAACCGGCCGTGCTACGCAATTCAGAATCTACAAAAAGAAACTCAAACTCATGCGTAGAAAGGTTGCCAGCGCGCTGCGCTCCAAGTCGTTCCAGGAGTAAGTCTTTTTTTACAATTTCCCCTCTTCCTTATGTCCCCGTTCTCTTAGCGTCTTTGTCTGTATTTGCAGCTTGGGGGCTAGTTGGTTGGTTGGTTGTCAGCAGCTTCGCCGCGACCGAGGTACGTACGTCATACAATGGTATTTTGACCAAGTGTCTGGCCAATCAGCCAATGTGAACTAGTTCAGCTACCATTGCCACCAACATCACCACCACCAACACCAGCACCACCGCTAACGCTAATACTCCCCCCTCGCCGCCTAGCGTCCAAAACATGCGCCAATCCTTTGAAGAAGGCATAGTCCAGGACACGAAAAACAAAGCCTTGCGGCACGAGTTGGCCGGCCTGATGGACGAGGTATACGAGGGAACGGAGGATGCGTTTGGCGTCCTTGAAGCTAGTGTTGCCGCGCATATGCGAGAGGCTACGGAAGCGAGCGAGCGGTATTGGGAGAGTCGTCGCAAGGAAGGCGTGTCACGGAGGGAGAGCGGGCCGCTAAAAGAGTCGACATCATAGAAGGAATGATTAGGGTAGATGTCTCGACAGGTCAGTGGCCATAGAATGATCATGTCAGTAAATGTTTCTATGTATGTCTATTAAAGGGGTAACACTAAAAATACAATGGTGTGGGTAGCAGATACACAGCGACTATCTTTTCCAAGTGGCTTATGTTGTTGTTTTGCCAGATGTTGGGCAAGTTGTCATTTGTCTTTCTTTTTTTCTCTTTTCTTCTTTTAATATCGAGCCGGGTGGTTGGTAGTGGGTGGTACATGAGGGTTGTAGGAAGTGAGAGATGAATATCAAACAAAGCGACAAATAAGCGAAAAGCGCAACGACGAAGCGGAAGAAGCGCTCAGTTGGTGTTTGTTGGGGTAGACTGAGTGGCGTTGGTGGTAGTACAAAACAGCTGGGAAGGGTCGCTTAATGACTTGCAAATTTGCAGTTTAGCAAAGTCACAAAGCGAGCCAAACTGAGGTTCGCGAGCGAGAAAATCAATGAGACTGCGCAAGCTAGATCTAGATCTTAAATCCAAAGCCTGCCATGCATGCTTTATACGCCGCAATTGCTGGCGCACAATCGGCTGCTGGATCGGCCGCCTTGCTGAACAGCATGCATTCGTCACGTCGAGCCTTTTCTTCTTTGCAGACACAGCACGGCTGGGAAGAGAGTAAGGAGAAAAGGGTTAGCGGGGAGACTAGAGTCTGGTAATAGCATAATGTAAAGGCACGGAAGGCGGAGTCGAAAGGTAGGGGCGTACCTTTGGTTTGCTTGGGGCGTCGGTGCTGGCTGCCGGAACGGCAGTAGAAGCTACGGGAACTGTGCCACGGAAGATGTTAGTGTGACATATTACGGTGGAATAGACGCGTGTACGGTGCAAGCAACTATGGCGGCGCATTGAAATAGATCGGTCCAGACCGGGCTGGCTAGCTTGGGGGACGTACTAGGACAGGAAGTATCGGCAGACATTGCGAGTTCTATCTGTGACAAAGACGGAGGAGAAAGAAACGAGTAGGAAAAAGGCGGAAGTGACTGGACAACTAAGCAACGAAAATATGAGGAAGAAAGTAGATTTCGGGTTATGGAAATTGTAGTAAAGCTCTGAGTAATGAATTCACCTTTCACCCTTCGCCTTTAAGCTTGCCTTTTCTTTTTCTTTTCTTTTTTTCTTTTTTTTTTTTTTTTTTTACTGTCGCAACACTCATCGATGACGGAAGAACGACGGGCGTTTGCTTTGTCAGCAACAAGCCATACAAAAGTGGGGAATATAGTAGCTCTCTTTCCAAAAGCCACATGGAAATTAGTCAGCTGCCACAGAGCTAGTTAGCCACTTGGTGCGCCACGTCACGTGAGTAGAGTATCTGTTACACTAAAGCTTGTACTACATATACTGTTCTCGGCCTGTTCTCATGAAGCCATCAAGATATGGTTGTTGTACTTATAACATGAACCATTTGCTGATGAGATACTTCCTGAAAAGTCATGCCAATGTCTTGTCCCATTCATGTCGTTTATACCAAGGCTTAGATATCATATAAGAAGGTTCCCACTCGCACCTGTAAGTTCATGCTTCACACACAAAGACAACAATATGACAGCAGCGTGGCTAAACAAACGGCCATCTATCTTGAAACTGAAACCAAACTTTAGTAAGAAAACCAAGCAGTATTATCACAATCTAGTTAAATCTAGACCCTCCTCACCTTCCGAAGTCTGGTGTAGTTTACTATCAACGACTTGAACATGTACACCAAAAACTAGATAAACTAGGTGGTTTGTACGTTATATCGGTACTAACTATCACACTTATCAAGTACCCTCAACACGCCGAAGGCTAAGAGGTCTGCGGAGCTTTCTCTTCTTAGTCTTCCTACTCCTGGCACTCCGCTCTAAACGGCTATCTACCTATGCCAAGTATCATCCAGTCTCTGTATGTAGGAGATATCCTTCATGTGACTAGTTCTAAAGTCGCAATACAACTGACGCAACTACTGGCTTGTCCTTTTTGCTTCCCTTGACAGCTGAAAGTATGGAGACAATTTCACCAAGTGCTTTCTATGGATTGTCAAGTTCAAGACGCCATTATTTACCGGCACTGTAGTACGCAAATAGCGGCCGAACTATACCGATCTCCTATGCCTTTATATACAACGAGAAAGAAGAAACACACGACTGGATCATTTCTTGTATTGAAGAAACACGTCAAAAGATGGTATACAGCAACGGAGCGTGGTGACCGCAGACCGTGAGGGGGTGCACTGAAATTGTCACTTGGTAGACATGTGCCATATATTACGCAATGAGCTCTGCATTTTCCATGCGAGCTCAAATATCGTCATCCACATAAAGGCCAAGTAGAAAAGTCCATCACAACCATCTGCCGATACTGGAGCTATTGCTATTCACTCGTAAGATCAAATAGAGGCACCCATTCGTCAAATACCGCCTAAGCTTTCATCTCTTCCGAAGGGAAATACCACATGCATGGCAGGGCCTGTATGACTTATTGAAGTTTACGGCTTCTTCGTCGTCAGAGGAGCAGCTTTCTGAAGCCTAGTACTGTATATAGGCTGGACTCGAAGGTCAGCCGGATATTGTTACCGAAATAAGATAGTTGTATCAGCCAGTGCGTCAACAGTGGGCAGATTGGTCCATCAGGAATATAAGAAACTACGTCTCTGACAGAGCCAGTATGCCGTCAGCTAAAGGAAAAAAAAGCTACTTGGTCGGGGGGACTGATTCGACGAAGCCACACAGAAAAGATCGCTCACGAAGAATCAACACAGACATACGATATTGGCGAGGGATATCGCCAAGCCAATTTAAACTTGTTGGTCCTGCACGTACAATCAACAGAAAGCCCCAGGCATTGAAACTTGATATACGAATGGGAAATCTCTTCATAAATAGTGATCTAGATAAGCGCCTCCCCTTCTCTCCTCTTTATACTTACCACATCTAGGGAGATGTCTCTCTCTAATGTATATAGATAGGGAGGGAAATTTTCTTTTTTTTTTCCTGGACTTTTTCTCAATCACTTCACGTAAAGTCGACTGCAAAATATACAATAGCATCTGCGCAAATGGCGTGTTCCGATCTCCTTATACGATCTCAAGCGAAGGATATCTATCGACTGAGATATTGGCTAAAAGAAACGAAAGTTCCAGTACTCTAAACATCTTCGAAAAAGTTAGATGACGCAGGGAAATGATGAGTATTTTATTACCGGGGCTAATTATGCTGGGAAAAGGAGGTGAGCCTTAAAACAGCAGATTAATCAATGCATAAGACAAAGCACGTATTCATCCCCGCAAGCCAGGGATAGGAATCAAGATACAAAGTAAGATTATCGACCGATCGTCGTCTCAATTTCAAGATTCCACTTCCCTGATCTATATGGGCTGGTCTCCAATGATACGAAGCTGACTCTAAAAAAAGAGAAGAAAAGAAATCCGCTATATAAAATGTATCGTCATCTTCTCCCGCTATGATCCCTCCGGTACTTTTGCGCCAAGCCTTGCTGCCTGTAGCTACCAAGGACATAGCTTCGACCAGAGAGCCCTTTCCAAATGCCCTCAAATCTTGATGTGATTACCATCCCAAAATAGGGGCTCTGGTTAAGCCAAGTCCTCTGAAAGAGCGGCACCATATGTCTGCTCAAATGCACCAATAGAACTACCATCGCTTCCTTCTAGCAAAAGGGAAAGCTAGCAGTCTTGGGAGGGACTACCATAGGTGACTTTGGGGATATACCGACGCAAGACATAGTCACCAAGGGTACGTCAAGAAAATGGTTGAGTTGACACGCCATCAGATTCAAGAGTCAGGACGCTGTTCAAAGGAGGTCTGATGAAAGCTTGGGCTGGGTTATTCTATCCAAGAGGACAGGGAAGACACAGAGAACGGAGAGCAGAGAGTAGCGCAGCGAGACGTGTAGAGATTAGAAGCTCATGGAATCATGTATACGTCGTAGAAACTGATGAATCAAGTTCTTTGCGCCACCCGCAAAGTCGACAGGGGGCAGTACACATTAGAACAACCCTACAGACCGGCGGCTCCAGAGATAAATGCCTTTCGAGGTGTGGTATGTGGAGATAACTAGGTTGTGTGATGATATGTATCAATCACATGGCTTTGGGTAATCTGAAGAAGCGTTGTGCCTATAATGGGGAGCTGCAAGATATTCGGAAATTAGTGAACGGAGAATACGATATAAACTCATGAAATATAATATTATCTACACGGTGCCCTTGCGCAGGCCAGTCCCATGATGAAACATAGGAAACACACACGCATACACACATACAGATACACGCATGGCAGACCCCAGCAACTACAGCCCCACGCTCTGGCTTAGCACCTTCGCTGCCAGCGTCGCCAGCAACCGTGACTTGTCGTCGGCTGGCAAGTCCTGAAAGACCTCATACACACTCTTGCCCTTCTCATCGCGCACAGAGCCCAGCCGATTCCCGGCTGCAGCGCCCATAACAAGACCTGGGAAATTGCCGATAATGAAGCCTAATGCACCGCCGCTAACGCCACCAACAGCGCCCCAGAAGCGGCCGCCGTTGTTGGATTTCTCGCCATTGGCATCGAGCCCCTCGTCATGCAACATTTCCTCAAATACATCGGCGAACTGCGTTTCTTCGGCCTTGGCACGGGCCTTTTCCTGGTCTTCAGCCGACGAACCGCCGCTAAAAAAGTTCCACGCCCATGAGAAAGGCGTTGATTTCGAGGAAGAGGAAGAAGAGCCAAAGGGAGGCGGGCTAGCGCTGTCAAATTCAGCGAACGGATCATCAAATGGATCAGGCTTTGCAGAGGCGCTGCCGCGGGGTGCGCCAGGTCGCTGGAAGAGGCGTCGCTGGGCGTCATATTCCCGTCTTCGTGAAGGGTCAGATAGCGTGTAGTATGCGTCGTTGACGAGCTGGAATTTGCGTGTACGTGCAGGACGCTCTGGGTGATCAGCGGCAACACGGTCGGGATGGGTTTTTAGAGCGGCCCTGATATGGAGCAGAGAGGATTAGCGAGATGGATAATGATAACGGAACCGGGAGAATGGGGACCAGGGCCGGGATGAGGAGTCGGAAGAAAGGCATGAAAGAGGGGGCGTACTTTTTATAGGCATCACGGATCTTTTGCGGAGAGGCATTCTCGGAGATTTCGAGGATGGCGTCTGTGTGCGGCGAGTCAGCGCATGCGTACAGAAGAGTCCACATGAGGGTACATTGGCTTACAATAGTCAGGAGGGGCACGCGACGACATAGTAGAGTACAGAGCAGACAGACAAGCTTAGATATCTGGTGGGCTGATAGTGGATGGACGGTATGGTTATTAGGTCTTGGCGACTGGGCGCTGCTCGCCCGATTTGTTGAGGTCTCGTTTTATGTGAGTGGACGTAGACTGTCTGTCGCCAAAAAGACTCTTTACACTACACATGTAAATGCTATGCTATGCTCTGCTGTGCTATGCTGTCTGGAGAGGAGGCACGATGCTTCGGGCTGGGTGGCAGTGGCAATTTGATCCAATGCATAACCCTTAGACTCTGGATCACTAGGGTTAACTATATGCAATGGCTTCGTGAATCCTTCCCTTCATCGAACAAGGAGGTGGTCTGTTCACTGGAGATTCGTGTGCACTGGCCACGATTTGTCTGGGCATTCCTTCTCACTCTTTCTTGAACTTCACTCTCTGTTTCAATAGACAGGGGCGTGGTTATGCAAAAACATGGACTTGGGCTCCTATGACGAGTCGCTGAAACGGACTGAGACGATGGGTTATATGCCCTAGCTGATATAAGTAAGCTGGCACTCCCGGTCTAGTATCCAACGCTTGCTTGGGTAGTGGCTAGTGTTCCATGAATGGCACAATGTATAGTTTGATCTACGGTTGATTTGCTGCTGCAGCTTTCTTAGACGATAATCAGGGGGTTATATAGCGATGGTGGACCTTGGCTATTTGGTGGTTGGTGACTTGAATGGTAGGTAGCCTGTGTTAGTAGTGGATGGATAAATAACAAGAGCCAAGTAATACTGAAGCTGTTAATTATAGGTATGGGCAAGGTAAGCAAGGAGTTACATTGCATTCTAATCTATCCGTTGACCGAGGGCCTTGAAACATGCAGAACCTCATCAAAACCTACCAGGCCGTTGTCTTGAATTGAGCCGATCAGGCCGTCGGAGAGTCTTCATGTTGAGATATCTCACACAACATCCACACAAACTGCTCGCGTTTGTGTTTTGCTTTCAGGGATCTGTGCGCATCCGGGTCCTCTATGGGATTAAGCTGCCCGAGTAACTTGGACTACTTGGATCGCACCTTGTTTAGCACAAGAGATCTAAGCATGGGGCTTCTCTTGGCCATGCGTATATATACTGGCCGTGTAATCTGCAACTGCGGTTGAGCTTTGATTGTCTTTACTTTCCTCTGTATCTTCTACATTCTATCCATCTATCTATCTTTCTCAGTCTATTATTTTTCCATTCCCTTTTCACAATTGCCCATTATGAAACCCTTCCAACTTCTATCACTTCTGGCTTTGCCCATACTTTCAACTGCTATCCAAGATGCTGCTGGCTTGCAGGAGAGAGCTAACGGGGAGATCGGTCCGAGAGTAGTGCTGCATCCTAACAAAGACGAAGTTACGAAGAGGGCTCTGTCGAATGTCGACAGGAGACAAGAGTCTGATGTTGATAGCACTAGCACCGCAGGCTCACCTGTTTCTGCCGCTAAGAGACAGGAATCTTCTTCCTTTACTGCTACTACCACCAGGACGGTTCTTGCTAAGAGACAAGAATCTTCTTCCTTTACTGCTACTACCACCAGGACGGTTCTTGCCAAGAGAGAGGAAGGCGATGTTCCTACCAGCGCCACCGTAACCGTGTCGGATGCCCCCGCAAAGAGACAAGAATCTTCTTCCTTTACTGCTACTACCACCAGGACGGTTCTTGCTAAGAGACAAGAATCTTCTTCCTTTACTGCTACTACCACCAGGACGGTTCTTGCCAAGAGAGAGGAAGGCGATGTTCCTACCAGCGCCACCGTGACCGTGTCGGATGCTCCCGCGAAGAGACAAGAATCTTCTTCCTTTGCTACTACCACCAGGACGGCTCTTGCCAAGAGACAAGAAGGCGATGTTCCTACCAGCGCCACCGTGACCGTATCGGATGCCCCCGCAAAGAGACAAGAATCTTCTTCCTTTACTGCTACCACCAGTACGGCTCTTGCTAAGAGAGAGGAATCTTCTTCCTTTACTGCTACCACCAGTACGGCTCTTGCTAAGAGAGAGGAAGGCGATGTTCCTACCACCGCTATCGTGACCGTGTCGGATGCCCCCGCGAAGAGACAGGAATCTTCTTCCTTCATAACCATCACAGTTCTCCAATCCGACCCCCCGCTGCTCCCGAAAGAGAGGGTGTAGAAAAGAGAGACGATGATGACATTTCTGTCACTGAAGCTGCTACGGCGACCACCACTATTGACAAAAGATTCGCCCCTACAGCTGCTCCGGCCCTTGGGGTAAGTTACTTCTCATCTTAACTCTACTGTTCAAGTACACTATTAACTGACTGACTAATAGTCCTAGACGGCCCCCTATCTGACCGAGCCACCGCCGCAGCCCCTGACGCCTTTTAACTCTAGTGTGAATTTTGCTACACTGGGAACACCAAAGCCTCCATGCGGCTGTGCCCTTCCAACAGGCAATGGCTTCCTTAGAACTGGCGGAACTGGAGGCATAACTACACCTGAGCCTACATTCCGCTGGTCAAATAGCACGCAGGCGGCTACACCTACACCGACAGCACCACGAAGTATGGTGACGGCGACCGCTGTGCGAACCGTCACGGTAACTCGGGGAAGTGGGAGTGGAAAGGGAAGCGGTGCTGGTACTCGGCCAGTTCTCCTGCCTGATGCCGAAAGCGTTCCAACCACGATTCCAGCGCTAGGCGCAGAGCCAGGCCCGACAACTCAAAGAATAGTAACAAGTGGCGGGAGTGGAAGTCAAGATATCGCAGAGCTAGAAAAAAGGACAAAATTCACAATATTCTTCGTAACTATCATAGGTTGGTTAGTGTACATACAATGAGTTGACAACCACGAGCACTGTAATCTTGAATGACACGATGGGAATTGATATTTGCACATCTAGAGATATATATCGAATGAGAAATAGCGACAAACACAAGCAGGCAAGGGGGAAAGAAACGAAACGGCGACAAGCGTTCAGGGACACTTAAAACAGAGTTCAAAACAATGAGCGCAGAAAACATCAGAACAAAGCAGCAAAATTAGCAAAATTAGCAAGAAACCAGGAGAAACAAATGTGAAACGTCAGCCGTGGGCAAGGGTCATTAAAAGTGGAAACTTGATGCAAAATGCGGAAGAAAGTGGGTCTTTAGAGCCGGTTGAGCGGATAAATAAGTGGAGAACGGAGCGGGGGGATGGCTGCTGCTGTTTTCGGCAGATAGACAGATGGTATCCACTTATTCTCGGCTAAGATGACGAGACAATTGTCTTACTTGGCCTCTTCCAAGTTGTTTCGGATGTTGTCGTACACACTTTCCGGGTAGCTTAGCAAGTTCTCTGACGTGTCCATGTCGCCCATGGATTCGGCAACGGTTGAGACAATGCTGGACGTGCCGTTCTTGTCACCGCTAGCCTCCCAGTAGACAGCACCGCCCAGACCCTTGGCCAGCATCCACTTCGTTTTCTCCTTGGCACTGCGAACATTGTCATACGAAACCATTTCCTTTGTCGAGTTGTCATAACTCCATGTGGCCATGATGTCGGCATCATAGTGCTCACTAGCGCCTGTCCGGGGCAGGTCCTTGTACAGCCAGATTCCCTTTTCTAGCGTGCCCTGTCCAAGGCCGGTGTACGGCTTACCGGGGCCGTCAGTGCCGGTGAACGAGCGACCGTACAACGGGAAGCCAAGCACCAGCTTGTCGGCCGAAATGCTATGGTTAAGGTAAAGATTGACTGCGGTGTCGGTTGAGAACTTGGTACTGGTGGGATTGGCCTTGCTCATGTGCACATTGGCCTGGTGACCAGAAGTCTTGTCCCACGCGCCAGCATAATCATAGGCCATAAGATGCCAGGCGTCTACGTACTTGTCCATGGCAGGTAGATTGAGATCACTGATATTGGCGGGGCCGGCTGGCGACGCAATGGTGATCTGGAAGTGGTAGTTGTTTGCGTACTTGGCAGCATAGGCGTCGAACTGCTTACGGCACTCCTTGACTAGATCAACGTATGCCTGTGTCTCGACCTTGTTCTTGGGATACTCCCAGTCAATATCGATACCGTCAAAGCCCCAGTCCTTGACCAGGGTAAGGGCCGATGAGCAGAACTCAACCCGGCCTTCGGGTTTGGTGGCCACAGGGGCAAACTTGCTCGAGTAGGTCCAACCGCCAATAGACAGCAGTAGCTTCATGTGGCGATGCTTTTTCTTCTGTAGATACAGCTGCTTAATGCAGCCATAGGCGTTCTTGCCGCTGTCATTCCATGAGTCGCCGGCATAATGCTTCTCAAGATCGGCATAGGAATCAGACGAGATGCTGGCAAGCCCGGAATATTAGCCAATGTATTTTAGTATTTAGGAAGAGTGACAATAGACTTACACAGTGCCGTTGCTGCTGATGTCGGCAAATGAGTACAACACGCGGGTGATCTTTTCAGCAGGGAGGTTGGCTGGCTGATAGTTTGCTCCATAAATGCCCCAGTTGGTGAAATAGATGGCGCTAGAGCGGCCATTGATCTACAGTGTGTTAGCGGAAGAAGTTAAATACGGGCACCAAGCTACTAAGGTATGGCTGACTTACAATAGGGGTGGTAGAGCCGTATGTGGCCGTCGAGGTCGCAGTGGAGACTTGAGTGTCAGTACCGTAGGTAGAAGTCACATCAACCGGGGTGGAGATATTAGTAGCCTTCTCGCGGTATGCAGTCATTGTAGACAGAGTAGAAACGGTGTCGAACAGGGTTGTGGAGCTCCCAGGCAGAGTCGCGGACACTGCCGGTGCTGTGCCAACCAGGGCAGTCGAGGTGGCATTGTAGTTGTACCCGCCAACTACAGCGGAAGATGTAGACGGGAAGGGAATGGTGACGGTGGTGGTAGAGGTTGATTTGATCTTAGTGGTAGTATCGGGCTCGGTCGACGAGGAAGATGCAATGGTAGTAGTGGTGGCACCGGAGCCAGACGCAATGTCACCGGCAACTCTGTTCTCATATGGAGCGGTAGAGGCGGAAGGCTGTAGAAAGTTAGTAACACGGTAATGTGTTGGAGGCCATGTGTCATGTGACTTACCGAGAAGGAAGTAGGGTCGATGTTAGATCCCAGTGACGTAGTTGCCGCAGATGAAGTAAACAAACCCGGGGTAGCATTGGCCGAGCTGGATAGGGTAGTTGGCAAAACCTGAGAGTCTTGTGTCACGAAGACAGTTTGGATCAGGGTTTGGGTGCGTGTCTCGTACTTGGTCTCAGTGACAGTGACCATGTCAGTACCAGCTACGGCAGTGCCCGTAGGGGGGTTACAGACCCAGGAGTGCCATTAGTGACTGTGACAGTCTGAGTCTGAGTCTGGGTGACGGCAGGGTAGCAGCCGACATACTTGACAGAATCATCAGCACCAAGAGCGGCTCTGGTGGCCAGAAGGGCGGCAACTGCTGTGTATTTGCGGAACATTGTGTAGGGGGTTCTCTTTTTTCCAGGGGATGGGAAAGGAGAGCTATATGTATCGAACAACCTTGGGATAGAAGATCAAGGCCGGTGAGACTCGGTGTGAAGATGTGATGAAAGGGTAATCAACCAATACCTGATCAAAGGTAAAGTATAAAAGAATAAAATAAGAAGGAGAAACAAACAAAAAAAGGCTTGACTTAATGAGCTTAAGGAGAGTGCAGAACAGGAGTATGGAAGATGTAATGAAGAACTGAAGAGAAGAAAAGAAAACCAAAAAAAAAGAGTTTGATGAAGTGAAGATGAAGATGAAGGACAATATTTCCAGACGAAACAGGAGGACTGCACGGCGTCTCTTATACCAAGCTGGTCTGCTCTTCCACTGCTTGTTTTTGTTTATGGTCACTCCCCCTCGATGGCCTCCCTCAGCGCATCTTCTCGTCCATTTCATCTTTTGAACCCTTGGTTGCCTGGAATGCCCACTTGCAATAGTAACATTCTTCGACGCCTCAGGTATCGCCACCGTGTGGCCAGCCTCGCACGATGGGATGAAGTCAGTAAGTTGCTCTATGTTTCATAGCCGGGCGGACAAGGGCGCGAGCGCTGCTGATCAACCGTGGTTGTGGCCGGTTGTTGTTGTCGTTGAGAAGGTCCATATTACGTATGGGACGAGGGACAAGGGGCAGCTAACGAAAGAGGGGTATGGGAAAAAGACAATTCTAGTGACCTGGCTGCGGAGCTGTGCCAAGATAGGAAGGACGACAAGGTGGTGGAAGGGTTGGGTAGAGACACCAGAGAGTTAATCCGCGATATGAGTGTCGTCACTTGGCTCAGTCATACATTTAGTGATGGTAGGCCAAGGCACGATAGCCAACTCTCTGTTCTTCCTGCTTGTGCCCCCCCCCCCCCCCCCATCAGGGAGACCTACTCCCTCGTCACCCATCTTCCATCTAACGAGAGGCAGCCCTGGGCCCAGGAACAAAGAATGTGGTCTGACCACCCAGGAAGAGCACGTGTAACAGCCGTACTGTACAGACATAATACAAGCACTAACACCACAACTAACACTAACACTAGCACTGGCCGACACTGGCGCTAACACAGAGCCAACGCAAGGACAAAGACAAACACAGAGACTAGCACAAAGCCGACCTGTAGAATGCAGTAGCTAATACATTGGCTGGCCACATGTGCGCGAAAGTGTGTAGGATGCAGCACGCGAAAATTGTATTGCAAGGCTGCCCTTTTCTGGCGCCTTGATCCGAGAGGTCCCTGGTGTTCCCCTAGAGCAGCAGTAGCACCACGCCGACCTGTCTATATTGAGACTGTTGGTGTCTCCCCCTTCACCCTCTGAGCTGCCCCGAGCCCTTTGTTCCCGCCGGCCGTAGCCCTTGTCTCGCAGCATTGTGCGTTTCTTTGTGCATTGCTTCCCGTTCGTTTCAATCCAAGACAAATATTCCTGTTGATCACTGGTTAGCTTCCTAGTCTGGTATGTAAGGGAGTCTGCGGTGGTTGATAGAGGGCCCGTGGAGGATGCCAATAATGGAATAACAGGCCCTCCCTTTAGGACTTTTCCCATTTTAGGCAGGCTGGGCTGTTCTAGCAATCAGAGACAGCAAAAATGTAAAAGGCAACAGGGCATTGTAACTATAGCTGATGGAAAAACAAAGATTTCAGCACAATGAGACAACAAGCATGGCGTTGACAGGAGGACGCTGTACACAAGGGTTAGGTGCTTAGGGTTGTCACACTTGTCATGAACCTAGGAAACGACGACCCGCTTTACTCTACTAGGAACGGGACGGTTGGTACCATCTCATTTTTCCGGAAGAAAAGAGCGGCCCCACACTTCCGGTTGCTGTTGTTATTTCCAGGATCTTCAGGACCAGTATCAGCCAATCACTTGCAGCGAAACGGACAAGGGGAGAGGCAGCACAGCGAAGAAGAAAAAAAAAGGAAGGAGGCAATTTGGCAACCTTGTCCTGTATGTGGCAACAGGAAAGAACGGTGACAATCAGCGAAAGAACAGCAAGAGAGGAACAGACAAGGAAGGAAGTCCAAAAATAACGGCAGTGAAAAGGAAACAGCTGTTGGTGCAATTTCCTTTTATTTTCCTTTTTCTTCCGTTCTTTTACTTCAACTACTCTTTTCGGCCCGCCCGGCGATAAATAAGCAGACGGGAAAGTAAAGTCCGACAAGCCCCAATCGTCAGTCTTCGCTTGTCTGTCTATTCTTTTCCCTTTGCCAAAGCTCCTGAGCCAAAGTAGCTTCACCTCTTGTTCTCTTGCTCTTTGTATCATCAATTTTGCCCCTTTCTGTCTACTTACAACATCCTAATGCCCACTACCGAAACAACACCACTATTGGTACGTCCGGATGCCTCCCGTCTTTGTTACCGCTCTGGCCCACCCTCACCGGGGGAGCCTGCCAAAGCCAAAACTAAAGCTAGGGGGCCGGCGGCGGTATCAAACACCCTTGGAGGCTTTCTTCATAACCTCTGGGTCCAGATGGCGCATGTTGAGAGCCGGATCTTGTTAGCGGGCTTTTTGATTACGTTGTCGTTTAGCTACACACAGGTATCGTAAGTTGACTGCTATGCTACATAACTATACTACCGCTGATCCCTGAGCGGCAGTCTCACTGAACCGGCTGATGGGCCATTGTCACTGACTGCGTTTCCCCTCCTTATATAGCCTGCTCCATGTCTTTCATCTGATTGAGTGTGACGTGTATTATGAGTCTCACCCGCCACACGCTGGTCAGGGCGACCGCTGTAGTATCAACGAAGTTGCTGCTGGTACTGCGAGACAGTACAGTATCTTGGGAATGAGCACGACGATCTTCGGTAGGCCCTTCCCCTGCTCCGTTTCATGTAGATAGCTAACACATCTTGTTCCTCTCCCCAAAGGCATCATGAACCTTTTTTTTAGCGGCTGGCTCATTAAGCGGCTTGGCCCGCGTGCTACATTGATCTTCCAAACCACTGTGCCGGCTTTGCGCATCCTGTTGCAAATCACTGGCGTCATCATCAAGGGTAGATTGGGCATGACGATTATTCAGACAACGCAGGTCGTCACTATCTTTGGCGGGCCTGCGGGCTATGTGTGAGTCTTGCACTACCATTCATTATCCGTCGCTAATTACCCGTCCCCCCCCCCCCCCCATATGCCCAGCTCTAAACTTGAAGCGAGAAGCGAGAGAGTCAAAAAAAAAAAAAAACCAAGAGTCAAGACCGAGACATAGACTAACGAACAGCATGGGCCTGACTTAGTCTCGTCATCAACGTCATCATCGGTGAGGTTGTTGAAGCAAGCAGACGTACTGCAACGTTTGGCCGGTTACAAGGCTGCATTATGCTAGGGATGTCAGTTGGCTTCATTGGTGAGCAGCGAGTCCCTCTCCTCTATGCTGTAACGTCATCTTGAAACGGTGTCCGTACTAACCCCGTCTCTCTTTCTCTCCCCCTCCCTCTCTCTAGTGGGCGGCCAAATTGGCAACATCTTTGGTGTGCAAATGCCGTTCCGAGTGGCCTTTGTATCCTTCCTAATTTCGTCTCTATACTCGCGAATTTCACTGCCTTACATTGCTCCTGGAAGTATGTCTGGTGCACGTACCGGCCCTGTTAACACCGGGCTTTTCGCTCCACTGCGAATTCTACGGCCACAAGTGGTACGACTGGCTCATGGAAGGCTAGCCAAGCATTGGGGTGTGGCGATTTTGTGTGCCGGCATTTTCACCGGTGTTGTGGCTACGGGATACGCACCGCTACTGATTCAGATGTACGCTACAGCAGTATTTGACTTTTCACAGGGCGACAACGGCTTGCTCATGTCCGAGTTTAGTTTTGTGCGTAGCTTGTTCCTGATATTTGTCTTTCCACGTATAATTTCATATGGGCGGAAGAGATACGCACCACGCCGACAGGCTACTGTTGCTGTGCTGCATAGAGACCCAAGAGACACAGGGTTTAGTGGAAGCACCACGCCGTGTGATGACAGCCAAAATCCGCTGGAATACAGCGCTATGGTGGGCAGATCTGAGGTCACAGCTACGGAGGCAGAAACGGCTACGGAAACTGACCGGCTAGTCATACCAACACACCCCGAGGAAGTAGAACTCGCCGCACCAAATGCCGTGCAAGTGGACGCTGGGATAGCCGTGGACGAGGAGGCGGATGACGATGGGAAGGACAAGACTGAGGCTTTGGTTGACCTATCGTTTGACCTTGTCTTCCTGCGCTGGAGTTTGGTTGTGGACGGAGCAATGACGGCGATGGCCGCCTTTGCCACACAGAAATGGCATATTTATCTTGGTGAGTTCCTTTCAAACAGCATACCCTTTCACTGTTGCCCACCCTTTACCCTATACAAGCACCCAGGGGTCACTAACTCCTTTTGAACCCATAGCGGCTTTCTTCATCCCACTTGGCTCTGGCTCAGCCCCCGCAGCTAAGGGCGTTATTAGTGACATGTGCACGCCATCACAACGCGCCGATGCCTTGAATGCTGTGACCTTGGTGGAAAACATGGCAAACCTGACAACCCAGGGCTTATTTGGATATGTGTTTGCAATGCTAGCGGCCCGTGGCGTGGCTCACATGACATTTTTCTGCAATGCGGCCATTGCTGTGATTGCAATGGTAGTGCTGTTGTTTTCGAGATTTCCACCAGTGGACTGTGTGCTGGTGGATGGCGACGAGGAGCCAGACGCGGGGTCTGTTGAGAGAGAAAACTAGGGCCTTTCCGTGGGCAAGACCGAGGTCATGAAGGCCAAGATGTGCAGAGATATATGCAACATATGTGCATATCATATATCATACATACATGTACCCATAGACCCATACACCCATACACCCATACTCCCATACTCCCAGATACACATGCACATAGACATACCCTCTGCTCTCGTATCGTTCGTTACAAATGCGTTAGGCAGGTTCGAAAATACCATAGGCAAAATGAAGCAACAAAAAAATACACATGGATGTTATGACTGGCGCTACCCTGAGGCTCCTTTGCTTGCTCGTTTGTTGTTGCTGTTGCGTAGTGGTGGTATTATTTTCATTCCAAAAGTATAACATGCTCCCAAAAAAAAAAAAAACAAAAAAGAAGAAAAGATAAGCAAGAAAGAAAGAAAGAAAGAAAGAAAAAGAAACCCTTACCCAACCCGAGAGAACAGCAGAATGACTGAAGAAAGAGAACGAATAGAGGTCAGATTGGCCTCTCCCATTCTCACAGAGCTGTTTTGCTCAGCTTTGTCGCCAGTTCGTCCACTTCATTGTCCTGCTCCACAGCCACCGGCTCTTCCTCCTGTGCCAGCTCGGCTTGAGAAACCAGTTTGGCAGCCTCCTCCTCGGTCACAAGCGGATCGTACTTTTCTTCCTCGTCATCATCCTCCTCCTCATCTGAGTCATCATCCAGTTCGTCAAGATCGTCTAGGCCCCAGTGCTCATCGCCAAGGGTCGGGCCATCGTAGGCTTCCTTGCGCTCGTCGAAGAGCTCAGTAAGAGCCTCGATGCAGGCATCGTCCTCAGAAAAGCGGTTGCCGTTGAGCTCCAGCTTACGCAGAGCTGGGAGGGCCTTTGCGGCTTCAAGCAGCGTGGCTAGGCCCTTGGCATTGAGATCGTTGTACTGTAGACGTAGGGTATGCAGGTTCTTGTGGGCTGAGGCAGCGAGGGCCTTGGCTACGAGCTCGGAGCCTGTGGCCTTGAGAAAGCCGTCATTGAGGGTCAAGTCCTCTATATAGGACCAGGAAGAAATGGCCTTGACAAGGGCATTAACACCCACCAGGGCGAATGAGTTGTCCTGCAGATCAAGCACACGCAGTTGCTTGCAGCGGTTTAGACCGTAGGTGAATATGTGAGTCAGACCACTGGGGCGAATGCCGTTCTGCACCATCTTGACGTGACGTACACGGTTGTGGAGGGTATAAGCATTCGCCCAGGCAACCATGGAGCCATTCTCGAGACGGTTGCGGCCACAAACTACAGTCTCGAGGTCAGGCACAGTCTGGCCGGCCTTGCGAGCAGCTACCTTCTTGGCATGCAGCTCAGATAGAGCATTAGCGACAAGGGTACCACACTGCGGGCCTAGACCGTTGTTGTTGAGGTAAAGGTGTTGAAGAGGCACGTGATCGGCGAGGAAAACAACGAGGGGGGCGTGGGTGCTGATGCCAAAGGCATTATCGGAGAGATCGACGGTGTTGAGAAGGGGTAGGTTGACGACAGAGGTTAGTAGATGGGAGAGGGCTTCGGGGATTTCGCTCAGGAGACGGCCGGTGAAGATATCAGCGAAGTTGGCAGACTACAAAGAGAAGTATGTTAGCAGGGGGGGGGGGAGATCAGCCTGAAGGGTTTGACGCGGGAGAGGTGGAGGGGTAGAAAGGACCGGCGAGGGAGGGAGAAGAGACAGGAGTGAGTGGCTCTTACCTTCAGACTCTTCTTTGTGGCCAGAACTTCACCCAAAGCCTTGCAAGCTTCAATACCAAAAGTGTTACCCAGAAGTCGGACCTCCTCGACGTCAGTCATGTCCCGAAGGGGGGCAATATGAGGCTCGATATCAGCGGCCGAGTCAAGCTTGAGACCCTTGCCTTCAAGGGAGAAGACCTTTGTGGAGGCGGACATGATAAGAGAAGTTAGGGATAAATAACAAGAGAAAGAAGGGGATAGACAAGTAGTAAAGCTGTGTGTGTAGCAAGATAACGGTGTGTATGAGAGACGGAAGAAGGTGAACTATTGAGCAAGGCCTAAGAAAAAGCTTGCTTTGTTGACTTGTCTAGCGGGCCCTCTTGGCTGCTATTTATGGTGGGGGGTTTCGTTTGATTGGTTCCTCTCTATTTTGTTGCGGCCAGCAACGAGAAATGGGCCTAGCCTGAAAGAGAGAACAGAGAGGAAGCTGGGGGTCTGAGGGTTTGAGAGGGGCTTGATAGGAATGGTCAAGGACGAGACGAGCTTGACGATGGGGGGTTAGAGGGGCATTTCAGACACGTGACCCGTCAGCTGCTTGCAGCTGTCAACAAATAGCCTGGGCTTGCTGGATCTGAATATACGGGCAGCTGCAGACAGCTGTCAGCGCAAGCAGCACCAATAACTGTTCACGATCCCGATTCATAACTTGGCTATCAGTAAAATGGATAAACAATTCGCTGCTTGCTTACAATATTGACCTGCTTCACGTCTCACTTCGCTTCATTTCATCTTGAATTTTTTCGTCCGCAAAGTTGGAGTTGATTTTCTGCCTCGTTTGTTCCTTTCGTTGTTCTTTATTTATCTTAATATCTGGGCATTGCTCGCGTGACTTTTAAGTCTAGGCTTCAAGCCAGTACCTGATTCTATCCTGCGACCCCGATCACACTGGCACATCCTCTTTCTTGCTCTCCTTCATTCTATTCATCTCTTCTTTAATTCCGATAATGCCGGCTCTCCAGGATGACACCGACACTACCACAATCGCAGCTTCCGCCCTTGCCCATTCTCCTGATACCTCGCTATCTGACGTCCTCTCTGATGCTGATGAGAGCGACGTCGCTAGTCGTGTCACCGACACTCACTCCACAGATGCTGACCCAATCTCTCTGCGCCACCATAGCCGGAGCAAGCGCTTAAAGACTGAAGTTGTCGATGACGCGCCGCCCCCTGCACCCGCATCCCCGGCTATCCACGTCCACGAAGACGAGCATGCCCCCGAGTTTCTCGACGGAATGTCCGATGTATCTAGCGACACAGATGGCGATATTCCTAGCTCACCAGCTAACACGCGATTTGATGACGATGACTTCCAGGAGCAGGTGTCGTGCTGCGCTTGGGAGGGCTGCAATGCCGGAGACCAGGGCAATATGGACCGTCTGGTTGATCATATTCACAACGAGCACATCGAGGGCCGTCAACGGAAATATACTTGCGAGTGGACGGGATGTTCACGCAAGAGTATGGCCCATGCCTCGGGCTATGCTCTGAAGGCACATATGCGCAGTCACACACGCGAAAAACCGTTTTACTGCTATCTGCCAGGTACGCTTAGGCAAACAAGTTATCACTAGGCCCTGTGTTCTTCCCTACTAACTTGTCCAATTACAGAGTGTGACCGCGCCTTCACCCGCTCAGATGCCCTCGCTAAACATATGCGCACCGTCCATCAGACAGAAGACCTTCGACCAAGTGACCCCGTCCCTAAGTCACATCTCAGTGGCGGACCTAATGGTCGCAAGCTCAAGATTATTCTCAAGACCCCTACATCGACCACCGGCAACGACGAATCTCTGCTTGATGATAGTCTTCTGCTAGACGACCTCGAAGGTGATAACTTCACCCAGCTCTCGGAGGAGGATTTTACTAAAGAAGAGCTCGAAATGCCGCTCGAAAAGCTCTTCCGCCGTTGCCGTCTCCAGCTGCAGTGGTCAGAGGAGGAGGGCGAGAAGCTGCTCAAGGAAATCCAGATTATGGAGGAAACATACAAAAGAGAGTGGCTCGATAAGGAGGTCTTACTGACTCAAGTAATCCAAAGTGAAAAGGCCTGGTACGAGAGACGTAAGATTGTCCTGGCAGCTGAGGCCAAGGCTGAAGCCGAAGCTTTAGCTGCCAGGAAGCTACGCGAGGCCCAGCAACTAGAGAACGAACAAAAGGCCAAAGCCGAACTAATAAAGGAAGCGGCGGCGAACGCACAAGAGAAACGGCTCAATGAGACCGATGCTGATGCCACGTTGCCAGCTACCTCTGACGCGGTCAAAGACATAGCAGCCACGGGTGAAAAGGACGAGGATGTGGAAGTTGAAGATGCAGAGGTAGAAGGGGTAGGGATGGATTCAGAGTCGAAGACGCGGGAGAATATGGGTATCTCAGAGCCAGAGGCTGACGAGGACAAGATGGATTTGGATACACCAGCACAAGATGGTATCAAAGCGGAGTCTGCGCCAGCAGCAGCGGCGGCATGAGAAAAAGGAAATGGTCGGATAAGAATGAGGGAAATCTTTGAAAGAAGAGTTACGAAATCTGTTTTGCTTTGCGCGTATCTTATTTTTTTACTTGTTTCGCTTTGTTTTTGTCCAGATGAATGGACAAGTGGATGGGGAACTATCAAATATGATATCACATGTCTTGCCTCCTAGTATGAATGCCCGCGTACACCGATGCTATAACACCCTTGGGAGACGATATTCTATTGGTCTTCCATTGACTCTCATTCAGCTTCTTCCTATATGTCTTTGCGCATCCGTCGTTTCTTCTCATGGTACGCCTCGGCGTTCTTGAACGGAAACGAGCTTGTTGATTTGTCTAGATGTAGATTTTTGCTTACTGTGCTCGTGTCGCCAGCGAACATGAAGCAGCCAAGTCCCACAATCGACAAGAACGCGCTGGCAAGTAAGCCAAATGCAAAGGCACTCTGACCTGCCCACGTATACATTCCATAGCAGTACGAGGCAACGGCAGCATGATGCAGTGCGGATATAAGCATGATTGCACTAGCAAACGGGGAGACGGCAACTACTGTGGTGCAGATTTTACGGGTAGTTAGGAGATGATGGCGGTAGATGGGAGGGGAGGAGTGGAGGAAAGAGTATAGAGAAAAGGGAGGTTACCTTCGGACAACGAGGATGTCAATGGAATAGCTCCCGAGAGGACTATGTGGAACAAGGCGAGAGCAATGAGCGCAAAGCCTAGCGACCGAGCAAAATAGACTTCCAAAGCTGGACATCTGCATATTAGCAATAGGATAACAAGAGCCTGGGAAAATATGAAAGTGCCTACCGGTATCGGCCTGGTACTCTTCACGCAACAGTGACAAGACGAATCGCGGAAAGAATAGCAGTGTACCGCCCTGGAGGCCTAGCCAGGTAGAGCTGGAAAAACAGTAGTACTGGATACTCTGATAGCCTACGTCAGTTCAGGTCGGGTAGTGTATGGAGGGAGGGCGAAAGAGACGTAAAGGGCAGGCTTACATCCATTATGGTTGGCGAGGATCAGGGCGCTGATTTCAGTAGATAGATTGACTCTACAACGTGTTGTGAGTTGTTCCAATGTGTTTTCTTAAGAATACCAGTAGACGTTAAATACATTCAATTCAAATCAAATTCTCAAGAATAAACACTCTCCCTAATGTCTACATGGCAGCGATAGAGAACGAAGGGTTCCTGGAACGTCCTTGGGCTAGGCTCCCTCCTGCTATAGGCCGTAAGTATGTGTACATGTAGTACAATCCCCACAATAAAGGAATTAGTGTAACACGATTAAGCGGAACCAATATGATCCTTCCGGACTTGACGAGCCACTGGCCGATCTCGCATTAGAAATTTTGGCTCTGCTGACAATTCCAAGACTATCCAAGACGACAAAGACGACGATCACAGTAAAAGTCACAGGTTTTAATCTTTTTCTTTACTGTTATTTGCCAATAGTTTGAGACTTGTTTCTTTCTTTCTTTCTTTGTGCTCTTCGGTTGGTTGTCTCTTCTGGCTTTTGATCTGTTTTCCCCGGAAAGATTGGATAGACAAGACAGACAGGCCCTTACATCATCGACCAGGGGCATAGGCTTGGGGCAGTTGGCTATCAGTCGTCATCATTGATATTCCCCATCTTCTTTTTTTTTCGCCGCGCATGTTCTTCTCTTCTTTTGCCTCTAGTCTCAATCTTTCTCTCTCTCTCGTTCCTTACTTCTTCTCACCATGAGTGCTATCCTCTCTGTCGATGATCTCAACGACTTCATTACTCCTGGAGTCGCTTGCATCAAACCTGTTGAAACTCTCCCTGCTGTTCAAGAATCCCTCGAACACGAAGTTGTTCTGGATGGCACACCCGCTGCTGCCTCTGCCGCCGGTCCTGCACAGATCTCTCTAACTGACTGTCTTGCCTGCTCCGGCTGTGTGACATCTGCCGAAGCCGTCCTAGTTTCTCTTCAAAGTCATGCTGAAGTGCTCAATGTGCTAGATGCCGCGCCCGCACTGCGTATTAAACCTTCTGATTCTGCTGCATCTAGGTCTAAATGGATTGTCGAGGGTCTAGAAAATTCTGATGCAAAGCTCTTTGTCGCTAGCGTTGCGCCTCAAGCGCGCGCAAGTCTGGCCGCTGCCATGGGCCCAAACTTTGGTGAAGCCCAAGCAGGGCGCGTTGTTGAGCGCTTTCTGCGACAGAGCCTCGCCGACGGTGGAAAGTACGGAAATGCGTTCACATGGGTGCTAGACACGAGTGTCGCGCGCGAGGCGTGTCTAGTTTTAGAGGCAGATGATGTACTTCACACAGTAAACAACCCACTGTCCCCTGATATTATGGCACGCAAGACGCCAGTGTTAGCTTCAGCATGTCCCGGCTGGGTATGCTATGCGGAGAAAACACACCCATACGTCCTCCCACATATATCACGCACCAAGTCTCCGCAGGCCTTAATAGGGACGTTGGTCAAAACCACGCTTACCCGTGCACTGGGCATTCCAGCTAGTAGGATCTACCACGTTACTGTTATGCCGTGTTTTGATAAGAAACTCGAAGCTTCACGTGAAGAGTTGACTGATTCTGTGTGGAGCCAGGATTCTTCTTCCTCGTCCGACAAGCCCGTGCGTGATATTGACTGTGTTATCACTACTGCTGAGGTCCTCACACTCGCTTCTGCCCGTGGCCTCGATATCTTTACTCTCCCAGATTTACCACTTCCCCCTCAAGAAAACTTCCCTGACCCACGGATGTCGGCCTTCCTTCTCCGTGCACATCCTGCCCTACGTTCCCCGCGGACAGCTGGTCCATCAGGTGGCAGCCTTTATTTCATACTCAGCATGGCAGCTACAAAGCATTCGGGCGCACGCATAATCGCTGAGCGCGGGCGCAATGCCGATGTAGTTGAGTATACCTTGCTCTCGGCTAAGGACGAGCCGCTACTGCGGGCAGCACGATACTACGGCTTCCGCAACATCCAAAATCTTGTTCGCCGGCTCAAGCCTGCTAAACCGTCAATGATGCCTAATGGCAAGCCATTTGGGAGTGCCAGACGTCGCGTTGCAAAATCTGCCTCAGCGCAGTTAGAATATACATACGTTGAGGTTATGGCATGTCCTGGAGGCTGCACAAATGGCGGGGGCCAGATCAAAGCTGATGACACACACGTGGTGCAGATGAATACGATCAATGGTGTAGTGGACCATAAAGCATGGCTGGCTGCAGTTGACGAAGCTTATTTCTCAGCAGATGAGACGGAAACAAAAGCAAAGGAGCCGGCAGTGTCTACAAATCCAGTTGACGGCCGGTTTGTGCAAGGCTTAGACACGCAGTATATCCGAGAAACTCTTGCATACTGGGCTGACATGATGCTCGTTCCGTTGGAAAAGCTCGCATACACTACCTACAGAGAAGTAGTTAGTGATGTAGGCAAAAAGGATATGAGCCAGACTGAACGCGCGGCGCAGATTGCAGGACGGATCGGGGGAGGATGGTAACGGCATTCTAAGGATTTATTTTATGTGAAAAAGGGTTATTTGTTTACACGAGCATGAGAGCATACGGTTTATCATTACATACGCATTCGTGGGCTGGATCAGCGCCAGAACAAGGACATTAGATATAACAAAAATGGACAATAGAAATCACAAATCTTGATTCCAACATTTTCAACTCTAGATTTAACTCCAACCCTCGGGCTCTGGTTTACACCAAACTCACTCCTCTGCCCGCTACCGCTCCACCTCGCCCACGACCTCCCCTCTTTCCTGCTGCAAAGCCACCACGACTTCCAAGTTCCGGGGGGTTCCGAGGCGCTCTGATTGCGTGAACTGGCCCATCCTGGGAGGTTGAATTACCACCGTTAGTCCCCATACCTGGTGGAATACTACCGGGTGTCCGGGTGGGGCCACGGCGACTACCACGTATACCAGGCGATGACTGACTGTCATTGAGAGAGCCGGTGCCAGAGCCATTGATGTTGTTACTGCCGTTACCGCGACCACGACTAGTCTTGCCCCGGCCTCCGCGCCCTCTCGGCGAGGGTCCAGAAAGGCTAGCGTTCGAGCTACCATTTGTAGGCCCTATGCCTGAGGAGTTCGAATTCACGGCCCCACTAGCAGCGCCAGATACAGAGGCGGCATTGGCCTGTGCATTGGCAGGTGCTCCAAAAATTTTAGCACGTGCCTCGTCGTAGCGTCGCTGCTTTTCCTCGCGTTCACGCGCTTGCTTAGCGATGCGTTCATGTAGGCTTAAAACGGGCTTGCATATAGAATCGTCGGCATCATCCTCATCGTCGTCAGAGGCAGTGGCTGAGGGAGCAGCTGAAGCTGATGCTGACACAGAAGTTGAGCCGCTAGGGCGAGCAAGAACAGACCCCGGCATCGATGTCGAAGAATCTTTTCGCATCCCGGAGTCACTGCCAGAGCCGGGGATGGAGAATTGTGGCGTGCGGGACGTGGGAGTGGGTGGCTTGCGGCTGAGCACGCGGACCTGGCGAAAGGTCTCGGGCGAAGCGATGCCGGTCTTTGAGGCGTCTAGAAACGAAAAGGGCTGGGCAGTGTCACTGTAGAGCGGGGAGTAGGGGAACTTGAGTCAGTCTGAAGCGCTTTTTGTATGAATCTTTTCAGCCATGTTGCCAGGACGGGTCTTACGCTGCTTCCCATATCCGTCGGTTCTCCTCGCGGTGGAGTGCTTCTTGCTGGGCTCGACTTAGCTTCGGCTTGACTGTCGAATTGGCGAAGCCTAGGGTGCAAGCCTGGGTTTGCTTGGCTAGACTGTCGGCCGCCTTGGACCAGTCGTCATCGTCCCAAGCATTCGGGACAGTCTGGGAGGAGGCCATGTGTGGCGGGTTAGGGGGTAGAGAGGGCTGTTAAGAAGAAAACGGTATCAAGCCTCAGAGGACGTCCTACGTCTTGAGTGACGTCGGGTACGATTAAAGCAGGGACTAATGTTCACGGTGTATATCGCTTGCGATTCAAGTTCCAGACCAAAATTTGTGTGTGGAAGTTACAAGCGTGTAGCGGTGCAGAGAGACGTGCTTTTTCAGCTGCTGCTGCTAGACGATGCAAGAAGCAGCAAACAAGAGTGGACCATTGGGCAAGGAGAAGCGGAGCAAGAATACTGGCAGCAGTAAGATCGCGAGGAAGTGAATATCCAACAGAAATAGAGTGGAAATAAATTTCGAGTGCAGCCAGATCATAGGGATTGACTTGATGGTCTAGTTAATATTTGGTGATGTTGTTGGATAGACGTTGGAGCAGGGCAGACACCAAAATGTGGTGTGGCTAGAGTCCATTTAAAGGTTATGCTTTAGCAAAGCATAGTACAGGCTCAAGACAAAAAACAGCCACACTTTTAATGGTATTAGTGTGAACCATAGTCAGCATATCCTTGGAATATTGCTAGTGTGCATACTGTTTAGTGGACCCTTACCGCTTTTGAACCCTTTTGACTTCTACCATGTCCTCTGATTCATCAACCCCAAGCTTGCCTACCTCATTATCGCCATCTGCATCTACTCCCACCAACAATCGAGGGGAACCTCCATGCTATAGCTTCTTTACATCGGCAACTTACCGGCACCTCTTCTTCAGCTTCTGCTATAAATAGTAGCAATATTCTCGCCACAGCTACCTCGACTTTCAAATTCCCCTCTAAGTCTGCAATAGACTCTGTGTGTAGCTACACAGCCAAAATGGAGTATGGACTAAGCTCGCCTGGCATGGAGACCAAACGGCGTCCATCACAGTACACCACTGCAGATGGGATGACGCTAGAGTCTGAGAAAGGCCCGCAGCCGATTCATCAGGACTGGAATCCACGTGAGTTATCTCCTACTATGATGGAAATTAGCAAGTCTTGACACATTCACATCTAGACTCTTTAAGCGATCCATTCAACCGCCCGGAAATCCCACCGCTGCGTGCCGTCAAGGTGTCGCCAGAGAAGGAGGCCGAGCATGCTGCAATCCTGGCAGCAGCTAAAGAGCGGGCAAGGGAGCTGGACAAGAGTCGCCGGCAATAGGAACTAAGGGTGAGTTTTTTTCTTTTTAAACTTTTAATTTCATATTGAATTATTGCAGTTGGTGATATATCCTTTCAGGCTTGATTTGTTGATAGGGCTTTTTATTTTCATTCTTCATTATTACTTTGGCATGTTTGTGTGGATCACTTGAACCCAGCCTTGCTGAATTCTTAGACATCGAGACACCCTATTGCACGCCTGAATGCCGAAAAGACTACTTAGGAAGATGTCAGGTCAAGAAGTCGCTTCACTCAGTAACGTAGCACCTAGACTTTTAGTGGAGGCGACAGAGACCGAAGCCTCTGATATTAAGCTTTGGACGCATAATGTTTTAGTAGAGTGACAAGACAATATCTGCCTTACTTATCTTAGTGAGGTGAAGAGTAAGGTAATTTGCCAGGCCACCCCTACCTGTACTTGGTTGTGAAAGTGTAGGCATGAGGTAGTCAATGCATCATATTGTTTTTGGAGTGTAGACGGACTGGGAAGCCTGGTGCTTGCGATGGACGAGAGCTATTTCAGTTCTCACGCACAATAGGCAGCAAGCACAATCCAACATGGACGGCCAAACCCTTGGCGCGAGCCGGCAGATCGTCCTGGGTTGGGAGACAGTGAAGCGATTGCATTGCTAGGTGGACCGTTACCTTTTCTCCTACTCTACCGGTCTCGAACCTCGCCAAAGCAATGTTTGTTGAGGTTTGCACGGCCGAAGCTAGGCCCTATAGTAGGTTCTACAGCCTTACCAGCCCAGTCCGGCCGACCGATTATATGACCTTGACGCGGACAACGCCTCCTCTCCAAGCTACGCACACTGTCACGTGACCCAATATCACGTGACAGTATCACAGCCCAGCGCAATCCCGTCTTTGTCCGCACCACCAAATAAAGTGGAGACAATGCTAGAAGTCCAGCGCTCATTGGTGTCAATGCCTGAGGCTGCCCCCATTTCCCGGTCACTCTTTCCTTTTCCCCCTCCGTCTGCTTGAAAGCTTTTGAAGGGGTCTTCCACCTACGAAAGCCTTGAGCCTCTGCCAGAGTGACACTTTGTTTTTTTTTTTTTTCTTGCTTGGTTTTTTCGTCCTTTTTTTCTATCTTTCGCTCCTCATAAAAGAACGCCTTAAACTCCGAACAAGATGCTTCCCTCTGTGTCGAGTGCTGCCGTATGTTTTTTCTGCTCGTTATGAGCATACTGTTGGTGATTTTATTTCTTTATTTGTTTCCTTTTTGCACATTTATGATTGTGGCAGCAGAAGACAAACCCGCGCAACATGTGAAGCCTGGTGCTGGGGGGGGCATGGGACTGGAGCCACTATAAATTCCTCTCGTTACAGCGTTCATACAGCGCTTTTACAGCGCGCTACGGCATACTACGGCGTCAACATCGCTATAGCCCACCTCTGTAACTCGCCTATGCTTGACTCTAGTACGCTGCATTGAACACCACCCATCGCCAGTCCGTCGACCTTCCGACCATTTGACTCGACTACACTACTATTCTCCGCCAAGATGACAACTCGACAGCCAAAGGGCTAAGCGATTCAAGACGAGACGAGCAATCGGCGATGTTCAATTGCCGTTGATGGTGCTGGCTATCGACTATCTCGTCGCTAGCCATTGTCAGCCCAGCCCGCCCATCCCCTCTGCATCTAGACAACCGCTATCTCAGCCCTCACCAGCTGTGCCTTGGTCTTGCGCATTCTCTATCCTAGCCAATTGGAACTATTGAGAGCTATATCTCATGGTTATTTAGAGTCAATGGCTTTTCTACGGATAAAATGAGCCTGGCAGAGGGCTAGCAACGAGACTAGAGCGAAGATTTCGGCATTTGAGTGGGTGTCCCTCAGTACTCGGAGCCCTTTAAACAGCAGGTCCAAATATTGTCTCTCTACCTTGAAGCCTCCTCGTCTCGACTTGATCGTGCTCTTGTTGCCTCTAACTCTGTATCTTCATGCTTGCCAGGGCTACGACAAATTAGCCAACGAGCTAGCTAGCTGCAGTCACTATTGCGATTTGTCTTTTGCTCTCTGCTATGCCACGCCACCCGTGCATTCCCTACTTTTCCCTTCTTCCACCTTGTCCACTGCTAGAAATACTAACATTCTGCCCGTTTTTCAGCGCCGGGGAACCGTTGCCCTTGTCCGCTCCGTGAAGCCTATCCAGGCCCGGACTTTCATCGTGCCCACCGCTGTCCGCCGTGGTACGTTTTTATCTAATACCTTTATGCTTCCTCGATCGTTACTATTTCCTTCTTTCTGACGCCCTATCTCTCCACAGTTGACTACGTCCAGGACCTATACCTCAAGTCTCTCGCCTCGTACAAGGCACCCGCTGTTTCGGCCGCCGACTCTGAGGGCCAGGTCCAGAAGTTTGCACTGCCCAAGACACCCGTGTCGCCCGAGGAGGCTGACCTGGCTTCGAGCTTGAAGGAGTACGAGTCGCTGGCCGTTGAGGTCGAGGGCTCTGATGCCGCGGTCGCCGCTGACGGCTCGGCGATTGTCCAAGACTGGCTGGTTGAGGAGGAGGAGGAGACCACTGCTGCCCACTAAGCGGACGATTACGATGTCCTACATCGCTTCCTATATTAGCATCGCCTTCTCTCTCTTCTAACACGAGTTCTCTCTGTTCTTGTTGCTTCGCTTCGTTTGTACCGTGATAGATATAACCAAAACAAGGACGTTTCTAATAAACGAGAGCACGCATTCCGGTCACCTGAAAATATATGAGATTGCAGATTGAAGCTTCAGTTTACATCTGGTATCGCCACACCACACCACACATTGAAAATAAAAAAAAAACAAGACATGAATTAAATTAAATTAAGTCACTACACTCTACCGCCTTTGCCTGTAGTTGTTGGTTGGTATGCATCCCACCCGCATCTTCTTCCTTCCCCTCCTCCAAGTGACACCCATCCTTAGCTATCTATAACGATAGACAAGGAGTAAGAGCAAGTAAGTTACAAAGGACAGCGAAAACAATGACAGAGGAGACTACCCGTATTTTTTTTTTCTTCAAGTTACGAAATTCGCAGCAACAATAGGACATAAAGCAATGAAAGGAAGGGTCAAGACTAACAGAACGGAAGAAACCAAAAAACAAAAAAAAACAAAAAAAAAAAAAAAAACAAAAAAAAAAAAAAAAAAAAAAAAAAAAAAAAACAAAAAAAAGGAAAAGCCACAGCGTTTTGGAGAGTGAAAGACTGAATGATTTGGGTAACAGACAAATTAAAAGCAAGAGAACAAAAAAAAAGAAAAGGAAAGAAAAGGCGTGAATTTTGAAGAAGGCGAAAGGATAGAGCATAGTCAAGTTCGTAGAGAAAGACACGACAAGGAAAGCTTTGATGAGTAACATAGACAAGACAGAAGAATAGTGATATGAGAATGGCAACAAGGAGAGACAGAACAGAGTAAAGGGCCAGGGAATTAGAAAGGTAAAGGGAGAAGAGGAAAGGTAACCAACAAAGCAAAAGCCATTTTGTAGTTTCCAAATCTCACATGCTCAAGTCACTTAATAAGGTCTTGACTTCTTCCCTAGTCTTCTTGTCTCTACTCTCCCTTTTCATCTGCCTTTGATGATGAGAAGGGCAAGGAAAAAAGGAATCGTCGAACTTCCAAAAGCTTCGTAAACGTAAAGAAAAACAAGAAAACGAATAAGACTTGAAAAGAAACTAAAGAAAATCAATGAGAAAAAAGGCGTCGAAATAAACCGAAAATAGGGAAGAGGGAAAAAGAGTAAGTATAACACTGTTGAGTTAGACCAGTCTGGTCAAGTTCCAGAAGATGAAGAGGGCAGATGTATACAGAAATGTATACGAAAACAAAATGAAGGAATGGAAGAGGCGATAGAAAGAGAATGGAAAGATGCCACCAAGACAAGAAGGCAGAAGAATATCAAAGAAAATGAACTAGACAGAGGCGGAGGTGTAGGCGGAGACAGCAAAGACTCAGGCCAGCAGGCGAGAGAATAGGGCATTTGTGGTATGAACCGGTCTAGACAAAGTCAACCAAAGTTAACCAACATGTCATATGGCAACAGTCCAAAAATGGTGGCCTTTTCTGTCCCAAAGATCATGTGTCTTGGACTCTACAAATCCAGCCCTCTTCTCGCTCACGACAGCGGATCAAATGGTTGTCCGTCAAGCATATCATCGTCATTAGATCCATGCTCAATACCACTCATGCGGGTGCGGCCGCGTTGGAGGTTGACATCACTGATGTCGTCCCAGCTCTCATCCAGGTAGGAGTGCACGTCATCCTCATCGGACTCATCGTTGTCATAACCGTTGTACAGCCCATGACCACGACCGCCACCGCCCATGTTCTCCATCAGCGCGCTCTCGTCGACATATGTGAAACCTTGGAAGTTGGCTTGAACCGAGGGCGAAAGTGGCGTAGATGTGGCAATACCCCGAGCTAGTGCTGCTGCACGCGCATTGAGCGAACCGTTGTTGTCTAATGCAGTGGTGAACTCGGGGTCAAAGTACGATACATCAGTATCCGACAGTAGCGTCGGCTTAAACGGTGGTGTAATAAGCTTGCGTGCTAGCTGGTCCCAGTTGATATCACTGAAGAATGGATGTGCCTTGAGCTCTTCAGCATCACCATGCGCACCCAGCCGATGCTTAGGATTGCGGTTCAGCAGGCCCTTGACGAAGCTGCGGCCCTCAACCGACAGTACGTCACGCGGGAAGCGCACCTTGCCAAAGGCAATGTTCTTGTACATTTGTTGCGTGTCATCGGCGTAGAATGGACTCCAGCCACAACACATCTCAAATACCAACACCCCCAATGACCAAAAGTCCACCATCTTAGTGTATCCCGACTCGTCTAGTAGAACTTCAGGAGCAAGATACTCGGTCGTACCACAGAAAGTTGTGGTTGTATCATTCTTGGTCAAATTGGCTTTGGAAAGTCCAAAATCGCAAAGAGCGATATGGCCATTAGCATCCAAAAGGATGTTTTCAGGCTTCAGATCGCGATACACAATGTCGTTTTCGTGAAGATGTTGGATTGCCAGAATCAGCTCCGCAATGTAGAACTTGGCGCGAGCTTCCCCAAACTTGTTCTCTTTTTGTAGGTGCCAAAACAACTCGCCACCAGACATATAGTCTGTCACCAGATATAGATCTGAAGGTGTCTGGAAAGAAAATTTGAGACCAACGATAAAAGGTGAGTCTGACATGGCAGTACGGACAAGAATGTTCCGCTCGCCCACTGTATGTGCAACCTCCTTTTTCTGTACAATGACCTTCTTAGAAAGCACTTTCATAGCGTAGATGCGTTGAGTATCCTTCTTGCGTACTTGGTACACCTGGCCAAAGGTGCCCTTGCCGATGAGGCGCAAAATCTCAAAGTCTGACGGTCCTAAATGTTTCCGTTCAGATCGTTGGTAGTTGGCTTCGACATAAATCTCACCAGTTGGTGCAGGAGTATCAGCGTGGCCCTCAAGAGCAAACCATCCCTTGATAGACTCTTGTTTATCGGCACGAGTATCAAAAGTAACATGCCCGTAGAAAATATCGTTGCCTTGATCGTCTCTTTCGTAAACGGATATGTCTAGCTTGGTATCGGAGTTAACCACGTCGCTATTTGATAGTGAAGTATGTATTGTTAGCTTTATTAGTCTGCTACGTACATTTGGGAGGCAGAGAGATGGGTAGGTAAAAATAAAAGGAAATCAAAGAAGAAGGGGTAACGGATAAAGAGAGGGGGGAAAAGGGCTTGACTCACAAAATAGCTTGCGCATCCCACTTAATATTCGTCAGCGACTTCCCACTACCCCCCACCTTGGCCTCGGTGACGCTTGAGTTGCTACTCTGGCGACTTCGCATAGGGACGCCGTGAGGGAAGCGGCCCTGGCTACTGCCAGTGCGCTGCATAGGAATGGGTCGGTTCAACGGAGGACCAGCAGCCACGCCAGGTTCACACGGATGGGCGGCACCGGAAATAAGTTGACTGCGCTGGAAAACAGCAACAACGTGGGGCTCCCTGCATTTATCCAGCCCGCGAGCTTCAACAATTCGGACCTTGAGCTTCCCCTTGGCAGCCGCAGGGGCACCGGTAGAAGAAGCTGGCTTGGGAGTAGCAGACCGGCTTATCGAATTGCTGCTATCGCTACCTCTATTGTTGTTCGGAGTCGTGAGTGTTTGTTCTAAAGGAGTTGAGACCGAGAGGGCTCGGGGAGTGGGCGGTCCGCTCTTGAGAAAATTAGTTAGTCTTTTGATATTCTCGGCTATGGTCCAGCCAGAACCACAGCTTTCTTGTGACTGAAGAGTTGGTCTTTGTCTTTTAGGGCTGGCAGATATATCGCCATCCGGCGCTAATGTTGTTTGTGTAGATGCTTCTGCCGCCATCTTGGCGGTTGAAGCTACAGAAGCAAGCTTGCTCAAATTCTCCTGTGATGCTTGCGACGAGATATCCTTGAAATGTAGAATGGGCTCAACCTCGACCGTCTTTGTAGAAACCACGGCTTCGACCAAAGCTGACTTGACTTGACTCGATGACTTGGAATTCGCGAAGGAGGCAAGGCGATTTGAAGGCGTTCGTAATTCTCGGCCCAAAGGGCAATTGTTTCTGAGGGAACTGAATCTTGTTTTGGTATTACTGGAAGGACATGAGGGGTCTGGACTTTGGGAGCGTTTCGACGGCTTTTCAATCGGCCTTTCTGTTGGAGCCGGAGACGGTGGAAGTTGAGCTGAAGATTTAGAGGGTAGAGGCAGTGTAGATATGACGGGTGTATTAGGGGCATTGGAAGAATTAGGAGTGTCAGGAGACGGTAGTGGCAGTGGGTGCGCCCCAACGGAACCGTCGTCGATTGACATTTTGTATAATTTGAATGCCTTTTTGCTGAAGGGAAACTGGAGTCTTGTTCAACTATGCGCCAATATGACTGACAGCAAAAGCAGGATATGTGGAAAAAGAAAAGAAAAAAGAAAGGCTAATCAGAAGCTGATCTGTCTCACACTTTGAGATATACAAGATCGGCGGATATCCCGAGTTTAATTCAGGACTAGACGGAGAAGGAAGAGCAAAGAAAAAAAAAGGCAATAGCAGTCGCTAACGATGCGATCACAAGTGAGAAGAATGAAAAAAAAAAACAAACAACAAAAGTAACAAAAAAAAAGACGGCGGGAATTAGAAAGAAGATAAGAGCGAAAAAAAAAAAGGAAAAAAAAGGCACCAAGAAAAGCAGACTAATGGCCTGTCCCCGTTTGCGTTGGCGGTGCGCGTTCAGTCAAACCAAGCCAATTGCGGAGGGGTATTTTGTATTTGTATGTGTCGGTGTGCTCAGATGAAATGTCAAGATCAATAGCGGGGTGAGTGGAGGAAGAGGAAGGAAGAGAACAAGAGGAGAAAAGCGAATAGTTTGATGTTGATGTTGTTAAAACAGTTGGTTGCTGTGCCTATTGTTGTTTTTTCAATAGTGCAGATATAAATCTCTTTCCTCTTGACAATTTTTTTCCTTTTTTCTTTCTTTCAAATGACTCGCTCAGATTCCGCAGCAACAGCTTTGAACCTAAGTCAAAAAGTCGGGAATAGAAAATAAAGAGAAGAGAAAAAACTCTGACTTTCAGTCATTTTAGTGGCTTTGAGAAATGAAAATTCCGCTCCTGGCGGCCACCCAAGGTAGTGTCAAACCAAGCACTAAGTAGTGAGTAGTTCCAATCAAGTCAAGCCAAGTCAGTCAGCCACTCGGTCAAGCTTACTTGAGGAGACTGGGAAGCCCATAAAGTCTAAAAAGTTCCCTCTAAAGGCCCCCTTTAGGGACCTATAGAAACTCTTATAAAGACAGTAATAAGGCAGAGGCCTCTTTTAGTTTCTCGGCATGCCTTCTGGCACTAAGATGAGAATAGCAAGCCGAGATTAGACAAAAATGGCTTTAGTGCGGGGCCGTATCGGCAACCGGCCAATTAGAGAGCTCTCTCATGTTCTGGGAAAGAAAAAGAAAAAAAAGGAAAGAGAGGATAAAGCACGTGATCTTCATCTTCTTGACTAACAGACAGCGCAACACCAAGCCTCAGAAGAAATCAGGAGGACCAATGTTTCCAATAAAGGGAATGTAAGGAAAACAAAGAATGGATGAACATCTTGTTGAGAATAAAAATCAAGGACCATGGATAGAAGTAGGAGTAGCCATAGGGAAGAAAATAGGAAGTAGTGGAGGAGGTAATACTAACCTGGCCATAACAGCTCATGATTCCTGGAAAGCGCTTGTCGTGAGGATCGGGATGCGGTGTAGCTACGCCAGATCGAGGCGTCTCAAATCCGGAGTGGTCAGCGACGTCGTCGTCCGTCGCCGGCGGCGTAGTTCTGTTACTAAAAGGGCAGAAAGGAAAAAGAGAAAACTTGATTAGATCTTATGTTGACCAAACCTGGCCAGTGATAATGGGTAGTGGATAGTGGAGCAAGAAAGGCATAAACATCAACAACAGCAACGATGGGGATAAAGAGAAAATGACGGTGTGTGTGGATAAGAATGAAGGCGGACAAAAATCATGCCAATGTAGAGAAGGGAATCGCCCACAGGTGTAAGAGAACCGACCCAAAGATTAGGGAAAGCAAATAATGTGTACAAGCAAGGAGTGACGTGACGGCCATCAAAACAGAGCAAAAGTAAGAGGCTTCAACCAGGGAATTATCAAGTCAGGGGAAAGAGGGATAGGAGGAGAAAAATATATGTAAAAGTGAGAAGTGTGAACGAACAATAAACTAGTAGTTGACAAGAAAAGGTTAAGGAAAAGAAAGGGGGTTTTGCGCCGCCGAAAGTTGAAGGAAAAAACTTCATCAAAGCAATACCAAGAGCGCAAGCTTGAACAAAGAAATGCAAACTTTTTTCTTGCTTCCCTTGTGCATGTCTTCTTTCTTCTTCCTTTTCTCTTTTTTTTTCTTGCCGCCAGATTTCTTGTTCTTGTTCTTCTTTGTCAATTCGGGAACAAGGATTCTTGTTCTGGGAATCAGGAAGATGGAAAATTGAGTAAAAAAGCCCTTGAAACCCTCTTGGGTGGGGAGAAAGCAAGAAGAGGGGGAAGGGAGGAGAGGGAGAGCCAGCACTAACGGACAGAGCCGCGACATACTAACCTTCCCCCCCCCCCCAGTTAGGGACTAAAAAAAGCATGAGACGAGGCTATGCGATTCGCATCTCAGCTTGTATTGCTTTTGACTTTCTCTCTGGCTGTAATAGGGAGTCTGGGTGATAGGGGGATGGATATGGCGTGAAGTCAAAAGAAAGCCGTGTTACCAAAACTCCTTTTCTACCCAGAACTCAAAAAGATCGACAGTGGCTGCGGCTGCAGTCTAAGCCAGGAAGGCTGAGCAACAACTCGAGTAAAAATGGAAGAAAGCAAAGAGTAAAGGCAGTCAAACACGAGCCCTTAATCAACCAATAGATCTTCGGTGGGATATGCTCATGTTTGCCAGTGCTCATTTCTTTTCTAGCCGTGGTGGTCAAGACGGACGGATTGTCTTCTCTTAACTCTCCTCATCCTTTTATTCTCTTCCGCCCACCGGCTGGCTGCAGACCAGCATAATTGCTGAAGATATAGGCTCAGGAAAACAAGACCTGAAGATCCGCTCTTCGATGCTGCTCAGTTAAGTTCTCAATCAGTCGCCATATAGCGGAATTTCATCGCATTACCACGAGCAAAGCTCACGACGACTTCGTGTGGCTGGCTGGTTAGGCTTGGCCTTACTGGGATTGGGATGGCTGCGGCCAACTTGAACTATTCAGAATGAATAGGGCTCATGACTGCAAAAATGCCACATAAACAAGCTCAGATACCCCACCGCAAGTCATCTTCAACTTTCATAGATAGACAAGAGAAGAAATGTTTAACTTTGGGGAATCTAGATCGTTGTGAGACCGCTCCCAAACTCTCCGGGGGGGGGGGGATGTTCTTTGCTTTTGCCTCTGCTTCTGCTTTTTCCTTTCACATCCTTGTTGCACATCGAGTACAAGCCCCAATGTCACGTACACCAACAACAAACAAACCCCGAATCCTGGTCGAGGTTGGCATATATGTATGGGTTGGTTTGAAGGGGAAAAATGCCTAAAAGCCAGGGCGAATGAGAATAATAAGGAGAGAAAGAGAATTGGCAGTGAGACCAAAACATCGCATAGCCAAAGGTAAGAAAAAAAAAAGAAAGAAAAGTAGCAGAAAAGGAGTAGGAAACAGGAAGGGTAGATAATTGAATCAAAGCAATACAGCAGCCCTGGCCAAAACTTCCAGAGGCAACTAGACGATAAATTGTGCACGTCCGTCAATCTGGCTCGGAATCTAGCGCAAGTTCTTCGAAGTTGGCAGTTGACAAGCGTCCATGATCCATGCAAACTTCTAGTCCTCTCCTAATTGTCCAGAACATAGCTCAAACCATGGCTAGTAAACACATGGAGGGGCAGACTTAAACTTCGTTCAAGTAACAGGAAGAACACTAGCAAGCAAGCTAGCCGCGCAAAAACATAGACAGCTAGCTGGCCGACTTGCCCAGCTCTCATTGTGTTAAACCCTTTTGCGGAGCAGGGAGAGAGAATGGAGGTAGATCAAATAAATGGTTGTAATCAGAGCAGTTGGTAGGACAAGTGAAAATAGAGCTGGGAAGAATGGAGGAGACAGACTAGGGAGACACCAAAAACACATGGCGATTCACATGATAGTCTAGACAAAGGTGAAGGGAACCAAAGCAAGGGGACTAAGGTCATGTGAATGCTCTGATCCTAGTCTGCATCGTACGGTAATGTGGTGTGGTGCAGCGTGTCTAGGGACGAAGGGAGAGGGTAAAAAAACAAAGGCAAGTGAGTGCCAAGAAACAAACCAAAAAACTCTCAACAAACTTACTTGGACATCATCAAAGCTTGCGTCGCACGCTTGAGAAGATCAGAGCCTCCGAAGTGTGGTTCTAGAGTGGACGACATTGGAGCAGCAAGTACGGCGTACAACCACAGAGCAGAAAAAGGTAAAGGTCGATGTAGTGTGTATTTTCTTAGAAGAATCGTTTCTCTTCGGGACGACGAAGATCGAAGGTAGTTAGCGTCGTCGTAGATTGATTTTTGAGCTATGAAGGTTTATATCTTTCAAAGCTATTTTGAAGGGGAGCTGGAACGTTCGCGAAAGAAAAGGAGAAACAAGGTAACAATTAACAGAAGAGTAAACCAGCCTAGTAAGCGGGCGACAAACGTGGAGCTTTGTTTTGCTTGGCGTGTAGCGAGATTTTGGGGAGATAGAGGAATTCAAGCGTTCAAAATAATTCAAGCTCTGAGTTGAAATTCGAAGAAGGAAAGAGCTTCAGACAAAGACGACGGCGGTTTCGTAGGGTGTTGCATGGATATAGTATTATTCGTCGATACACAGACACACAAGGACGACGAGTAGAATGTTTTAGTGTTATGTTGGTGTTGGTGTTGGTGTTGATGTGATAGAAGTTGTCCTAGTGCAGAAGAGAAGGAAACAAGAATTTGAGGTTGAAGAGACAAATCGAGAGAGAAGAAAGGAAAGAGGGAAAGGGAAGTAAGAAGAATCAGAAGGGAGGAAATAATGAAGCAAAAAAGTCGATGGCAAACTGCAAAGTCAGGTCAGGTTTGGGTCAGGGCTTGTATTGCCAAAGCAAATAAATTGAATCAAGGGTTGCCAAGTTGCCAGCGAGGGGCAAAGTGAAGAAATGTAGCAGGGGAGAGACGAGAGGAGGGGGAGACGAGGGGACAGTAATCGAGAAGAAGGATGAGGGATGAAGAGAGCAAAAGAAGCGGGAAAAAAAACGAATAAAAAAAAGAAAAAAAAGAAAAAGATAAAAAAGAGGAAGAGAGAGAAGGGAAAAGAGAAAAAAAAAAAAGAGGAGAGGAAAGAACAGCGCAAATCAGGCCGCCAATAGAAGAGCGAAGTTAATATGCTATCAAAGCCCAACCAATGGCAATGCAGTTAGTTAGTGTGGCCAAGAAGATATACGTATAAAAAGCTCGTTTTTGTCTTCCTTAGCAAGTCTAGAGACAATAGAGGCGGAGAAATAGTCAATCAAGCAACAATTGACGAAGAGAAGAGCTCGTTTTTAGCCACCAAGTTGACGGCTGTGAAGGTATATGTAGGTATAAAGGCGAGGCTTTGGTCAGAGCTAGTTGCGGTCTTAGTCTTGGTCTTGATTTTTGGACGAAACCACAAGCCAATTGGCTATTAAATAGATAACGCAAGGCACACCAAACTGACCAAGCTGGAGAAGAGGAAGAAGAAAAGGAGGGACAACAGCAGAAAGACAAGCGTTCACTTCAGCCCTGTTTCTGTTATGTGGAGTAGAGTTCGGTTTGCTTTCTCGCCTCTTTTTCGTTTGGAGTCCAAAACTAGAAGCTGTACAATGGCAAAGGGAGGGAGGGCCCAGAAATGACGAAATACAAAGTGGCTTATATCGGAGCAAGAAGAGAGGCGATGTTTTGTCTCCGTGATAATTTCTAGATCTCGAGGGTCTTTGGCTGAAAGAAAAGAATTTCCAAGGCGGGGTCCTCTAGGCCGGGTTGATTTCTCTCTCTTCTAGGATTCTTGGAGTTTTTGCGGATGAGCTAGTTAGCTGGCTCGAGACGACAGCTGTTAAAATAATCTCAGACAGCCTATTTTTACTCTATCTGACTGCAAAGTAAAACCAAACAATGGCGTGGTTAACTAGCTGTATACAACGGGTGTATGTGGAAAAGAGTGTGCGAATTGTCATGCAAGCCTATTGCATGATCTTGATAAAAACAGCAAGTAAAGCCATATTGACACAGCGCACACTCTCTAGAATATCGATATAACCACGACAGTTATGCAACAAATAGCAAACACAAAAACAAACACAAAAACTAACACTTGTAGCTTAAAAACAGGGGTGGGGCTGGGATATGGACAGTGCATGGGTCGGGCTTCAGTCTGGTCTTTTCTCAAGATCCCCAAAGCTATCATGGAGCGTTTCTGCTTTTGTTCCCTTATTCGGGACTTAGCCTCGGGCAAGGCCGGACGCCCGCCCGCAGGCCTAGGATCGCGGATTGGATAAATGGCTGATTGCGTTCTTTAAGAAAGCATACCAAATCCCCTCTCCAAAATCTTGCTCCTCTTGTCTCTCCTCGTCCAAGACAAGGTTTAACAAATTTCTATCTACAGACCTTAAACCCAACAGCACAGTGAAGCTTTTTACCTCGCTGTGTTGTTCAACAGGCGAATGGGAATGAGAATGGAGGATTTAGGGATGAACGCTAACTATAGCGGCTATGACATGTCATGTATCAGAGGCAAACCCAAAGAGGGGGAATATCAGAAACCCCGCGACTAGGCCAGCCACTTTTCACTCTCAATATTCCCGGTGTCCAGCTCGATAGAAAAGGAGAAATACGATAGAAGTGATAAAGGAGGCAGACAAGAAAGTTGGGAGAGGGAACGCCATGGAAGGAAAAAATCGGGCTATGACTAACCTAGAGCTGAATCTTTTTTTGGCTTTGTGTCTGTTCAAACTACACAATGGAGTGTAAGTGCTTTAGTGTGAGCTCCAGCGTTATTAGGCTTTTGCAGACGAAATCTCGACAAGCTTCGTCCTGAAGGCTATAGAGTAAAAAAGCGCGACTTGTTAGAGTTGTTGATAACACAATACCCAACGGAATGGGCGAGAAAACTAGGCTGCAAAAGATAAGACGCAGGTTGTATTAGTAGCCAGGATCTCAGTTGAAAGGTAGAATGAAGAAGAAGAATAAATAAATAAAAAAGCCACGACCCTAGAAGCCGACAGTATGTGAGCTGTAGACAGGCGAGTTACAAGCAACACACTTAAATTCACACAGACATCAGCACCAAGCGGAGGGAAGCGAGACGAAGTGCGAGAATGACGGTATGGGGATTGCAAGAAGCAAAGTGAGGGCTATCTCAAGAGCGAAAAGTGTGAGTTGGTAGAATCCTAGTCAACGGCACATAGATTGAGTCCTTTTCTGTCTTTCTTGTCTAAATCAAGATCAGCTTTCTTCTATGTCTCTCTCCGTGTTTGCATTCGCCTTTAGCTCTGTGTAGGTTCAAGTTCTAGAGTGAGTAAGGAAAAAAAAATTTCAGAAGTCACCATTGACTTTGGATACGACCAATGTAAATGGCACTTCAAGCTTTTCCCCCTCTTAAAGCCGTAACCTTTTTTTTTTTTTTTTTCGTTCCGAAATTTTTGCTGGATAGAGCGAGCTTAACAGCCTGACCTATCATTAATTTGGACAAGGAAGAAAAAATTGCCAAATATTTGGGTATTGTTCTACTTGGAACAAATCCTCAAAGGCTCATATAGCCAACATGGGTAATCAGGGGTGGAAAGATGTGTCTAGACCCAACTTACCAACGTATATCGTAAATAGTCACCAAGCACGTAGCAGTAATCCGAACTAGACTGCATGCAGGCATCCAACCAATAAACGAGCTGGGAAGGTCTCAAGGACTTGTCTGTTTTCTCTTTTGTTCTTCCAGAGGGCCGAACCGAGGGTGGAGACGAGGCAGAGAAACAAGACCACACAGAAGGCGGTGTTTAAATCGAATCTTTAGCTACGGTGTGTGCGCCTGTGTTATGCGTATGCGTATGCACGTGCATGTGCGTTTTTTTTTCCTTAATATGCACGATAGAGACGGCTCACTGCTCGTAAATGGATTTTTATCGATCGGGGGAGGGTTTTGTGTAATAGAAAGAAGACACGAGACGAAATGTCTCTATCCTTGGATATGGCAAGTTTTCTAGGACTAGAGGGTGATGTTAGCCTCAAGTTCTAAATTTAAAGTGCTGTATCACCAATATATCAGCATGCTGTGTATCTGTATGTACATGTATATAGAGAGCGACAATGGAAGCCGGCTCCTCCAGCCTTCAGCACACAAGACACAGACACGGACATGAACGGGGGGTAGAGAGGATCCGGTCTAAGAGGGGATGGAAAGGGACAAACGAAGGGCAGGATTTCAAGGTGATTGCTGTGGCTGCAAATTGTGCTGCCGTTGATAGTCTGGTTAGGTCATCTGAATACTGAGTAAGAGAGATACTCGCCGCAGGGACAGGAGACAAACAACTGTCCACAATGACAAGAAGTCCCAATAACACCCAGTCTATTAAATTTGATTTAAATGCCACGTTATGCAGCTAGCCATTCAAACAGTCACCCATCCATTATGCAACGGAAAGTGAGTGCCGGCGAATGGTTAACGCGGATGGGAGATGAAAGAAGATAAGGGTGGGGTTGACATGGGTGATAAGGAAACACAGACAACCCTCGCAATCTAGAAAGTTGGACTTGATGCTGTGATCGTGGATGAGATGGGCTGAATGTGCAAATAACTGTAAGATTAGGCGTATATGTTTTACCTTTGGCTGCAGTTGCCAGAGATGACAAGTGATCTCTAGGTGGCTTCTGATTTAACAAGCAGCTTTAAGCCAACTTAATCTCGCGAAGAAACCTTGATAATAGTCGTAGATGGATGAAGGCAATGATGGCGATGCTCATTGCTATTGGAACAGCAAGATGCCAAATCAAGGAGAGGAGAAATTTTATACGCACCAAAATAAGATTTTTTTTTCTTTCTTCTCTTTGTGATTTTGAAAAGGGAAATAACCCATTTCAATCTACGATGCGGGGAAGGGAAAGGTCGTTTGTGTGTCAAATAAGACTACAGTGAAAGCTGAAGCTGGCAAGAAGAACAGAGAGGAGGACTCCTTCCTTCCCTTCAAATTCCCAAAACTCCACAACTCCAAAATCACAGAAGGCGCCTCCAATTTTTAACTACAAATTACCCCGAGTTCTACCAATATACCATGTGTCATAGATTAGTCTACGTCATAGTTTCCAACTGCTACGCAAAATTTTCAGGCAAACGCTGGGTGTGTGGAAGTGTCGTTGTAACTGACAAGGAGCAAGCTTCGGGAGACAACTATCAACAACATGCTTCCCCTCAATAATTGATCCGGAAGCGATGACCAACGGCAGACCGGGTTATTCTCATACTAATCTTACTTCGAAACAGTTTCTGCTGTACTTGCGTGGATGGAGACTGATAGATGTGTGGTGCAATATCTAGGTGTACTGTATGTGTGGGCTCCTATATTCCCTTCGCTTCTGTCGACGTTGAGTATAATGGTAAGTTTTCAGATTGCTAGAAAGTGTTTCTATATGTTGATTCTAGTCTCTAAAGTATCTTCGTGTAGTCACATCTCATGGCCATACCAATACCGTCAACAACCGTTCCCATTCAGCTATAAATTTCCAATCTATGCTACTCACCGTCCTTTGGCTGACTGTCCTCTTACAACTCCAGAAAACATAATAAATCGGATCGGTCGGATATATCTCCATGCACTAAATTTACGATGTGGCAAAAAGCCCAGGGCCTGCCCCTCATCAGTCATGGTAGAGCACGTATTTTCCGTGCTTAGTAGGCTCTCATTTTCCGAGGACATTGCTAAGCAAAGTGTAGTCCAGAGACTAAGCTATGGGAGATTCACCACTAGGAAAATCTCTCGATCTCGACAAAATATTCATGGTCCCAATGAGTTGCCCCGTAAATCTAAGCAACGGGTCTTTATATATACCGAGTTTATTGGGACCATGACAGCGCAACGTATGGACTCACTAGTCAGGCCCTTCATATGGCATTGAGGAGAGATATTGTTATGTATGTCTTAATGCCGGCTTTGAAAGGACCGCAACAGTGGCTGTTGACCAAGTTGTAAGTTTAGCTATATTGCAATATCATCAATTAGAAGAGCGCGAATAGGGTGAATTCACAACACACCGGCTCGTCTATCAGCCCAGCTTTCCTCCTACATAGTGGGCAAGGGTGCTTGTACACACAGGACAGGCATATATTTTCCTCCAACATTCCAGGTGATCCGATCCTTCCTACGTTTATTGCTCTATTGCTTTGCTTAGGTCCAGGATAGAAGTGAGATGCGCTTACATCGTACACCTGTTGCACAAGTCTTTGCCTTCGTTCTTCAGGCTGCCTAATCGCCCTTACCACCACAAGCCTAACGCAGCCCCCCTCCTTTCCCCCCAAAAAAAGAACAAATTTCTGGTGCTTGGACTATGGCCATGTACTGAGGAATATTCCGCAGGAAAGGTACGTGAATCGCTAGGTCACAGCGTTGAGAAACTCAGGCACCCCGGTCTCAACGAAGTCTCCATGCCCGCCAGTGGCGAATAAACATGACGACGATTTCAACAGTGGTCTCCTGATTACTGTAGATCAAACCAAAAGCTGCAAAGACAAGACATTAATCCCAAACTACACCAAGCCCAACGAGAACACTCGATAACTTAGTAGAGCATCCAAAACTAGTCACACTGCGCCCACAAACATATTTCTAAGCCGGTGCTTGTCGTCACAATAGATCAACATTGCTGATTTCTCTGGCCGTGGGGGCACTCTTTTAGCCAATCGCAATTTCTATTATTGGTTCGTGGCCAACCTGCAGTCGGCCGCAGGTCCAGCTATGTGCCGCTCGGTCTCGGAACTCCACAGTTCGCTATTTGAAGCTCGCCCAACGCCTCAATTCGACAACCTTATAGGAAAGAGCGCCGAAGTAGTGGACATGGGGCTGCTAGTCCATAGAAAAGAAGCCCATGGCCAAATTCATCTTCTTCAGAAAGGCTTCATTCCTACTGTCTGCCTCAGTATCAAATCGTGGCTTGGGGGTTTTATACTAGTCTATTTTGGACTTCTGCATACTCTACAGCACCCCTGGGTCGGGCTTTAATCGGCGCTTGCATGGAGATTAGCCCGTCGCAGCTCTATGGGAAAAGAACACCGTGTAGAGGAGTGTCATCCCCAGATGCCCATGCTTATATAGACGTAGGCATGGAAAAGAATGGGCTAGACGTAAATCTGTGAAGTCTAGGCAGCTGAGGAATTATAAACTTCGACTCTACTGCCTTCAGATAGACAGGACTCTGTATTATGTTGGTCCTTTATGTTATCTACTTTCTCCTGTCCAATGGGGTGCAGAGTCGCAACGACGGAAAATCAAAGGAGGCTTGCTAAACATACAAGCCACTGTTTCTTCAGGTAACTATGCAGCACTGCATGCATGACACAAACATAGCCAAGGATTGGCATTTATTCCAAAGTCCCTTCCATGACTCTCCGCCTAATATGATTTGTTCCAGGCAGATCATGTTATATGAGTGACACTGGCTCCTCAACCTCAACTTAAGCATGTTCTTTCTAAGTTACTGCATCTCGACCACAATCTACAGTTTTTCTAAAAGATAATAGGTCCACCCCAAGCATAAAGTTACGAGGCAAAAGCCCCAACCAATCCATGGCTATAGCTATGCACATCTAGGTTGGGATGCTCAGGAAGGACATTTGTTGTGAACGATCTTTTTTGAATCTTTTGCTTTCCACACACCGACGGCCTTTCCGTGCTACCTCCTGCCTCCTGCCTGCTTTAATCTTCGTCATCTTTGTCTTCATCTTTGTCATCATTCTTTGAGACCATGCCGCTACCTATAGCACTCACAACTATATTTAATATCAATTGGGGTTTATTCCGGTATTAACCCTAGTATGATGACAGGCGGTCAGTCACTAACGAAAGAGTAGATGAAGAAAAAGCTCATAGATTTACGATTAAAATAATATCCGTTCAAAGTAGACACAAAGGGGACACAGGCAGATACATGGGTGATAAGCCTCAACGTTCCAGCCAGAGCCCCAAAGAAAAGCACCATAGGAAGTTGGTGATTCTGTTCCCACACATCTATCTCTTGTCTATCCCCATGTCCTTCTGCCTATTACGACTGCGATGCATCCGCATCAACAGCATGGAATGCATCGCCAAACGCCGAGTCTTCCATTTCCATGTTTTCATACGACGATAGCGCTTCGCCTGCCGTGTCCATATCGTCTACCATGGTTGTAAACTCGCCACTCTCAAAGCCGCTGCCAGCGGGAAGCATTTCTGCAGGCTGTGGCGGTCTGATCGCACCTGGGGGCGCACCGCTAGGTACAATGCCAGTACCCCCTACAGGTACTGAAATTGGGGTGGAGCCAGGCTGATGAGGCGTGCTATTTTTTGGCACCATAACCCAATCACCGCCAGTCTTTAGTTCTGCGCCCGCAGTTCCACTGGCGCTAGCCTCAACGCTATTGTTGCCACCCATCTCTACATCGACATCGGCGATACCAGTAGTAGCAGCTTTCGCTAACGCCAATTCAGGTGTCGGCTGGCGTTCGGGTGGGGGCACGTACCCGCCATCCTGAATGCGATAAACCTTGGGAACGGCAACAGGCGGTGCAGGGACCTTCTTTGCAACGGCTGCCAAGACGTCATCGACTGATCGACGGGGCACCTGAGCATCGGCCGCGCCATTGTCACTGTCATCATCATCGCCTTCAACACCGCCATTGACACTCCATGAATCTGTGCCATCGGCAAAGACCGCAAGGCGCAGGTCCTTTTCTAGCTGAATTAGCTCACGACTTGCGGCAGATTTGTCCAAGGAGCGCGTGTGGTCTTCAGTCATCTTGGCCATTTCAGCCTGCGAAGCGGCGATATGGTCGGCGATACGCTTGCGGAACTCGTCAGCCTTTTTGGGATCAAGTGGCTTCGTGTAAGGGTTTTCTGGCTCGCCCTCAAGCGCATCAATGCCTTGGGCTGTAAATATGCCGTCGGTTAGGCTGGCTAGTGGGCCCTTTTTACCAAAGCCTAGTTCTGGCGCAATAATGCAGCTTAGCGGGTAGGGCGACGCAATGATTTGTTCCATCCATTCATGGTTCTGTTGATAGCGTATCATCGCTATTTCACGTGGCGTCACCTGGTCAAACATATCGCCACGGAAGTTGTCTTCCTCCTCAGCAAGGATGACCTCCGGCGGCGGAGCCGGGGGTTGGATGGCAGCCGGTGGCATGAGGGGTGCCGCCGCTGGTGGTGCTGGCGCTATGGTGGTGGTGGCTGCGGCAGCAGCAGAATGTCTTGCTCGTTTTGTTGGGGGGCGGCAGCAGGTGGATGAGCGGGGTAGGCCATTTGCTGGGGCACACCACGTTGAGGTGGGCCGCTAATGAAGACAGGGCGACCGTCACGAGGGAGATGGATTTGCGGCCAGTTGTTGCGGTCGGAAAGCATAAAGTCTTTGCGGGGAATGGGGCCAAGGCGTAGCATGTATTGGCGGTTGTTCATGAGGGACTGTACGCGCTCGTCAAACGGGATTGTGGCTGCGGGGAGCCGATCGGCTGGCTCGGCTGGACCATAGTGCACAAGGAATAGATTTGGGTCGGGCTGGGGGCCGTTAGACGGCGCAGCGCCAGGTGTGGGAACAAGGCGGAAGCGCTTTCGGGAGTGAAGCATCACCTGTTCGCCAGGGACGCATCCTGATTTGTAAAAGTAGATTTCAAGGGTCTAGAGAGAAATTGGGAATAAAGGAGAAGGCGAGGGGGGGGCGAGTTAGTTTGAGAGAGCAAATAAAAACACAGTGTAGTGCACATAGATAGCAGCATTATACATACAAGGCCATTGCCCACATCCTGCTTAAAGTAATTTTCAGGCGGGCCCCAAATAAGCCCATCAGTCGCGAATTGAGGGCCCACGCGGGCGGTTGGCTGCCAAGTTAGCAATAACGTGCCATCGGCAGGTCTGTCAAGGTATGTCCAGAAGAACGGGCTCTGCGTCTTTGCAATGCGGGGCGCGTCGAGAAGCATCTTGGTGACATCGTGCACCTCCAGCCGCGGCATCATGGGGTATTTTGCGGCAGAGATAAGGTGTAGATGCGGAAGCTAAACATCGAGGTGAAGTAATATTTGTTAGCAAGCTTGGGTCTGTAGTAGACGAATATCTAGTGTTGAGTTGGCTAGCTAGTCTATAGTAGTGTAGACACCCCCCCCTTTCGCCGGATAACGTACCAAGTCCACCTGAATGCCGGAACTGGGATCATGCGCCATGTTGAGTAATTGGTTCTCAAGTAGCACGATTGCGCTTCAACTGGATAACCAAGTACCACAGGTTGCTAGTGAGAGCAACAGAGTGAAGGGGCAATTCTTCAGCCTCACACGCGAATTGGCTGCGTGGTTCTTGTCGTTCAACGTTGGGATGAGCTATGTAAGAATGGCCCAAACTAAAGGTACTGCCGGAGTCGTGTTGGTTTTCAGAGACTCTATATGGATAAGGACATAGGGACAGCGTTGTGGTAGGCGCTTTAGCTATGATACAAGTTAGTTTAGCAGTCGTGATATCGTGATTGTGAAGCCTAAATTCGATTAAGGTAGGTGGTTGTGCATTAGCAAAGGCGCGTTGCAATTTTCGCGCGACAAGCTGTATAGCCCGGCAGCTGGCAGGTACCCTGTCAGCAGCTGCAGTTTCTGTCAATCGGATAATATTCGGCTAATACCCAAGAAACGTACTCTATTCGGTTCCCAGCTTGTTTGTTCAAGACACCATTAAGAGATTTTTATTTCATCGTAGAATTTAGCTAATTTGAGCCGAACACCATGCGACTGGGTCAGAGTGGGAGTCTTGTACCGACCAGGAGAACTGATTGATTGTATTATTTTACGTCACCGACTAGGATAAAATGCCTTTGAAATGCGTATATTACCGGATAACTGCCCAAGTCGCAGTTTATATAGGTGTATCAAAGGCTTAAAGTTGACATAGGATTAAGATTTCATAGCTGGGACATAGAGATAATCCTGGGCGGAGGAATTGGTGTTATAGTTGGAAATGATATCATCGTCAGAACGCCTAGATTGTTACACAACCAGCCAGAGCCTTTATTTCAGCTCTGTCATGATAAGACTTGCTTTTTATTCAGGGAAAGCTCTTGTTTTTTTTTCGGCTTCTTATTAGCCATCCACTTGATATGGTGTCGGTTCTGCGGGTATGATCTCATTCTAAAATGCCACTACAAGCCGGAATGAAGCTAGATGAGGATAAATCACAGTTGTTGTTGAAGCAGACTTCCAACCGAGCTCCGGGTGAAGTTTGGGTAAGTCAATATGCTTATATAAATAAGGGCAGCATACGGCGAGTGTAAAGCTCGCCTTTTTACAAAAACAAGCTTGGCTCGAAGACCAAGTTGACGAAGAAACCCCTGAACAACAACTCTTACTGCCATGCAGCGAGACAATTGACACTACGATGAGCGACGTGCCGCGTGGCCTCGCAGCCTCTCGACACGCAGCCTCGTCGCCACCACCACAACCAACAACAGCTCCAGCTGTCCCAGAGCGGGCAGGCCTGAGAGCTCCACCAATCAAACCCAGCTCTACTGGCAAAAATGCGAAGGCAACGCCACATGCCGACGCCACACCCAAAACCCCTGCTGCCCCTGCACGCAGCACAAAAACTGCACTTCCAGCTTCGCCCTACAAGGCAGCTTTGTGCAGCAACCTGCCACCCCAGACTGCCACCCAGCATAAATTGGATGGCTTCACCACTGTTGCGCGCCCTTCCAAGCGCGTGAACAAAAATACTCCTGGTCCTTGCGAGCTCATTTTGAGCAGTGAGGGCAAGAAGGGCAAGGTCACCTCTGCCAAACAAATCCGTGACCAGATAAACTGCCGCCGCGGCATGCTTGCCATTGGCGTGCGTCTTACTGGCAAAGGAAACCTCGCGGTTACCTGCGCCAACGAAAAGGCTAGAAACGAGCTGTGGGCTTCCCGCAACTCATGGCTAGCCACGCTACGTCCGCTCGGCTGGACATCAGTTGCAGCCACTGAAAAGTGGCAGCGACTGGTGGCCCATGGCATCCCAGTCGACGAACTACAAAACTTCCACGCCGAATTTAAGGCGTCGAATGGGATTGAGACCCGCGGCACCTGTCGCTTGCTTAAGCGACAACGTGCCAACCAAAAGGCAGTTTCAGTCGTTTTTTCTGTGGCAACACCTGAGGAAGCGGCTAAATGCCTACAGGGCCCGATATTTTTCGCGGCTCAGAAGGTCCCAATTGTCAAGTACCTGTATGTATAGTGTGGAAATTTATCATTGGTACAAAACATCGTGGACTAGGGGGAGGAAGTTGGGGGAAGGGGGAGTGCAGGGGTTTTGAGTGGAGGATGAATTTTTGAGAAAATGGATATGAAAATTAGTTAAATAGTCCGTCGAGACTTTACTCGATATTGCCATAGGCTTATGTACCAAGACGCAATTAACGGATTATAAAAAAAAAAAAAAAAAGGGCAGCATACATGTACAAAAAGAGAAGTAACCAAACTCATCATCAAATCAAGCACAAACTTTTACCTTTTTTCAATTGATGTCACGTGCTTTCATCCTTATGCCTACGCGGCCGCTAGGACATGGATTGGCTACCATGTCACAGGCCTTCCTAGCAACAGGGCTGAATCCATCCCGTCCGTCGTCACTATAGTAAGGAGTTCCATCATCCTCAATCCCGTTGTCGCCTGCCCTCTTCTCGGGTGGTTAAGCATTGGATCTCTTATTTTTGTCTCACTTAACACTGCTCTCATCACTTGGTAACTCCCGTTGAGGACAGCTTGGTAAGCAGCTATATCTCTGTCGCCATTATATCCTTGTTGCCTTGCCATCTAAATTCAATGATTTCTATAGGGCTTCGCGACACCCAAGATGTCTAGCAATGAGGCCTTAGGTCTTTCTTTCAGCGAGGTCGCCAATCTCGGAACATTCGAGGATCTCCGTCGATACGCAAATTGGCCCGAAGATGTCCAGCCTATACCCATGTTAGCAGTCCCGGGTGTAGACCCCCGTGAAAACATTAAAATATCCTTCTGTATCATCATGGAGAAAACAGTGCGTTCATCCATCACTCTTCAGCGAATTTTTCAAGAATTTGAAGAGAACAAACGCTACATAAACATCGAAAACTTCAAGCTTTATCTTGCTTTGAAGGGCACATACGAGATGTGGCTTCACCTTCAGCCATTCCCCAGAAACATTGCCCATAGCTTTATTATCCCTATAGTTAAGCACGTTAGGCTCCAAGTTAAAAAATGTGTCAAGTTGACTGTCGTCAACTATGGCATTGCACACAGGGCATTCAACCTTCCAGAACAGGCCCATCCCATAGATGGACATACAAGCTCTATTCTTTGTAAAACTCTCGACGACTACAAAGCAGAAGCATCCAGCAATAATTTGGGCCATACGACGCAATTTACGTGGATCCTTGCACCACCGGGTATGGGGAAAACTTATGCCGTTTCGCAACTTGCCCTTCAGCATGAAAAGTATGTGATATACTTGAACTTTGCCCCCGAAGGGCGCCGTAGCTATCCAAGAAGATCTCCTTATGCCTCTATGATCCTGGAAAAGTTGAAAGGAAAAAGCCCTGCTGCGATGATGGAAACCTGGAGGGTTATTATCGAGGCTTTCCTACGTCTAGCGAAGTTAGCTTATGCCTCTAGAACTAGCCATGGAGACTTTTTCCATATACAATCCAACGATAAATATCATGCGCAGCAGCAGGAAATGATTGGCACTGCTCTTGGACTCGTTCTCCAGAGCAAATCGCCTCCATGGGACAAGTTTGATAAAGCATGCCAAAATTTGCTTTATAGACACACCAGAATTTTATCACCCGCCAAATCTCAGGAATCCGAGAGTTGGACAGGTCTTCGATATATCATCTGCTTCGACGGGGCAAAGGGCCTTGTGACTGGCGATATGACAGAAGAGGGTAATATGCCAATATACACTCTTCAGGAAGTTCTATCATCCTTTCATCATGATGATTCTTCATGTTTTGCCCTTTTTCTTGCTACATCATCACAACTACTAAGTAATGATCAAGTATCATTCCATTCCCCGGTTCAGCAGAATCCCAGCAAGGCATTCCCGCCATTTATTCGGTTTAAGGCGGATTTGCAGGCCTCTGAAGCCCCGTCTTCATCGGAGACGCCTGATACATCGTGGGAGAAACTCCTCACTTTTGGTCAACCGCTATGGACAGCGCTACTGCAGGGTGGCAATACCGTTAGCTATGTCATGGAGCTTGCTAGCCGGACATGCAACCCTACCGTGGCCCCGGAGTTTCGACGGCATGATCCGATGGAATTTGCTCCAACTGAAAACTCAGACATAGAGCTTGGGCTTTTTGCTCTATTGTCTTACAGAATTCCCTTCAATATTTTCAACTTTGCTCTGGCCGAAAAGCTTGCTTCAGACTGGATGTACACAATTGTAGACATCTCAGAAGAGTACAAGCATATTCTTGTTTCACAGCCCAACGAGCCTCTTTTAGCTTACATGGCCTACCACCATGGCGTGACAATGGGACCTCGACTTTTAACGGCTCTTGCTTGTCTGAACAGTTTTCTTTATCAGCGGTGCATCAGTATTGAAGACATGGATGAGTTTATTACAGGACTCGTTCTTCTTCTTTCATTTGACGATGCCATGCTGAGGAACACAATTCCTAGAGAATTTCCAATGGAGCCTGTCGTCACCAGAACTTTCCTTAGCAGCTTGCTTGGTGAGAATATTCCAGCGGAGCTCATGAATTTCTCACACGAACCATCGCAGCTTGAGGAACTTTTGTCTTTGGGCCAAGTCTTCTTCAACCGTCTTCATAGGAGAGAAACCATACCCTCACAATCTGATGTTTATAACATGTACAGAAGCTGTGCCGCTTGTTATCTGCCAAATAGCTTCGAAGGGGCAGATATCCTCATCCCAGTTTGGATTCCAAAGAGTAACGGGGAGACAGGAGGCAGTATGAGCTGCATCCTAGTACAGGTGAAGAAGGATAACACCAAGAGTCTCCTAGCCAGTCAGAGACAACAAGTCTACGATGAAATGAACACAGCAATCACCAAACTCAACCTAGGCGGCAATATGCCTACAATTTGCCTAGCTATTTCTATAGATAGACACGGGAGCGGCAATGCTAATGGCACTGTATTCCTACGGTCTCCTAGGAATGAAGATGAGAAACTTAGCCTCATTCAGGTTTCTGGCTTAGGCGCGTATCCTTTATTCAAGGGACCTATGCGAGATGCAAATAGTAGTGAGGAATCATCAACGAACGAGGCAGTATTGTCTGTTTTGCAAGCTATGGCTTCACAAGGCAACAGGCCATATTTCGGTCGGAGTGAAAATCCTCGCCTATATGAGGCCTTTGATGCAGAATTTCTCCCTACATTTGAGACATCAAGATACTCTCTTGATTCTTTCATGTAACTACTATCATAAATAATACAGGTGTAGCGGCTTGCATACGTCAAATTCAACAATGTTCACGATTAGTCGCTCTGACATGTCAGCCCTATTTCAAAGTTGATGCGTGCTCCCCCACCAATATTCTGCTATCTTCATGTTGACTTTTGCCAATGTGACGCACTTGCTTCTGCTAGAATAACACTTGATCACAGTAGACCTACGATTTCCTGCCTTGCACCTCCCCAGTCCCTCACTCCATCCAGCAACCTACGATCTAGGAAGAAACTCTTTGACGCTTGCCACCATAGACCCCCATATCTGTAGCAGCGCTCGACCATTTGGCCGACTCGACTCCAAACCAATAGAAGCACAGGCCTATCTCGGCATACCCTATACAGCTACTTGGTTGCTATTTAGTGTAACTCGAGCCCCAAAGTCGTAGCCATCAATGTCAACGGCGCATGTAATTGGATCTGAATCAAGTCATGGCAAGATTAGAGGAAGATGCTTAGTCTAACCCTTGGCCAAGAGCCCCCCCCCCCCCCAAGCACTGTTTATAAGGAATATTTTAGTATTGAGGCTTTAATTAATGAGTACACAGCCTAAGTCCCGGCTCTTGATAGCCTCATCTCATGCATAAGGATAATCTCCCAATACTTTCATGGGCGCTCGACAGAAAAGCACATGCCAGCTTGGACCTGCCCTTGTGTTTGCATTAAATCATATATAAAAAGTTTGCATAGTCATAAAAAAGAAACATCACCAATCCCAACCTGTGGCGATTTTGTTGACTGCACCAGGCGCTTTTCTCCCCTTTGTCGATCCCCATCCTTTAGTCTCCATTTCTCTTGCATTTTACGCCTGGTAGGTAGAGGCAGAAACGTTGCCACCACGGCCGGTCCAGTTCACGTGGATGTCCTTGCCCTCAGGGTACTCGGACGACGCATTTTCGGGCTTGATGCGGAAGGTGTGCGCACCAAAGTAATCACGCTGGGCCTGTAGAAGGTTGGCAGGCAGGTCGCGGGTACGGTAGCCATCAAACCACGAAAGAGCAGTACCGAAGCAAGGCGTAGGCAGACCCATAAGAGCAGCGTTAGCAACTACGTTTCTCCAACCGGGCTGGGCCTTGTTGATAGCCTTGTTGAAGAAGTCGTCAAAGAGCAGGTTCTCCAGGTCGGGGTTGTTGCGGTAGGCAGCAGTGATATCCTTGAGGAACACGGAGCGAATAATGCAGCCACCGCGCCACATCAGGGCAATCGAGGGCTTGTTCAACTTCCAGCCGTACTCGCGGGCAGCCTCCTGCATGAGCATAAAGCCCTGGGCATACGAGATGATCTTGGACGCGTACAGAGCCTGCTCGAGGTCCTCGAGGAACTTCTCCTTGTCACCCTCAAACTTGGAGGAGCGGCTGACAAACTCGAGCTTAGAGGAGGCGGTCACACGCTGATCCTTGATTCCAGAAAGGCAGCGGGCAAGAACAGACTCGGCAATCAAGGTGACGGGCATACCCAGGTCCAGGGCGTTAATAGCGGTCCACTTGCCGGTACCCTTCTGGCCGGCCTTGTCCAAAATCTTTTCAACAAGAGCAGTGCCATCGGTATCATTGTAGTACATGATGTCACGGGTAATCTCAATGAGGAAAGAATCGAGCACGCCCTTGTTCCACTTGGCGAAGGTGTCGCCAATTTCCTTGCTAGACATACCGAGGCCGCGCTTCATGATGTCGTAGGCCTAAAGAGAGCAGCACGTATTTTCTTTTGGTTAGTTGCACGGTACATACTCCAAGACGGCTAGAAAAGAAAAGCGCTAGAATGAAAGGGGAAAAGGACGCACCTCGCAAATCAGCTGCATGTCACCGTACTCGATACCGTTGTGCACCATCTTGACGTAGTGGCCGGCGCCCTCGTCACCAACCCACTCGCAGCAGGCCTCGCCGTCTGACTTAGCAGCAATGCTCTGGAAAATATCCTTGATGTGGGGCCAGGCAGCCTCATCACCACCGGGCATCATGGAGGGGCCGTAGCGGGCACCCTCCTCACCACCTGAGACACCGGAGCCAACAAAGCTAATGCCCTTGGTAGCAAGGTACTGGGTGCGGCGGTTGGAGTCAGGGAAATGCGAGTTGCCACCATCAATGATGATATCGCCCTTGGAGAGCAAAGGCAGCAGAGTTTCGATCCAGTCATCGACGGCCTTGCCAGCCTGGACCAGGAGCATGACGCGACGGGGAGACTTGAGCTTGGAGATGAACTCTTCGTTAGAGTGGGCACCGACGATGGACTTGCCCTTGGCCTCATTCTCAAGGAAGCGGTCGACCTTGGAGACGGTGCGGTTGTAGGCGCAAACGGTGAATCCATTGTCGGCCATATTGAGGATCAGGTTCTGGCCCATGACGGCCAGACCGATGAGGCCGATATCAGCGCTAGAGGGAGGAAATATAACGTTAGCATTTCTCTAGCGCCGGGGTTGTAGATTCGGAGCTGGACAGCGCCGGAAGAACAGAAAATCAAGACCAGAGAGGGCGGACAATGCCAATATTTTTTTTTCTTTTTGCTGAACATGGCAATAGCCCAAAAGGGAACGAGAAAAAATAGGGCAACCGAGGTTCCCTCCCTCTCCCTCCTTAGAATTTGCAGCACAGCCAACAAATTGGACATGCTACCCGGAGTCCCAATGTTGGGGCAGCGATGAGGGGGAAGCAAGGAGAGCAGGAACAACAACGGTGGGGTAAATAACAAGAAGAAGGGGAAGAACAGAAGCTAGGGCTAATGTTGAAGCTAACAGAGACCAACTTACACAGGTCCAGACATGGTGAGAATAATAGATTTAGATGGTGGGTATGAAAAAAAGGAAATAATGTGAAGGAGGGAAAAAAAGGAGAAAGGAAGAAGGAGAAATGCGAAAGAAAAAGAAATGCGGAAGGCCGACGATTAAAGAAGGCTAGGAGCAAGAGAGTAAGAGGAGAAGAGCCAGCCAGTTAGAGAGAGAGAAGAGAGAGAAGAGCCCCAGTATAGAGAAGACCCAGTATAAGAAGGAAGACCCAGTTAGAGACAGGCAGAGACCCAGTATAGGGAAGCCCCAAGCTCTAAACTTTTTTTTTTTCTTTTTTTTTTTTCCTTTGCTTACTGCTATGTCGGAGGAAGGAGGGGAAAAAGGGAGTGGGAATAAAAACAAGAAGGAAGGAGAGACAATAAAGAGAAGGCAGTCGGGGCGTGGTTTCATCTTTTGGTATCTCCTTCTTTCCTTCTCTACTGCTCGCTCGGTTCAGCTAGCCCCAACCGATTTCTCAGCAAGCGGAAAAGGGAAAGAAGCCAGCAAGAGGTCGGGGTGGGTGGCAGGCAGTTGCGCTTAGAGAAGCAGTGCGTAAACAAGCACGTATAGGTAGGTACTCACGGGGTACATTCGCGGGGTACGTTCGCGGGTACATTCACGGGATACATTCACCAACTACATTCACCAACTACATTCACCATCACGAACGAATACACTTACAAACACATGCACACTTGCACCCAACACCCTCTCTGTCTTTCTCTACCCTGAATTTATCGGAGCTTCTTCTGGGGCCACAACAAAAGCAAGGATTGCTCCGGGGTGGGGAAGGGGAACATGATGGAAGTTACGCCTTTGTAGCTCTGCTGGTGTTGATAGCTAGCGCCGCACGATAAGCTGTTGATGTTTGTTGTGTGTTAGAGTAGTGGAGCGGCAAAAGCAAAAATACCTTCCTTACCCCCGCCCTAGCTTACATAACAGAGGGGCAAGAAAATGACGGCTGTTTAGGGTTTGTAGCTAGCTAGCTGCCTTAAAGCTGCTGAGCTCAGCAAAACGGTCGATTTGGGCCGATCTGTAGCAGATAGGTTCCACGTCTGCTATTCTACAAGGGTCAAGGTACAGCACTGGTACAACTAGTACTGGGCGGCCCGAAAAGAAGCTGGCAAAACGTCAGCTTCCCCCTCCTCTTGGTAAACTGTACGTTGCAGAGAGGCCATCGCCAAACCAGGCATGAAAAGCTAGCCAAAGGCCTTGCCTCTCCTTTCCCCGCCATCAGATCAGACCAGACTAATGTCCGGCCAGGTCAGGTCGCAAGATAAAAGCAAAGCCACGAGCAGGCTTGAGTTGTGCAAGTCAGACCGGCCATTTTGCTATTCCATTGGCTGGGGCTCTTTCAGTCATGAAATGGTGGAGGTTACAGAGCAGAAGGGAAAAAAGAAAAAAAAAAAAAAAAAAAGGATGAGATTCCAGGCTCACGGTTGCAGTCACAGCACAGCTACCATCACAAGTACGACTGCGGCTTTATTTGCCTTGGACTCTATCCAGCGTCTCGTCTCGTAGTGTTTCGGAAGTGCCAGGTGCCACAGCTCATCAGACTTCAGAAGCCGTCATATCATACGGCAGTACACTCGCAAAATTGATATGATACACTTGTACATATTCTGCATTAATACATTGCTACGTATTTACATACCTGTATACCTACATGTTGCTATGATACACCTGCTCTTTTCATTACACAGGGGACAGCTTAATCAACAGCCAAGCCAATCTTTACTTACCAATATCGGCCATGGAAATCAGCAAGAAACCCTGTTTCCCCTGGCAATGTTACAGAAAATCCCCAGAGAAAGCTCCGGTTTTCCTGTCGCTTTTTCTTTTCTCAGTTGGGTCTAAGAACATTGCGCTGCAGCGATGATCGGACCGTTGGTGGCTTGGACCAGACCCCTGGGCTATTGCTCGCCATTTATGAATAGCTAGAGCAGCAGCAAAGCACACACATATTGCCATAGGCTTATGTACCAAGACGCAATTAACGGATTATAAAAAAAAAAAAAAAAAAAAGCACACACATATGAGCCTTTTCTCCTAGCCCGCCCCTCTCTCCCTACAGGCCTAGAGAAAGCCCCAAAAACACAATGAGAAACCCCCTCTCCCTCTGCCTTTGACTTTCACCGATATACAGCCGAACAGATAAGTCTATCAAAGAAGTGCCCCACATGGAGAATGAACGGTGAAAGGTGAAAGGTGAAAGGTGAAAGGCGAAAGGCGAAAGGCGAAAGGCGAAAGCCTGGCCAGCCGCTTTCTCTCGCGACTTGGAGGGCTGCAAAATAGACGGCGAGTGAGAACGAATAGAAAGCTTATTACGTTTCATAAATCGACAGCAGCACCGAGACGAGAGGGGGAAGTTACACTGAAGGTGAGCGAGTGAGGGGCATTCGCACATGTGCAAGCACATCAAAACGTTGCGTCGGTAGCCCATGGCCATAGCCCCTCCCTCCATGAACACCAACTCCGCCAAGTCTGTGCTAGCACGCTGCGGCTCAGACGTTTATTGGAGCGGTTTATATTCTCTTCCTATTACCCAATAGCGCTACTTGTCAAGCTCGAGTTCTGTCGTTCTAGGCAGGGGGTCGGCAGCCAGGAGGAGCATGAGATGACCAGCGTTCAAGGCTCATGCTGCTGTTGTTCTGTTTATTTTGAGGCTTACGCCATGCATCCAGTGCATGCATGTATCCGTGGGCTGAGGTGAAATGGAATGAGGTGAGGATTCAAAAGAAACAATGACGTCGAAGCAATCTTCACGGAGCATGTACACGCTGAGGAAACTCTACATTAAGAGCCTGCGGATTCTTGGGGTTTATAACCCTTGTGAGCATGAGCGCCACACCTATGCACAAGCATGTGCCACTGGCCCCGATGGAGCCTTGCGTTTTGTGGCGCAAACATTCAAATTCAACAGCCTTAAATGAAAGCGGTTTTTTGCCAGAGAAAACCTGTTCGCTGGACATCGCGAATTTAGCTCCCCATCAATCAACAAGACTTCCACACTCCTGCTGATAAAAAGAAACTTTTTTTTCTAGTGTGTCTTTGACCTGTGTGTATTGTGTATTAGTGGTACGTTTTCTATTTCGAGCCAGCTGATCTGGAAATCTCCCGAAATCTTTGCTGCATCTCCTGTATCTCCTGCTCTCTTGCTTTCATCCCCGGTTTGAACATCTCATTCATCATGTCCTACCCTCCGCCTCCAGGCACCGCAGGAAGTTTTCCCACCGTCGGTACCAACACCAACACCAACACCACCAAGACAAATACCAATACCACCGCCGGTCGTGCGTCTCATCCATCGCTGCCTTCGCGTCCCCCGCAAAGTCGCGCCAGCGGCTTCAAGACGTCCTTTTCCAAGCCTGCCGCCTCCGCGGCTCCAACTAGCTACGGCGCCCCTCCTTCAACATACGGCGCAGTTCCAGCGTCCTACAGTAGACCAACAGCCCAGCCAACCTACGGCGCCCCACCTTCAACATACAACGCGCCCGCAGCCTCTTACAACAATGCCGCTTCTAGCAACTATGCCGCTGTATCCCAAGGAGTGAGGTCAGGTGGATCACAAGTTCAAGGCCAGTCCTACGGATACTACTCGCAACAAAGCAAAGGTCAGAGCCAGGGCGCATCTGCGCCCGTGAGTTATGGCCCGGTTATGCCCGCTGGCTACAATGCTACAGTCCCCACAGGCGACAATGTGTCAGCGGCGACAGCCGCAGCAGATTACAACTCTGCCGGCATGGCAGCGCAAATTGCGCAGTGGCAGAGTGCATATGGACCCAAAGACCCCAATGCGCCAATGTACCCACAGCAAATTGGGCCCATGGTTCCCGGCACGGATGCGGCGGCAGCGGTCGGGGCTGCTAATGGTGCAGAGCACCAGGAAAAGAAGAAGACTGTGTACCGCGAAGGCGGTGGCAAGAAGTGGCAAGATGACACCCTGCTTGAGTGGGATCCAGCCCACTTGCGGCTGTTTGTGGGCAATCTGGCGGGAGAGACAACAGACGACTCACTGCTGAAGGCGTTTTCGCGATGGAAGTCTGTACAGAAGGCACGCGTCATCCGCGATAAGCGCTCGACGAAAAGCAAGGGCTATGGCTTTGTTAGCTTCAGCGACAGCGACGACTTTTTCCAGGCCGCCAAGGAGATGAACGGCAAATACATCCAGAGCCACCCCGTGGTAGTCCGCAAAGCCAACACCGAGATCAAGACAACTACGGTCAAAGATAACCGGAACAACAAATGGAAGAAGAAGAAAAATGGAGGCGGCAAGAAGGAGGGCACATCGGGCAGTGGAGCGGGCACAAATGCAGGCACAAAGACAGGGTATGAACCGGGGCTATTAGCGGTGGCAGGCGCGGGAGTGACAAAGCCGGGACAGAAGACGAAGAATGGGCTACGGTTGCTGGGATGAGGGGCCGTTTTGACCGGCTGTAGGCAAGAGAGACTACAATACACAGGTGGGGGGGGGGGGGGCGGAGGGATGTCAGGAGCTGAATTGGGCTACATGATAATGAGAGCCCAGAGTAGAGAGCCCCACTTATTCACTGTCTCTGTCTGCCTAGCTATAGACAGCCTTCTAACCACTTATTTCTCAGCCTTTTTTTTGTCCCTTTTTCTGTCTGTTTTTTGCCTGATTTCTTTTTCTTTTTTTCTTTTTTTTTTTTTTTTTTTTTTTTCCATCTTTTTTTCATCTTTTCTCATACCTTTTCCATGATCTCTGTGAGCCTCTAGTTTCTAGAGCATTGCCGCTGACTTTTCTTTTCTTGCTTTGCGTTTGCCCAAGAGATCAACGTCATTGATTTAACCTGTATTGTTTATTCTCTCCCTCATTATTATTATCTTTTTTTTTCCTCTTTTTTAGCGCATTTTTTTCTTGTATTTTTCTATTATTTATTTTATTTTCTTCTCTCCCTTCAGATGGTTGTATTCAGCAACTCGTGATATTTTTTCCCCTTCATCTTTCGTTCCCTTTTCCTCTTGGGGGGGAGGACAGAACAGGCTGAAAACTGTTCCTACTAGGCCTTTCTTTTCTCTCTCAAAACAACACTCTGTATTAGCAGCTATTGGCGAATACGATACTTCAATCGGTTGCTCCCCCATCAACATCAAAGCAGGCCAAGGCTTGACCGGTACCCCCAGACTCCCCCAAGCTAATACCCCGAATCCGCGCTTAATCAAACCCCAGGCCCATCAAATCAAACCCTCGACTACGCCAGGCAGACAGAACCAGAGTTAAGGCCAGCTCAAGCCTGGCTCCAGTACAACAGTACAGCGCAGTCTAGCCTCTATCTCCTTGTGGCGTCCTCGTCTCCAACAGCCGCCCCCTAGCTTAATCGCCTGTCCAATCATCTTCGCCGCTACGTCCATCCCTTCTACGTCCCACGTCAACTGCCCATCCAATTTGCGTCCGTTCTTCCGTTTTCCTTTTCTTCTAGCTGATTATGAGCAGCTCGACTATTCGGAACATCGGCGACGTTCCGATTGAGATGAACGCCTTTAGTCGTCGTCGTAATAGCAAGCCCCCAACTTTTATGCCTTCCAAAACGACCACTGCCGCTGCCGCTGCGGCAAAATCCAGCACGAATACTCCATCCAGAATATCTCCCGCCATGTCCGCCAAGCATAAGCCCCTAAATAGTTCCGGCAAACCCCACCAAGTTACGTCCGAGCTATGGCCAGACGAAGAGGCTGATAGTGACGTTGGCCATGGCCATGGCCATGCACGTGGCCATAGCGTCTATGATGCCGGCGACGACCTACATTCTGATGAGGAAACCGGGCTCACGGGGAGAGAACGCTCTCGGAAACGCGCACTGCGCCAGAGCAATATGCGTCTCGATCACCGCATCACTGGAAATACAGGTGCTGGCGGCGATGGCGACTTTCGCAGAAGGACACTATCGCTTTCAGAGGAGGAAAAGAGAGAAGCAGATCACGACGTTCTGCGTCGACTGGCTATCAACGGCGTGCTTATCTTGTTGTGGTATCTATTTTCTCTTAGCATATCACTGGTATGGTCTATCCCCCCCTTCCCATACCGTGTATACCACTGCCATAGTTGCTTTTACTAACATAGCCCTTCAATCGGGAGCACAGTACAACAAGTGGATGTTCGGCCAAGGAAACCTTAATTTCGCTTTTCCGCTCTTCACAACATCACTGCACATGCTTGTCCAGTTCTGCCTTTCAGCAATTGTGCTCTGGCTTGTGCCGTCGTTGAGGGGGCCCAAGGGCCATAACTCGGAGCTAGGCCCTGTTACTATGTCACGCTTCTTTTACGTAACACGCATCGGGCCGTGTGGTGCAGCGACAGGCCTTGATATTGGTCTAGGCAACATGTCGCTGCAGTTCATCACTTTGACATTCTACAGTAGGCTACAACCCATGCACGTTTCGTCGTCAGGCAATCTTGATGCTCATCTACATATATATGCTAACCGCTGTAATCTTCTATTCTAGCCATGTGTAAATCCTCATCACTTGCATTTGTCCTCATGTTTGCCTTCATCTTCCGCCTCGAGAAGCCCACGTGGCGGCTGGTCGCCATCATCGCTATCATGACCCTCGGCGTTGTGATGATGGTGGCTGGCGAGGTTGAGTTCAGTTTTCTGGGCTTCTGCCTCGTCATCCTCGCTGCCTTTTTCTCAGGCTTCCGTTGGGGCTTGACACAGATCCTACTACTGCGGAATCCAGCCACCAGCAACCCGTTTCTTAGCATCTTCTTCCTGGCCCCCATTATGTTTACCACGCTCATTATCATTGCCATTCCTGTCGAGGGCTTTGGCGCGCTGTTCAATGGGATTGGCGAGTTGTTTCGCGAGCATGGTATCCTCGCCCCCCTCTTCCTCCTTTTCCCCGGCAGTATCGCCTTTTGCATGACGGCCGCGGAGTTTGCACTGCTACAGCGCACGTCAGTCGTTACTCTATCAATTGCCGGTATCTTCAAGGAGGTCGTCACCATCTGTGCTGCCTCGCTAATCTTCCATGATACCCTAACGCAAGTCAACTTTTTTGGTCTCATTACCACCATGATTGCCATAGCCGCATACAACTACATCAAAATCACTTCTTTGCGCCAGGAAGTGCAACACAAAGTCCTCCAAGACCATCTAGCCGCCGAGCGCAATATGCACCTTGAGGACGAGGCAGAGACAGGGGCGGATGGTGGACCAGATGAGGACCAATTTGGTTTAGGATCTGACGACGAAGAAGATGCGGCATTGTTAACCGAAGGCCACAGATAGGGGATACCGCCGTAGCAGCCAAGGAGAGAAACGAACGACCTAGGCTTTGCTTTTTTGTTGTATATGAGCTGAGCATGACCATTTGAGATTTGCAGTTAGACATTTAATATTTTGTATTCAAGTTTTTATTCATCCTAGTGATTGACTTGTCCTCTACTTTTCTTTTCCTGCCCGTGTCTTCATGTCCATACTCCGGTCTAACAGCAAAGGAAGACCGGGCTTAGAGTGGGGCAGCTCCCAAGTTGGAAAGCGCCGATAAGATAAGGAAATATCGATAAGACCCACTAATTATTTCTATTTCTTTTTTCTCTTGATGAAATCATGAAGCTACGACGCCGACGCCGAACATGGACAATAGAAAGAGATTAGCTCAGTCGAAAGAGGGTTGCTTGCATTTTGTCTACCATTTCTCTTCACTCTCGCAAGCTACTTGCTAAAAGATACACATATACGCTCGCTCTCTCTCCCGGTTTTCCTCGCTCTTGCCTTCTCTCCACCACATCCACCCACCATGTCTGTTATCCGTCCCAGAAGGTACGACGTCTCTCCTAACCTCTCACAGCCCAGCCTCCTTCTGGCTCCTTTTTCTCATCTCTGTTCTACCTTGCTCCTTCTAGCTCTTGTTCCTTATTCTAACTATCCCCCTCTCTTCCCCCCTATTAGGACGAAAATCGGTCGCGACCCAAACAACACGGCATGGGCACGCGACGAAGCCTCGTTCGGACAGCGCTTCATGCGGCAACAAGGCTGGCAACCGGGCGACGTGCTTGGCGACCCAACATCAGGCCATGTCGGCATGCACAGCAAAGCATCAACATCGCACATCCGCGTCAGCCTCAAGGACGACTCTAACGGCCTTGGCTGGAAGCCAGGCGGCCCCGACGGCGACGACGCACTGACCGGCATGGACGTGCTTAAAGATATTTTTGGCCGTCTCAATGGCAAGGGCGGTGAGGAGGGCCGCCGTGAGCAAGAGCGCAAAAAGGGCCTGATGTACCTGGGCCGTAGAGGCGGAGGCATTGCATTTGTCCGTGGCGGCTTGCTAGTCGGCGATAAAATGGAAGATGACAAAGATAATGGTGACAGAGAGAGTGACAAGAGTGCAAAGACCGATGCAAGCGGTTCGGAGGGCCAGTTGAAGCGCAAGCGCGATGCCAACTCAGAGAGCAGCGACAGCGACAGCGACAACGAGAGCGAAAGTAGCAGTGATAGCAGTACAAACAGCAAAGACGAGCGCCAGGCACGCAAGCGCCTCAAGGCCGAAAACAAGGAGAAGAAGGCCGCCAAAAAACAGCGCAAGGCTGCAAAGAAGGCTGCCAAGGCCGCGAGAAAAGCAGCCAAGGCGGCCCGGTCGACAAGCATATTGGCAAGCACATCAACAGCACCGAGCGCATCCGACTCCGGGTCAGAGTCGCATTCACAACTGGATTCAGGCTTGGGGTCGGGGTGTGATGCGCCAAGCTTTGCAAGGAAACCCACCACCCACACATCAAAGGCCCCAGATTCCACTACAGACAGCGACAAAGCTGCTCGGAAAGAGAAGAAGCGCCTAAAGAAAGAGAAGAAGGCCAAGAAGGAGGCCAAACGACTGGAGAAGGAAAAGAAGAAACAGGAAAGGGTGAAGAAAGCGAAGAAGGATAGCACAAAGGATGCCGAGAGACAGCAGCGTGTAGTTGTCCGGTCACGGCTATCAACGCACAAAAAGGCACCGCTAGACTCGGATGCGATGAAGAGGGTAAGTCTTTTTTTTTTCTTTTTTTTTTTTTTTTTTGCCTGCCCCAATGAGCGGAGAAAAGAGAGGGGAGAGGAGAGCAAATCGTCCATCTCTCCCGGTCGCAAGAATTAGGGCCTTGTTTGCTAACCTCCTTTTCGTTCTTATAGTTGTTTATGGTTGGCTGAGCTCGTAACAGAGAGTCGTTCTTCACTCCTCATCTCTTGCTAGCATCCAGAAAGGGAGACAGACTTTCAGTACTTTAATATACAAGATAACATCCTCGACACCAATACCGTCACGTCTATATGCATTCTATTTTGCGTTCTTATCACCTTGAATTACACGGCATAAAAAGATACTTTGAGCTGTTTGTTTGTCATTAGGCAATAAAAGAACAAATTCAATTCGGAACTGTGGCAATCAATGAACGGGCACCAATAGAAGGTATCAAATAAACACGCATGGGCATGTGCATGTAAAGTTAAAGCATATGGAGGTGACAAACACAAAGAAAAAAACAAACAAGATGCCAAACAACCCAGATATAAAAAAAAACTCCGCGTAGGAAAAACAATGAATCAAAAGGCCGTTAAAATGGAAAATCAACAGGCTGCATGATGTGTATGGCGTGACAAATAAGGAACCTCAAGGCACATGAGAGAGCCCCTCGCTCAGACCAGACCCAGTTAGTCTAAATGGGTGGCGTTCTTCGCATTTTCCCTCCTCTTCAGTCCATGTAGAAATCACCCTTGAGGATACGCTCCTGGAAAGCATCTGGCTTCTGACGAGGCTTGGGTCTCGGGGCGGGCGCCGTTGCCAATGCCGGATTCTGGAAGGATGACATTGCGTCTGTGCTAGCGGAGCTTTCCCGTCGATGGAGGTGTGTCTGCTGAGAGGGTGAAGTGGCCATGGCGGATGAGGGTCCAAATGATGAGACGCGGGGCGGAGAACCAGACACGAATGTGGATGATCGGCCCTCGGCACGTGACCGCAACTGATCAGCCCAAGTAAAGTGCTGTTGCTGTTGTTGCTGCTGATCTGTGAGGCGCGAGGCAAAAGACGGGTTAGAAGAGGGCAGCACAGCAGACTGGGTGGATGGAAGAGAGTTTTTCCTTGGGACCGAAACGGTAGCCGCAGTAGGACCCGAGAAGGAAAGGCGTCGGACAGCCCCAGCCAGATAACCGTTGGTCTGCATGGAATTCTCCGAGTCTCTTCTTCTCCGGGGCTCACTTTGGCGATGTTCTTTAGATGCAAGACCAGCTCCCGAGGCCGACTTTGTGTTGGTGGTTTGGTATAGGGTTAGGGCTGGGTCATGGAGGGTGAGACTAGAGGAGCTGGGGCTGAGAGAGGAGGGAGATAAGGAGAGGAGAGGAGATGCGGTACCGGTAACAGTGCGCGGGCGGGCAAAGCTAGCACGACGCGAAGAAATGGAGGACAAAGGAGGGCTACGGCCAGAAAGTGAACAAGGCATTTCGTCGTCCTCAATGGCGTTTTCGTCCAACAAGGAGATTGTACTAGTACGGCGTAGATGGCCAGGACCAAGAGTGAAATTAGCCGGAGTCGTACTAGGCGGGACGATTCCGGACTGGTGGAGGCCTACGCTAACGGAGGAAAGCCGCCGGCGATGGGTCTCGGGGATACTGGTGGTATGGGTAGAGAGAGAGTTGCTTCGAAAGAGGGTACTGAAGACGGCGTTGCCTACAGAGCCTCGACGATCCATGGTGTTTTGAGAAGGGTTGTTGTTGTTGTTGTTGTTATTGTTGTTGATGGGAATAGCGGAGGAGGTGCAGTCGTTAGAAGACATGATGGCGAGGAGAGGAACGGACGTTTATATGTTCAATGTGTATATAGCTCTCTCTAGTTTAGGTAAAAGGTCCTGTGGTGGTAGTGGTGTGATTTGACGAGGCCAGGGCGATGAAATCAACCAAAGACCAAATAAAAAGAAACAAACGGGCTTGCTTTGGCGACCGCGCAGTTATCAAGATGACGTGAGATAACTGATTGTTTGGTTGTAGTTGGCCGTAGCAATGGCTAGAGGTCAGCCTACTCCACAGCTTTGGTGGCCCGATATGCGACTTTAGCAGTATGAAAAATGGGCTGAGGCTGGTTCGAGTGTCTCGGATATTTGAAAGATTGTGTTGTATCACCAGTAAAAGATCAAGAGAAAGAGGAAGAAGAAAAGAGGCAGAAAAAGGGGATCGCGAAAATTTAAAGGGGAAAATGGTATGCGACAACGAAAGGTGAGATTGAAGTAAAGAAGGAGAAAAGAAAAAGAAAATTTAAAAGAAAATAAAAAGAGAAGAGAGAAACAAGAGAACTCAGGAAGGGGAATTCTATAGTTGATATACAGTTTCTCGGTACATAGAAAATGACTAAGTCACTGGCCAATTAAGGCGCGTGTTTCGGTGAATGAGGAGAACGACATCACTGCAAAGGGCAATTACTCAGTTTCCCTTATCTGTTTGTATAATTTCACTTTATTAGGTTATTTCCTTTTCTTTTTTTTTTTTTTTTTGGCTCTTGCCTGTTATCATCAAACAGGAATTGCGAGCGGGAAAAAAAAGAAAGAAAAGAAAACGTAAGATGGGCCGAGAAAAGGCCAATCCCGTCCGTTTGCTCTTGCCTTGTCTGCTCCTGCTCCTTCCCACTGCATGTCTTGTTCTGTCTTGTCTTGTCTCGTGTCAAAGCTAGCAAGCAGACTAACACAAACTTGGCACCGTACATGTGAGTAACTATCACTAAACGCTAACGAAAGTTCATAAACAGCCCTGTGTTAAACTACCATGCTACAGTGCTTTGGTGCTATCTATATGTATACAAGTTTCTCCAGACTGTCCTTGTCCTGTCTTACCTTCTAATTGCGCCCGTCAGGTCAAGGTCGCCAATTGAAATCGAGTGAAATCTATGTCATGATGCAGGCTCAGTGGCAGACTGACTAACTACCTACCTTACCCGTCCGCATTCACCTGCCTCTACCCCACATCATGGCGTATCTGGCGTATCTTGTATCCTTTCTTCTCTTTCTTGCTTCGCCCTCACCACCCTTCTCTGATTTCTTGATGACGAAGTTGACCCACTTAAATTCGCTTGCTTGCGCTTGCCTACAGCTCCCTGTAACTTGGCCTGCACTTACCCCATCCACCTCAGCCTCCTCCTTCCTTCCAGTGGCCGTGGTTTGCGAATATTACATCATTGCATGACCCCTCTTTTGTTTCCCTTGTTTTCTTTTTTGCTGCAGTTGCTTCGCTGTCTCCATCCCTTTCCTTCCATTCTTTCCTTTTCTTGCTCTCCCTCTGCCGTGGCATGGAGAAGCGATGATAAGCAACAGATACAGATTTTCTCTTCTCCACCACACATTCAAATATTTGGAGATGCTAGGTAGTTGCGGTTGCATCCCACCCTTCCTTCAACTTTCCCCCAATCCTCTATCAGTCTCTTTTTCTGACAAGGAAAGAGCAAACGCATCCCCAGCTCCCCTTCCTTCCTTCCTTCCTTCCCTCCTTCCTTGTTTCCTCCTTTCCCCATTCCGATGTCGTATTCTTCTCTCCCCCTGACTTTCTTCAACAGCGTAAAACCTGAGCTGTTTTTTGCTTGTTTTTGTTTCTGTTTTTGGATTCTTTATTTTTTTTTTCGTTGAAGGGGTTAAAGGATTTTGTCAAGTTGCTGAGCTGGCTTGTGAAAATTCAAAAAAAAAAAAAAAAAAAAAAAAAAAAAAACCATCCCCAAAAGAAATGGAGGGAAAATAAAAGGGCAAGAGGTTACTTACTCCAACAAAGTAGTTGCCAATTCACTTCTCCCCACTTCAACATCAGCAATGGCTAACTGAGCTTCACATTCGCATCAACCCTAAACAGGGTTCATACATATTTCCCCAGACCCTAACTAGCTTTTTTGTTTTTTCAAAATGGGTATCTATAAACGCCAACGAAGGCTCATTCGGTCTTCTCTTATATAATTACATGCGTGGGTACATCCCAGCAGCCCCAGATCCCCCGTCCCCGGGTCCAGTTCCAGGTCCAGTCTCATCCATTGTCATATTCCACGTGTCCATATTTATCTTGTATCCTTCCATGTACTGCGGCGGCAGTCCCATGCCAAAGTTGATCATAAGCCTCTCAAAGTCGATATTGGGATTGATGTTAAATTCGTTCCCACCAGCGCCAGTCATGCCAATAACTAATTCAGGATTGTTCCACGCCGCATCAGCGTTGGAGCTCGAGGTTGTGGAGAACATCTGGGAGTTTTCATTACCGGCCATGCCATTGGGCACGAGCATGGGTTGTGGTAATGGTGCAGAAATAGGCACAATTTGCTCGTTTATTGGAGGGGTGTTGGCGTTGTATGTTGGTGTCATAGAGGGGGCGGGGTAAGACATGTACTGGTGGTCTTGTTTATTTCGTTGGTGTGCGTGTGGATGTGCATGTGGGTGTGCATGTGCGTGTCCGTGTGCGTGTGCGTGTTGGTGTGTGTGTGCTTGGGCTCGGGCCTGTACTTGTTGTGGTCCTTGCTGTCGCTGCTGCTGTGAAAGGCCGTCAGGCTGAATCCAAGCCGGAGTTGAACCAGAGGCCGAGTCTTCGTACTGTGTATGTGGCGATACCGATGTGGCCGGTCTACAGTTCTCAGTGGCTACGGCAGAAAGAACGTGTAGCGGAGTACGGGCGGCGGTGTCATTGTAGTCGGCAGGGCCACGAGCGTACATGGAAGACATAGGCGAAGTGGCAGATTCGTCGGAAGTTTCGGGCTTTCGAGAGCCTTGCTGTTGTGGATGTGATTGGGAGTCCTCGCCCCGGTTGTCCCGCGGAGATGACTGGCTCCGCTCGTTCCGGCGATGCGGACCTTGCTTGGGAGTCTGGCCTGGACCCTGCGGAGCTGCCGCCGCTGCTGCTGCTCCCGTCGTCCCAACAGACGCCCCAGAGGCTTCATTAGATTCTTCGCTTACCGCCCAGCGTCTTAGCAGAGACAAGACGACCAGAAACTTGGCAGCCGGCCGAGACCGATTGCCCTGGACGGCAGCACGGAATTTTTCAACCAACTGGTCCGCATAGAACTCCATCTTGATAGCCTCACGGGGGAACAAGCGCGAGGCATCGCTGCCAGGAGTAGACGACAACATGTGAATCTTGACGAGGATGACCATGGCGTAAGATACACGCACAAAGTTGTACACGGGTAGACAGCGCACTGTGTTGATATCCATGGACAGGAACACATCAAAGAGAGACGTGACAGAACGCAATAAAGAACTGATACATGCAATGTGCGAAGAAGTCAATGGATTTGAGGTACTCGTGGCAATTGTCTGATTTGAATGTATGCACCCGTTGGCGTTAGACATGGCAGACTCAATCTCCTCGTTAACTTGATCATCACCCTGAAGCACAACCTCATAGAGGAACATGATGGTGAGCTCGAGACCCATTGACGTAGCAGGCGGCATCCTCTCACGGCATATTTCATTTCGAAGCAACTCAAGAGACTCTTGGAACCCCCGCAATGAGATCTGAGCTCTAATATCGCTAAGTCCAAGATAGCAAAAGCTCTCTTCGGGAAGAAATTGGTTGCTGATATCTTCGCTGATATGCAGCATTCGTACATACTTGCACAAAATGCGATCGGTCGGGGCAGCTTCCGGTGATGTCTCCAACACCGCCACCGATTCGGCCATAAACGGTGACCAGCGAAGCATTCTAGGCCGACGAAGAGATATAGCCGTACTACAGGAAAGATAGTAGCAAGTGAGCCAGGTACGCCTCGACGGCAGGTTGTCCGTGATATCCTGCACGCGGCGACTAGGACACAAGGCAGCCGTTGGGGAAGTTCTCGCGGCCCCAGCACCAGTCGGTAGATTGTGTTTTGGGGAATTCTGGCCGCCGCGTTGAGAATACATAGTGCCCGAGACAAAATGGCCATCGACCTCGGGAACTGAGCCGGTCAGGCCAAACAGTGGCTTATGACCACGCCAGCCATGGCACATGGCAGCATGTTTCTGGCTGATACAACGACGCGGCTGAGTACCGAGACCAATATCAAGAGCAATAGAAACCGACAAATTAATAAGTTGGTAGAACTTGAGCTCTTCAAAATGCTCAGGTGGCCAGTACCAAATGACTGATATATGAAGTGCCTGTACCAGCTCCAGAGACTTCTTACCCTCAACAATGGCCCGCTCGGAGATAGCCTGTATGGCGTCGGCCATAAGCTGGCGTTGTAATGCCTCAGTTTCCGATGCTGCTACCGCCATAATAGTCAGAAAGAGCAATGGTTTAGACCGGCGGATATCAGCAGCACGCGTGTTGGGTGGGAAGACCACTGAAGGCATGTGCTGCACCATGACGTCATTATATCGTGCAAACAGCTGCTCTGACTCTTCGGCTGTAATCAGCCCGCGGTCAATCAGGTCGGACTCAATCAACTCCCGGTATGCCCAACCTGGCGGTGACCCGCGCTGAGGCTCTGGGTTGGCCCTCTTGTTTGTGGGTTTTCCGTTGGGGGGACACGGCCCATTGCGTTCTCTGTCGACCTCGGGATCGTCATGTTCCTCGCCTCGCCGGCGTCGCTTCGATGGCCGTTCGGCTGTCCCGGAGGTTGTTTGTTCGATATCAACAGCCCATGAATCCTGCATGACGTCGGATGACACATCAGCTTCAGCCTGAGTAGCTTCGGCCTGGACAGCCTCGGCCTGGGCAGCTGCGGCCTGGACACCCGCTACATTCCGACCATCAATTAGGGCCTTGAAGCCAGCAATGGTCTCTGTAGCAGCTGCGGTCTTGGAGCTAGCCGGGGTAGACGATGATGCAGGACTCTTAGCCTGCAGCGAGGCCGTCAGTTCGTCGATACGCTTCTCGAGCTCAGAGACCCGAGTATCGGTTCGTTTATGGCGTTCATTGGTGCGCGCACGCACACTGACGACGCAGTTTCTCCGGCTCTTGCCGCAACGGCGACACGGGTTGTTGAACGCAGAGCCGACTCCAGCTTCATCCGAAGCCCACTCGCACTTGACCTTGAGGCCACGGCAAGGATCACATGCGCGCTGCTTCCTTTCAGCGGCAGTCGATTGGCTAGCCGCAGAATGCGCGGCTGCGGATGCGTTTGGTGCCCCCGAGTCTGCGGTGAGAGCATCAGAGTTGACTCCTGACCCGACTGGCGTTGGCGTGTACATGCGTTGGTCTTGTGCTCTTGCGTCTGGCGCAAGCTCCTCTGGTAAGCTGCTGAAGCGCAGTGAGCGGGTATCGTCGGTAGTACGGTCGGCACTTGGGTGGGCGTCGTAGTCATGTGAGGGTCTAATGTGAGGTCTTGCACCCTCATTCGCTGAATCTCGCAGGCTAAAGACCCTGTTGTGTGTGTGTGTACGATCAGGCGTAGTGGCAGCACGATTCCGCGCCGTAGACATTACAGAGTTCGGTGTTTCGGGAGTATTTGCAGCAGTTCCTGGTGCTGTTCGGGACGGCGCCGAAGATGGGGATGGTACCGAAGCAGTAGTTGCCCGGTTATCCATTATTCTTGGGGATGAAGACCAAGGCGAGCACCAGACTGAGGATGTGGAGGAATTAATAACTTCCTTGCAGCGAAAATAGACAAAATAAGCATAAATAGCAGTACAAAGGAGACTCTCCAAGTTCTCACGGTCCAATTGAAGAATGAGTAGTTGATCTGAAGTCTGGAATTCTAGGCAGAGGTGTTGGATCGGAGATGATTTTTACCGACTTAGGGGCAATTGCCATTGATATAAGCAGAAAGAGAAGCCCCATATAAAACTGAGCAACCCTATATTTGTCAGTCAGTCAGGACCCTAAGGCGACAAATGCGCAGGGTTATGGTTATGTTATACAGCGTGACCTCGCCACCCACTGAAGTAGAAGAGGAGAGAAAGATGAAAGATGGTAGTAATAGTAATAGCAGCAGGGCAACGCTTTGTGAGGAAAATGTTTTGAGGTTGAGCTTTGATGTTTTGAATTTCATTTCTAGAGGAGAGCAAAAATAACATAAATCGACAGAAAGCAGATGCGGGTGCGAATGCATGACTTGGGAACTTTTTTTTCTTTTTTTTTTTTTTTTTTGTCCTTTTTTGCCTAAGGGGCTGAAAAGTTATCGGTACATCATTGCTCCGTAGCTCATCTCGGCAGTCAAGAATGCCGACCTCCTTGCCCTGCTTCTACCTAAAATAAAGTGGGGAAGCTCGAGCTACTACCATGGATGCCTAAAACGGCAGGATAAGAGCTTGGTAATTACCAAGCACTAACCATTCTTGTTCCTCATTTCTTATCTCAGTTAATATTAATTATTTTTGCAAAGTTTTATTTCTGATTTCTGATTTTAATTCTTTTTTTTTTTTTTTTATATTGTTTCTCATTTTCAGACTCCAACTGCTTCCTTCCACCACTATTGCTACGTTTTGGCAACACTGCCTTTGCCCCTGAGGTTTGCAGGCTGTGCTTTAGGCATGCCATTTGAATAGATTAGATAGATGGACCTTCTGATTCTTATCTTGAGAGTCACTTCAAATAAAGTTGGCCTTGCCGGAAACTCTCTTCTACTTGCCACTCTTTGCTTATCTGATCTTGTCACATGTAGCCTGTGGGTGTGGGTGTAGGTGGGACTCTGCCGCCCTACAAGAGCAAAAGGGCCTAATATTAAGCGATAGCCGCCGCTTACACAATATAAATGGGCGGATGACTAAAGGATTTGCGCGGGAAAACTGGCGAGTATATAGAGTTAAGGACAGAAAAGGAATAAGCAGGGAACGAAGAAGCGAAAAAGAAGAAGAGGCGATAAGATGAGCACAAAAAGAGAGAGAGGGGAGCTAGAGCCTCGTGTTCATAAGATCTTCTTGTTTTTGTTTTAAGCACTGAATAGACGAGAGAAAGGGGGAAGCGAAGTTTTAAGCGCGAGTTTATTAAATATTAAAGGCTTTATTAGGTACCAACTTTTCAACTTTCTTGGCCAAGTATCTAGCAAGAAAGAAGCAAAGAAAAAGAAAAAGAAAAAAAAGCCCATGGTATCTAAGATCAGATAAGTATGGATGCAACAAAGACGGGACTCCAATTGGTATCGTGCATATGAAAGGCAAAACAGAACAGGAAACAGGGAGTATGAGAAAAATGAGCAAAAAAAAGAAGAAAGAAAAAAAAAAAAAAAAAGGCAAAAATGAAACAGGACCATGAAAGAAACACAGGTCAAAGCAGACTGAAAAGAGCAAACTTGCAATGGTTGAGCTCAAGTCAAGCCGGGGAAAATATGCCGAGAAGAAGAAAGATGAGGCGATGAGAAGACAAACTCGAGAAAAAAAAAGAAAAAAAAAAAAAAAAAAAAAAAAACAGACAAGAGGCAGGTCGTTAAAATAGCAGACAAGAAGAAACAAGATAAAATCATGTAGAGGAGGGCGAGGGGAAAAAGAAAAAAAAAAAGGAGGGAGGAGTAAAAGCAAAGGCGGCAAAAGGAAACAAAAGACATGAGACTAGGCACGGAGGGGGGAAACGAAATCAAATTAGGAAAAGAAAAGACACGTCAGAAAAATGCAGACAAAGAAAAATGGCGCGCGCGTCGCAGAAGCGCCATGGCCATGACATGACTAAAACCGCGTCTCCTCACGCAGTCGACTGCCCCCTTGCTGTTGCTGTATCGCCCCAAATGAGCCATATATAGCACTCTCTCTCCGCCGTGAGTTAGACGACATTGACATGGGCTCATGCGAGGGCACCCCTAGCATCATCTCGCTGCTACTGCTTGCTGAACCAGAGCCGTAGCCATGACCAAGTCCATGATTAGATGAGGCCTGGCTGTTGCTGTAGACATGCTGGTTGTGGTTATAACCATTGTTACCGGAGCCTTTCGTCTGTTGTGCAGTCGGATCCCAGGATTGTGGCAGGGAAAAGTTGGTCCCAGTCGACGACGTAGCACCACTAGGCGGAGGAGTGGGCGTCCCCCGTAAATTGTGGCGGTCCTGGAGAAGTGGAGGAGTCGGTGAGTTGCGGCTTTGGTCCATCAGTCGCTGGCGGTGCGGAGAAGCTGAGGCTGAGGCTCCCGAGGCTGTAGCAGGACGGGGAGGAATGGGGTCAAATGACGGGTGGAACGAGTTGACCGATGAGCTGTCTTCCTCTGATATGGGCGACGGCAGTTCGTATTGCTCCGGATCAATGCCAAAGATGGTCTCATAGTGTTGCAAGAACATGGCAAAGACAGGGGCAGGAATGTTGAGTGTGGGAGAAAAGACTATTCCAACATTGCGGGCTGTCATCTTGTTCACAGCCGAATTGTTAATAATCTTGATCAAAAAGGCGATCAGGTACTTGAGCAGTGTGGCATTGGCCTGTGGGAGCCGCTTGACTAAATCGCCTAGAGCCGCGCATTTTTCTGCAACTACAGGCATTTCCATGACAGACAAGAATTCTATATGGAGGTCTCGAGTGAGAATGGCAGTTGGCAGTTCCCGCAAGTACAACTTGAGTAACGACGCTACGGCGTGGATATCATAGTACGTCTCATCAGTGACTAGGTTAATATCACCCTCTGTGTTGAAACGCTCCTTCAATGCCTTGATGACAATGTTGGATCCGCTCAAGCGGAAAATGCCTTCTTCGCTTAATGCGCCCTGGTCATCTAGGTACTGGATGCAGCGGTACACAACACATGGAAGTGGGACATTGACATCAACCGGCTTATTGTAGCGTACTGCGTCGCTGAGCTGAGCCCCAAAGATGGGCCGAATAGGACCATTGTAGCTGGCCGAGCTGCTATCAAATAGAGAATCTTGACCCTCAGATGACGATCGTGTCTTGACGCCAAATCCAAAAAAGCTGCGCTTGCGCTGTTTCTTCTCATCCGACGAAAGCATGCCATTAGCCGAGACCGGAACATGGCTCATTCGGCTGACAAAAGTCGAAACATCCGACATGACGTTCATCTTTTGAGGGGCGGAGATCAAGGGAACATTTTCCTTGGCTGTCGGGTCTTGGTCACGAGGATTCTGTGGAAGGCCAATCAGAGTATTTCGGAATCCTTCACGGCCTGAATTATTGCTCGAAGCCGGCTTGAGGCTGTCATAGCGCACCCCAATCAACGTCTCCGATCCGGTCTGGTGATGCTGAGTCGACGAGCCCTTAGCCTGATGCTTCTTCTTCAGAGCTTTAGCATCGCTGCTACTACTGTTATTCTTGCCCTTAGTAGTGTGCTCACCAGCACTAGTGGCGGGTCGATCGCCATTTTTCGAGCCTTTGTCAGCATCGGGGTCACGATAGTCAACCCACTGAACTAGCGACTTGACCCACTGATCGCGTTCATCATCATTCTCAGCACAGAGTACATGCTTGAAAAAGGTCGAGGAATCCTTTTTCTTGGGCTCCATGATAAGGAAAGCATGGCGGTACTGGTTGTCAAAGTCGTCATTGGCACCGGATGCCTGTGATTCCGTTTGAGGTGCCTGCTTGCCAATTTGCGCATTGAAGAGTTTGATAGTGCCCAGATGAGCGCCACCAGGAGTCTCGTAGTACTTAAGAGTAGGGCCACTAAGGACAAAGTACCTCGCCTTCCAACCACCAAAGTTTTTTCCCTTCTTTGTCAGGTAACCACTGCGAAAAGCGCCATCGCCAGGCGCATTTTTGCTGCCTTGGCCAGAAGCCACCGATGAATCCCAGTTTTCGTCAAAATTTGGTGGCAGTGTGTTGGTCGAGAGATATTTGCATAGCTCAAGAGCAGTTGCCACATCAAAATGGACGTTGACAGCATCTTCCCAGTATTGATCAAGAGCAACACGACGTGCATCCAGTTTGGCTGGAGAATGACCACTGAATAGAGACCGATCAGGAGTTCGTGCGGTAAATTGGGAAAACTGCTTCAGTCGCTGGTCAAGCTTCAAGAGTGACATGGAGTCTTTTTCAACACGCCACAACTCGCTTTGGTCGGACCTTGAAACTACAGCAAGGGTGAATACGGGATCCTCCTCAAGCTGGGTGAGCGAAATCAGAGAAGCCCGTGATGGCTTCATGCGAGATGAGGCCACACGCACACTGATTGACGGAAGAGCGTTAGGTGGCAGGAGTAAATCGGGAAATTCGTCAACCTGAAATCCCTTGAAAATCTTGCGGCGTTCGGTTGAGCTTTCTGTGCCACGACGGGGAATCATGGCTGGTGTAGCAGCGACCGAACTTAAATCGCTTTGAGCTGAAAGAGGTGTGAGCGTTGGGGCAGATTCAGTCCGTCCCTTGAGAGCTATGCCAGGTGGCATGGGTATTGGCTGGCGAGGAAGACGTGGAGAAGGGGAAGCGACGGAATTCTGGGCAGCTGCAAAGGCACTCTGTGGTGACGGACTAGCAGGCAGGCCTGGACTACGCAAAGGAGCCGAAATGTCTGTTGTAGAAAGAGATTGACCTTGAGATTTGTTGTAGCCTTGGTCTTGACTAGACATGGCCTGTACTGTCTTTTTCATCAGTCCATCGAGGGATGCAGGCACATGATCACGTCGCTGACTGAGGCTCGTTGGAGAAGGGGCAGTAACAGTCGGCGATGCTGGGGTCTTATCAATATTCGTATCAATGGCGGTTTTAGGTGTTGTAGATTCAGCAGTGCTATTCTTTGACTGGCCATCAGTCTCGAGAATTTGTGCGATTTTCACTCTCACAGCATCGTCTTCCTCGCGGGTTTGTCGTCGTCCACGATTGTGGCCAGTCGTGTCAGCCACCATGCTAGAATCGTCGTACTTTTGCTTTTCTACATCAAGAATATCTTCATAATCTGTTTCTGTTTCTTCATCTTCAACAGTATGATGACGTTGGAGATTATGATGAGTCCAAGAAGGCAGAGAGGCTTTTTTGTTGGGGGGAGACGGAAACTGGGCTAGATCCTGGTCTGTTTGAGGACCCATGTTTGAGGTCATGGCTGTCAAAGGTGGGGCCGGTGGAGGTTTTGATGGAGCAGGCACGAGAGGCCCTGTGGCGGTGGGAGACGGGAGGCTCCTTGATGGAGGAATACTCATGTTGATGTGTAAGTCATAACCTTCATTTTCTTGGCGGCGCTTCAACTGCGATACAACTTCTTGCTTCTCAGAATCAAATTTGCCGTATGCGTACTCTTCAGCTCGTGGCATGGTCTTTTGGGGATCAAGAAGCTCACCAACTCCAGAGTCCACAGATTCTGTTGTGTTTTTGTAGTCTGCTGGTGGTGTGATAGGGTATGGTGCCATGCTGGCCGGTGACACCTTTAAGTTTGTGTCCGATTCAAGATTAGGGGAATCTGGAATTTGTCCGGGCCGGGAAGTTGCATCACTTGCCGCATCACTATCCTTCAAGACATCTGAATTTTGCCCATCGTGTACCGAAAGCACTTCTTTCAGCTTCTTACGGTACTTTTCCTTGTCCTTCAGAGCACGTTCGAGGTCTTTATTAAGACCAAGAATCATAGCACGTTGCTTATCAACAAGGCGCCACAGTTGGGCGTTTTGCTGACTCTGGGAAGCCTTGTCCTTAAGAAGGTACTGGATGACTGCCTCGGGGCTACCGGCTGTCTTAACCAAGTTATCAATATCGGAGGCGGCAGTCGATGTAGAAAGCTCTGCAGAGCCGGGTTTTCCTTTGGTTGATAGAGCAGAAATGACAGAGTCCATGGAGGCTTGTCGTGAGCTTCCAGACATGACCAGCTCGCGGGGGGCTGGTGGCCCAGCCATGGTGGTCATTGGCATGGACGAAGAAGGGCTAGAAGTATGAGGAATTAACGAGTTGAGGGTACCCGGAAAGGGAGCAATACGGTCATTCGAAGGCTCTACCGATGTTGATCTAAGGAAAAGTAGGTGTCTTGCGTTAGTTCTTTTATTCCATACAGAAGCAGAGCGCAAGCATAAAATATGCCAAGCACAGGATAGAGAAGAAAATAACAAATCTCGTCATCATCTTGCTACTAGAGTAGATTGAAATAAAATGAAGCTGCTGTTCCAGTCTGTTGTCTTGAACAGTGCCAAACACAGACACAGACACATAAAGAGAGACACAAACACAGAGCCTAGAGAACTTTGCGTACTAACTCTATGGCTCTAGTGCCCTCTTGTGCCCTTTCTTCTTTGTGCTTTCCCAAGTCCAGGAACAACTTACTTTGGCTTATGCGGTTGGTCAAGAGACTCTTCGTCTTCTGATGAATCACTGTAATACACAGACTCGCAAGTTGGATCGGGAAAACGACTCGAATAAGACTGCGGAGACTGGGTCTCGATATCTAGGGCATCAGTAGTCGATATGGCCGCTGGGTGTGTGGCGCTATTAGGTGCAGTCGCAGCCAACCGTTGTAGAGTTGAGGAAGAAGACGATGAAGACGAAGCGGTGGCACTATCGCCAGCGCCAAGCGGAGGGGTCGGTGAGATTGCAGGAGGGAGACGCAACGGTGCAGTAGCAGGGCCGTTATCGTGACGTATAGTGTTCTCCTTGGGATCGTGTGTTATAGAGGCCGCAGAGATGCTAGTGTGCAGACGACTAGGAATCGGTCGATGAAGTCTGGAGGGGGAGAGGATAAGGGAGAGTGCGCAGTGAAAATATTAGTCAAGATATTCTTCCAGAAAGCAATATGATGAACCAGAAGAAAAAAAGATAAAAAAGATAAAAAAGATAAAAGTCTCGGCATGCGAAAACAAGACAAGAAAGGCCCTGAACGGACTCTGAACAACCAAAAAGATGATCAAGTCCTGGAGCAAAACAACAAATCGCAACGGAGGACTTGCAATGAACAAGGCGAAATAAAAAGACCAAAAGAAAGTACAAGACAAAGAAAGCCCAAGCCCAAAGTCGGAACCGGACCAAGCCCAGGAACAAAACGAAAACAGGAACAAGGAACAAGGGCTAATGAGAAAATGAAGATGAAGAAACCCCCGGACTAGAGAAAACTAAAGATGGCTATACACCAGATAAACTTGGCAGTGCAACAGTCAACTATGGTAGTAGTAGTAGTAGTAGAAAAAAAAGGTAGAGAAGACAATGGGAAAAGAAACGAACAGGGGAAATAGGAATAGACGACTTTTGCGCGTGATGGATGGCAAAAAAGAAAGCAAAAAGTAGACAAGGGGCAACAGAGAATAGAGACAAGGACAAGGACAAGACACCAAGACGAGACGAGACGAGAAAGAAGGAGACCCAGAGATCATACAAGTCTTGTAGTGTCGTGGTAGCAGCATGAGCAAATACAGTAAGGCTCTCTCCTCTCCAAGTCTTTTTTACCTTGGTTTTCTGAAGCAGCTTTATTCCCCCTGGCTATCTCCAAAAGAGCTAACTCGTAGAGAGGAGAAGACAAAAGGAAGAGGAAAAGCCCGCCCGCTTTGACTTGAGTCTTTGTCCGTAGTACAGTCCCATGTAGTAGTGGCACTAAGTACAGTACTACTGTACACAACAGAGAGACAGATAAGAATAAGAGGACAAGAAAAAGGGAAAATATGAGAGAGGACTTTTTCTTAAAAAAAAAAAAAGGAAAAGAATACACCAGGCGTAGTGTGAAGGACAAAAAGATCGGGCCAGTACAGGACGGTTGCACAAAAGTGACGCCCATATTAGACAAAACTTTGGTTTATTTGGTGTTTTGGTGCTTACTTTTTTTACACCTTTGTCATCTGTCGGTTTCGTCACTTTCGTCATTGAAGCGGGTCATGGGTTGTGAATGTGGTCGTCGGTGGCTTTCAAGAGGAAATGAATCACAGCCGTCTCCACATGATGCAGCCAGCCTAGGAAGATCGAGAAGAAGAATTATAAAAAAATAAAAAATAAAAGGCAAGATAGATGACCAGCTTAGAAGGGAAGGCTTGTTCGGCCGGTATCATGAGAGAAATCCGGATCTCGCCAAACCAGGCAAAGACAGCCACTTGCGCTGCTACTGGTACTGGTACGAGCCGCGATGTTGATCTAGTCAAGAAGCGTCTGGAGATTGGAGATCCTTTTCTTCTCCTCCTAGTCTTCTGCCCTTCGTTGCGCTTCCATTTGTGTTTTCTTCGTCTAGTTTTTTTCCTTTTGCTTCTTTGACTTCCCTTTTATCAAGGATCAACTTTTACCCTAGTCAAAGACAGGAAATCAAGAACAAAAAAAAGAACGCAATTTTGCACACGCAAAAAAAAAGAGCTGGAAAAGACAGGCCATTTCGCTCCTAAGGCAAGGAAAAGGAAGCAAGGGAGAAAGGGGGCGGAAGAGTAAGAGAAAGAGGAGCCATGTCACTTTGCTTGTTTGTTCCCCTTGCCCTGTCCTTGCACCATCTTTCTGTTGAGGAGCAAAAGATAAAGTGCAAGGCTAAAAACATAGGAAACACCAAGTAAATAGAACGAAACTCACGGCTTGCAAACACTGTAGTACGGGTGTAAAACAGCATACATTCCTTTCTTTGGAAGAAGAAGAAGAAAAAAAAGAGCCGATATTATCTGGTGATGGTGTGACAACAGTTGCGAGAAACCCAGGCTCAACATCAGACACTCGAAGATAAGTTGAAGGGCGATAAAAAATAGTGCTTGTTCCTGCTTCTTGTTTTGCTTTGTCCGGGTATTTTTCTTCTCCGCATCCCCTCGTAGATGAGGCTCGCGGTGTCAGAGGCAATAAAGATCAAACGACAGCAAACGCCAAACATGGGAAGAGAGTATCGGGTATCGGGGTTTCCGATATAGCAAATAGATATAAAAATGAAAGAAGAACTAATGCGGTGATAAAAAAAAATGGACAGTTCCAGGTTTGCGTGTTCCTACTTACCGGCTATGTGAAAATGACGATGATCTTGCGGAAGCGCCTGTCGGTTTGTAGGCACGGTTAATGGTCCAAGATTCTGGAGGAACGGCAACCTGAGAGCTGTGACGCGGTGGAAATTTCGGAGACTGAGACTTTGTTGGGGTTTTTGAGGGCGTTGGGTATGATTGCTGTTGCTCCTGTTGCTGTTGTGGCATGCCCTGACGTTCTTGGGCTACAGAAGCACTACTACTACTATTCTGACCATAATTATGACTAAAGTAGCGTCGAGTCGGTGATAATGTCAATACCGTCGGGTGTGAAGGGGACGATGACGTTGGCGACTCTGGAGCCGGAGAAGGTACAGTAGTGGTATTTGCGTATGGGCGGCTTTTTGCACCGTGGAAGGAGTGCGAGCGTGGTGGAAAAGCAGATTTCTGTGAATGTTGCTGCAGTTGGGCCGAACTAGTACTGCTAGGTGAGGGTTGGCTCTGATTATGGCTGCGACTCTGGTGTGTCGATGATTCCTGCTTTGGGTATCCATGCATCATAGGGGATTGTGGTGAAAATGGCATTGGAATATGAGGCGTACTTTGTGAGTGGTGGAGTTTGTGGGTAGTCGTGATAGTGGCAGTTGAGGACGGTGAAGGCTGCAATTGTGTGTGGGACAACGGTATGTGCGATGGTAAACGAGACTGAGACTGCGACTGAAACTGCGACTGAGACTTTTTGGATTGGCCTTGGGGGTTCTGTTGAGGCTGTGATGATGAGAATGGTTGTGGTTGTTGTTGTTGTTGTTGCTGCGGTGGTGGTGGGCGAGATTTTTGTCTCTGGGATTGTTGTTGTTGTTGTTGGTAGTGCCGGCTCTGGCTTTGGCCCTGGCTTTGATTCTGGCCATGGGCAGTGAACCGCCGATTGTCTGTTTGTTTTTGATGGTGGTGATGGCGATCATCATCCATCAAAGGAGAAACGCCCATATGATGAGCGGGGTGTGACATTGCGAGATTCAGACAGCGGTAGAAATCAGAGTTTGCATGTATTCTCCGACTCTCTTCTTCTTTTTCTCTCTCCTCCTGCAACGTTTTCTCTTGTCCGTCTTTTCCTTTCTGTCTCTTGTCGTCGTCGTCGTCGTCACTATCGACTTCGGCTAGCTCAGGACACGGATGTTAGTTTACTGGGGGGATGGGTAGCCGGTAACAGAGTGTAAGTAGGAGTAGCTAGCTATGCAAGCAATTCGTCTGAACTTCGCTTAGTGCTTTTGCTCTTTCTTTTTTCATGGCGTGAAGGTAACCAGTAAGAATGTGTGATGGGGAAGCAAGTATCACATCACAGCAGCAAACTTACAGAACAAGTGGTGCGAGCTTGTGCCAACAAAGAAAAGAACGCTTTCTCTGAGCCAAACTAACGAGCCTTTACGGCAAACAAAACATCGAGGTAGATCAGCGCGCGAGGGCTGTCTTTTTTTTTTTTTTTTTTTTCTTTCCTTTTGCTGACGGCTGGACCTGACAATCGCCCGAAGCAGAAATTTCAAGCAGCAAGAAGAGAAGAACAACTTGATGCTGCCGATTGTTTTTGTTGATGAAGAAGGCAAGGGTGAATCGCGGGTCCCCTCTTGTCTCGCAGGAAAAAAAAGGAAAAAGTCCACAAATTAAATCTAATCAAAGAGAAGAAAAAATAAGGCAAGGCATGAATTAAATGACCTGGCCACAGCGTTCTCACTATTTTTCCCTCTCCTTCTTGGCCGTGCTTTTGTCGAGGCAGTAAGTAAATGCAAAAGGTCAGGCAATACAGTACAGTACACACAAGCAGAAGCACAAACACACAAGCACAGGCAACGAGGCACAAGCTGCTTTGCTTTGCTTTGCTTTGCTCTGCTTTGCTTATTCAACAATGCAGAGAGACGAGAGAGCTTTAGACCAAACAACAGAGCCTAATCAACAAGGCTGTCTTTTGTAGTTGGAAAAAAAAATATGAAGGAAAGAGCTGAAGGGAGGAAAGCGGCCAATCAGAAGCAAGAAAGCGAAAAACTCGAGGAGCAGGCGAAGAATGATACGACGTAGAAAGCTTTGAAACAAGTAGAAAAGCTAAGAACGGCCGAGAACAAATAACAAATGCAGCCAAGAGAAAGGGCTAGATAGAAGAGCAAAAAGGGAACAAGGCCAGTCTTGTTTTCCAAAGGAGAAGAACATCGAAAAGGTTCTCTCTCGTCAAATTTCTCATCTCTTCTTCATTCGTCTCCTCCTCTCCTCCTCTCCTCCTCTTCCTCCTCCTCCTCCTCCTCCCCCTTCCCCTCCCATCTCATCGCCCAAGGCCCAATAGATCATCGCATAGCTCCTTCCAACTTTTCACGTTGTGGGTGATCAGCTGGCCTGGCTCTAAAAAATTCAAATTAGGATATTTCCTCCCTGTCCATTCCTCTCTGTCTGCACCTTCCATCTACAAGACTTCCTGGCTGCCTGGCTGCCTTGCCTGTACATATAAGTAAGTACATGGTACACAAAGCACATTGTACTGGAATTTGCATGCAGCCAAGGTGTTGCACGACGTCTCGATAGCTATCACCATCGCCTATAATTCATATCTGCTTCTCTCTTCCCCTCTCTCCTCTCCCCTTTAAGCCCCCATCTTCCAGTCCCAGTCCCCCTCCTCCCTCCCCCCCGTCAAGCCCATAATTTGGCACTTGCAGCAAAAGCCTGTCACAAGCAAATTAGCTTAGCCATACCAAGTCCCTGGAAATCCCTGCTTAATCTCTTATCTCAGAAAAAAAGAAAAAGAAAGAAAAAAAAAAGACAGCGGGGTGATAATCTTTCAGGGGACAAAAGCGTTTATAGCAGTGAGTAAGGTGGGTAGATACAGCCTGTTAGCAAGGGGTATATTAGATACGAGAGCAGGATTACAGCACTACAGCACCAGAGTGCTAACATAACATCACTCTAACCAAGGTAACAAGAAAACAAAGCAAAAAAAAGAAGAAAAAAAAAAGAAGAAAGAAAAAACAGCCTAGGACTTGGGATCGGGGGCTTTGTTCTTTGTTTTCTGAAAGCAGCTGTCCTATAATTCTATGATTAGCAGCAACGCCGCCGCTATGTGCATGTAGATGTAGGTGTATTAGTGGTGAATGTGTACCACACACATAGAAAGACGTATCAGCCATCTTACCACCTACACCTCACGACCTTCCTCTTTCTCTCTGTTTGCATCTCCTCACCCCGCAATCCTGGACTAGAAAGACCCTTCATCCCGCCGTTTTCCCGCCTTCACAGACTATACAAGTCCCGACTGGGTCCTGAGGCTTGGCAACTTGTCGTAAAGCTAGCAAACAAACATCCCAGGCAAGGCTGTGTGTGGTAGCACATTGTGCTTATGTTGCGAGTGGGTGGAGTGTCGTGCCCTCCCCCTTGTCTTCTTTCTTGTCTTTGACTTGTCTCTTGCTATCAATAGCCTTGTTACTACTTCATTCTCAACTTATATTTTCAATTTAGTATTCTTTATGTCAGCTCACATTTCCTCCAACTGTTTCAATTCCAGCAACTTCCGGCTGCATATCAGAATCTGAAAGCCTTTCGGCACAAAAGGGGGATTGTATAATATAAATCCCCCACTCCACAACTCACTCACTCAACAAATCAACGCTTCCCACAACCCAGTCGTGGCAAATTACACAGCCAAATGCAGGAAGGCCAAAAATAATGATAATAATAAATAATAACAATATAAATAAAATAAAAACAGCCCCAAATAGTTGCCTGCGCTCCTCAGGCCTTGCATAAATGTGACAAGTCCAAGTTTAGATCAGGGGACAAAAAAGGCAGAAACTGACAAAATAGTAAACCAGTGTAAACCCTAATATGCGATCTGTCACCGATCCATAACCCTTATAAAAGGTCTCATAAAATAATATCATCCTTTTGCTTGAAACAAGACAGGCTTGCCAAGAGCAAATGCCTCATTTGACAGATACGATATCATCATTTTCCTCATGTCTTTGTGAAAAAGCTCCCCCCCCCTACCCTATATAAGCTTGCAGTTTCAGAATGAAAATGCGGTATTTTCACACAAAAGGCCGCAAAAGAGGGTGGTTGTGGAGTGGACACAGCATGGCATGGCAACAGTAACATCGTATGTTAGGGTTATGTTGATAAGATGCTACATCAGGGTTCGAACATGTTTTATTATGTCTTAGAAAGCTTGGAGATGAGACTTGAGATATAAGTTCAGGTTATTGATCACTTAATATTGATTGGTGCTCTTTTTGTTTTAGATGGGGTTTGCTTTGATTTCTTATCTCAATACAGAAAGCTTCACTTGGGTTCAGATCAGGAATTGGCTATGAGGCGGTGAGGCGAGAGCTTCTATACGAATAGTTGGACTGTAAAGGTTAATATCCCGGTATATATATAGGATAGCATAGCATGGGGCATATATGATATAAGAGCCCCCCACACAGTCCCGCTTTAGTACCGCACATACTCCCGCACCCTGCCTCCCTCATCTAGTAGGTACTCATCACCCTCATCGTTATCATCGCCATCCCAAGATTCGGAACCATCAGAGCCATCAAAGCTGTCATATGACTCAAAGCCATACGTAGATCCACGAACCCCCTCCCGACACGCCCGGCACTGGCACTCAGTAGCATGTGTCCCGGTCGTCCAGCGTGTGGCCCGGCCGTCACCGCCAGTCCCGTGAATCCAGCGTGGAGCTGCACGTGAGCGGGAACGGTGTGATGCGTGGAAATGTGGCCGCCGGTGGAGAGATCCACCGACATAGCGCACTGATTGGCGCAGTGGACTGTGCTCGACGTATGGAGGTGTGCGACGACCAGGAGCGTGTAGGTGGTGGCGTGGCATGTGTGAATGTGAGTGAGCATGCGAATAGGTGCGTGCGTGTGACTGCGTGCAAACCTGTGCAGGGACATCAGCTGCTGAGTATCGTCGATTCCTTGCTTCTCTATCTGTGTGCGCCGCTAGCGGTACAGTCCGCGGTGAGCACACCGGCTCGCATTCTGATGGCCTGCGTACGCCGAGCCCGCTCACGCCGAATCCCCCACCTAAGCGGGAATTGTAGGGCGAACTGAACACAGCCGGCCGCTCTCCAACTGACGCTCTCCTGTCCGACATTGTGTCCCTATTCCTGGGACTCACATAGCCATCGGCCAAATCCTCATCGCTGTTGTCCATAGGTGAAATGCGCGATGGCCGACGCGCTAGTGCATTCCATGCCGATGGTTGAACAGAGGCACGGCGTGTAGAGACCGAGGGCATTTGGTGAGATGAGGCTCGGGAAACCCGGGAAGAGGGACGGGTCTCATGATCGATAATTCCACCAACATTGACTTCTAGGTCATCTACATCTTCAACTCTGTCCATAGCTCCGTGGTCGAGCCCAAGTTTAGCAACGTCCCTGTCATCTTCGACGGCATTAAGATGTGGGTCCGGAGGAGGAAGCGAATGTGGTTGTGGAGTAGACGACAAACTCCGCCGCGGTCCGGGCATGATATACCCACCAGCTAGCGATGGGGCACCTGAAGCACGGCGGAGGTGCATGCTTGAGTGACGGCGAGCAAGAAGTTGGTCGTCATCAGGTCCAGAGGAATGGTATAGGGGGCGATGTGGAGAGATTTCATCGGGACCGATGTCAGGGTCAAGGCTAGGATTGAGGAATTGTGCCTCTGCTTGTGCTTGTGCTTGTGCTTGTGAATGTGTATGAGACAAAGCCACGGGATGAGAAAACGTATGGGGTCGCGGATAAGTGAGAGACCCGGCATGATGCGGCATCTCAGCCTGTGGCGCGAGTTGACGCATAGAAGGAGGCCTCTGTGGCTGAACGAAAGAGGGCTGGTGGATTTGTATTTGTGGCTGCAATTGTGGCTGTACGGGGACATGTTGGCCAGCAAATGGGTTCCGGAAGTCTGGCACTACAGATGCCGACCTGGTAGGCGCCACAGTCATAGAAATCGAGGAGGGATCGTGTGAGCATATTTGCGGAATGGGCGCTGGTGGTATAGGTATGTGTTGGGGGATGTTGGAGGGAAGTTGTGCATGTAACTGGGGTTGGAGTTGAAGTTGGCTATGGAGATGGTTCTGAAACTGGTTGTGGAGGTGGAGTTGTGCCAGCGCCTGCGATTGTTCTGCACCCGGACGGGTTCCTATCCCTACCGGCACCTCTATCATCACAGTCTGACGAGACACGGTAACAGCATGATTCTCAGGCGGCTCTAGATAGAAGAACTTCTTATGCCGGTCCCTAGACCTGCTGTGACCGTCATATTCATTGATGTGGCGATGATAACGGTAAGTTCGTATGGAGGGAGAGGATGAACGGGAGCGCGAGCGAGAGCGCGACCGAGAATTGGAGTAGGCTCGGGCGAGGCGGCCCTTTCGCCTATAGGAATGGGAATGAGAGCGAGGGTGGTGGTGAGAGTGACGGCGGGAAGAACGCGATTTGTGCACCGGGATGGCGTGCCGGCCGCTTTCAGAAACATAGTAGTGCCGGGGACCTGGAAGAGCGCTGTTAGTCATCAGAGGACAATCGGATGAAGAGAAGAATAGTACGGACTCATTTGGGTCTGCGCGTAAGTGGTATTGGATAAGTGAGTGGGCGGGTGAGTGACTGTGACTGTGACTGTGTATTGTCTATGGCTTCTCGAGCACTCAAAAGGAGGCATAACAAGATGCTATTGCAGTTCCCAAAACAGCCCAAGAAAAAGACGGCGAAACCAGAGTTGATATATACCTCTCCTCCGTCAAAATTTCTCTCCGTCTATTGTCTCCCTCGAGGGACAATAGAAGCCGGGCAAAATCTCCCCCGCCTCTTGATGCTCGCTTCCATGGTGCCCCGTCGCCTGAACCTGCCGATCTAGCGCCAAAGAAATGTCAAGAAAACGCAGAGAGCTCAAGTTTGGGCCGATGAGTTGCATCTCGCCTACTCCATCCTCACACATGCCCATTGTCATAACTTTCCCAGCTCCGTCACCTCCCTCATCCCCAGTTGCTTATCTTGTCCTTATTTTCCCATCGACATACCAATCACCTTTAGGCCAAAATTGAGATGAAGGTAAAAGCTACCTCATATGGTGCGGATAGCTTCAGGTTTGGCACATGACTCTGTGTTCCGATCTTGTGCTACGATAAACCCCTCACTATGACAGCACACATCAGTCAGTCATCGAATGTACAAGAGAGTAGGAGTAGCACCATGGTAAAGACAAAGTTCAAAAATATGCCATCATGCATTAAGTCATCTATGGTCCAAATAACAGTACCACCAAGCGAGAAAGGGAGAATATTTTTTGGACGGCAATCAAAGAAACATGAGGCCAAGAACAGAACATAGAACCAGAAATGACGAAACCAAGCAGAAATTCCAAAGAAAAAGCTTTGAGACGCCGTGAGAAAACCAAAAGTCAATAAACAGCATGAGTCTAGCCGAGCATAAGAGTGGCAGACGGTGAGAGAAAAAGAATACCAAGCCATAACACAGAGAAACACGTCCGGCAAAACCCGGGAGCAAACCAAAAAGCGTATTAGATACCAACCACGTTCCTCTTGGTGCTCATCCCCATGTCTATAACAATAGAATGGAGATCAAGCGAAAGCCAGACAAGACAGGGCCGAGTTCTCTAACAAGAGACGTTGTCCCTAGCAGTCTAAGATGACCCCCCAGAGGAACAAAAGAGAAAAAAAAAAAAGAAAACACAGACAGAAATATCTGTAAGGTCCAAGAAAGAGCAGACTTCTTGTGCTGTTTATGAAGCCGGAAACGCCGAAAACAAAAACAGGCTAAACAACCAGAAGACTAAGCAAACGAGCGGTAGAAAAGGGTTTGTGAACAAAAAAAACGAGTCCGAAAGTGAAGAAAAACAAAAAATAGCAAAAAAGTCGAAACTCGGTAGTAAAAAGGGGTCGAGAAGACAAAGAATTAAAGAATAAAAAAGATGATTGGGGTTTAGAGGATATCAAGACGTAAGTGAAGGACGTGAAGAGAAAAAAAAAATGTTAAAGGCAGCGTAAGTTGGAAGTGAAGGATAGTGAAACAGTAGAAAGAAAGAGAAGAAAAAAAAGAAAAAAAAAGAATTGGGAAGAAAATCGTCATCGCATCATCGCAAGTCTTCTTGCGGATTGGGTTGGCACATCTCACTCATCTATTAGGACTGGACCGGAGCGTAATACAAACACTACGCTTGGGATATCACCCATAGGGGAACACATCATACGGCGTCTAAAAAGATGCCAGGCGACGTGGTGTTGCAAACACGACAGGTGACCGGCACATGCTAGCCCCAGCCATAGACCGGGGCGGAGGCGATACGGGACACATGGCACTTGACATCCGGCTGCCCAAAACATCGTTACCACTAGCACCATAGGCAAAGGTCTTTGCGCGCGAAAACGAGGGAGCCTTGCGGGTCTTGAGGCGATCCAACTCACGCTCACAGGTGCGCTCATGGGCCTTGTCCAGCATCTCGATATAGTTCTGGGGGTAGCAGCGGTTGGGATGGTTCTCGAAAAACTTGCTGTAGCCACCTTCCAAAATATACACCTCAGGGTAGGTCAAACGAGGGTAGTTCTCGCGGTTGACATCGCGGTCACGGGCACGCACATGGCGAGCCATCATGGGCGCACGGTGCGCGGAATATTCGCAGTGGAATATAAGAAGGGAACGTCCAGCAATGGGAGTGTCGAATAACTGCTTGGTTAAAAGCTCCTTGTTGTTGTAGTTGACAGCGCCATCAATATGGCCGCCCTCATACTCGTATTCGAAGCGACAGTCAATAACCATCTTGCTGTCGTAGTTAGAGCTAAACTTTCCGTCCAGAACCTCCATAAGAGTCTCCTTAGTGATTCGGGGAATCGAGTCAGTGGGATCGTCAAGCAGGAAGTGGGGCAACAGAGGCTCGCTAGGGACTGAAGCATCATCAACAGCATCCATAACAGACTCGAGAGCAGCAGTCAAAGTGGTGCCACAGACGGGAGAAACAGGCGTGACAGTTTTCAAAGGCAAGATATCTGGCACGGTACTAATACTAGGAGAAGTGGGCGTAGCAGTAGCAGTAGAAGGGGGGATGATTGCCGGGCCCGGCTCGGCACGAGGACGCATGACCTCATCCGCGCTGCCAAACATGCTCAGTGTGCGGCGGAACTGCTTGCGAGAGCGCGAAAATGGGTTGGAGGGTCGGCGGATGTGGCTGATGGGAGAACCGGAATTACGGGCAACAGAGCGAAGGTCGCTGTTGAGAGACTGGAGAGACATCCGGGACCGGAACATAGGAGGAACTGTAGGCATGCTAGTAACAGGAGCATTGCTGGAGGCATTGCTGGAAGACGTCTGGGGGCGGGTAGAGCTGCCAGCGATAAACGAAGGGATGCCCTCTTCAACATCAGAGATATTGAAGGAGCTGTCAAAGGAGGTCTCGTCAACAGTCAACGAAGAGTAGGAGCTCATGCGAGACAGACGATCGCCCTCTCCACTAACAAGACTGCTGGTGCTGCTGTTGGAGGCAGTGAAGGATGAGGCAGAAGAGAGAGCTCCAAAGCGAAAAGGCTGGGTGTCGCGATGCAGAGAGTAGCCCTTGGCACGAGACAAAGAGCCACGACGGGGGATAGAGCGGCAGCTAGATCAAAAGGGAGATAGTTAGCACAAAGTGGGGTGTTATAGATGGGGCAATCAGGAACCAGAAAAATAGAATTCTGAGGCAAGGAACCAGCGAGATCATGCACAGGGAGAGCCACTGCTCCTGCTGGGTAAGGCACATTACAGGGAGCAGAAACAGCAAAATGGACATGGCTCAAAAGAAAAATTACTTACTCTTGTCTCACATCAATGCTACCAGTATATGATGGCTGGCGCTGCATGCACTGTAAAGGCGAATCCAACATCATTGAGTCTTCATCGTCAAAGTCCTCCTCGGAATCCATGTCCAACTCAATATCAGCGCTAATGTCAGCATCGTCATCATCTTCAAGGTCGAACGAAGGTGAGGCCATCATCATGGCATCCAGAGAAGCGGCAGGCGGAGCTAATGTGCGACTAGGCGTGTTGGTGGGTAGAGATGGGCTTGAAGTGGTGTCGTTGGAGATGTTGGGAAGGCAATGAGGCGACGAGAGCAACGATGGCTGGGTAGCAGTGACATAGTTGGCAGCTGTGCAAAGAATAGTGTTAGTCAAGTAATGGTCAAGGCTAGCCCGCGTCTATCACGGCGGTTCCTTGGGTCCTTGTCTAGCTACAAAGAAATATTTTGTACAACTCGCGTGTAAAGCAGCTGACGAATGAAACTCACCTCGGGCATTTGAAGTAGCCGAAGCAAACAGAGTGCGTCTAGGAGTTGGGAATCTCGGACTGTTCCCGTTATCCAAACCCAGATTTTGAGACATGTCGGCAGCTAGACTGGCCGCAGGCGAAGACCCACGAACTTCCTTGAGGCTCATAAAGTCGCCATTACTGCCGCTAGCCCTTTGCAGCTGCTCGCGTAGACTCATAGTCGCGGACGAGGCGGCACTGAAACGGGGGAAACGAAAGTCACGCTGGGTGGCCCATGGGAACTGAGAGTTGCGGAGAAGAGGAGACTGCTGAAAAGCAGCTAACGGTGAGGAAGCATCCATTATGACGTGTGTGTATGTGTCTGTGTGTGTATGGGTATGTAGAAGGAGAAGAGAGAAAGAGGAGAAGTGTTATTCGGATGGGCGCAGCAAGAACATGGAAAGGTCGAATAACAGAACAGGACGAGTTTAACTGCGAAGGGGTTCTATTTCTATTGTCTTGGGCAATAGAAATTGTGGGTTATGAGCGAAGAAGGGAATAAAAAAGGTCGAAGAGTTGATCTGAGGAGCAACAAAAAGCAGCAGAGAGGGTTAGCTACAGCAACTTATAGAAGTTTCGAGGGTCTCACGGCTTCATAGAGGAGCAGATTATGGGTGCCAAATTTAGAGGTGTAGGGAACGGGTTTCAAAGGCGCCAGTGTCAAAGACTCGACGACGAAAGATTTGAAAGAATCCTGTGAAGATTTCACGAGCCAAAGAATCAAAAGACCCTCGCAAGCAAAACGATCGAACGAAGCTAGAAACAAAGAGGCGAAAGAACTCGTGATAGACAAGAAACGAGGCACTGCACAGCGTTCAAAAATAGAACATGTGCAGAAGACAAGACTACAAGCGCTGTTTTGCAGGAGAACAAAGCAGATAGATGATGGCCTGTGAATGGTCGAAGAACGAAGCAATAAAGGGTTCAATAGTGGAAGAGGTAAGGCGAGGGACTAGCAGAGTAGTTGGTGTGAAGCTAAGTGTGATGAATACTAAGACGGAGAAGGCGAAGGAGGCAGTGGGTTGAAAGAACAAGAAGATGGTCGCAGCAAGTCTATCTTCAATACAAGAAAGCATCAAGAGCCATGCTCTGGCAGGAAAAAGAAGAGTATTGAGAATATCTCGTAGCGGGTCACCACGTAGTTTTGTAGCTGGCCTGTCGTTCTGTTTCCTTGCCTCTTACGTTCTTCTCTTTATTCTCGTTATTTTTTCGAGACTCTCAACTAAAAGAAAAAGAAAAAAGCATAGACCTTGGATGCAACTCCAGCGTCTTCGTTTCCTTTTCGACTGGGGTGGGGGGGGGAAGGGGAGAAGAGAAGAGAAGGGAAGGGCAAGGGGGGGTGGGATCTCTGAGGAGTACAGATAAATACAGACGCTTGTCTGTACGGCTATACCAGGATGTCGGCAGGATGTAGGATGTGTGTACAGTGCAAGTCTATTGTATGCAAGCCGTGGTGATGGTGTAGTAGGGTTGGTTTGTGAGTGAGAGTACGTACCGGAAGGCTCTTTCTTGTCGAGAGTTGTCGTGAGATTTCGCAGTCTCTATCGTCGCCGCTGGTTCGTGGTGGTGATTACCGATGGATAGATGGACTGGCCAGATCGGGAGCAAGTCGCGAGATTCTGCACTGGGCAAGCAGAGCGAGGAGTAGAGAAGGAAAAGGAAGCGTCTTTTGGGGGAAGCAAGTTGTGATATAAAAGAAAAGCGAAGAATAGAGTTTGGCTGGTAGAAATGCAACCAAAAAGAGACAAAAAAAATAGCAGAGAAGCTTTAAAAAAAAAGAAAAAAAAAGGTAAAAAAAAAAAAAAAAAAAAAAAAAAGTAAAAAGGGAAGAATGGTACTTTGTATGGTATGTTGGAACAAGCACGTTAAATCTGAGCCGTGTGTGTATGTAGTGCGTTGTGTGCGTGGACAAGAGTGGCAGAATGAAGCAATTCTGATCAAGGGAGAGCTCCAAAATGCCGGCTAGCCAGCACACTAAGAAAGACGGCAGAGAGATTGAAGAGGGCAACGGCAAAGGTAAAGCAAAGCAAGCAACAAGATAGAGAGATAGACAGACAATGGCTGATGATAGTTGGTAACAAAAAGGCTCCACGATCTTTATTAAAAGGAGGGGAAAGAAAATGGCACCGCTCAAGGCCTCCGTGAGAGATAGACATAGGCTATCTTTATGGTCTAGAAAGAAAAGGCAGGTACGTACAACGTGCGGAAGGAGGCTCGTCATATACAAGCAAGTACATGCTGTTCGTACAGTACATCCAGTACATACAGTACATCCAGTATATCCAGCACACGCCCAGTACTCCCAATACAGTACATGGACTCAATATAAAGAAGAGGGGGCAATACCGCTGGCTTGTTTGCGGGCAACTACCCGCTGCGCTTCTCTCCTGCCTGCAGTAGAAGGCATCTAGCAGCAACTGTCGATGTCAGAGATTGGTTGGAGGCCAGACAGGACGTAGTGCGTAGCCAACAGACAGAAGGACAGGTTAATCCGAATAGAGCTAAGTGTAAGCCAAGCTGCTGTCGACTAGAACAGGCTTGTCTCGTTGTAGGGTCAGGTCTAAGTACAGTACAAGCAAGCACAGTATAGTACAGTACATACACCTCGACTGAATCTTGCCCTACGACTTTGTTTAGCACACCACACACCCACCCCTCTTGATGATAAAAAAGAAAAAAAAAAAAAAAGAAAAAAAACATGTATAAAAAGTTGCCGGTCTTTGGCCTTCACACTGTATTGTCTCCAAGCCATTACGTTCTTTATTACTGTGCACGCACTGTCGTTGGCTTCGTTCTTTTCTTCGCTTTGGGCTTTGGTGTTTTTCTTTCTTGTTCCTATGTTCCTGTGTTCCTCCCTTCCCTCCCCTCTGGTAGCCTGTCTAGAGCTTCCCTGTCCGTTGGCCCAGTAAAGCAAGCGCTTTGCTACCAAGGAAAGAAGCAGAAAAGAAAGAAAAAAGTACTTCTCCACTTTTATCTTGCTTTGTTCACAGGCACACAGGTACGTACTTACACCAACAACGACACAAAGCCACCCCTTCCCCCTCGAAAGGGTGCTCAGGACCTAAACTAAACCTTCTTGAGAAAAAAAAAAAAAAGAATAAAAAAATGGGTCCCTTTTTCGGTACCTGACGCCATACGGTTGAGGCGCTGACAGGGAATGTATCCTTTCTTCCCCCTTCAACTTTGCCCTTCAACCACCAACTTGATGACTGGACCGACCTGCCCTTGGTCAGCCTGGGGTGTGCTCTTGGGCCAGGCCTGTTGATTGGCTGACTGGTTGGCTAGTCCGTTGCTCTAGCTGCTTGCCCGGTTGCTATGTTTTCGTTCTTCCTCTCTGGGACATGCTGCCCCACTTAATTATTTACCATAGACCAATGACAAAAGAAATAACAAAACATGCAACTTAATGCTTTAATATAGCCACAAGTTGAGAAAGCTGCAGCTGCAGCTGCAGCGACTCAGTAGCGAGCAAGTGTGTAATGTCCGCCTTTCTGCTGTGACTGACGACTGACCGACAGTATGATTGCGGAAAGTCAAGTATAATAACCTCGTTTGTGATTCTCTTGTATTATATTATCCATGCGCACATCTCCTCTTCTCCTGCTGGTCCCATGGAATCAGCTTGTTTCCTAAGGTCAATGTGTGCCTGGCTGGCGGGATGGGGCTGTCTTACATTCTTGGTCTCACAATTTACTTGTCCAGTATTTCTTTCTGTTCCTGTGTGCTTGTATTCATTAGGGGAGAGGAAAAAAAAAAAAAAAAAAAAAAAAGAAAAGAAAAGGGCTAAAAAACAACTCTAAATTCAAACGCCCAAAGCCCGTCAAAGATTCCCTTTTTTCACGATCATGGCTTTGTACCTTTGATGTCTAAAGGAAGCAGAACGCAAACAAACTGGCAAACTGGCAAACAAAAATACGCAAGTATGCGATGGACGACTTCATGCAGACGGGCAGGGCAATCTATATAGTTCATTAGTTATGCCAGGCTGCATGCTGCATGTGAAGCCAAACCATACCACAGCTTAACTATCGCACTGCCCAATTGACATCCACTAGCTTACTGACACTACACCCGCAAACCTGTCTGAATGCTTGCACAATCGCATCTTATGCAATGCAATGCAAGGCAAAGTGCAAGGCGGCGACAACAGCAACCCGTGAACGTGATAAATCCTTCTGTTCCCGTTCAGAAGAGGCGGATGTTTCTTTTTTTCTTTTTCTTTTTTTTTTTTTTTCCAAAGCAGCACCACCCTAGGACAGAAACAAACAACCTTGATAACACACACAGAGCTTGCTCTGCACCTGCACTGCACCCAGCTATTTTTACAAAGCATCTAAAAGCACGAGACAAAGGATTGATTGCTTGGGAAAGAGAGCTGTCAAGTGCTGTTCTCGTTCGCTACTGACACTTTATGCCATGGCACGTTTCATTATGCCTTTCTCGCCCAAGGCATAAAAGAAAAATAAAGACTCTATGCAACCCTAAATTTGGAGAACCCTGGTGCTTGTATCACGGATGGATGTTTGGGAAACACAGACCCTCCCTCATTTGTAACCCTAATGTGCTTTTTGAAAGTTGGTGTCAGTCTTCTGCAAATCCCAAGTGTCATTGATGAGCTTTTCCTCTCCTCGTCCCCCTCCCTTGTGCTCCACTGCTCATTTTTTGCAGGGAATACAGTCGGGGCCAAGGAGCGCAATCAGCCCAGGCAAAGTACATTTCTTTTCTTCCCTTTGCTGCCTTTCTTATTAAGCCGAACTGAATCAACCACAGGGCCTTTTCTGCCAAAGCAAGACACGTAAAAGCTTCCCTTTCTTCCAGGCCCCTGGCTGCCCCAAGCCCAGACCCAGACACAGACAGACAAACCAAATCTCAGACTCCCTTTCCCCTGTGCTGGGTTATTTACATTTGTCTACTTTGGGAAAGCCATTGCTTAGCAACGGAAACGGGCAGGCCTTGTTTGGGGAGTATTGTAATGTTACACGTTCTCTCTTTGGACTTGGGATTTGTTAGTAATACAGGCTTTTTTTTTTATTTCTTTTCTTTTTTGTTCCCAATTTCTTCTTAGTCTTTTTCCCACAGGTGCTTATTCAGGACTTGATCTCCGGCTCAAGGTAGCAGCCGTTGCTCGTGTCTCAGGCAATACTTGGATACTTGGGGGTGTGGATCGGGGCTCTGCTTAGTTTGCTAGCTTGGGTATAGGCGCCGTCTGTATATCTGCTTGTTGAGCCAGCGCTCCGTTGCATGGAGGCAAGAATGTGCCCCAGCAGCAGCTTGTCAGTATTTTCTTTAGGCATAGATAGGAACGAACTCTCAGATAGATACGTACACACAAAAAAGAAATTATGCATATGCGTGCAGCTGCCGGCAGCTGGCCATACGAAGCCAGCAAGCGTCACCGCGCAACGGCACCACCATGAAAAACTCAAAGTCACACTCGTCTAGAACCGTGAATCTCCAAAGTACCACTGCTCATTACAACCCAGAGCGGGCATGAATCAAAATTAAATCCTTCGCTTTCTTCTTTTGCTCAGTCTCTCGTGGTCTGCCTCAAACCGGCCAGCCAACTCCAAAACACACCGCCTCCCCACTTAACAGCGCAAATTGCAATTCTCTTCTGCACATAACCGCCTTATGCCCCATCAAAGTGCGCTTCAGCCGCTCGCAAGGTGGGGGAGCATGGATGGTGGTTGTTTTGAGAGGATAAGTCCTTTTGAGTCTGGGACTTAGGCCCTTCTTGACTAACATAGCCTGCGTGATTCGCCGGCTGAGCGGTCCATTCAAGAACAGCTCTCTATATACAAAGGGGAATCAGCTATATCTTCGTATCAACCAGCACCGGGGCACATCATCAGCGGGCAAGATGACACGCAGCTCAAAACATAAAATAGACCAACAGAGCGAGGATAAACACAACTACAGAGCAAGGAGCTTTGAAGAAAAACAGAAACAAAAACATAGCGCCATTTTACTGGCTTCTCTCGCTAGCTTAGTAGCTCAAGCCGTTCTGGTACTAACGTTTCGGCATAATGCAACTTTGACGCTAGGAATTTAACATTAGAAGACAGATAGACAGACAGACAGACAGACAGACAGACAGACAGAGAGAGAGAGAGAGAGCACAGAGGCCAAGAAGTCAGAACCTGGCCAAATAGCCATCAGTAACCAAGAAGCCTCGCTATTCGGCGAGAACGTGCAGATTTCGTACTGACCTGCGCCCATCTCACACGATCACACAGATCCAGGTGTGCATTATTATGTACTGGTGCTGTGTTATGCATGCACACACTTCAACCCATGAACCGCGTGTCTCTCCCATCCCTTCTTGTGCCTTTGTGCCTTTTTGCCTTTATCTTCTGTGTCTCTTTTTTCCCCTCTTCCATCTTGTCGATCCCCGCTCGTCACTATAGAGACACAAAAAAAAGCCTGAGATTTCGGGTCTGCCTCATAGCCAAGCTAACAGCAAACACCCTCTATTTTCCTGCACTCAATATCCCTTCCCTCCCTCTCTTTCTCTTGCCTTTCTTACTCTGTATCAGAATTACGCCTATGTTGGACATAGTGCTAGGAGAACTGTTAGTCTTGCTTCGGTTTATTTTCTTTTGATCTTTCCATACTGTATGCAAAGGCCTCAAACTCCAAGCCAAGGTGGGCGGGTTTCCAGCCTCTTCCCCTCAGAGAGAGGAGAGGGGTGTGTAATAATTGGCAGCAGTGGTATATCCCTCTTGTTCCGGTCTAGCGGTTGTATAACTTGAGTCGTCTGCATTTGCCTGTCTGGTGCTTGGTCTGGCTGGGGCTCTTGAATGCAACAGAACCTGGACTACCTGACTTAGACTTGAACCTGCACACACTTTAGCCCACCCCTCGCTTCCCTGGCAAAGCCCTCTCCCCCTCCTCTCTTTTCCTTCTCTTCTTTCTCCCTCTCTTTATCCCCTTGCCCCACCTTCACCTTTGTCTAGAATGCTTGCCTAACACGTCTGACTTGCTTGCTCAGCTGCTCCGGCCAGCCAATACAAACAGACCTACTCGAGTGTAGCGTTGTATTGGATGGAGGCTTTCCTTTCCCCCCAGGGCTGTGTATCACAACGTTGCTTGCTGTTAGGGCACGGCGCCAGACAAGACAAGACAAGACAAGACAAAACAAGCAGGCGGATTATGGCTCGGCTTCGATGCCAAACACATATCCCCCCCCACTCTCCTCCAAAAATGAAGGGGCCGGGCCAGTACGGCACTGTCGGGGGCTTAGCCTGGCTTTGGACATTCAAACCAAGAACTTGGGGTGTGGAGGTACAGACGAAGAGAAGAGGAACATACAATTTGACGAGAGGGTGTTTAATCCCTTGCTGCTGCAGCAAGTCATGAATCGAATCACCCCCCCCCCTCCTATGTTTTCTCTGCACCTGCAGTTTCGCCGTGTATCATCGTATCGTAAAACCTCTACTACCAACCCACTTTATTTTATACCCTGTTCCATCCCTCTCACAGCACGATGATGGAGTAGACTAGACTGGGCGGGTTACTTGTATTTCCCCAGAGCCACAAGCATAGTTTGTTGTACTTGGTGAACCTGCGTTTGGTGTTCCCTAGCAACAAGGTGAGGGTTCTTTAATGTTCTGTACTCCCCGACTATCTAAGCCGATTAGTGCATCTAACCTCTATATATTACGGAGATAATGTTTTCCTTGGGATCACGACGCCAACGCCCTTGGCAACCAGTTCTCACAGACAAAAAGCTAGAGCGACCTAAGAAAAAAAAAAAAAAAAAAAAAAAAAAAAAAAAGGCTGGGGAGACGAAGGATCGGGGGGAGGGAAGAAGGAGGGGTCTGTCTTCATCAAGAATTCGGTCTTGGTGAAATCACGATCGTGTGCACAGGCTAACTAAGATCAGCTGTGACAGAAAATGCGAGCTAAACTGATAGATCATAGACGAATTATAAAGTCTCCGTCGGCGTGATGAGTGCAATAATGCATCTTAAAGATACCACTGGCTATTACAGCGGGGTTTTCCTTTGGAGATATCAAACACACGGTATAGCCAATAGCAGGGTATAGGGGAACTTGGACATGGTCTAGGGGACATGCAAAAGCAAGCGCAAGTGCACCAAGTGCTATCACAGCCAGTAACCTCGTCATCTGAGAATTATCCATAGGTTTTATGATCACTGAACAGGCCAGAAGAGGCTAAACAAACCGACGAAGCCTACCACAGCCAGCAGCGCAGCTTAAATGCAACTCTTGCAGCCAACTAGTCAACCACGGCTACTTTACAGCTTGCGTCATGCGTCATGCAATCCTACAGGAAAAGCTAAGCTTCGTCTTGGTTGTCTTGTTTGCTTGATTTTCTGACTTTCAAGCTCTAAAGAAAAGAATTGGGTTGAGCCTTTGACTGAACCCTACCATGTAACTAGGGTTAACCACTAAAGTTTCTATTTTTGGAACAGCACCCCCCCCACTTTCCTACTTCACAACGACGTCACATGTCAATTTTCGTGTGAACCCTTGTTCGATGTGCTTTTCGGGTTTGTTTATTCTCATATTTTAACAAGGGCTTTAAGAGAAACCGTCCATAGACGCTTGCTTTGATGTTCGCTCTTTACCGCTAGTTTAGGCACCACTAAGAGGTGGTGATTACACTTCGTATCCTGTTGCAACACTTCACTTCACACCTGTGCGTCTTGTTCCTCTGCGTTCATTTACTGGACCAATTAGACCTTGAAACTTGCCTTCCTTGCTCTTCCTCCGACGGCTAGAGTGGACAAGTTGAGAAAAGAAAGAAGGAAAAAGAAAAAAAAAAAAAAAAAAAAAAAGTCTCTACACCAAGCCCCGTACTGGTAAGACAAGTCTGAAGGGTTGTGTCCGGAAGGCTGGAAGAGTTGACATGGTCTAGTTTCAATGCGTATCATATCAGCTATGTGTATGCTGAGGGCTTAATTATCAAGGAACCGCTTGATGATACGTACAACGACACAGCCTACTGGTATCCTCAATGGCCGTGGGCTTTCTCCCAGCCTGAACCAGCCTACAATGCTACAAATCTAGAGGCCCCAAAGGCTCAAGTGCCACGCTAGCTGTACGCACATAGTACGATCCTGTTGTCATGGTGAAGGGCTCACACGGACGAGGCAGTTTTCTGGTCATCCCTCTTCGTCTGTGTGCTTGGAGGAGGCTGGAGACCAATTCCCATTCTTTTTTTTTTCTCTCCCTGTCTTTCCTTAATGGATAGAGTGGCTTCAAATCAAATGCACCCTTGCGGGTCTTCTCTGCTTCATTCCTTTTCTTCGACTATAATATCAAAATCGGGCTATTCGTGATACCCCTCTTCTGCTGCCACACAAGCCAATATAGTTCACGTACTATGCTTGAGCTGCAGCTCGCCTCAGTCGGCTTTTTCCATCCTCTGGTCGCCCGGGCCTGCAAAACTTTTTCCCCTCTTCTTTCCTTTCCTTTTGTTTCCTGCTAGACAGATTGTGGGAGGTTGTCCATGGTGATGAAAGAGGGCGGTGCTTGTTTTGTTGCCAAGAGCCACGCCGCGTTTCACTCCAAAGACGCGTTACTCTGTCATAGAATAATATGGGTACCTTGTAGTTTTTTTTCTTTTCTTTTGGGAAGGTGGGGTATACAAAGTAAACAGTTATCCACTTTAGGAAGACAATAGACACGGTATCACGTGATGAACAGCCTATAGCCAATCAAGACGCAGACGAGGCACATTGTTCTGTCTTGTTCCCCTTCCTTGTCGCCTCATCTTCCGTGGGAGCGGCCCTGTGCTTCCAAGCCTTGACTACAACCATCGCGACTAGTGGTGTTTAATTTTCTTGGTCTTCTCCTTCTGTGGCTGCAACTGAAACTTCATTAACCTAACTCTAGTTCGGCAAACCCTGTTATAACTTACTGACTGGGTTCTAGTAGCCTTCAGACTGTTGCTGAGATGCCACGCATGTTCATCAGACATCTCCACTCCGATGGAGGAGAAGGCGAAGGGGGAGGGGGCATCGTCTTGTGGAGATAGTAGGCGAAAAAGGGAGAGAATGCAAGAAAAAGAGCGGTTAAAATCGAAATTAGCTGGTAATGTTGAAATAAGGGCGGTCTAAAGATCCAAACTAAACGGGTATTTGGTCTCTGTGAAGTCACGAAACTAACTGATCTAGGCATAGAAATGAAGACTTTCCCACAATACGAACGTAACGATGACAACACCACGACAAATTACACCGCCAGCTAGCTATTACGCAGAGAAAAAGACACCATCCTCCATGTTGCCTGTCATTGTTGTTTGTGCAGCGCTTCGGGATCTTCGTGGCCAGTGTCCTGTCCACCCACCGTATCGGCATTACTGGACGAAATTTCACAGCAAGACGGGCCCTTTTCCACGAGAAAACAAGGTCTTGCCCCGTGCGGGCTTTTGTCGATGACGATAATATCGGTATTTTCATTTTTAATTTTTTTTCGGGTTTTTTTTTTTTTTTTTTTTTTTTTTTTTTCTTTTTGGTCTCGCCTTTCCTCCTTGTCCCTCCCATTTTCGCTACGCTTTTTCCCCTCTCTCCTGTTATGGGGTCCCTGTTTACACGAAAGTTTCGATCTGTCCATCTTGCCTCATTGAATATAGTGTAGCAGCAGACAGACAACTTTGCTGGCTCGGGGTCTGGGCGTTGGCGGCTACAAACTTCGTGTTAGGGTTCTCGCAACGGGTATAGCTCGGACGCTTAAGCTTATAACAGCACAGGTTGTCTGGCCCAATGTTTGCTCTCCTAATCTTGAATTGGCAGTGCTCGATAGACCGTGATCTCCGTTGGTGTTTGGCATGGGATGGTTTCCCGGTTGGTTACCCTGGCAGTAGCTCATGATGGCTATTTCGTTGCTGAGGACTGGCGTTGTGCTTCTTTTGCTGTGTGTGAGCTTAGTATTGGTTCCATCGTGTGACTTGTCTTGGCTGACTGTTGACTTGACTTAGATTTGTCGGTTAGATGGCAGGGGCTCCCTTAGGGAAAAGTCGAGGCCGACAAAGCCTCCTCTTCCTGCACTACAAGATTGCCAAAAGTTATAGAGGTCCTGTGAGAAACTGTTGCAAACTGCAGTTGACGAGGCAATCCTTTCGAACAGCTCAGTGTGAGCCTGTCTGTCGCCTCTCCCTGTCTGTGACACAGCTTGCTCGCAGTGCAGTGATGGTCAAGTATTTGGCTGTATTTTTAGAGTCTCTCATCATTATTGATGGGACCAGGGAGTTTGTGTGCTTTGAACGAGATGAGGATGAGGCTAATATCAAACACCTCTCATCTCCTCTCCCATTCACCGCCTCTTCGAATACTTGCCATTGCTGTGGTTTCTTTTATTAATTTCCCTTTTTTTTTCATATTTTTTCTAATTCTTTTTTTTTTTTCTTCTAGAACTAATTTCGAACCCCCTTCTGAAAAGCAAATAGAAGCCCGTCCGCTTGTTAGTTGTAGATCCTACTTGATTTCTTGTGTGGCTTGATTCTCTATCAAGTTGGCTCTATCCATCGTCCCTTACAGTAGGGGTTGGCTACTTACGTTAGCCACTTGGGCGCAGAGCTGCGAGAAACCGCGGAAGCCAACATACTGTAGCTCACGTCATTTACACATGCATCTTGCGTGCAGCAGTCAGTCCTACGGCCCGGCCGTCTTGTAAACACCAACAGCCCCTAAAAAAGTTTCACAGAGGCTCAAAACAAAAGGACAGGGCTTCTTCTTCAACAGAAACAATAGAAACAGGGTTAGTAACCCTTACAGGGATATCGCTAAAGGCGCCTGGCCTAGATGACTGCTGCCCTGCGCACCGCAGGCCAAATGCTGGGCCTGGCGTCTTCTCCAAATTCCTGCCTGTTCTAATTTTTATTCTTTTCGAGTGCATCGTCAGCTTTGATCATTTAGTCAAGGCTGAGGCTAAGGCTCGGGTGTTCGTTAGGTATTTCCGTAGACGCTGTTATTCCAGCCATATTTCCAGCAAGGTTGGTGATCTCCCTAAGGCCTATCCTTCCCCCTTCCCCAGGCGGTTGTTGTTTTGTTTCCCTATACTTGTAGGTGGGATAGACAGCCAGCAAGCCAGATATAGCGAAACGACATGGGTCACTGTCCCCAGAAACATCAACAACAAGGAAAGTTTGGTGGTGAAAATGACTCGTGAGTAAGGTAATCTCCTGGGTCTCTGGGCTATAGGCCCCAGAGCCCTGAGTTTGCCAACCCTGGGCCTTGTCTGTATGTGTGTTTGTATGTATGTGTACAGCCCAGCCTACATGGGGTTTGGTGTTCTGTTCTAGTGCTGCGAAGGGGCACAGAAGGGTTTTACTTCTCTTTGCTGCCAGCATTGCCATCCTGAGATTGTGCTTTGCTGGGGGAGGGTTTGGCCGTAGGTGAGCTGAGACGAAGGGCAGTCGCTCGTTCAGACGAAGGCGCTTTGTTTTGCTAACAAGGTCGTCTGTCTGGCTGGCTGCCTGGGTTCCTGGGTTCCTGTACACGGCTTTCCTTTATTCCAGGGCCTCTCCTCAAGGGCTCTTCTGCACAGGGCATCTCAGGCTGTCTACAGGCCTTTCAGCACCTCCAAATATACTCCCTTCCCCCCCTTTTATAATGTCAAGCACAATTTCATCAACCTGCATGCACGTAAGGTTTCCTTAGCTCAACCCAGCAAGTTATGTTATTTGCTCGTTTCCCTATGCACTAATCCAAGTCACTGAACCCATTTTGAGAGCTTTGGGCTTAGGCGAAGTGAGTATATGCATGGTTTAATGTCCGCTTATGCAGGTTCCAACTTGTGCACAAGGTTTAAGCTGCGAGCTTCGCTCCTTTTTTCTCGTCTTTATTACTTTATGTTACGTTCTGAACTACAGTCCCTTGTTAACCTAGGATGAATGGACTGCCCTAGATGCAGGTCCGGCATATTATACGTGCATGGCTTGTACAATACCCCTACAGCTTTTATGTCGTCTATATGTACGTACAGGGTCCCTAATTTACACAATACTGTACCAATAGAACTTTGTGCAAATTATACTGGCGTTGGGTAGAAATTGGAGGGTACTTTCCACGCTATTCTCCAGGGCTTCTACCAGGTCACGCACAAGTTATGCTGGCTCTGCTAAGCTATTCTCCCCAGGATAATGCCCCCGTCTAGCAGGCCTTCTGCTCCTGAATCGCCTGCCAAATCACCACCGCTTCGCTCTTGCTGCAGTGGTAAGGGAGGAGAAAGAGCCTGCTCAAATTTCGATGCTGACTGACCGACTAAACGAAAAAGGGAGCTTGATGCAGGTACACCACGCACGCACTACAGGCAAACACAATTTGGCGGAGCGCTGTTGCTGGGCAGAGATTAAGAGAGATCACCGTTCTAATACCTGTGTCTGCTAAGCCGCTCTGGGTAGCTGCATCGCCGACGTAGTGCGGATGCGGTGCGGGTGTGAGGCGCATGCATGGTCATATTATCACTAGAACAAGAGCTAATATTGATAAGCCCACACACTTGCATACGTACTGTGTCGGTGGAGAGGGGGTGGTAGGCCCAAGGCTGACTACGCACTGTCCTTGGCGAGCTCTGCTGTCTACATTGGTGTGTCTCTAGACTGGGTAGTCAGGTGCTACTGTTGTTGCTGCTTTTTTGCTGTTGTTATTATTTGTATTTCGGTTACGAGGACAACCAAACATGAGGGGGGAAGGGGGGAGGGGCACATGATGTGATGTTACTGAGGATATCTTGAGATTGTTTGCATGGTATTGTTGAGATTGAGGGCCCAAGATCACTCGCACACAGCCTAGCCCTAAATCCTCACCTGTACCAAGTCAATGTAGTTTGCTGGCCGGATTAAGCTGCACTGCATGCCAGCATGACATGAATGCTATACCTATTGGAGAACACTTTTCGCATTGTCTTTAAAGGTGTCGAAATTGTGCTAGACAAGCTAAGAAAAGAGTTGCCTCTGAGGTGATTGACTGATATGTAAGCTCGACAGACGGGTGACGTAAGTCACAAGTTCCTGCTGTGCCACAATCTGAGCTAAGCCTATTCTTCTTGGTAAAGCATTTCAATTAGACAGTACGTAAACTCTTCCTAGCAGGGAGGGCCAAAGGGGGCAGGCAGGAGGCCCTCTGATGGCCAACAGAAGGCGCCTTGCGTCAGAGACATAATCGTGATGACATGATCCGAGCCATGTTTTCTTTCTTGCGTAGATGCATTGAGTTTAGCATGATTCCTTCCCATAGATAGCCGGTCAATTGGCGCTCAACCTTGTGGCTCGACGCATTTGTAGTGTTCTACTCTCCCTTGGGCGATAGACCGAGAGCCGCCCCTAGGAACTCTGCTATATGTCACAGTCACGCAGTGCTAGAGCAGCACAAGCTTAGGAGCATAGCACGAGAATCATGTTTCTCAATGGAGGAATTATGTCCTGAGCTAGTGAAGATCGGATTATGATTTAGGTTTAAAGGGAGGGAAGGGGGGGGGGGTACCTAAGCTACACAGTGCCTCTCACACGCCCTTTTATCTTGGTTTTTTTTCGACATCTAATCGCGAGTTGCAAAGAAGGGAGGAAGAGGGCCTTTCCCTTTGCGTACGTCCTTCAAAACTTCATATCCAGGGCAGGTATTTCGTCTCACTGGGTCACTTTGAACGAGAGTCGAGTCTTCCTAGGGATACTGAAAGCTACTTAACACGATCTTTCTTAGGCACTTTGGGCAACAAAGAGCACATCTTCTAAGCCTGAACTTGGTGGTATTAGCGAAGGAACTGGCGAACCAATTAGTGAGTTGTTCTTCAGTGTAGGGAAGTCAAGTTAGCTTGGGCTGGTTGCTATGAGCACGAGTCAAGTTGTGAAGAAGGGGAAGGGGAAGGGGAAGGAGTTGCTGCAAACCTTGAACTCCTGCTCTCACTTGCATCTGTGTCATAACAAAAGGGAAGACGGCCTTGTGTTGGGAGTTCCAATACAGAATAAAGGGGTTGGAGAAGGCTGAGAAGAAGGAGTAGGAAAAGATCCAAGGCTTTCTTCAAAGAGTTTCTAACCACACTCGAAGATTACAGCGCAAAAGTCCTAGTCTGCGAGGGACCGACTTTAAGCTTCATTACGAACCCGCACACTATCAAGTGTCAACCGCCGGGACGAGGAATCTAGATTTGCATGCCTTACAAGGCTCAGCTAAGGTTCAAAGGGCAAAAAAAGAGAGAAAACCTGTCGACAACAGTCTAAATTCCCTTTGTAGGCGCTATACATTGCCCTCTAGGGCTCGGGAATGCCCAAATCCAACACGAAGCCTTGGTCTCTTCTTTTCCCCGGAAAAGCTAATGACATGTCGTCTGGAGACACGGTCGAAATTATACCGGGACTCAGAAATAAGTGGGTACACAAGAAACTCCGGACCAGGGTTATGCAATGGCCAGGGTTAACTTTCGGCCCCACTTTGATGTTGAATCAACGGAACTGAGAGATAAGGAGTGAACAGAAGGCTTGATTGGTAGATTTTGGTATGTGCAGTGTTGATCGTTTGCTAGTGGAGCTTTCAAAAAGCCGAGGTCACCCAGAAAAGCGCAAGGCTTCTGGATAAGCGCGCCGTGTGTGGTCGTCCCTTCCTGAAACTCATTACAAGAAATGGCCGAGGCCGGCTGATGGCGTCTACATTAGCGGATGGGGGAGCGGGGCGCGATAATGGGAAGAGGAATTGACGTACGGTAGTAGAAAGTATACGCTTGGTTTGTGTCGCTTTAATAGGCCTGTCTGATGGCATAGGCGCCAAGTAGACTTTGAGTCGGTGGTAGATGAGCTGTCCCCTGGCTCAGTATCTTTGTGTCACAATACGATAATGCAACCAAAGCCTCAAGGCTAAGACAAGTGCACAGTACCTAGTTAGGCTGGGATGGTTCCATGTCACAATGTACTCGAGACACCGGTAGAGACGAGTAGAGAAACCCGTACATCAACCCAAGTACAAGGGGCTTTGCTCAGAATGTATCTGGGCAGATGTTGTACTCACAGCATTAGCACCACGCAAGGCTGCAGCAAGATTTGGTAGATTGTCGTTTAGAATTACTGGTCCATTTATAGAGAGGTCCTATTGCCCGAGGAGTCCTCTCTATTATGGGCAGTTCCCACATGTTCGGCGGCCCGTAAAGTGGGGTCAGTTGTGCAACTTTGAATAGGCGCTTTCTATTGGACAACTAGGACTTGTATAACTGCTGTGAAAGAATGAAAAGAAGAGAAAAGTGGAGCATAAGAAAAACACGGAGAAAAGAGAATAGCGGGTGAACGACAAACAGGAAAGCCAGAGAAAAATCCACTTTGGTGGGAAGATAAGATAAGGAAGGATGGGGGAAGGAAGCAAAAAATCCGGGAACTCCAAACGGTAAAGAGATGGCAAGAAGCAAAAGGAAGGCCAAGATTCAAGAACGGCGGACTGAAACGGAGAGCCGCCTTCTCGGTTTTCTCAGCTTCCTTCTTTTTTTTTTTTTCCCCTGGTTGCATGTATGCATGCATTCATTCATTCGTTCATTCATTTATTCGATTATTTTCTTATTGCTTTTCCTTAACTTCTGTTGGACGAGAGGAATAGGAAGTCGCCCCGTCGCGTGGTACTTGCTCTATTTGTTCCACTTCGGTTTCTCCATTTTTTCTTGCAAAAGGCCTCCCTCCCTATGTAGGTAGGCTAAGAAATCAAAAAGAGAAGGCGCAGCTGTGACGACAACTTGATTAGGAAGGATAAGGAGAGGCCAACTCGGTTAATTTCAGCCTTTGTCTTCTTATCGACTAACCTTGCGACTTGTTCATCTTCTACATCATCAAACTCCTTTTCACTTTCTTCCACGGGCGTGAGGACGCAAGTACAAGCTTCCTTTTGACTCTCTCCAATCCAAACAACGAAGGAGAGACTACAACGACCGGCGATTTTGCTGCTTAGCTTGCTCCCATCACGCAATTCGGGAAAAAAAAAAAAAAAAAAGGGACACGATCCCAAAGTGATCTTGCCTTATCGGACGAGGCTAACCAAGCGATAAAGAAATAGACGGAAGGTACAGACAGCTACAGCTACAGCTACAGCTGCCTGTTGATTTTTGATTCTTGCGGGTAACTACCTACTTTCATCTCATCTCATCCTTCTCTATCTTCCCCCTCCTCCCCCCCTTTTCTATTCCTCTTTTCCTTTTCTTTTTCCTTCTCCTTTTCTTCTTTTCTTCTCCTCTTCTTTTACACGCACAGACCAGTGGCCTCATTCACCAATCTTGCATCGGCTGTTCCCTTGTGCGACGTCGCTCAACCTCCAGCCGTGAGACGACGAGTGGCATATGAGGCGCCACGAGTCCAGCATCAGGTTTTGCGGTGCTGCGCTTGAGCTCACGTGAGCCGGGGGTCTAAAACAGACGAGACACAAATCTTCATCCCTGCCTACAGTCCGGGACGTCAGAACTTGACAACGTCGACGACAATATGGATGCTTCTCAGCAATCAGCGGCGTCTGCCTCTGACCAACCAGTAACTACTGCGATGACAGTACCATCCGGGACGCCATCTACGGGCCCTGGAGGCCCCGAGCTAGGCCCAGGCACGGCTGCGACTTCTGGAACTAGTGCGGATCACATGCGGAGAACAGCTGGCGGAAATGCAAGCGGCAGTGGCATTGGCAATACGGCGAACGGTGGGCCCATACCTCCTAGCACAGGCCATCAACGAGGAGGGGCAAGTGTCAATGGCGGTGTGCCTAAACGTCGGCCTCGTAGAGTCGATGAGCGTGACCGCAAACGGGCAGTGAGAGCGTGAGTTTCGGCGTGCCAATCTAGTAGCACCAATGTCTTAGATGCTAACAAAAAATCTAGATGTGATGAATGTCGCCGCCAAAAAGAAAAGTGCGAAGGTGGGATTCCTTGCCAGCGTTGTGCACGGCTTAATCGATCTTGTGGTTTTACTGGTCAGCCCTCACGCGACGCGGATTATACTGCTAGCCGTAATGTGTCTCGCGAGCCTACAGAAATGACACAGAGACTGCGTTACATGGAAAAACTGCTCACACACTTTACGGGACGGTCGAACCTGGATGCGACGACTCTTAAGAACTTGGCTGACGCCGTTGACCGACAACGCGGAGAGGCCCCATTGGGTCCAGATGCCGGCGAGACTGTGGATGATGGATCACAGAGTTCGGAACATCTCGGTGTTGATGCTGAGAATTTTACAGTGCAGCCACTCGAAAGTAACATAGCACGTGAGTATCAATTGGTGTACACTATATGCGTCTAGACCATGAAGTTGACTTGTTGATGGACAGACTACTCGGGCGAATTCTCACACTGGAACTTTTCTATGCGCATTAAGCAGTGGATCGAGAACTGTAACAAGGAATCTCGTGGAGGTGAGCAGCCGGCCGATCCTCTGACGTTTAAGGAATATTACCGGGCTGAAGAGCTGCAGTCACCATCCAACACTGTTATGTCTCTTTCGTCACTTCCACCACCATACATCACGGGGTATCTTGTCGATGCTTTCTTCAAACACGCAGAAAGTAACTATTTCTTCGTTGAGCGCTCTTGGCTTATGGATAAAATTAACCTGGCCTACGAGAATCCCGGCGTCTTCACCCACCGCGATGTCGGTACTGTGGGCATGATTCTCATAATCCTTGCTATTGGCACGCAGTATGCCTATTTAGACAACGAGGGCGAAAGACCCGCCCGGCTGGGGCAACGTATGCATCCGTCCGAGGGCTCCCCGTACGAAGAAGATGCTGTTGGTGTGATGTTTTATCAAAGAGCGTGCATGTTGGTGCCTGACATTATCACTATTGCATCTCTGGAAAGTGTCCAGGCATGCTTGCTTATTGGTCTGTACACACTTCCATTGGATGCGTCAGGACTGTCCTACATTTACCTCAATCTGGCTCTCAAGTTGGCTATTCAAAATGGGATGCACCGCAACTACTCGACTAACGCATGGCCAGCGGTTATTCGTGAAACTCGGAACCGCGTATTTTGGACAGCCCATGCTATTGAGAGGAGAGTTGGGATATTCCACGGAAGGCCCTTGTCTATTGCGCCCTCAGAGGTTGATGCGGCTTTGCCTTCACTAGACCCGTCTGTGTGGCCGGTTGATCTGCCGGCCAATACAGCACACATGCTGGCTACACTTCAGCTAAACAAGACCCTTACCAAGGTTTGTCGGGAAATGTGAGCTATATCCTTGCACCTCTTTTCACCAAGGGAAATTGTCGTCGTCAATCTCAAACTAACACAGCTTGTAGTCAATTACTCAAAACTGGAACTCGGCAGGAAGCTACAGAGGTATTTAATCGTCTTATTGAAACTAAGAATGACCTGCACAAATGGTGGGATATTCTGCCAACAAACAAGTTCAACAAGGACTTTTCTGGTGCTGTATTATTCACCCGGTCCGATGCTCATTTACGTCTAGAGTACTGCCTTTTGCGCATGTACGCTGGCCGGCCGTTTGTCTTTCCCCGCGGTCTTGGGCGGTACAATAATGTCGCCGCCACAGAGGCTAGTCCCTCGACCTCAGGTGCAACGCCAAATAGTTCAGCATCTACCTCCAAGACACACCCACGAGCTTTGCTTGTTACAGACTGCATAGAAGCTGCTCTGGGGATTATTGAGACGTGCAAGGCCCTCGACAAGACAATTGGCCTTGCCCGTGCATCATATACCGAGTTCAGCGCGTGCCGCGCCGCCTTGCTGGTGATTGTCACCCAGTGTTTACAAAGGCGTACAGATAGATTACGTGATGCCCTTCGCGAGGGCATGGTCATGATCAAGTCTATGGCGGTATGGGGTGAATCTGCACGTTCCGAGGTCTCGCTACTTGAAGTATTCGAGCGTGCTGTGGACAAATTGGATGCCGCTGCATCAGGAAACGGCAATGGGGCGGCGTCCAATGGTACTATGACAGACGAAGAGAGTGGATACGAGCGGTTCAAGAAATGGCAAATGCTTTGGAAGCAGCCGTCGTCGGATGCCCCTACTACAACAGCCTCAGTTATGGGCGGCGGAGGACCCGAGAGCACGCGTATGGAAGACGATGACGGGGATAGCATCGCGCTATCTACAGCTACTGGAGCTGCCCGCCCGGAACCCAACGGCCCGCCTCATGGAATGCCCGCAGGTGTTGGCGGCGGTGGCGGCGGTGGAATCGGCGGTCCTATACCGCCGCACCCATTAGAATTCTGGCGTGGCGCTTTGACCCGGCAAGAGCCAGCTTCGACAGCAATGCAAATGCCGTCGACCTTTTTCGGGACGGACGAGACCTTTGCCTCGTTCCAGCAGACGCTGGACGAGTATTCAATGTCTATGCAGGCTGGGTTCAGTCCACTGATGGATGGGGCAGGCCAGACGCCGGGTAGTGGGCTGGGAGGGAATGTATGGATGAACATGTAGGAGAGATGAGAGCATAGCACTTTTTGGTTACTATTTTTCTTTTGGAAAGGGTGTGTGGATTCAACTTATATACTGATGAATAGTAACGCAGGTGTCTTACAAGAGAGATTAATTTGGTTTCCTAGTTTCGGTATTTTCCCCAAAGTGTAGAAAGGACCGTCGAAATGAAGTAGCCATGTTGGACTTGAGGCTGTCAACTTCTAGTATCACCTGATTCAGTGAGTTTTGGCTGTTGAGATGGAACATCTGACTATCACAAGATGTATGTACATACCATGCCGTGAGCACTGCAAAGCTAGAGCTAGAATACCGGAGGGCTATTAGAATATTGGAGTGGACTGGCTTTCGTCGGAAAGTCCTAGCGGCGATAGAGCAAGGTATCGTCGCTTCTTGGGGCGTAGGGTTTATAGGTGCCGAACGTGGTCCACCAGGTTTAGACCGAAGGGGATGTGAAGACTGTGCCCTATGTGTCATGAGCAAATGCCAGCAACTTGGAGGCGTGGGTTGTTGCGCTGTCATCTTGAAACAGTCGCGTTCCACGGCATATAGCCAGGAGACGACTCTTGAAAGTCTCTAGATATCTTTAAGAGCAGACATTGCTGTCAGGTGGACTGCATCGATGGTAGATGTCTGGTTCGTTCTCCCGGCTTGCTGCCCCGTAGGCTTGAGAAACTTGATCTTGAACGTGAGCTCTCCAATGTCCCGGAATCCTTGCACATTGCTATTGCCGCCGGGCTTGATACTGCTAATGCGAAGTTCGTCCAAGACCATTGCTTGAAGCTGTTGTGTTGTTAATGGACCAACGGATGGATTCTGGCCTCAAACCGGCACACCTGAAGTAACCCTAGTATATCACGTGCTGCATCAGACACCGTAAAACGGCATCACGCATCGGTACATTTCGGACAGTACGCAGGGTCGTAGAACTTTGATGAAACCTCAGTTACTATAGTGCAACCGACCGAGCACGCTTCCACAAACAGAACTTTGTCTACTCAATTCACATGAGCCCTTTGTCTGCGCCGTCTTGTACCACTTACGCTACTGACATTATTAATACTATTGCTTCCGCGCAAGAGTGAGGCAATGGAGCTAGGCTTCATTCTCCGCCATTACGCCCTTTCCGAGGCTGTGAATGATTCATTGCAGTCGTAGGCTTTGCTCTTCATTAAACGCAGCTCAGGCCATCGAGTTCATAGCCAACAAAGCGAAGCTGATCTTGTCACATGCTTGCCATCTTTGTGCAATACTATGACAAAAGAAGCCTTATCTTTGCGCGTACCAAAACCGGAGACCATCTTCACCGTTGATCACAGCCTTGTCCGTCATCGCGCCGGTCAATGGCATATGTCATCGACTATGAAACATTGCCCACGACCCAACAGCATATTGAGCTTTGATCACAAGACGAAAGCATGCAGTAGATGGGACTTTTTTGACTTACATAGGGATGGCGGAGGTGGAGGTGGAGATAGAGGTGGAGGGATACCGGGCCGGTGCCATGCTAGTTAGTAAGCAGCAAGCAAGCAAGGCAAGTCAGTCTTCTTTACTCCTCCGGGACCGGAATTGGCGAATCCGGCTGCAGTATCTATTCCTCCTTTTCCTCGTCAGGAGTAGGAAACCCACTTGTTTGGGGAGCGCTGTAAGCTGTGGTCAGTGAGAAGATCAAGCTTAGGTACGGTACGTACAGCTTCACATTGAGCTGGTGCCATAACTTGGTCTTTGCAGAGGCAGTATATTACAGACCCTAATAGTCATTATTATTAGGGTCCATATGATACACTATGACGTAATGGGCGTCTAGATGAAGGCCATTGCCAAAGTCTTGAAACTAGAAACGATATTCTCCATTTTGTTATTGTATATAAAAACCAGAGTTTCAACTTGTATTGAAGTAGGCGATAGATAATAATAAAAGTAGCCGTTATATCGCGTGTATATCCCAAACAAATAACACCAAATAAAAACAAAAGAAAACAAACAAACAAACACCGAGCTAGATAGGAATGGACGAAGCACCGACGTGGAACCCAGGACAAAGCTGTAAAAGCAAACGCAAAAGAATAAAAATGACAAGGGAAAATGAAGAAAAAGGGCGGGGAAAGAAGGCAACTCGCAGCTTACAGCTCGGATAGAGCCTTGTCCAGCGCGCCAACCAGCAGAGGGATGTGCTCCTCAGTGAAGATCAGCATGGGCCGCAGGCGAATAGTCGATTGTCCGCAGCTGCCAATAGTGACGCCAAGCTTCCGCATAGAAGCGATCAGCTTAGCGGGGTCAGTGGTGTCAAAAGCAATGTAAGTGCCGCGGTTCTTTCCGCGCAGGTTAGCAACCTTGCCACCTGGGTACTTGAGGGCAAGCTTTTCAATCTCAGCGTAGAGCAGATCACCGACACGTGCAGTCTGGGCGACCAAATCGTTGGCCTGAATCTCCTCAATAATAGCCTTGGAAACCAGCACGCGTGCCAAGTCGCCAATCCAAGTGTTGAACTGACGGTACGCCTTGTCAGGGATGAGCAGCTCGTCACCAAAAAAGTAACCGGCAGTTTGTGCCTTCTTGGAGAAGGTCACTAGGTCGGGTGGCGAAGTCAGGTTCCAATGCTCGTGAGCCCAGAATTTTCCAGTGGAGCCAAAGCCTAGGAGGGAGGAGGGGAACAGAGTTAGTATGAGAAGCTAGTGTATTCATAGGAGTACGGGGCAAAAAGAAAAAAGAAGACTTACCAGTCTGAACCTCGTCTACAATCAGAGCAACGCCGTGCTTCTTAGTTAGGTCACGTAGACCCTGAAAGAAATCAGCAGAAGCATGGTTATCGCCACCCTCTGACTGGATGGGCTCGACAATCACAGCAGTGACGGGAGACACCCAGGTCTTGATCAGCTTCTCAACTGCATCCAGGCACCGCTGCTCCTCTGCCTTGTTCTCCTCCACATGAGCCTCAAGAGGATACTTGAGCGCAGGGAATGGGGCCTTGGGCCAGTTGAAGGCAGGAATGTCCAGCTTGTGCACAGCCTTGGAGCGGGTAGTCGACAGCGAGCCGAAGCCACGGCCGTGGAATGAGTTCTCAAACGACATAATGGCCAGTTCGGGAGAGCCCGGCTTGGCGTTGTTCAGGCACGATGAGGACTCCTCGTCAGTCCACTCAACGCCTAATCCACGCTTACGGCGCATATATAGCATCATGGCAGCCTTGAATGCCAGCTCGTTGGCCTCAGAGCCAGACTGGGCGGTGAAAATGTACTTGAGACCTGGGGGAGCGGCCTTCATTAAACCGTTCTTCAAGGCGTCATTCCAAGCCAGTGACGGAAAATTACCGGTGGCAGGGCGGTTGACCAGGGCCGAGACCATAGTAGGAGAGGAGGCAGCAGCGATCAAGCGCTTGTTGTTGTAGCCGACAGGAATAGAAGCAATCTGGGAGTAGCTACCAGGGAGGGCTTGTCAGCAGGGGAAGAGCAATACAAAGCGTCGGGGTCGAGACAGGTTATATTAAAACCAGACAGTCCTCAGCTTTACTTACACATCTAGGAAGCGGTTGCCGTCAACATCAACCAAGTAGTTGCCCTCTGACTTGTCATAATCGGCAACAATTTGTACAGCACGAGCATCAAAGACCTCGCCTAAGGCTTGGATAGCAGCCTGAGTCTGGGGGCCAGGCACAGCAGTAGAGACGGAAGGCTCAAGGACAGACATGGCAAGGGCAAGTATAGAGAAATGGCGAGAGACAGGAGAAATTGGATATAGAAAATCGCGGGAGATGGGCGTGGAGGGCGACAAAGAAAGGAAGAGCGAAGAAGTAAGTTGAGAAGAATACGTTCTAAATATCCAGACCGAATGGGGGTTTGGGCTATATATACTCGCGACAAATTCAGTTGGTAGTTGCTAGATTAAGTAGTGGCATGTGTGCCCAGGACCGAAGGGGTAACTGCCTCTTCTATCTATATTCCTGTTTCCCCCTTCCCGTTTGGGAAGCTTTTCTATATACATTGATATCAGGGACCTCCGAGAAAGCGCTCTAGTGGGAACGGAGCTGGACCAAGCGGCTTTTTATTTGTTATTTTTTTTATATATTTTTATATTTTTACACTCTGCCATCTTGCCGGAATCTGGTACGGTTTTTGATAGCAAAGCGAAGCATGTGACTATTCAAGCTTAAGTTCATCCAATCACGTCAGGCTCGTTTTCTTTTTGCACATGAATTCGTATGGTTGTGTGCGTGTTTATTCTCACTGCAAGGCCGGGAACCAGCTCCGGCAGGGCCTCCTCCTACACCTCATAAACCTAATTAATCATGTTATGTTGGAGAGTCCGATCTCACAACTGTACTCATATGGAAGTTTGGGGCCGACAAGAAAAGTGGAGCACTGACACCGGACCGGCCAAGAGCAAGCTATGATTGGTCAGGTAAAAGTGGAGCCTTTATCTGCGGGCTTGGAGGGGAATTATCGACAGGAACAAAGCTGGTTGGTTGGCTGCTGGGGGGGAAGGTGGAAAGTGGGGGTTTCTCTGATAAGCCAGATGATAAGACGAAGTTGTGAGCTACGGCATTGAGTCCGCAACTAACGAGCTGCCTTGGTCTTTTCCCCTGGAAAAGAACAGCAGGTGGGAAGGAGGCGGAAGGCTACCTAGCTAAAGGAGGACAAAAAAGAAGGCAGCACAAGCACAGGGAAAAAAAAATCACAAGACAAGCTGGGGCGGCACAAAGGGGCTCGAACTAGGAAACTGTCGGTTAAGCAGCGGGATGATAGGCGCAAAAGGGTATTTGACCAAAAAAGGAAGGAGGGGGCAAGCAGGCCGTTGAGATACGTAGAAAGTCTCTCGTTGGAAACGCCGATGGGAACTCCGCATTCTAGCTTAAAAAGAGCGATAAATCCGTAAGCAAGACGAAGCTGTCGTATTTTTGTCTTTATCTTGAAACTCTGATTCTCTTTTCTTCTTGCCTTTTTTTTTTTTTCCTGCGCAAAAAGCAGTGATTTATTTTCCTGGGTTTGACAAATTTCTATATTTCTCATCGTTTCTTGCTAAAAAAAAGAAGAAAGTCACTATGAAGTTCGAGGTACGATGACGTAATCAGAGAATGAAGCTCAAAACATGCAATAACCACAACGCAGACATGTTAACTCATGTGATAGCTTAAAGATACTTCGTTGCTGAAGGCAAAGTGCTACGTCAACGGCGAATGGGTCGGAGCTGCCAGTGGTTTGGAGTTTGATATCGAGAGTGAGTCAGTCCTCTCTACGTATCGTTTGAATGAGGGCCATTACTAACAGACCGACCCACTCCCCTAACAGACCCCTCCACCGCCAAGACTGTCGCGCAGTGCCCCGACTTTGACGAGGCTGACACTACTCTCGCTATCAAGGCCGCCGCTGCTGCCTTTCCCACGTTCAAGAAGACCTCGGCCCGGTCGCGTGCTCGCCTGTTGCGCAAGTGGTATGACTTGATGATCGAGAACCATGAGGATCTCGCCCAGCTCATCACTCTTGAGAATGGCAAGACTATGGCAGACTCGCGTACTGAGGTGACCTATGCTGCCAATTTCCTCGAGTGGTTTAGCGAGGAGGCTCCCCGAATTAACGGCGACACCATGGAGGCCAGCAACCCCTCAGCACGCTTGATTACAATCCGCGAGCCCATTGGAGTGTGTGGCTTGATTGCTCCGTGGAACTTCCCCGCGGCGATGATCACGCGCAAGGCCGGGCCAGCTTTGGCTGCCGGCTGCACACTGGTGATCAAGACACCTGGCGAGGCACCGCTTACTGCGCTAGCACTGGCCGAACTCGCTCATCGTGCAGGCTTCCCTGCCGGCGTTATCAACTTTGTAACCACGCTCAAGCACACACCAGCCGTCGGCAAAGTCTTGTGCACGCATCCCACGATTAAGAAGGTGTCATTTACCGGTTCTACTCCAGTTGGTAAGCTGTTGATGGGCCAGGCGGCTTCGACCCTTAAGAAGCTATCGTTTGAGTTGGGAGGCAACGCGCCGTTCATTGTATTTGAAGATGCGGACTTGGATAAAGCCGTTGCCGCGCTAGTCGGTTGCAAGTTCCGTGTATCGGGACAGACGTGTGTTTGTGCCAATCGGATCTTCGTACACAAAGACGTGCACGATGTGTTTGTCACAAAGCTGACGAAAGCGATTGAGCCGTTTGTGGTGGGAGATGGATTTAACCCAGCCAGCACGCACGGCCCTGTGATTCACGGCCGAGCTATCGCCAAGGTCCGCGAGCATATTGAGGACGCCGTTCAACAGGGTGCTACGATTGCCGCCGGTGGTAAGGCGCTGCCTGAGCTCGGTCCGTACTTCCACCAGCCAACAATCCTTACAGGCATGAAGGCGGGCATGAAGGTGTGCTCGCAGGAAACCTTTGGCCCACTGGCATCCATCTTCCAGTTTGAGACTGAGGACGAGGTTCTGGCTCTCGCTAACGAAGTTGACGTTGGCCTAGCAGGTTACTTCTTCAGTCGTGATTCATCTCGTTGTTGGCGTGTGGCCGAGGCACTGGAGGTTGGCATGGTTGGAGTGAATAGTGGATCGGTCAGTGATGTGGCTGGGCCTTTTGGCGGAGTCAAGGAGAGTGGCTTCGGACGAGAGGGCAGCAAGTACGGCATTGACGAATACTTGACTACCAAGATGATGATGATTGGTATTTAGACAGTAGATGAGGGAGGGGGAGTCATGCCGAAAAGACAAAAAGGCTACGTTACGACCATGTGTGTTTAGGGTTTGGCATATTAGGGTTTAGTGTAATTGTTCAATTTTCATGCTACTGGATGCTGATTTTGTGGTGGGGGCGGGCGCTGTTCAGATTTCACTAATTGCGGGTCCTTTTGTGTCGGGTGGGCGGAGGAGGGGATTTGTGCTACGTGAAGGCGACGGACAGAATTTATTTAGGAATTTGACTGGTGGTGTGATTCTGTTTTTATTTTTATTTTTTTTATTTCTTTTTTCTGTGTGTGTGTGTCTCACAGCGTTCAACGAACCCACGGGACGATTGATTGCAAGAAGGACACGAGAAATTATGTGGTAGGGTAGGGATGTAGGGGAGGACGACGGATCGTGATGACTTGTTGTGGGTTAGTAACTTAGGGTTTATGCGCCCTTGTTGGCCTGTGTTTCTCCACCATTTTAACCCATGCCCATGACGAAAGTCTATGTTTTGACGTATTTGTTTGTGTTGACTTTACTTGGCAAGTGGGTGAAAGTGAATAGAAGCTGTGAGATTTAGTGAAGAATGGTTAAGGGGCGGGCAAGACAAGAGAGACTAGGGAGCAGCAAGTAGAAGCAAGTGAATATAGAGCAATGGTAACTTGGCTGGAGTGAAGACTAATTCTGTAATATTATACCAAGGAAAGCCGGGACTAGAGAGAGACACAGCACGGCAGGGAAAGCGGTGAGATAAAACTAGCGCAGAAGAGGGGAAAAAAAAAAAGAGACTGATAGGAAGGGTTAAGAAAGGAACAAGAAGGAGGGAAGCGGCGGAAGGCCGGCCGCGAAGACGCATAACATAATATCTTTGGAATAAACGACTACAAGAAGAGGGGAAGGGAAGAAGGAACAAGATCGAAGACTGAAGAACCACCGGGATCCATTAAGGAGGAGAAAGTAAGAACAAACAAGGCAACGGCAAATAACAAACACGCATTAAATGGGCCAATTCACAAGATGGTTGGGCATAGATGCATATTCGATACAGTGGAGAGGGGAAGTAGTAGAGAAGAAGGGTCTATAGACACTGACCGAGAAGGGAATTCCAAAGGCAAAAGGCCTGAAGAGGAGATGAAGAGGAGGGGAGTGCAAAAGGCGAAGGCGAAGGCGAAAATCCGTGCTTGCTGGGAAGATGCGAGATGCACGACGCACTTTTGGCTATTGATAAAATCTGATATGCAGCTATGTGCTGGCTCTTTAGCTTGGGTCTGGCTTGCTCTTATGGCTTGCTCTTATGGCTGGGCGGCTGAGCTGGGCTAGGCCCAAGACAAGGACCTAGGAGGACGGGCCTTGAGAAGGGAGGTCTGGAGGACTCGGCTCTGTCTGCTGGGATGTGTGGTGACGAGGAGGAGACTTTTCCTTACCCTTTTTTTTTTTGTTTATCTCTCATTTTTTCCCTGCACCTTTTTTTATATTATATCTACCAACCAGTTAGTTCTCTTGTGACGGTAATACGTTCCTCCCGAGCAGCAGTTTAATAATAAATAAATTATTCTATTTTTTATTCTATTTTTCTGGGACGTACAAAAGTAACCCAAGTTCTCTTCTTCCTGACCTGATTCTCTTTTCCTCTTCTTCTCTTCTTCTCTTTCTTTCCCCTCCTCTCCAAGGACAAAGATTGGCAGCGCCCTGCCTCTTCTTTTTGTTGCTCTCCTCCGTTCTTCCCTTCCCCCTTCTCCCTCCAACATAAGCCATATATCAGGCTTCTTGAGAGGGAGTTTGCACTTTCTTCGTCTCTTGTTGCCTTGGGCAAGCTAAAACGCCCCCAAGCAACAGCAAAGACTGTCTCCCCTCCTCCCCACCCCGAGTCAACAAGACCTTAACGGCCAGCACATTTCCTCTACTCTTGCTCGTTGGCAATCAGCGATCAGGGTTGAGATCTGCTGGACCGGCTAGGGTTTGAGGGTTAGACAAGTCTTCAGTCAGGGTACAACAAGGTAAGTTCCATACAATGGCGACTCTTTCCACCGTGACTGCCTGGTGTTTGATGCCGTTCTTGCCTTCTACTTTCCCCTCCATGAATAACTGTTGTTTTTGTTTTTTTTTTTGCCGTTTTTTTTTCTGCCTCTTGCCCATTGACTTTGGTCTTGGCATTGAGACTCACCGCTTTTGTCTGGGTGGGTCTCTAACTCTAAGCCTTTGTTCATGTTCCTGGTTTGCATACTTTCATAAGCTTAGAAGCAAAGCTAGTTGAGGCACTGCTATTAGCTTTCTGGACTCTAGTTGTCTGGGTTATTACTTTGAAATCCTGCCTGTCTCTTGCCTCCTTTTCTGTCTGTCTGCCTGCCTGCCCGCCCGCCTGCCTCGAGCCTCTGTTTATTTCTTGCCCTGCTTGTGTCTGTCTGTGATGGACCAAAACTATCTACACGCTTGATCATGTGCTTTTCGTTCACCCTTTCCTGCCCTTTTCTATTTCTGTCTCCTTCCTCAAGGGGTCTCTCACCGCCTTTGCAATTTTCCTGTTTGGGGCCTCCATTGTAATTGCATCTCGATTTGACAACTCATCACGATCTCTCCTCTTCATCATCTATTTTGCCATCTTTCTTAAGCCACTGCATCCAAAAAATCCTTTTCTATTGCCTCCTTTTTCTTCCTTTTTTTTTTTGTTACTTTCCCCCCGTCTTCTCTAGTCCTGGCCCCTAATCCTTATCTGGCGTTCATAATAACTTTCACTCGAGAATCAACACTATAAATTCCTTTATTTGTCTTTTCTTATTAGCTGATCTGACACGTTGCCTTCTAGCTCTTTTCCTGTTATCGCGACGAAGCCTGCCTATACGAAAACTGCCTTGTTTTTCTTCTCTTTTTTTTTTTCTTCTTCTTTTTCTCCTTTTTTTCTTCTCTTCTTTTCCCTTGACTCTACAGCTGAGCAAAGCTCCTGAAAAAAGCCTTATTTATTCTTCCTAGCGATCCTTTGCCAATAGTCGATTATATCAACAATGTCTCGCATTCAGATACCCGTCGAACTGTTGACCTCGCGTCTTGGCCTCACCGAGCGCCTGGCCTCGTTCCGCAGCGGCCCGCTGACCAACCGCTTTTCTAACATGCGTCCCGTATCAGAATTCTTTGATATCAAGCGGTTCTCTAAGCCTGCCCACTTTGGCGAGGTCCAGTCTCGTGTCAACTACAACCTGGGTCACTTCAGCACCAATTATCTCATTTGTTTCATTCTCTTGTCCCTCTACGCCCTTCTGACCAACTGGCTCTTGATGTTTGACATCTTCCTGGTTGTGGGCGGCTTATGGGGCATCGGTAAACTCGAAGGCCGCGATTTAGAAATTGGCACTTTCCAGGCCACTACTTCGCAGCTTTACACCACTCTGCTGTGCGTATCGGTTCCGCTGGGCTTGATTGCCTCGCCTTTCTCGACGCTGCTATGGCTCATTGGTGCTTCTGGCGTGGTCATTTTCGGCCACGCTTCTTTCATGGAAAAGCCGATCGATGAGGCTTTTTCCGGGGAGGCGGTCTAGGTGGTCGGCCGCGAGCTCCCAAAAGTGCGCCCCTATCGGGAAGACCATCAAGACGCGGGCCAAGGCGCATGGGAGACATGCACACAAGGCCCGGGTCGGGGGACGACGAGGCGACGAGGCTCAGACAGGGCCTTGCTTCGGGCTCGGTCGAAGGGTCGCGTGCGACATCACGTGGCCGCGTTGTGGAGGAAATAGAATCTGGTGATGAAGGAGATGGTCAAGGCACTCTGGCCAGGCGCTCTGATGTACTTGGCCTTGCGTATGGAGACGACAGCGACCTGTATGATTCTTATGACGAAGATTACTCGGAGGATGACCTTGATCCTAACATGTCTCAAGAAGAACGGGACGAGATTTTGGTGGAGTCTGCTATGCGCAGAATCCAAGATGCCCAGGAACGCGGTTCATCTGACGTTCACCTGTCTAGTAAGCAGTTGGCTGCTCTGGAACGCCACAAGAAACGAATGGAGGAGGAGCGTGTGCGCAGAAGAGCCCGCCGCCGTGAGCGTGAACAACAACGTGTTGCTGTTCCTATTTCACAGCTCTCTTTTGACTTTGGCTCGCGCTCTAGCGCCAGCTCTCCGGAGCCTTCTGAATACAGCTCCAGATCAGGCAGCTCTACATACCCACCTAACTCGGCATCTATGAGAAAGCGCTCAGGAACCCAACGCCAGTCGAGTGTAGGTGCACGGGACCGTGAAGCCTATGAGCAGTCCAGATCCACGGTTTCATCACGTTCCAAAACCGCCACAGCAGGCTCTATCAAGGACATGCGCCCGGTGACGCCGGGCTCTATAGCTGCCAACGCCACGCCGCCAGCATCTGCACGCAATAGCCCTAACTCGGCTGACAATGATGAACGGTCCACGCGCAGAAAGACTCGGTCGTCGACGGCTGCCAACAACACTCATGAGTCTTCGAGGCGGCATCGCTAGGTGTATCTACTTCTGAGGTAATTACTGAGTGGCTGTTGGAATCGATGTTGAGGAAAGGAGGGCTATTATATTAACCTATGCTTTTTATTGTCTCTTGGGGAGACCAGTCTTTTTTCTGCTGTTTCTTGGTGGTTGTATCAGGAGAAGATTGTTGTGCTTCTTTGCCTTGTCGTCCTGTGTCGTGTATTACAATAAAAAAAGTAGCGTCTTATCTGTTGACCGGTCTAAGCTCTTGTTCCTTTGTTTTTCTTACCGTGACGCTGATTATCCGGTGAGCTGCATATATGCACATCTCCGGAGCCAAGTATGTTGGTGAGTGGCATTGTTTGTGTTTTGCGCGCAACAGTGTCGTTGATGAAATGCCGCAGCTTTGTTTTCGAGGTATGACGACATTGGGTGCATGAGACTCTCTTCTCTGCCGGGTGCTGATTGTATGCATTGCGCCGTGTGTATCTATATCCTGTTGCCTTTGTTGGATATATCGCAAGTGGAAATCCACGCAGTATATTTGCTGCTGTACGTGAGTGTGCATGCGTTGGTTGATCTTCGGTGCGGTGATCTATCTCGATTGCGGATATTTTCATCGCGATCAATTAGACTCTATTTGGTTGGTGGTTCAGATCACGTGACGCGTTGTGTGACAGAATTCTTCATTGATCATCGTCTTGATAAAACCCTTTGACAATCAATTGTGCAGCAAGTCGAGAGTTGTGTGCTAATACTATTGCTACGGAGGCTTAATATGCGGCTCTCCTAGTTGGAAAACGCGCTAAAGCTGCCGGAATATACGGAGAATGCTCCGAACACAGGAGCGATCTATCCTGATATACTGGACATCTGAGTACTATGCTATGTCTCGCAACAAGCTCTATGTCTACTAACTGTCGGCCGCTGCTTGATGAAGCAGAGGAAGTTAGCTTGTGGTGGGCTTGGGAGGGGAACCATGAAACTCGGATTGGTGATCGAGTCCACATGTCATAAGTCGACATGCGAGTTAGTCCAGGGATGTCAAGCCTCCGCCGTTCTTGACCTCATTTGCGGGGATCCATTCTATTGCGATCATAACCGTGAGAATACTGTCTCACGATTGTTCGACGGACGGACGGAGGTGTGGTTCCTGAGTCTGGGAGAACTCAAGACACGGAAAAGAACAACAAAACAAGGAGACCTTGATCCCGGACTCGATAATCCCTGAAACTCGACTTGCCCCGACAGAGAACGCACCAGGCGCGGCTCTTGCTGCAATAGCACGATGGCCATTGAGCGTAGGTACTAGTGCTGTACTTGGATCTTTGTGTGATGAGGCGTGAGAAATTGGCTGCCGATTGGCATCTTTCCATTGATGTGACGAATATGAGGCATTGCCGAGTTTCGCCTCAACCTAGAGACAACTCATGGATAACGAAGAGGACTGCATTGTGCTCCTTTAGCTCGCAATCGGCTCATGTCCCTAGGCCTTCACGCGATGAAGGAAACTCGGGCTTGTGACCCAAGCACCTCACTATCTTGCAAGGCCAGGTCGACCGGTTGATTTCTAGACGGATTAGTAGTTGGTTGCCATTGTCAAGATAACGGCCGAAATTACATGGCCGGTTTCTGCAGTAGTATGCTTCACTGCCGCGATGTAGGCCACGCCTTGACATACGATGCTCCATGGTTAATCACATGAGAGGTGTAATTCTGGGGAGAACGCTGGCTACAAGAAGTCTTATGCTACGTGTTGTATCGTACTTGATGTTGCTGGGATCTTTACTTTTGCTTTGGCCGTCAGAGTACCCTGGATTTCCCGTTGAGTCATTGTCGCAGCAAGCGAGGTCCTGGCGATACTTGTCTCCTTTTCTTTTTCTCGGCGGCCATAACATGCTGTGGCTCTCGGGCGCAACAGACCTCTGATAAAGGGCTCTTGGCAATGGCGAGTACTGATACAGCACATTGCCTGTACAAGGTAAAGGGGCCATTTTATCGCAACTCTTATTGTTCAGGGCACGGAAGAGAGTGTATAGCGCATCTGCCTATTCCCATATTCTCCTATTCTCGGCTTGGTTGAGTGCTGCTGGAACTAGACGAAAGACTGCGCGCGCCAAACAGCCACTTGGCTGGGGAGCCTGGGGAACTTCCATCAGAGGATTATCCCAGCGAGTAGGTTGAGATGTCCGAAAAGCGTGAGGCAGTGTCAGTGACACGAGCGAATGGCACCATCAAGCTTGCAAAAGATTTCCAGGTGTCGTTGATGCTGCAAATATCGCGCCGGCTGTCTCGATGATTCCAGACACCAAAGGGTCTGCCGCGGCCTGGATGCACACTGAGAAATTGACTGCCTGATCTTGCCTGATGAGCTGACAGCAGCGACAGCTAGCATGTGTGAAGGGTTTTGGAAGCCACAGTCCTAGGTCCAGGCGACTGTTGGGTAGAATTGAAGCGACACTGACTCGATTTGGTATAACTAACAAGTTACTCTGACGGTATATAAAAAGCAAAGAAGAAACGAAGCATAAGAACAAGGCCGAATCCAAATCCTGACATAAAAGAAAAAAAGGAAAAACAAATACATCATGAACAAACAAATAAATAAAAAGCCACTACTCGTCATCGCCGTTTTCCGCATCTTGCTTTCTTCTCTAGTCGCGGAAAATGCTCACGGCCGTGTTCCATAGCGACGGCTCAGATGAGGACGACGAACGGCCAACATACCCATCTGCCACGCTGTGCGTCGAGGAGCTACCGCTTGACTTGTAGAAGCCGTGGTTGCTCATGCCAAGCCCCATGCCGCCAATGGCCGCGGTGGTAGCGGCGGCAGCAGTAGCAGCGTGATTAGAGCTGCCACCCGATGTCATGCGCATAGCCTCACCGACGGCACCAAAGGTGTCACCCGAGGCAGCACGGGCGCCGGTCCGCAACCAGTGTTCGAGCTTGGCGGGGATGCGCAGCCCGAAGCGGGCGAGGAGAGCCACCAGAGCGCCACTGGTGATGAGGGGGATAATGACAAGCATGAATACTTTGATAGGGTGGCGCTTGACCCAGTGTAGAATGTCGCGGATGATGCGCTTCAGGTGTTTGTAAGCACGGGTCATGAATCCGGCACGCGGAGAGCGCTTGTAGTATGAGGGACGACCTGGAGAAGAGGATGAGATTAACATTGTGGGTTGTGCAGAGTGTAACTGAGCGGACTGAGCGGTGCAGTTTATGGGGTGCAACGCTTATTGTGATAGACAGGAGGGAGGATAGATAGACAAGCCACAAAGGCGATAGAGAGCGGACTAATGGGTGGGCAGAGGACAAGAGAACGAACGAGACTAGCAAAGCGCAGCAGAGAACACGCGCATAATACAAAGCAAGAAAGCTAGCTATGCACGCATTATAAGTTGCAGCGGCTGCTAGCAGGATCAAGATAGCAGGAATCGAGAAACTAGTATTGCCGCATTCAGTCACATAGCAGCTACCCGAGGCAGCACCAACAACAGATGGATGGCACTAAGAGTAGACAAATGGATTGTCTGGAGGTACTAGTGTTTGTTGGATGCCATTGACGGGTTTACATCGCGCCGCACTTGGGGGAAGCTAGGGGGAAGGGAGATGAAAGAAAACGAAAAAAAAAAAGGAAAGGAAGACAAGAATCCGGCATGGAAATATGGCGTATGGCGGTTTGCTTGGACCTGTAGATAACACGGAAGGGGGAGGAGGGGTTGAAACAAACTTACTGGCTCCGAAGAAGCTGGACTTGCTGTTGTTGTTTGAGGCCCAGTGGTTATGGGAACGGCTGTTGTTGCCGGTGGCCATGTTGAAGAAGGAGCCGACAATGCTGGCAGGGCCTCGCGAGCTATCGCTAGAGGAGGAACGTGAGTGACGATGGCGACGGGAATGGCCGTGGGAGGAGGAATGAACTTTGCGATGACGAGATGAGCGCGAAGTCACTACTGAAGCGGCGTCGGCGGAGAAGAAACCCATGGCTTGTTTATAGACGGCGACAAGGGAGGGATGAGGGTATGCGTGTGCGATGATGGTATGGGTGGATTTGTCGTAGGGATGGGAGATGGGATGGAGGCGAAGGGAGAGTGACGAGGGCCCGTGGTCCTGGAAGTATCGCGAAAACCCAGTGATTGGCTTTTGACGTCAATGTCAATCAAGTTAAGCACGGGGAGGGCGAACGGCGAACGGCGAACGGCGAACTGAGCAGAATGTGACTTGAGCAGCGAGGGCAGAAGCGCGATGGTGGTGCAGTAGTGCAGTGGTGCGGCCGTATACGAGGGCCAAGGTATAGATGTAGCAGAACGCCGGTAAGCAGCAGCACGGGCGACGACGAGCAGAAGACTTTTTTTCTTTTCGTCTTCGACTAGCCTCTGGTGTTTGTTTGCTGGAAGCGGATGCGATGTGAGCGTGAGCACGTTTGAGGTCAGATGTGTGCGAAGGGAGAAGGGCCAGAGGGAGGAGAGGCGACGACGAAGACGAGAGCAGGACGGCCGGTACCAAGAGGGGAACAGAAAGCGAGATAGAGAGGGACAAAAGAGGGCAGCAGGAAAAGAGAGTGGCAGGGCGCGATGGAATGGGGGATTGAGGAGGAACGGCTTCTTCACTGTACAGTACAATAGGCTGTCTCTTTGGGGCTTGTTTTCCAGGGTCAGGCTAGGTGACTGGCTTGGGGGGGGGGGGGGGAGAGAGCCCTGCTGCATAGACTATATGCAAGTGGTGTTTCGTTAAGAGCTTTCAGAGTGCTGGACCAGGCAGGGTATTAGATTAGAGAGGAAGGTCTAGAAGAGCAGACAGACAGCGAGACAGAGGCGGATGGTTTGGTTTCTTGGCGGATTGGAGTGGCTGGAGGCTGGAAAGATTGGAAGTAGGGATGCCTCCCGATCCGACGAGTTCTTTTTTTTATTCTTTTTTCCTTTTTTTCTCCTTCTTTTTTCTTTCTTTTTATTCCAGATGACTGACTACACACACTCGTCTCTTTGCGCTGTCCAGCCAGGCTTGCAGCAGCGGCGTCTTCCCATCTTTACACATTATTAGCACACGATGTGGTGATGATGAGTGAGGATGATTACTAAGCAGAAACGAAAGAAGAAAGAAGGGGAATAGAAAATGGGTAGGCACGCGTGGAAGGGGGAATTTTATTTTTAATTTTTTTAGAAAATAAAAATAAAGAATTAAAAAAATAAAAAAATAAAAAATGCACTGATCACCAGCTAAACCTCTCGCCCTGCGTGCGCGATGAGACGAAAAGCTTTGCACCGCTGGCTCGTCTCTGCCCCAGCAGCACCAACCTAGATAGAGCAGAGACTGGCACGTCAAGAAACGAGAAGGAAGACTCACTCTCCGAAGAAGACTGTCGTGTCGTCTGTCGTGCCTTTCCTGCGGCGGTTGAATCTCCTTACAGCAGCAGCACCACCACCACCAACCCCAATGCCTTGGGTACAGGTACAGATACGTACTCCCTCGTACATACATCCGCGCATATGCAGCTATGCTTTAAAAAGTACATGTACACACTGTACACCACTGTTGTGGTGTCCTCGCCTCCTCGCCTCCTCGCCTCCTCGCCCCAATATGTACATGCACATGCACACTGTACCCTGCATACACATCGCCCGGCGTGTCGTGTGTTTGGCGGCCTGCTTCACTAGGACGTGCCAGACACACCACACCACTTCAAGCTTATTCTGCCGCTTTGTTCTTCTCGCTGGCCTCTGTAATGTAGTTAGTCTAGTAATGCACTTTAACTTTATACTATCCGTCAGCTGACGGCCCTTGGGCCCTATAATACTGCTGTATATCGCCTAAGCTTCGGCCACCCACACGCTCACGCACACACAGACTCACTCACGCTTGCCTCCGCCCTCTGCCCCTCCTTCTCTGCTGCTGCTGCTGCTGCTGCTGCTGCTGCTGCTATTCGTCTTGCTTTCCTCCATCCGTCCGCCATCTGACCCAACTGCCCCACGCCAAACACCTCCCCCTCGTGGCTGTGTCCTCTCCTCTTCCCTGCCCCGTAACCCTTGGTTGTTTGCCTTTTCTCCCCTCCGCTTGCATATGTGTGTGTATGCGTGTGTGTTGAACTGTGGTCCCTGCCTGTCCGCAGCTGTGCATCTTCATCTGTCGTCACATCTACTGCTGCTGCTACCAATCACACTACTACTACTACTACTACTGACTGCTACATCGTCTTCAACATCTGTACCTGCTTTGCCGTTACAGACATACGTGTCATAACTCAACCCATTCACTCGTAAAGCCATCCAACTACAGCACTAGACCTTTGCACGTTAAGCTAATGGTGGTCGCATAGATGTGAGCTCAAAGAATACAGACAAAAAAAGAAGGAAAAGAAAAGAAGAAAAAAAAAAAAAGTCCTGCGCCGCCAAAGAGCAAAAAGAAAAATCATTATCCAAGAAATACCCATAAACCAAAAAAAAAAGTGATGGAATAACAAACCCTCCCCCCCCCCCCAAAAAAAAAGAATGAAAGAAAAAGCCCAAGTCCCACCCCGCTGTAGACAGAGGAAGACGACTGAACTAGGTCTTGGTGATCTTGCATACAAGGTCCATGCCGTCGACGGAATCTCCCTCCTTCACAGCTAGGCCCGAGACCTTGCCGTTGTGAGGCGACGAGATAACCATCTCCATCTTCATAGCGCTCAGGACAGCAATAGGGTCACCCTTCTTGACCTCCGAGCCCTCATGTACCCGGAGTTCAACCAAGACACCGGCCATGGGCGCACCGACCTGGCTCGAGTCGCTAGCATCGGCCTTGGCCCGGCTGACGTTCTCCACTGAAGCCTTCTTGTCATCAACCGTGACCTGGCGGACTTCACCATTCATCTCGTAAAAGACCTCGCGCTGGCCGGTGTTCTCGCTGAGAGGACCAACGGCAAGAAGCTTCAGAATCAGCACCTTGCCCTTCTCCAGCTCGACGTGGAACTCCTCGCCAATTTCGGGCCTCGACAAAAAGTACTTGGTGGGCAACACTGACAGGTCGCCAAAGCGCTCAATAAACTTGCGGTAGTCTTCAAATACCTTGGGGTACATAATGTACGACGCAATGTCAGCTTCCGAAATAGGGCCAAACTTCTTGTTAAGCTCCTTCTTAGTCTTAGCAAAGTCGACAGGCTCAAGGAATAGACCAGGCCGGGCGTCCAGCTTTCTGCGGCCTCGCAGAGCGTCGGTGCGAAGAGGCTCAGGGAAGCCGCCGTAAGGCTGGCCCATCATACCCTCGAGGAACTCTAGCACGGAGCCAGGGAAGTCCAGCTGGGACGCACGAGCCTTGACGTCTTCAGGGGTCAGCTTGTTGGAAACCATAAACTGTGCTAAGTCGCCCACGACCTTGGAAGTAGGAGTGACCTTGACAATGTCTCCAAGCAGCTCATTGGCCTGTTCATAGGCCTTCTTGGTCTCGGCCCACTGGGAGCCCAAGCCCAGGGTCTGTGCCTGGAACATCATGTTTGTGAGCTGGCCGCCAGGGATTTCGTGCTCGTAAACCTCAGGATCAGGGCCAGTAAGATGGGCCTCGAAGGGCGAGTACAGCAGGCGAAGCTGGGCCCAGTATGTGTCCAGAGCGCGGACGTGGGCGGGATTCAGACCGGGATCCAGATCGCTGCCCTCCAGGGAGGCCAGAATGGCGTTGATGCTAGGCTGGGAAGTCATGCCCGACAGGCTGTCGGTAGCCGCATCAATAGCATCAGCACCAGCCTGAGCGCAAGCAACCATCGAAGCAACACCAGTGCCGGCCGAGTCATGCGTATGCACGTGGATGGGCATGTCGGGGTACTTTTCACGGATGGAGCCAACAAGGAGTTTGGCAGCATGGGGCTTCAGCACACCAGCCATATCCTTGATACCAAGCACATGGATGTCGAGCTTGACTAGCTCATCAACGAGGTCCAGGTAGTACTGCAGATTGTACTTCTTGCCGGGTGTAAGCATGTCACCTGAGTAGCAGATGGTGGCTTCAACGACACCACCGGCCTTGTGTACAGCTTTGATACCAACCTCAAGCTGAGCAACGTCGTTCAGGGCATCGAAGACACGGAAGATGTCGACACCGTTTTTCTTGGCTTGGTCAACAAAGTGGTCGATGGCATTGTCGGGCAGAGAGGCGTAGGCAACGCCGTTGGCACCACGCAGCAGCATCTGGAAAGGAATATTGGGAATCAGCTTGCGCATCTTACGGAGGCGCTCCCAAGGGTCCTCATACAGGAAGCGCATCGCGACGTCAAAGGTAGCGCCACCCCAGCACTCCAGGGAATACAGGTTCGAGAGGGCATGGCTGGTTTCTTTGGCAATGTTCAACAGATCAACCGTGCGAACACGGGTGGCCAGGAGCGACTGGTGGGCATCACGCCAAGTAGTGTCCATGATCAGAGTGCCCTTGTACTCGCGCACAGCCTTGGCAAAGGCCTTGGGGCCCTGCTCAATAATGATCTGTCTCCAGCCCTTTTTGCAGGGCTGGCTGACATTTAGGGCCTGTCCAGAGGCGTCCTTTAGGACTGGTAGGATAATGTCACCCTTGAGCTTAGGTTCGCCAACCTGTCCCATGATGCTGCTACCGTTGACGGCAACGTCACCCAGATAAGCCAGCAGCTTCTGAGCGCGGTTCTGGCCACCAACCAGATCAAAGAGAGAAGGAGTATCGTCAATGAAGGTGGTCCAGCAGTTGCCGTCGATGAAGGTGGGATGGGTCAGTAGAGAGGCTAGGAAAGGGATGTTGGTCTTAACACCGCGGATACGGAATTCGACCAGGGCACGAAGCATCTTGCGGCGAGCGATTTCGTAGTTGGAGCCTAGGCAGGTGCACTTGACCAGCATAGAGTCGTAGTAAGGAGTGATGACAGCGCCGGCAAAGCCGTTGCCACCGTCGAGACGAACACCGTTACCACCAGCAGAACGGTAGACCTCGATCTTGCCAGTATCAGGCTGGAAGTTCTTGCTGGGGTCCTCGGTGGTAATGCGGCACTGGATAGCGAACCCACGGGTAGAGATGCGATCTTGAGTCAGGCCTAGCTGTTGCAGAGTGGCACCAGCGGCAATCTGGATCTGGGCTGCGACAATATCAATGCCCGTGATTTCCTCAGTAATGGTATGCTCGACCTGGATGCGGGGGTTGATCTCGATGAAGTAGTAGCGGTTCTGCTGGTCAACCAGGAATTCAGCGGTACCAGCGTTGCGGTAGTTGACCGACTTGGCGATCTTGACGGCATCGGCTAGAATAGCGTCACGAGTCTCGAGAGGAAGGTCCTTGGCAGGTGCTATCTCGACGACCTTCTGGTGTCTGCGTTGGACAGAGCAATCACGCTCGAACAAGTGGACAATGTGGCCGTGGTTGTCGCCAAGAAGCTGGACTTCAATGTGTTTGGGCTTGTCAAGGAAGCGCTCGACGAAGACGGTGCCGTTGCCAAAGGCCGAGCGAGCCTCGGAAGTGGCGCGCTCAAAAGCCTCTTTGAGATCAGCACTATCGCGAACGACACGCATGCCACGGCCGCCGCCTCCAAAGGCAGCTTTGATAATGACGGGGAAGCCGTACTGGTCGGTGAAGCTCTTGACTTCCTCGTAGGTTTCGACGGCATCTTCAGTGCCAGGAACAACGGGGACCTTGGCAGCGATGGCGATTTTTCGGGCAGAGACCTTGTCGCCAAGGGCTTCGATGACCTCAGGCGTGGGACCAACGAACTAAGGGAGGTTAGTCGCGAGATTCGCGGCGAAATGGGGGGCAGGAGAAGGGGGAGGAAGAGCGGAAAAAAAAAGGGGGGGGGGAGGACGAGAGACTCACAGCCAGACCGGCCTTTTCAACCTTGCGGGCAAACTCGGCATTCTCGGAGAGGAAGCCGTAGCCCGGATGGACCATTTGGGCGCCGTGCTCAACGGCAATCTTGATGATTTCGTCTTGGGCTAGGTAGGCGCCGACAGGCGTGTACTGTCCCCTCTGGCCAATGACGTAGGCTTCATCGGCCTTTTGTCTGTGCATGCTTAGACGGTCCTCATAGCTGAAGACAGCAATAGTGTGAAGAGAGAGCTCATGGGCCTAGGGATAAGAGAGCAAAGTTGTTAGAATTTGCGGACATGAGGGAGGAGAGGGGGGGGGAGAATGGATGGGAGATGTCACGTTGACTTACAGTACGGAAAATCTGCAAGTATCCGAGGCGAATAAGTTAGCGATATACAGAACAAGGATGAGGGGGGATCATATTTTTGATTATTTATTATCGTACACGAATAGCTATAAGCTCGACAGGTTAGTAAATGGAAGCTTAGGATAAGCAGTAGCCTGAGGCAGGAGAAGAGGGAGACTTACGAATTTCACCACGGTTGGCCACTAGATTGTTCAGGAAGAGAGCGGGTTAGCAGCAGGACGAGGCCAGGGAATGGAAGAAGGGCGAATGGATGGGTGTGTTTGGAGGAGGTGGGAGGGGGGGGAGAGGAGAGGTATGACGCGGTGGCGATGGTCCCTATATCCCCTGTAGATTGCGCAGTGCTGTGCACATGGGCCAGGAGAAGGCGGGGTTTATTGCGTTACGAGACAGGGGGATGGGACAGTATAGAGTGAGTGGATGGACCAACGTCAGCCAGCGCAAGCAGATTCGAATGGAATCGGGAGGCTTGAGCTAGCTGTACGCAGGCTACAGGCATGACAGGAGGTGGACATACCTAGAATCTTCTTGACTTGCATGATGCTCGAGTTAGCACGGATGTGGTGGATGGTCTTTTGCTGCTCGTCAACGTCGCTGTCGTCGAAGACATCGTTGAAGGTCGGGGCCGTCACGGGGGCGGCCATGGTGAGACGGAGCGGGAGGGTATCGAGAGGAGGCGATTCTGATGGGGTTGGACCAGGAGAGAGAAAGCAGATATATAGAAAGAGATCAGGCCGACAGGCAAATCAGGCGAGGGCTGGGACGAAGAGAAGGATAAGGCGTGGTGATGGTGATGGTGATGGTGATGGTGGAGGAAGTCAGACAAGTCAAGATGGCGCTTTCTGGCTTGTTTTTGTTTTGTTTTGGGTTGTTTTTGTTTCTCCTTTTCTTCGTCTTCAGATCCAAGCAATAGAGGAAATAAAATAGAAGGACGAATGGGAGAGTGAAAGAATGAACGAGAGAGAGGGAGCAACAAGGGGAAAGGAGCGCGTACGGGCGGGCTTATTATAGTCAGCAAAGGCAAAAAACAAAAAAGAAAAGATTTAAAAAAAAAAAAAAAGAAAGATTAAAAAATATATTTATTTTTTTCATTTTTTTTTTCTAGTAGACAAGAAACACAGCACCACGCCCACCACAGCTTGTTACAGACACAGGCACCGCCGGAGCCAGTCATCCACTCCAACTGGAATTCTAATGGAGAAAACATGCATAGCTTTGTCTATTAGTCTTTCTTGCCTTGCTGGCCCTGAGGAGAACCAACAAGAGGGAAACAATGTTGGTCAGTAGCAAGGGAGTCAGAGTCAAAGCTTCCCTCTCTTCCTGTCTTCTTCTTACTCTTGCTCATCATCTTACGGGGAGGGGATCCTCCTCCCAATCCTTTGCTACGGACTGGACTTTGCGAAGAAAGGCAAGGGGAAGGGGACGAAGGCGGGAAAGCAAGATAGCTTCCGAGTCTCTGTAGAGCTAGCGGCGCTGGCTGCTGCGGCTCTGCCACCTGCTACCCGCTACCCGCTACCCACTACCCGCTTCGACAGTCATCTACGCACACTACATACATGTATGTATGTATTGCCATCAAATGAGTCAGGCTCTAGATCTAGCCCCAGACGCCGCTGTGTAGAGCCTACAGAAATCAAGCCAATAGTGAGTGAATCGCTGAGGGAAGCAGTCGCCGAGAAAGCAGAATGCTCTGTCAAGAACATGTGTTTGGTTAGAAGATGTGGGTAGCTCTGAGCCTCTTCCTCTTCCTGCTCCTCTCTCCTCCTTGTTGTCCCCTGCTCCCCGCCCCGCCAAACGAAGCAAACTAGCTAACAAGGGAGAGGAGAGAGAATTAACATGGATTGCTGGAGGACATGGGCATAGGAGCGGGGAAATAACGCTTCAGCAGGACCGCATTCGGGGGAGGGGGAACGACGAACAAAGGACCAAGGAAAGGGAAGGGCAAAGAGGGACGACAAGAGCACGAGAGCATAGGGCCAGGAAATGCGGCGCCGTGTTCGGTACTCTGGGCGAAGCCCGGAAAGCCTAAGCCTCTACTGTGCCATGGCATATGGTATAGCGCTATCGTAGCGCTTGTTGCAGGGTACAGGCTGTTATGGTGGATAGTGGCTTGCAAATGCGGGCCGCTGGCTTCTGGCTGCTGGCTTCTGGCTGCTGGCTCCGCTGACCCCTCGCTTCTTTGCCACGGATGACCGCTTGTCCGGCTTTCGGTGACGCTGCTGAGGATGTGTGTTGATTTCTATCGTTGTCGAGCGATGATGAGTAGTGGGTGGCGGATGGGCGGATGGGCGGATGGTGGGTGGTGGTGGGTGGGCGATGAGACTGACTCTGACTGGGATAGGACAGGGGAAAAAAGAGGGGACTTATCGCATCAACCCAAAACGAGTCATTCGCACGATCAAAACAGTCACACTCACATGCAACACGCAAGAAATGGCACCACCAAATTAGAGGGGAAAATCTTTTTTTTTCCCTTTTTTTTTCTCCATTCCCGAAACTTTCTTTCTTTTTCCTTTTCTTGGAGTTTGTCGGCATCCGGCCATGCATTGGGAGCTTAGCTTTACGGGGGCTCTGATTGGCCAATGCCAGCCCAGACGCTGCTTGAGACTCGGTTTATATGTATGTATGTATTTATGTAGCTGCGATTCCTTCCCTTCTTTTGTCCTGTTGTCTTCGGCTGCATTGGGAGTTGGCGTTGTTTCTCACTATTTCTCGCCTTTCACTTTGTGCGATAAAGTGCATCTCAGGCTTCTAGATGTCCGATCTCCGATGTCCGTCTTCGTGTTGCTCGTCTAGTTAGTCTAGCTCTAGGGCGGCGACCTAGGCCTTGACCGTCTATATAGTGGGGATGGGGCACAAAATATAGTGCTCTTTAGCTATAGCTAGCTGGCTAGCTTGCAAGCTGCACTGCGCTGCGCTGCACTGCACCGCACTATATAGCCTCACATCCATCTCACATGCATTGCAGCTTGCATTAGCGAATCTCCAACTTTGCAAACTTTGTGATGCGCCCAGACGTTTCTGTGCTCCTACTTTTAGCCTTGTCTTGATCTAATTTTTTCTCTTTTTTTTTTTTCCCTGGTTTCTTTCAGCTTGAGGGGGAACCTGTAGCCTCCCAACATAAACGCCCGCTAATCAGCTGACTCGGCTTCACGCAAATGGCCGTCTAGTGGAAGCCAACTCAACGCCGAGATCCGGCCGGGAATCAACACAGCGCTGCAGCAGCAGCTAGGAAGATTGCACTGCACAAACACAAGACCCAAGCAAAAGGGGCATTCGCTCGCCAGGAGACGACGCGGTTCTAGACTGTAGTTCCGTGCTAGCTACCAAGTCCCAAACACCTACCTATTGTTCTTGGACACAGACAACTCTTGCCTTGTTGTCTTAGATGACGGCAGTCAAGAGACAGGAAAATGAAGCAACAAACACTACACTCTGGTAGGAGATTTGTCTGTATCCCTTTACACAAACCGTAATAATGCCTTTGTTGCTTGTCTTTCCACGCCCTCTCTCGCAGCACACAAGTGACCCTCCATCCCATTATCTCCTCCCCACGTTGTTCTATGATTCGCCGTCAGCGAGCCGCCAACCCAATGGCCAGAACACAAGGGCACGAAACCAAGAAGCCAAGAAAAAAATAAAATAAAAAGAACAAAAGCAGACCTTGTCTGTGTCTGCGTGTACACCAGTGCCTAGCTGTGACATTCGTCCTGGGCTACGCGTGGGTTGTGTCCTTGTGGCTTGAAGGAAGGATCACTGTCTCCAATTACACAACGAATCACATGATACAACCAATGGGTCCAGAAGCCGGCCGTGGTTCCTTATGTCCAGGAAGCAGGGAGAGGGAGGCGGCCACCGCGGGGATGGTAGGTAGCCTTGCACACATATGACGACATGTAGCCCTTCGTTCTCTGCCCTCGTCCTCCCACCAACCCTTGTCTCTATCCCACTCTTCCAAACTTTGATGAGAAAACAAGGAAGAAAAAAAAGAAAGAAGAGAAAATCCTCTCAAGTCACATGCCTGTACCAATGTTACGCAGATTCGGGGAGATTAGATTGAGGAGGGGTGAGGGGTTGGGGGAGCGCGGGGAGGGGCAGGGCAACCTGATACAGACGCAGATATGTAGACACACAAAAGGCAGATCTTCTTCTTGATCTGATCTCTTGTATCATGATGACGACAGCAGCACAGGAAAAAGAAAAAAAGAAAAAAAAAAGGACAAAAAAGAGAAAGAGAGAAAGAGAGAGAGAACATGAGCCTCCTCTCTAACGCTATCCTTGTTCTAGACTAGGGGCTGTCAACTAGGGGAGCCCACCCAGCCTCCAAGTCAAGCCAAAGTTGATAGTGCAGATCAAATTAGTCGAACGAATGGGCAAATCAAAACTGACCAGTATCAAGCAAACCAAACGGGTGTGTCTGTCCCTCAGACAATAAAAGCTCCTCCGTATAGTCCTGGGTTTCATCATTGCCGAAGGAGCTCTGCCAGCTTGCTTCCAGTCTAGACTGCTGTTGAGGTGCCTGTACAAAGTTGCAACTGACTACTTCAAGTTGCTCGGCTGCTGGCGTCGCCAATTAATCGAGTAAGAGAAGGGGATAAGAGGAGGAGCAAGAAGTGGTCAAGACAAGCCAAGCTTCGTAGAAGGAGGGCTAGATGTTTGGAATTAGAAGTAGACGCAGGAGTTTGGCTTTGGCCCTTTAGTCTACCTACTTTGTAGCAGACCTTGAAGATCACGCCCATGGTAATTGATGTAGGAGATAGCAGCGTATACGCAAAGACATATCAGCACGTTGCCATATATACAATACAGCACAATTAAAAGAAAAGGACCTTGTAAAAGGATGGAAGGGCGGCTCGACTCGACTTTGACTGTCATCACGAGTAAAAAAAGAGAAAAAAAAAAAAAACTCAATGGCCTCGGCCTCGATCGTAGCTTCACTTCATACAAACCCCATATTAAAGATGCCAAATATCCTGTCAAGTATGGAAAATTAACCAAGAATCGGAGGCGGTATGGAATCACGTGACATAAGTTTACTTTCTACTTGCCTCTCCTGTCTCACATCGGCGTCTACAGTACGGTGGCGTCAGGTGTACCCCCGTTGGAGTGGATTCCGACAATGAGTTGATCTCTCTCCCTTAAAGCTTCTAAAATCACTGGTATCAGCTTTAACGGCCAAGGCCAAGGTCATGGCTTCCAGTACGTCCTAAAAGATATCAAGACACCCATAAAGGTGATGTGATGTATGTCAACCCTGCTACCAATGGCCGACATGGCACAGTGTTCTGTGGCTCTGTGGCTCTGTGGCTCATAGCAACCCTCCAACCTACTACCATGACTAAATACGACCGTCATACCACAATGCGGATCATGGCTATCTACCCATTGAAAGGACGAACCTTTATCTGTCCTCCTGCTTCCTGATAGCTTGGTGCCTGGCTAGAAATGTCTTGGCCTTGGCCGGCCTTGAAAAGGAGGACTTACCCAACAGGCCAACGGTGTCCCAATCTTTCGGCTCCATGAAGCAACAGCCGGCGCTTGTCTTGGGGGTAGTTCAACCTCGCATCCGGCTACTCTTGGAGAATTGCAATCCATAATGGGCCTCGGCTTGATAGCAGCTCTTACGCATCTAGGCTGCTTCGCCGCGGCTGTCAGTCCAACTTGTCGCTTCGCCCTACGACCATGCCTTTACTGCCAAGGCGTATGTATGAGCGTATTGCCCTGCGTATCATCAAATCCAAGCTTTGAGCCTATGAGTGCAGGGCCAAGTTATGCCATCATGTCTCGGACGTTGTTGCTGCACGACAATGGCCTTATCCTAAGCTTAGCGTTCTCGTACCGGATATGGCTGCCCCGTTGCCCATTCACGCATACGAGATAATCTCGCTTACAATTCATAGCATATTTAAACACAGCACGTAGCAATATTCAAAAGCAAAAGGTTGTCTTTGACGAGAAAAGAGATACGAAAATTACCAAAGTAACGTCGGCAAAATGGTGCAAGTAGGTCTACTTGTGCTTTTGAAGAGACAGCAAGATTCGCATGGCCGCATGATTCTATTCACGAGGGCAGGACCAACGCTCTGGAGCTCACAAAACACTCCTCGTTCCTGTCCAGTTGCAAGATTTTGACGCGAGGCGAGGTTAGAGCCGATCGAGGCGCGGGATCACCGTCGTATAGACACTAGTGACCACATGCGCTCCCCCCCCCCCCCATGACTGCGAGGCCTTGAAGGAAGCATAGCACTATGTAACAGCCGACAAAGAGATAGTAGCATCAGCTGCTTACACCAAGTCTGTGCTCTCCGCTTGTAACTACATCAGCGTTGTCAGATTCGAAGAGTCATCATCCGCAGAGTCATGATTGCAACATGCCATCAGCTACCCATTACTTTGTCAGATGACACTGTATAGGTAATATAGCTCCCATATATGGTCTAAGCAAGTTTGTTTTCTCCCTGTCTTTAATTTTATCACTTTTTTCCTTTTTTTTTCTTTTTGTTTTTGTCTTTGTTTTATTTTTTGTTTTCTTTTGTTTTCATGCAAAAGTAAATAAAGAAATACTCCCCAAGATGATCAACAAGAAGCAAGAAACCCACAGGGAGTAAGTAAGTAGCCTAGCACATTAAGCCAGAGCCTAGGTAAATAACAGGTAAAGAGAAAGGGAGAAGCAAGAGTTCAATAGCAAAGAAACAAACACAAGACGGCGTGTGAAAAGGGGGAGGAGAGGGGAAAAGAAGAGAGGAACCCCCCCGGAAGACGATAAACGACAAGCCCTCCTCCCTCGTATATGCTATACTTGTAACACATCTAGAGATATAGTTCCAACACCCTAGAATTAGACACAGCTGCCCACTTACGCACCCCAACACAGATCAGCTCTAAATCTAGTCCTTTTTTTTTTCCTTTCTGTATGTGGGCGTGAAGGTGTGTGCGTGTGTCTAAATCTACGCCTTGGACGCCGCAGGCACGGCGGCAGCCGTAGCCTTTGTAAGAGCCTTGTCCTTGCCGCCCCAGTAGTGGTAGTCAATGTAGCGGTAGCCTTGGGTCAGCTGGGCACCCTCGTTGATGAAGTGGCAGCCGAAGAGCAGGAAGTTTCGCGGCTGCACGGCGAGAGCATAGCGCATGAAGACGCACGAGTAGATGACGAGCGCACCGGTCATCTGGCCAGAGATGCTGTCGCAAGAGGAAAGAGAAGAAATTAGCAATTGTCAGGATTGTTTGGGGCGGGGAGAATGTATGTGAGCTGGGTAGACGGGGAAACAGGCATGTAGCCCCGAGTATGTAGACGTAGGCAGTGGCTTCGGTTCGAGCAAGTCAGCGATGAAGTCTAGCGCGGGCTAATCCGTCTGGCAATTCCAAAACCGGGTGTTGGCAGGGACTTGGTGAGAGCTAAGAGAAGGTCGAGTCCACAGATTTCACTACTCCAGACTTAAGGCCAGCCATTTCAAGGCCATGGATACCCGGGTGAGTTATCAGACTAGATCAAAAGCCATCTCCTTGTCTACCCATACTACCTGACATCTTTGGGCGAGCGAGCGGAGAGATTTCACACATACAGCGAAGCATCCTTTTGGGTGTCGAGGACAGCAGCAACGGGAATACCAAAGTTAGAAACGGGACCCCAGAAATCTAAGATTAAGAAAACAGCGAGTTAGTGAATTGAAGATGTGCCATTGAGACCTTGTCTAAAAGCTTGCTAACGGTATGTGTATGCCCATCAGCGCCATTATGGCCATCTTTAGCCTTGTCGTCGTCATCGTCGTCGTCGTCGTCGTCGTCGTCGTCGCTATTCTTCCTTTTTTTCTTCTTTAATCCGACATGCTCTCTCCGTTCGTGCTTTTGCGAGAGCAAAGGCTGGGCTTCCGGGAATTGCTCATGTCCCGGGATCAAATCTCGGCTACAATTGAGGATCCGGCTTGATTTCACAGGAAAGATGGATTGTTGGCGGACATTCTACACATCAATCTCAAGGGAGAGTTTGCCTGGCACAAAGCCCTATTTAGTAGCTCGGGAGGTCCCATTGCCATTCCCAGCACCCACCATCTCCCGTCATCATTAGCCCGATAAAAAGGCTATCCATGGCTTGTCGAGTAGAAGAAATCAAAGTAGGCTTGACAAACAAGCAAGCAGGCTAGGCGGACAAGACAAAAAGAACCATAGACTTACGTGTAGAGCAGATGTAGTCCGAGACGGGGTTCGACCGGATCTTAGCGTTGATAGCCTTGATAAAAGCAGCCATATTTGCAGTAATATTATGGTCGTCGTATCGGACGTTGTGGTGTCGACGGGGAGGCTCAAGGGTATGATGAAGTCGCTTCGTTGGCGGGATGAGTGTTGTGTTGTGTGTGTGTGTGTGTGTGTCTGTGTCTGTGTTGTTAGTGAGCGAATGCGGAGATGGGATTTTCTATCTCAGTCTTTTTTTTTTCCTTTTTTTTTTTTTTTTTTTTTTTTTTCGGACCCAAAAAAAGAACCAGAGCCAAGGATTAGGACGAAGGACGAATTTTGGCTGTTGAGGGAAAGAGAGGAGAGGAGAACAAGGAACGACGTCAAGTCTGTCTCTGTCCGCAGTCTCAACTACTACTATATAGCAAAATCTGCATACTATTCACAGTATATTGTCTACTACCTCCTGGTTTTGTTTTTGTTTTTTTTTTTTTATAGCTATTTTTTTTGTTTTTTTTCTTCACTTAGTCACATAATGATCCAAAGTCTCAATCAAATCCAACCGTCACCCTCCTTGACACTCCGACCTCCACAAAGCAGACAGGCGGAGGAGCTACTTGGGGGGGGCTAAGTAAGGCTTTCCGGTAAGTCTCCAAAAAAAAAGCAAAGCCACAGAAGTATAGCCAAGGAAATGTTTTCACTTGGTTTCATAGCTATATTTCTTGGCAGCCAAGACAGGAAACCTTGACTCAGAACTGCTTCGACTAAGTCATTCTTTATCTTATGAAGACTCAAAAGGGAAATCTCAAGCGAGCCAGTTGTCCAAATTTTGCAGCGCTTTTCGCTGCCTTCTTTAGGGTGCCATCACATCTAGACTGCACGTGACCGTCAAATAAAGAGGGTTAGGGTATGTAATGTCAAAGGCACTGTACTCGATGCATGTAGGACGCACTGCCCGTATACATACATGTCTTTCCCAGGGTACAGCGCTGCACGGTGCGTAGCCGCCCGTACGCCATCAATCACCAAGCGCAAATATACACCAAGGCAGAAATGGCATTCATCAATGCAAAGAATTGGCTGTTGAATCATCTCTCTAGAAACGATGCAGCCCCAGTTTCACGCCAGGTAGCGGTACGTTGCAGGCTCTACATCGTCGATACGCTCCAGATAGTCCCGAGCCAAAAGGTCTTCAATACGCTTCTTGACTTGAGAAATGTCAGGGGTAAATCGAGATGCCATCTGCTTGATGATTTCTGAGACAAGCGGTGCATGAGCCAGCTCTTTTCGTTGTCTAGAGAATGGCAAATGATTGGTTAGTATGCATACACGTATGAGAGTTTGAGTAGAGGGCGTCTGAGATAATGCTTACTTCATAATGCGCACAATGGTCGCATCAATAAAGTAGCCGCGGCTCTGGTCATTCTTCAATTCAGTGGCCTTGCGCTCCACATCGTTCTCAACCTTTGCCGTAGCCGTAACAACTGGTGCTTTGATGCGCATAGTTTTACTGACAAACGCAGTGTTGAATGAGAATTTGTCACTGGCCTTGACATTTTTCGTGGCTGGATCTTTGAGAAGCACACGACACTTGGGTGCAGCTGAAAGAGATAGAAGCGTGCGTATGAGATCTGAGTGCGGGATGCTAGTTTGCTCATAAATCTCATCAAATGTGCGCGCTTGGCCGTGTGGTATGTCGTTGAAAAGGTCAAGTACAATCATGCCATATACCGGGACATTTAGTTCATAGCGCCGTTCACGGCCTAACTGACCGGACTTTCCAGGAATAGCTGGGAATGTGCAGATCACGTCGGCCTCCCCCAAGGCACCAACCCAAGAAAGAGTACGCCCGCTGTGCTGACTCAGATAGAACTGGTTTACCTTTTCAATAGCGGGTTTGATGCTAGCTGGCCAGTTGCAGGTGATCAACTTTTCCTCTTTACCCACGCGCTTTGTCTGCCCGAGGATATCAGTTGGCCATGCACCGTGAGTCAAGATGGTTACACTCATTTCGAAATCCAAAGGGCTCTCTGAAAGCTCTTTAGACTCACGGTACTTTGCAGTGAGGCCCTGTGACAATTCCAGATCGTGGAACATGCTTTCAAACTTGGATGTGTAATTGTTCCCGAACTCGCGCTTCATACGAGATATCATGAGCTGCTCGATATCACTGCTCTCCGACCTCTTGTAAAGAAGGCGGCGGGCCAAATGTTTCTGGTAGTACCGCTCAAACAGATCCTTCTGATCAATGTATCTTATGACCTTGATCATCTGTTCTAGCAGGGCCTCGATTTCGGATTCCTCCTTGCCGCGTACACCTTTACGGAAGCTCTCGTCAATGTACAGCGATACAAACTCAGAAGAGCGCTGGAATCTGTTGACGAGGTTCATGAATCCCATGTTGACGGCATTATCAATTTGAGCCTTGCCATCGCAGCATCGCATGACAATTTCGGAAAACTGGCTCTCGAGCTCAAGAACCTGACTAACCCACATCATTGCGGCGGCTGTCTGTCGTGCTGCAGCGGTCAGTGATTGCTGTTTAGTCTCCGAGGCAGCGACTGCATCATCTGCCCCGGGCTTTGGTGGTGCAGGAGGCGCGGAAAAGTCAGTCTCATTTAGTGTCTTTTCAATAGCCTTGCCCATGTCGACAATCTTTTCTTGTAAGGCCCTGCTAAATTGGCAGACATTGGAATCTATGCGACTCTCTAACTCATAAAGCTGGCGAATCTCATCGAAGCGGCCATTATCGATCATGGCATGCAAGCCACTGGACTCCAGGTTGATAAAGTGGGCCAAGGGCTTGCGGATTAATGACTTATGAAGCACATCTATAACAACTGGCAGCGTAGATACGTATAGATACGTGTTGTATCGTTCGGTCTCATCGTCAATATGCTTGTTGCATTGCGTAATCCAACTTGGCGTAGTGCCCTGATCCATGAGAAGTTGGCACTGTTCTTGGTAAAACTCTTGTGCGTTTCTAACAAGTTCAGGCACTAGGTCCGAGGTGTAAAGATCCATCGATTCTTTGTTATGTTCGTCTTGAACATGGCTGTTGAGCATGCAAGCACATGCCTTTAGCAACAGGCGATCGGCGACCTGACCACTGCGTTCCATGGAAACCTGATCTATCATGACTCGGACAAGGAGCTCGAGAGATGACATGTTGCCTTCCCCGACTGATAGAAGGATGTGATCGCGGAAGAGCGCCATGGTAGCGTCGTAAATAGGCGGCTTGTTATTTTGTTCAATGTAACTGCGGTCAAGATACATGCAGATATCGGCAATCATATTCATAGCCGTGCCATAAGACGACCATAAATCTTTCAGAAGCGCCATGAAGGCTTTGCCGACCTGGTATCGTTCATTTTCCGAGTGCATGTCACCGAGCAAGTAGGAGCTTTCAACTAGCTTGAGCTGTTTAGAGAGTGGCGGGAAAAGTTCTTGTTTAAGCCAATCAACCTCAAGACTCCGGATCTGCTCGTACAAAAATTCGCCTTGGCCCTTGACGGCAAGATTATAAGCAGCTCTGTATAACTGTTCAAATACTAGTTGTGAGGATTGGTGTCTGTGAATGCAGAGGATTGCCGATCGTAGAACGCTCCAAAGATGATCGGGGGTAGTCTCGGTTGCTAATCGGCGGGGGCCACTCAATGATACCTAAAAGAGGGGAAGGGGAGGAGAGGCGTTAGCCGGGCTTAGTCGTCACAAACCCAACGCAGCAAGCATGTGTGGTACTAGTATACGGGCTGTAGGATATGAGTAGCACTCACTCTGATTGAACCAGGCGGTCTGATTCTGGTTTGGCCGCCACTACGACCGCCGGTTAAACGTCCAGACATCATTGTGTACGAAGTTTTGCAAAGAGGGAGGCGAGCGGGGGGGGTTTTGGCGGTTAGCGGGATTAAGACAAGGGAAGACGAGATAGAGGAAAAGATAAAGGGCAAAGGGCAAATAATGTTTGAGTCGACAGCAGCAAGAAGAAAAGATGGAGTGTGAATGACGTCAACGACGAGGGGTCTAGGGAAAGCCGACAAAACGAAGCCTGTGAAGCGAACAGGGTACAGAACTATCACAGTTGGGGGGGGGGGGGGGGAAACCAGGAACCCCAAGACAAATCGAAAAGTAGTAGGTTTGTGTTCAGCTGCTGTTCTAGAAAAGTCACGATCCAGAGAAAATACAGTCACCAACTAGTCAGCAAGGTATGTTAAACCCCCTTCCCCAAGAATACTGAGAGCACGGTTATCAGTTTTAGTGGTGAGATATATCGACGTTGAAGCTTAGGCAGCTAAATGATATACCGACGACGAGTGGTAGACTAATGAGGATGAAAAGCGAAAGGTATAACCACAGTTGAGGACAATAAAAAGGCCGGCGAAAGCACAACGTAACAGACTTTGACGCGGCCTAAGAAAGCTCAAAACAAAAGCTGGACACGTAGAAGGGAAATGGCGATGGCACAATGTGGTGAACGATGAAATGTTGGAATACGAGGAGGAACAGCATTATTTGGCCCAAATACTATGTATATGTGCGTACAACCTATTTGATATTTCACTCCCAAGTCTAAATAGGATAGAGCAGGCTGCTGTCGTATGTTGAATAGTGGTTATCGATAAGGCCGGTATGGTCTATGGATTAGTAATCTATCGATAAGCGATAAGGGTTAGGTGCTAGAAATATCAGCAAACCCCAGACGAATGTCTCAAGTCGGAAGTTTGCACGACGTCTTCGTCTTTAACCTGACCTCACTTTAACAGAACAACACTTTGAACACTTTGATTTTCTGGCGGTACACATCTCTTTCGTTTCCGATATCTTCCCGATCTTGTATAATCATGGCTTCTTTGATGCGCCCTATTCTGCGCTTCGCGCTTCCTCGGGGTTTCCCAGCTCGACGTCTCGCCGGGGCGGCGTTCTCTCCAGCGTCTATGTGTGTTAGCTCAGTCCGGATCGGGTCTATGAAGTACTCGTCTAGCCCGAACTCATCATCGCCATCATCACCTTCACAACTACCATCAAATGCTCCACCTTCGTCTTCACCGCCTTCATCCCCTGAGCTAAGCCCAGAAGCTAGCCAGGTACTGCAGCGAAAGCTCCAAGAACCCCATTACCAGCTCTCCTTCACATGTGTTCCATGCGATCATCGCTCTACGCATGTTGTGTCCAAGCAAGGATACCATCATGGCTCAGTCCTTATTGCCTGCCCCAACTGCAATAACCGGCACGTGATCAGCGACCACTTGAACATCTTTGGCGACAGGCAAGTTACAGTAGAGCAATTGATGCAGGAAAAGGGCGAGACGGTTAGAAAAGGGGTGGTAGACGCCAATGGTGACGTTGAGTTTTTTGGTGAGGAGAAATCATGAGAATGAGGGTAACAAAAACGGGGCAGTCGGAGGAGGAGTCTTGCTCTTGGGCAGCAATGTGTGTATGATAGAGACATGAACGAAACATGAATGGCAGGGCCGGTATAACTACAAAACTCACATTACAGTCGGCTCATAGCTCGTACTATATAAGTGTATTCATCAGCTTAAATCAATTTTTCCATAAACACAAGTTCACCTGCCTATATAAAACGCCAAACCATCCAGGGCTCGAGCTACCCTTAACGAAGACAAAGGAAATGATACAGCGGCACAGTAGTGCCAGACTCGACTCCAACCTTCACTAGAGATCCATAGTGGCATCCTCTCTCCTGTTCTCTCTCCTCTTCTCTCTCCTCTCTCTCTAAGCTCACCCTTTCCCTCCTTTGTTTTTGTCTCTTTACCAGCCCTTGTAACTTTGACGCATCGTTTTGTGGTCTTGGCCTCTTTGCTGTCTCTTGACCTTTTTGCGCTCAAACTTCTTGCGCTTATCGCGCCCGTGCTTCTCCGGCATCGAGACCGCCTCGATCTTGCGCTTGGCCTGTCTCTGTAATCTACGCGCACGCACTTCGGCGCGTACTTCCAGAAGTGTGCGGGTGTACTCAGCAATACCAACACGCTTTTTCAGCAGGTCCATGAGGATTTGTGCACGCGTGCGTATGCCCTCGTACTTGGCCTTGAAGACCTCGTCAATGCTAAAGGGCGCTGCGATGTTGGGGTCGGTCAAGTGGTGTAGAGGAAGCATGACTGTCTTGAGGTACTCCGGCAATGCTGTAGGGGCCACGCGGCGACAGAGGGTCTCTAGGACTTCCATGGCAGCCACCTTGGGGTACATGGCCAGGGGGCGCGGGGGTGTGCCGCGTCGGAGGACAAATGACAGCTTCTTGAAGAGGAAGAGGAGGTTGAAGGACTTGGTATCTAGATTGTCGTTTTCGTCTTCCGGCTCTTCCTCGAGCTGAGCTGCTGTCACAGCGGGCTCAGGCTCATTCTCAGCCTCAGCCGTATCAGTATCCTCTTCAATCTGCTCCGCATCGTCCTCCTTTTCTTCAGCCCCGTCTCGTCCTTCATCTTCCTCCTCTTCCCCGCCCCTGGTATGGGCGCCATCCACCTGTGCCAAGTGCTGGCCTAGGAAAATCAACATCTGGCCGGCCTCGGAGGCCAGCTCCTCCTCCATTTCTTTAGTAGTGAGAATACGCATGGCAAGGCGGGCGAACTGCTCGATATCCTCCTTGCCTAACTGCAAACCATGCGAGCCGTTCAGGACGTCTGAGTCGGCACGGCGGTTTGCTGCGAAATCCATCAGATACGTACTAATCAGTCGAGTAGCATTGAGCTTGACAGAGTGCTCGGGGTGTACCATCCAACGGCCAATGCCCTCCCAGAGAGACGCACAGACAGGAGAAAGCAGAGTTTGGGGTACGCGGGCGGTTAGGATGCGAACAACATCAATCACCACATTAGGCAAGTCAGCATCTGATGCTCCGCTAGTGGCGTCCGAGGGCATATTATCAACTATAAGCTTCAGAACTAGCTTTAAGTCCTTTTTGTTTTCAGGCGCGGTTGGGGCAGCATCAAAGTACAAGCCCATGATCTTGAGGGCCAAGGTGAATACGCTTCTGTTCTCGACGTTTGAAGTCCAGTTACGTATCAGTCCGAGGAAGGTTGAGGTGCCTTCGGTATTAGCGCGGCGGAAGATTTGCTTGACTAGCTCAACAGCAGCAAGGCGACACTTCTCCGAGTCGTCATTTGCAACCACCATGACAAGAGGTAGGAAGCATGTGCCGGCAACCTCCTGCACGAAATCATCAGCAGACTTTTGCAGGAGAAGGTGCATGATCTCCATTACTGATATCCGGCCGCCTTCACGCTCATACTGCAGATTAGACACGATGAAATTCATCTGCTTGGTCCAGCGGGCTTTTTTCTGTGGGTAATCCCGTAGGAACTGGAAGAATGCGCCACGAGCCAAGTCGCGCGTGTCCTTGTCCTCGTTGGTAATCATGATAGTGCCAACATAGTCCAGAGTGTCGTAGACAGCGGCTGTCTCAATCTTGCGATCTAATACTGCGCGCAAAAAGTTGAAGGTTACATGGCGATACAGCGTATTAGTCAAGTCGTCCTTGAGCTTCTCCGCCAATACGTCGATTGCGGCCGGGCGGACCTCAATGTCGGGGCGATCACGTAGCACAATAGACAGAAACTTTAGGGCAGCCTGAGCGGCCTCAGTAGTCGTCGAGTGCGATTGTGAAATGGTCTTCGTCGCTTCCTTGACAGCGACCTTGTACACACCAGCAGCATCGGGGGTTGAAAAGGGCACCTTCGAGATAGTCACGAGGAGCTTGAACACGGCAATCTTGACCTCCTCCTCGCCGTCAACGATCGAGTCACCGAGGATAGGGATAAAGCCTACCAGATTGGTCGAGTTCCTAAGGCTGTCGAAGCGCTTGGTCACAGCACGCAGCAAATCGATGGCAAAACGCGTCAACTTGTAAGTGTGTCTCGAAGTAGCAGCGCGGTCGCTCTTCTTAGCACCCTTGACAATCAAGTAGCGGCGGAGCTTGGGATCAATCTTGGGCTGCTTTTCCACCTTTTGACTGCGGTAAACCTCCTTAATGACCTCGTAGCAGAAGATTAGACTATCGCGGCTTTCGGCGGCAGGGTTCTGGATCAGGCCGGCTGAAATTCGCGCCAGCAAAGCATCAATCTTGCGCACAATCTTAAGATCGACCTTTTGCAGAAGCATCTGCTGCATAGGGGCTACCAAATCAGACAGGTGGGTGATTGAGGCCGATTTGGAAATCAGTTCCATAGAGTCCTGACTCTTACTAGACTTGATCTCCTTCATAGTCGTTGTATAGCCATCGGCATCCTTCTCCTGACCGATGACGCCAAAAATGTCGTCCATGATGATAGTGACCATGGTAGACAGGCAGTAGTCAAGACTGCCCTGGCCAAACTCGGGAATGGTAGCAAGAAGAAGCGAATGCATAGTGTATGAGAGAACGTGCAACTGGTAACCGCGTTGCAGTGCACCCTTGAGCTCGTTGAGGATGAAGCCAAAGTACTTGGCTCCCAGTACCACGGCAATCTTAACAAGAGTATCGCGGGCCATTTCACGAGACTCCCATGCCTTGGAGCGTAGAATGTGGCAGATATCTGTTAGGACTGAAGCCAGGCGCGAGCTCATCTCCGACTCTGGCAGAATAACAAGCAGCCTAACAACAATCACACCAACAGGCACACGATACGAAACCTCACTCTCATCTTTTTCATGCAGATGCTTCATCATGGGCGGGAGGAAGTTGTTGATGATATCGCCGTTGAGTTTCTCCTGCTCGGGGATCGTCAGCTGGAGACGCTGAGTATGCGCTTTCTGAGTCTCAGCTTCAGTCTTGGTTTCAGAAGCTGCGTCGGTCTCCATTTCCAAGAGAACATCGGTGTCTGCTGCATTGTTCACATCGCTTTCACCGACATCGCGGACAGCCAGCCGCTGCTTCCACGCCACCATCAGTGAATTAGCAAAGCGGCCCATCAAGCGGATGTTTTGTTTTTGGAAATCAGGCTTGCTCTCGATGTAGCCAATGTAGCGCAGTAGGATCGATCGGTAATGCCGGAACTCAAGAGAGAGCGCTAGATCAGACAACACCGTAGTGGCATTAGAGCCCATGGCCGGGTCTAGACCCTCACTGCGGCCAAAGATGAAGTGCTCAAGTAACGGGATAAAGAACATGCTTAGATTGGCACTACTAATCTCGCACTCGGCATTGGCCGCACGAAGAATGTCAAAAGCCTCTAGTTGCTTTGCTGTCGAGGGACTGAGGATGTTGAAGAAGAAAACAGGCTCAGAAGCATCTTCCTCCATTTTACGCAGGCCCTTCATGTCGGAAATCGGCCCCCACTCGGGTATATGAACCAGCATGTGTCCCATGACACGTAGACACTCGCGCCGGACGGTTTCAGCAGGCTCACGAGCACCACTGTACATAGCTGGCAGCACAATATCACTTAGTTCGGCCTCATATGCTAGCCTAGTCTCGGGGTCCTTCACTCCGGCCACGTCCTCAACGAAGCGACGAAGACCATCAGCAGAGTTAGAGGACAGAATACCGTACTCCTCATCAAACTTCAGAAAGAAAACAAGATTGTGCAAAATAGGCAACCATTGTTGCGGCGTCATAGGCACATCTCTAGCGCTGTAGATAGCGCTGTACGCAGCTAGACGGCGGTCGTATGCCGGTTCGTCTGACAGGCCATCGGCATATGAGTTCAGCTCAGTGCACAAATGAGAAGACTCAGCGAGTGATTTGTCGTGCTCAGCTAGAACGGCAAGTACACGACACAAGGAGTCGCGGTTCTCGTGATCTTTGAAGTAGCTAAACAGGCAGGCCAGAGCGTCGCGAATCTTGGTCGAGAGCTCCGAGGAATCAACCAAGCGCGGGCCCTCAATGGCAACAAACTTCTCAAGCACCAACAAGATCTTTCCCTTTGTGCGGGGATTGACCTTGCGGGGAGGTTGGCCTAGCAGGCGAGTAGAAATATCTAGCACAGAGCGGACGTTTTGCCTGGCATCAACATAGGGCGATATCTCGACAATGGTGTCCACACAAGCCTCGAGCAGCTCGTGGGACGAAGAAGCAGCCTCCAGAACAATAGTGATATGGTCTAGAACACAGTTCATGTTGGTCTCCAGTAGCTCTGTCCTTACCAACTCATTGAACTCTGACTCAGCTGCGGGCAGCTCGACAATTTTAACCAGATTGCGGACAACACGTAGTGAAAACACCTTGACGTCATCCTTGGCCTTTTCGACAGCTAAGATAGCCATCATCTTGGGCAACAGCTGCGCGTCAATGACCATGAACATGGCTGCTTTGGGCAGTGTAGACCATGTAGCCACCAGCTGCAGTACATTTGACACGCCCTGAGCAGACTCGATAGGCAGCTTCTCCAGGCGGGGCGTGATTAGCTCCGCCACCATAGGCGCGGCATACGCAGTCCACTCAAACATAGATGCATTACGGAACAATAGGTTAAGGCACTTAAGACCAGCAGTACGAGCAGACCGCAGTAGGGAGTTGTTACTGGGCTGTTCTTCAAGCTCCTCGGCGTCCTGGTCTTCCTCGGCAATACCACGCAGACGACGCACACAGAAAAACAGGCAATAGAGAACAGAATTAGAGAGAGTCTCAGTATACGGCAGCACGCTGCTGCCTAGCTCAGAGATGAGCGACGAGGCCATGTTGAGGAAACCAAACATTTGACGAACGGGAATGATTTCCTGGTCCACAATCTCCGTCTTGAGTTGGCCGTTCCCATCAAGAATTTTCACACCTCGCAAGGCTCCAAGGGAAATCTCAATAAAGTCGCCAAGATCAGCTACGCTGAGGTTGCGGAGGACGGCCAAACGAGTAGCCTGGAGGCCGTGGCGACCGCTGGCAATACCTTTCTTGGAGATTGTGCGGCCGTATAGCAGGCGTAGCAGCACAGGCATCAACTCAGCTCGGTGGCCCGGCTGGATCTCCTGTTCGCCCTGCAACATGAGCGTCAGCTCATTCTTAAACTTCGAATCGTCAAGTAGCGTTTCCAACCGCTCTGCATACGGCTTAACACCGTCTTGCTTCCACGTCAAAATGCCCTTGAGAGCCAGGCGCTGGATGTCGACGTCACCGTTCTCTAGCAAACTAAGCAGCGCATCATACACCTTTTTATGCTGGAAAAGCACACATGGGTTGATAAATTGCTCAATAACCTTGAGCATGGCCTTGCGATCGGACAACGACCAACTCTTTTGCACTTGGTGTTCGGTCTCTTCAGCCATGTTTTTAGCTGCCTCTTCATCGTTCACAGACCACGAGAGGAAGTGCGGAATAAAAAGACGAGACTTGGTCTCTGCTATCATAGGCACTGCAGCAAAGGCTTTGAGAGCGCGGCCACGGGCCTGGTCACAATAATCCCCAACAATACTTTGCTTCTCGTCAAAAGCTGTCAGGAGCTTGCCTACAGCATCGTTTACTGTCTCGAAAACCTTGGTCGAGACAACTCTAGTCTTATCGATATTTGTACACTCAAAGTCTGTCATGTAGCGCTTGCTATATTCAGTGGCCTGTGTCGCACACCCAGTCCACCTTGGCGACGGGACTGTGAGCCAGTCAAATGCCAGAGCAGACACGTGCTCCTCGCCCACTTTGCTCTCAGCTACCTTCTGGATAGCCTCGATGGCATAGTCCCAGACCGGTGCAAGCTTGACAGTGAGCATACCAAATAGGAACGAGGCTACGGCCTTTTGCAGCCACGGCACTTGGATACTAGCAAAACTTATACCCAACTTGCGCATAAGCATGCCAATATGGCGTGTGCTAGCAAGTTCAAGAGGAGTATGCTCAATGCCGACCATAGTGTCAATACATTCATGAATTTCCTGGCCCTGGGCCTTGAAGATGACTCTCAGGAGAAGTAAACTGTTGTAGCGCAATTCGTGTGACGGAGAGGCGAGATTGGCCACCAGCGGCACGACGGCAGTCTCAATATCGATAGGTGACTCAGATGCGCGCTCAATCTTGTCAGGATTAGGCTCCTGGGCAGTTAGAAGTTGCTCATACGACAGCATAGACTCCAAGAACCCGATCGAGCGACCGAACCTAGGCAGTGCTGCCCGGAGCAGCGGTTGCAAAGAAGCATCTACACTACCAGCACCGCGAACCATCCGTAGATAGGCGTGGAAGCCACGGCTGACAATGAAGTGAACTTCGTCCGATTCCAGTGTCGTTGTTGGCCGTAATGACAGCTTGAGCTTGCGCAGCATCAGCTCGGCAATGCGCGCATTCGTCGAAGGGTGCACATTACAAGACTCGAGCACGTGAAGCAGGGAAGCGTACTTGGGCAAACACTTGTCCCTCCACGTCCGGGGGTCTTTATCATAGGCGCCTCGCTCAGGAAAGGGATAGATTTCAAGCTTTTCAAACTTGTTGACAATTTGAGCTTGCCAGCCTTGGGGGATACTGAAGCCTTCCTTGTCGGTTGGGGATGAAATGACGTTGAGTTCACGGAGGCGAGGGAGGAGAAGACATAGAAGCTCTTCATTGTCGAGATCGGCATAGCAAGTGGCAATGAAGCTGCAAGAGAATAGAGCGGTGGAGGCATTCCGTTAGTACTACTCAAGCTGACAAAGGAGGAAGACGAAGCATGGGAGGGATGGATTGTATTATTTTGTTTATTCTTACCTTTGGAAATGGTTCAGGAACAGACTCTTGAAGCGTACACTATCCAGCTCGGCAAACAGGGAGCAAAACTGGATATACCATCGTGTAAATGGATCACGATTAAGGATGTTGGTAAAGGGCGTGATAGAGGTGATGAGAGAGTCAATCGGCGCCAATTGCCACATGAGAGCCATGTTGAACATGACGTGGTTCCAGAAAGGTGCATGTTCATCCTCTGAGATAGCAATGGCTGGTGATGTTTTAGAGATTGTTTCCAAGGCCTGAATCATGGATTTGACCAGAGGCGCCCAATCGCTGATTCTTGATCCCTTGCGCACACCCATCAGTGTGCCGTATACTCTGACTATAGGTAACAGACGCCATGGGACGGATGTAGATTTCTGATTCTCAATTTGAGCATTGGCATATTCGCATATCGCCGTCACAGTCTCGGCCATGGCAGCGGCATTAGAGTGGTGCATGATACTAGTAGTCACGCCACAGGCAACGTCGGTCCAGATACACTCTTCTATGAGAGCAAACTCATCATGGGGAATAGAGCGGAGAAGAGAGACGATTACAGCAGCGCCATTCGAGTGAACAGTCTCACTGTTTCCCTTGCAGGCTTCAGCAAACATGGTCATTAGACCGTCCTTGAAGAGCAGAAACTGACGCTCGCCACGCTGGGCATACAGGTCTTTCCGTACATGCTGGGCAAGCTTTTGTAGGGAGGTCTCTCGTGTTGACGGCGACGCAGCCTTCTTAACTAGAAAGCTTAGAGCCTCTGCCGCAAAGCGTGCAATGTGAGGAGGCACCTTGGTCTTTCCGAGCAGTGGCGACAGCACGTCATAGGTAGGGCGCATGTCGGGGACGATCAGTTTAGACAAGTACTTGAACAAAAATGCCAGAGCGCCAAATGTCCATTCGACCACGTCGGCATCCTGTGGCTGGCTGGCCACGCCAACGATTAGCTCTAGTGACTGAGCATAGTATTTTTCAAATCGGGCGCCCAGGTCATGGGCAAAGGATGTGAGGAGGTCGAGCAGCGGCTCGAGACTCTCCTTGTCGTTAGCAGAGATGTGCTTCGACAGCAGCCCGAAGATACGATCTTCGAAATGTAGAATCTGAACAAGCGTCTCGCACAACGGCATGGCCTCGCGGCGGAACGACACGAAGCTTCGCGAGATGTTCATCTCACTCCACTTGTGCAGGGCAGTGCCAAAGTACGAGACCTCAGCAGCGTCATCGTCGGCATCGAGATCGTAACGGCGAACTTTTTTGATAGGGTCGAGAGAGTGAAGCTTGGAGATTTTGGAGGTGAAGGACTCCCAGCGATGGTTTTTCTGGTGAGGCGTCGAAGACTTTGCCTTTTTCTTAAGGATGCGTCCAGAGGGCGGCGGCATGATGGATGTTGTCTGAGCTGAGTGATAGTATTTGTATGTATATGGGTAGAGTGTATTTGGCTACAAGAGGCCAAGTAGCTAGTCCGTTGAATTATGACAATAACAGTGAAGATGCCATCCGTCTTGATGTCTGTTTATCTAGCTTTATGGCTTTGGCGATGATGTTGCTTCAGAGTTTTCTTCTCGCCTACCCGCTTGATCGTCTATCCTTCATAAATATTTGCCTGGCTTTTTTTTTTTTTTTTTTCTTCTATCTATTGATAAAGCCCCACACTATAGAAGCGGTATCTAGGAAATTTTTGTCGGCTAAAACATGGCTGAACTGATAATGAGCGATAGCGTTATCGATAAGATCCTTTCAGATAAACAGGTCTTATCCGTCCAATCATATAGCAGTCGCATCTTGGCTATGAAAGGGTAGCTGGGGCTACGTTACTAGATTAGAAAATAGAGCCTTGAGATTATTTTCCCTTCGTTGCTTCAACGAGAGGTGTTGCATTTGCGCGTCTAACAAGCGGCTACAGCATCCCGATTGCCGCTATCGCGAAGTTCGCATAGACACCTTTTCATCCGCAATGACCTCCCCCAAAATGTACGTCTGCTAGACCTCTCTTTTGCCTTGCGCCAGTTTGCCCACAGCTAATAATAATGTCTTGTCTAGCATCGTCATCGGAAGCCCGAATGGCAAGCTAGGCCCCATCGTTGCTAAACTCGTAGCCTTGCACTCCAAGAATAGCTTTTCGTGTGCTATTGTGACCGGTGACCTATTTGCCTCTGAAGACGATGACGACATTGTCAGAGACGTGATCGCAGGCAATATCCAATTCCCACTCTCGACGTACTTTACCCTTGGCACCAAACGACTCCCTCCCAGCATCCAAAAACGGGTGGACAATGACGAAGATATTTGCGAAAATCTGATATTCTTAGGCTCGCGAGGCGTCATTACTACCGTCGACAAAGTGCGCATTGTGGCGCTTGGCGGGCGGCTCGATGCTTCTCTAGAAGGCGCAGAGGTCAAACGGTCTGATCCCGTTTTCTCACGTGGCGATGCTGCTGCTCTGCGTGGTGCTGGCACTGCAGATATTCTCCTCACCAACTCGTGGCCCTTTGGCGTGCAAAGCCTGTCAAAAATACCAGCTTCCGAAGCTGATAAAGCACTGGGGGCCGTTGATGGCGGTGCAGCTCGCAGCTTGGGCTTCCGCGAGATTTCGGATCTCTGCACGGTGCTGAAACCGAGCTACCACTTTACGTCTAGCACAGGCGAATGCTTCTACGAGCGCGAGCCCTTTCTGCATGCCTCTGACGATGCTTCTATGCCGCCAAAGTTCACACGGTTCATTTCAATGGCGCCATTCGGCAACGCAGCCAAGGCAAAAGCCCTGTATGCGTTCACACTGAATACAACCTCAACAGATATTCCGGACGGCACCACTGCCAGCCCATTCCAGGATAGATCTAAATCCAAACACCCCAAGGAGGGCTTCTCCCGCTTTGCAAATCCCGACCACAACGACGACCGACGCAAAAAGCGCCGTATGCGTGCTCCGTCGCCCCCACCCGGCCCCGATCGCTGCTACTTTTGTCTTTCAAATCCCAATTTTGAGACACACATGTGTGCCAGTATCGGCAATGAATCCTATCTTGAGACTGCCAAGGGCCCCGTCTCAACTTCCAATACCTTTGCAAAAGACGGCATCGACTTCCCTTGCCATTTCCTGATAGTGCCACTGCCGCATGCACCTACAGTAGCCGGGATGGGTCCCGTAGACGATCCCGAGAGCGACTCTGTGCGCACGTTTACAGAAATGACGCGCTTTCGAAAGGCCCTCGAAAATATGGTTGCTGCCAAGTCTAACAACAATCTTGGGCTTGTGACATGGGAGATCAACCGCGCACGAAACATCCACGTGCATTGGCAATGCCTCGCGGCACCAAAAGACCTCATCGCCAAGGGTTTGGTTGAGGCCGGCTTCCATGTTGAGGCCGAAAACCTCAAGTTCCCGCCGTTCAAAGTTCAGGACCTTTCGCTGGCAGAGCAAGCAGAGGCAGGCGACTACTTCCGGGTATGGATTACTAGTAGTAATGGAGGTACAGATGGCGAAGGGACTGTCTCTACCAAGAGCCTAGTCATGCCTCTCACCGCTGATTCACGTTTTGACTTGCAGTTTGGCCGAAGAGTCATGTGCAAGCTTCTTGGCTTGGAGGACCGAACGAGGTGGCAGGACTGCGCGCAATCAACGGAAGAAGAGACCTCGGATGTGGAGAGATTCCAGGCAGCATTCAAGCCCTGGGACTTTGCTGTAGAGGAGGAGGAGTAGGCCAGAGGCCTCGACATGAATCCGGATCACAAACTCGATGATAATTTTCTGTTTACTTTGAAGCTCCGTGTAATCCAGATCCCATACACGAAGACGATCGGCCTACTTACAGACCGGTCCCCAAAATGCATCTCCTTTTGCCTTTCGCTCAAGGGCCACCTTAACAATGAGATCTACAAGACGATATTTGTTATCCACGCTGAAAATGTACCCAGACCTAATGCTGTAAATGGAAGGTGCGAGGAATAGCTAACCCTAACCCTCCAAAACCCTAACTCTTCACCTTAAGGCCAAGCTGGCAGCTTAGGGCAAAAGTAGGCGCTCTAAAGCAGCCAAAAATAGCACAGTACAAGTTCAGTGTGAAACAACAATTTTCTGTCTAGTGTAACTAATCAGCACAAACAAAGCTTGACCCTTTTTCTATTCCTTTTATAATCCTTTTCGCCCATAAATTGTTCGTCAACGTGCGGGAAAGGTGTCTTCATTGTTTAGACATTGACCTAAGCTGGTCTCTTTTTCTCGGTTTATTCTTCTTTCTTCTTGGTGTCCTTTCGCCTCGCCTTCTCTATAGTCCTCTCCTTGAATCTTAGAGAGCTGGAGAGTCATCATCTATCTAGCTATCACCCTCTCCTCCGGCCGTCCCTTTATTTGTGGCCTTTTGATTTTGCCACAGAGCACATGCGACAATGAAGTTCTCATCCGTCTGTGTTGGCCTTCTGGCGCTGCTGTCGCCAGTGACGGCTGTGTGGAGCAAAGAAGGTATGTTCCAAGAGTAGCTTGTGGTAGCTTGCACCTCATCTCCTAGTGGTAGTAATCGTCCTGTTAACCTGCTCCTTGTCTTGTCCTGTAGATCGCGAGATCTTCCGTGTTCGCGCCGAAATCCAATCTGCCGAGGGCGCCGATGTCACCTTCTACTCCTACATGGGAATTGAACCCAATGCCACTCCGGATGAAATCAAAAAGGGCTATCGCAAGATGAGTCGCATGCTACATCCCGACAAAGTGCGCCAGCGCCTCTTTGCTGAGAAGAAGGCTGCCGCCGCCCAGAACAAGAAAGACGGCAAGTCCGCCAAGCCCGAGCAGCCGACACGCAACGAGATCAACAAGGCCGTCAAAATCGCCTCTCAGAAGCAGGGTCGTCTGACTGTCGTCAACGACATTCTGCGTGGCCCTGGCCGTGACCGCTATGATCATTATCTGGCCAATGGCTTCCCGCTGTGGAAGGGCACTGATTACTACTACACCCGCTACCGCCCCGGCCTGGGCACCGTGCTGACCGGCTTTTTCATTGTCGTTGGTGGCGGATTCCATTACCTGGCCCTGTACATGAGCTGGAAGCGCCAGCGCGAGTTCGTCGAACGCTACGTCAAGTTTGCCCGTGACACTGCTTGGGGTGATGTTGCTGCCCGTCCCATTGAGCCTGTTGCCCCTGCCCAACCCGAAGAACCCGAGGCTGACGCCGCTCCGATCCCGAGAAACCGTCGTGAGAGACGTTTCATGGAAAAGCAAGAGAAGAACGAGGGCAAGAAGCCTGCACCCAAGCGCAGGTCTGCCAAGCCTGCTGCTGTTAATGTGGAGGCTGACGAAGACGAGGAGGTCGAGGCTGGCCCTGTTGGTGCTCGTAGACGTGTTGTGGCTGAGAACGGCAGAATCCTGGTTGTTGATTCTCTGGGCGACGTGTATCTTGAGGAACAGGATGAAGAAGGCAACGTTAACATGTTCCTGCTGGATGTAAGCTTCAAATATCCATAACTGCTTCGGAGAGACTATTACTAACAATGTTTTGCTACCTAGCCCGAAGAGCTCCTGCCTCCCACGTGGAAGAGCACCGCTGTTGTCCGAGTCCCGGCGTGGTTCTTGAGCATCATTACATCCCGCATCGGCCTGGGTGGCAGCAAGTCTAATGGCTCCTCCTCCTCCTCCTCCTCCTCCTCATCCAAGGCCAGCTCTGAGAACGCCGACAACGGCCTATCGTCGGACGAGCCGCAGAACACGCCCGACTCTGGCTCCGACTTTGAAATGGTCAGCAAGTCAGTCGATGATATCGGCAACACCAAATCGACGGGAGTGCAGAGCGAGGGCGGCGCGAAAAAGCGCAAGGCTAACAAGAAGCGGTGATTTTGTCTAAGAGACGCAACATGGCGATGTTGAATGTTGGCGTGAACCGTGGAAAGAAAGTAGAAATGTGCCGTGCCGTTCTTGGTGATTTGGAGATATTTAACATTTGTAAACCTAATATACCTATTCCAAGTGTTATTATTCTACGGTACTTTGCGCATCTTCACATGTCGAACTGGTATGTTAAATACTATGACGTCACTTTCTTTTTTTTTTTTTTTTTTTTTTTCATACAGCCCTCGAAAAGGCACGATTCTAAGCTCTGATATCATGATTATGAAGAGGGCAAAGAAGCAAAGCAACAGAAAATGGGAAACAAGCAAAAGCGAATGAGAGAGGCCAGCATTAAAGCGAGATATCTCCCAACCCAACCAAACCCTTTGTTCCTTTGTGCACGGAGCAGAAGCACAAGTACAGTACAGTACAGAAAAGAAGCAACCTATGACAACGGGATGCTGTGTTGGATGGATGGCCAAACTGACAAGTATGAGGCCATTAAATGCGGGACAAGATATCTCAAAAGGATATGTGCGTCCATGACGACCAAGACCCAAAAACAACAAACAAAACAAACACGAGGGGAGGGGATGAGGGAGGGATGGAGGGAGGGAGAAAAGAAAGGAGGTCATTATCGTGGCGGGGCATCTAATAGGTATGCATATGCATGCATGAGCAAGAAAGAACTTCGTGGTATCATGAAGCGGCTGTGGCTGCTGTGGGTTGTTTGTTTACAGCGTGTCCATGGCATCACCCATGGAATGGTGGCATAGCTGGTGCTGTTGCGAGTGTTGCATCATGCCCATGTGATGGAGGTCACGCGGAGTGCCGACTAGAGTGTTATCATAGACACGGTCATAGGCGGCTGGTCTGTAAGTGGTAGCGGGCTGGGTGGACGATGAGCCAAAGGTAACATACATAGAACCATCAAGGCTTCCGGTGCTGCTTCTGTTCTGCTGCTGCAGCTGCCGCTCCTGGTTCTGGCGCTCGAGCTCCTGAAGTTGCTCCATCTCAAACTGCTCAGCTAGCATCCGCTCCATCTCTATTTCCTGCTCTTGTTGGCGCAGCATCTCTATTTGCATCTGGTTCATCTCCTCTTCCTGGGCCGTGCGACGAAGATGCTCTTCGCGCTCGGCCTCGCGTCTCATCAGCTCTTCATAGCCACTAGCCATGTAAGGCTCGGGAGCGCAGGATCCTCCGCAACCATCGTCGGCGAACGGGTCGTTGGACGCAGAGGTGTCGGTTGAGCGGAGCCAAGCCCCGCTGGGGCTCTGAACAGGATAGCCGGCAGACATCTGAGTTGCCTGTGCGGCCTGTTGTTGCTGGCGAAGCTGATCGGCCTGCTGCTGGGCGGCGTAGTCGCAGTCGATGGGGCTGCTCTCGATCTCGACAGCCATGTCTTCGTCCATGTGGGCAGAGGGCTCTCCCGTTTCTGTCTGGGGCCTCTGCTTCTCCTTTTCCTGCTCCTGCCCAACCAGCTTAGCAAAACGGGCGACAGCACGATGTTCCTCAGTCTCGAGATTTGTGGGAGTCCAAGCATGGGAGGGGTCCTCACCAGGAAGAGAGGGTGGGAAAATCTTCCACAGATCGAGGAGACGACTCTGCTGGGCCGAGTCAGCAATACGGAACAGCTGCATTTGGGAGGGCGACAGCGAGTTAGGGTCGATGCCATAGGCACGCAGACGGGCATCATTTGACATGTGATGGCGCGGAGGACGAGCGGCGGCAGCAGCGTCGGTAGTAGCGCTTGTAGTAGAGTGAATGTAGTGCTGCGACGCAAAGGTAGTTGGAGCAGCGAGCGGCATGGCCGGGTTTTCCATAGAAGCAACCAGTTGAGCAGCCATGTTAGGGTTTAGAGTGAGAGTGCGGCTGAAGAGGGCGACTAGATCGTCCTGGCCCAGAGAGGGCGGATGTTGATAAGAAACGGACATCTTGAGAGCGGGAGAGGAGAGGGAGGGTGTGGTGTGACGGTTAGTGTGAGCACAGTAAGAGAAGGAGACGGTATAAAGAGAGACGGGGTGGAAGGGAAGAGGGACAGATATATATATATATATATATATATAAACTTACAGTGAGGCTGAGAGCAGGCAGAAAAGTAAGTGTTAGCTGCGATTTCCTGGGTAGTATAAGAAGCAGCCGATGCCGATGCTAGTGATGATGCTGTCCTTGTACGTCGTAAGATATAAAGCAAGCAAGAAAAGGCTATTGTTATTCTGCGTATTGTTTGTCTAGCAGAATGGATACAAGACGGGTGAAGAGTGAAGATGGTGTTTTGGCCTAGCTGGGGTTTCCAGTATCGTGAAGAACGGAATAGTTGAAATTTTTATTTTAGTGACTATGCTAAAAAGAAAAGAAAGGCACACGCGCGAGAGTAGTTGAGCGAGGGGGGACAGATGAAAGGGGTTGTGTGATATTGGGGGAGGGAGAAGGGGAAAGGGGAGCAAGAGAAGACGGAGAATAGTAGGAGAGGAAGTTGAGGTTGACGAGATTTTAATAGAAAACGAAGAACAACAAATAAATAATAAACAAGAATAAATGGACGTAAATGCACATAAATGCACATAAATTCGAATATAAAAGTTGCCAGCTCACAAAGAACACGGACTGGAGGAAGCAGGAGGGAAAGAGGGGGAGGGGCAGAAGAGAGGAGGGGTGAGGAGGAGGAGGAGGAGGAAAAGGAGGACGACGAGGAAGAGGACCTCACACCACTAAGCATGCAGCACGAGATAAAGCCAGACGAGGGATTTGACTAGCTAGCTTTGGGCTGCTTGTGATGTGATGTTGATTTCCAACTATAGGCTCTATCTCTATATATATACAGGCGACGGCCAAGTATACAAAGCACAAAGCAATGCCGTAACTAGTACGGCATATTTACATAAACTGCAGAGATGCCGGTCACAAGGGAGAAGGGCCCGAGCGGTCCAGGCCTAGACCAGTCCAGGCCAATATCAGCATGTACCAAGTAGAGCCTCCAAGTTGTCGAGCTGCTGCGTACAGCCTCGTTTCAGGCTCTATTCAGGCTCTATTCAGGCTCTAGCTGGTGGTTTATTTTTCTCTCTCTTAACCACCGGCACTACTGGCCAGCAATCAGTCCTCCCCAGTCACGTCATCCATCCACTTGTCTTGGTTGTTGTTGTTGTTGTTGTTGGTTGGGCCGAATTAAGAGCCAGGGGTGGGGGGGAAGGGGTCTACAGACACAAGAGGAGGAGGACAAGACACTGTTCAAGACAAGAGCCGCCTACTGCCCATGGGCTGTTAAGGGAGGACAGAACAAGGCCGTGATATGCACAGCAATTCGCAGTAATTCACAGGAAATGCATGGTCTGGACGAGGAACTGGACAAAGTATATGGGACAGTTACAGTAGTAGGCCCGTTTAAAAGCCACGACATCTATGGCCATCTTATAGACAGGCATACAACAAACAACTAAAGTCCATGTTTGTTGCATGCCCGCCCTCCATCGGGTACCAATCAGCCCTAGTCGCGTTAGTGCAAGCCAGCAGCCCACCCCACCTGCAGCTGCATATGCAAAACGAGGTGCCATGAGTTTGTGTTTGTTTGGTGTGCATAAGCACAGCAATCATATCCGTGCATGGATGGGGTGCGAGTACAGCGGACACAGTAAAGGTCTAATGCAGTACATCCGATGTAAATGCATTGCATATGTTTGCTATGCCAGCAAGAAGGAAAGGATGTTGCGATGCAGTACCAGAAGACCTGCTGTAGATTCCATGACTGCATTCTGTGCTGTCAGGACAGTAGCAGACGGCTGCCGCCTAGCCACGCCCAGTCCAAAGACCAAGCTCAGGCCAGGGCTTGGCCAGGTTTGTTCTCTCCTTGCAGGCAGGATAGAATGTCTCTGTTCTGTAGGCTTTCTGTAGCCTTCAGCTGCAGCCTAATCGCGACTCTTCTTTGCCATGTTGAAACAGCCGGAAGAAAAGGAACCACATGATTCTGTTGGTATGAGAAGAAATTAGAAGGAGGGATCGGGCCCAACTTGACATGGCCCATAGTCTTGAATAACAGAAGACGATCGTCTTCTCATGTCCATACCATACACTGGTCGTCGGTATTCCATGCACCGTCTTTCATCAGTCCGATTCCCCCTTCTGCCCCCTCGAGCATCACGCGCACACACACACACACACACACACACACACACATACTCTCTCTCTCTCTCTCTCTCTCTCCACTTGCCGCAGGCCCCTTGCAGCTTTCCCGGATGCATACTTCAACGGCCATCGGAGCCCAATGAATTCACCCTCTTGTCCCCCTACCCTGTCCAGGCCCAGGCCCTTCTCTCTACCCCTAACCCTAAACAATCTCAGCCACCCCACACTCATCCCGCCACACTTCTGCCACCTGTTCAGCCACACTAGACACTTTGCTCTTCCACGCAGTTGACTGGGTGCCTTGTCCAACAGCTCCTTCCTACTTGATTTGCTCTACTTGTATTTGCTTTTCTCTTGTAAAATAAATGTGGGGCCTGCCCTTTCTGGGTAGCTGAAGCTGGAGTGGGCCAAGGCAGAGCATCAAGCTTCATCATCACCAAAGCCAAACAACCAGCACCAAGTACGAAATTACCTTACTGCCAGGGCACTCATAACACCACACGAATAAGCCCAGTATAGTCTTTTCTCTTACTAACGTGCTTGCTCATTCTGCCGTTTTTGTTTTCCGATCTTTGCTGTCTCCATTTCTCCCCCCCCCCCCAGACTTCTCTGTCTTCGCTTGCGTCTCCTTCCTCCGCAAAGTCGATAATCTACAAAGCTTTAAAGATGGTGCGTGATATCATCAACTGCTGAGATGACCGGCTATCGGGATAGTCTCGCGCATCCCTCTAAGCTCCGGCCTGCGCCCAACTTCAATCTCGTATCCCGGGCTCATCCCCCCCTCTCCTCTCTTCCCTCTCCCCTCTCCCCCCCGCCTCGAGTCTTGCGATGCTATCCTTGGCTTCTCCCAATCATTCTGGCTAACATCCCATTCCCCTCTTGCAGACATCAATCGGTACTGGCTATGACTTAGCCAACTCTATCTACTCGCCCGATGGTCGCAACTTCCAGGTTGAATACGCTGTCAAGGCCGTTGAGAGCGCAGGAACATCCATTGGTATCCGCTGCAAGGACGGCGTTGTGCTGGCCGTTGAAAAGATCATAGGGTCCAAGCTGTTGAAGCCTGGTGCCAACAAGCGCATTTCTACAGTCGACAAACATCTTGGCGTTGTAAGTGGTCTCTGGCCTATCTGTTTTTCTGTTCCTGCCCCAACCTTCGGTATTCCGGTTGCTATTGACACAAACCGTGACTAACCACCCCCCCCCCCTTCTCTTTCATCAGGTCTATTCTGGCATGATCCCCGACGGCAGACATTTTGTCAACCGTGCTCGCGACGAAGCTGCCTCATTCCGCACCAACTACAAGTCCCCCATCACTACCGAAGTTCTCGCCTCGCGGATGGGCGGCTACCTCCAGGCCTACACCTGCCACTCGTACGTCCGCCCCTTTGGCATCACGGCCATTATCGGTGGTTTTGACCCAGAGCACGAATTGCCCGTTGATGGCGAAGTTGGCAACGGCCCCTCGTGTGGCGCTGGTGGCAAGGTTACAGGCCAGAAACACGGCGGCCCCTTCCTCTACATGATCGAACCGAGTGGATTGTTCTGGGGCTACTACGGTGCAGCTACAGGCAAGGGCCGCCAGGTAGCCAAGGCAGAGCTAGAAAAGCTAGACCTGTCGGCTGGCAACCTAACGCTGGAAGATGGCGTCAAACAGGCCGCGCGCATCATATACAAGAGTCATGGCGACGATGCGTCCAAGGACTATGAGCTGGAGATGACGTGGATCAGCAATGCTACCGGTCCGACAAAGGGTCGCCACGAAGAAGTACCGCGTGAGCTGGTGGATGAGGCCATGAAGCTGGCAAAGGCTGAGGATGAGGATGATGACGACGACGATGATGATGATGATGGGGACAATAATGATAAGGCGGACGAGGACAAGATGGAGGATTAGGCATTGAGTCGAATCCAGGGCTGCTGGTAAGCAAGCATTACTCATTTCAATCAAATACACTCACCAATGGAGTTAGGCATGTTTCTTTACTCTCTATGCATACAAGTTGCCATGGCGTCGTGGCCCTGTTGTTTTCTGTTTTATGTTGTTTGTATTGTCCCGAACTATCCTGTACTATTTATGCTATTCGTAATAACGGTAATAATCATGTATACATGTGTAAATAGGCTGCTTTTGTTGCGTATTATCTGCCCGTCCTTATAACGCCTTCCTAGTTTCAGTAGTGAAAGTTCTGTCCTTCCCCCTTCTCTAGGTCAAGTTTACGCCTTCTTATTCTCGTTGGCCTGTGCCCGACTCTGGCACCAATTCAGCCACGACGAGAAGAACGACGTATGAACCTTGATCCGCCCTGCAATCCAGCCGGTCTGTACCACGCCGTACTCCATCACCACATGCTCAATCGCCTCTTTGTCTAGTGCATATAGGGCCGATGCTAGCGCCAAACTCGCCGTAGATGCCGCCTTGGCGAACTGCGCAGAATTGTTGCCCTGTAGAGCAACCGCCTCATGCACGTTGCGCAGTTCCTCCAGCAGCCCGTCAATCTGCATCCTTGAGGCCGCCGCAGCAGCTGGCGTCAACTCCTTACGTAGAGTCTTTTGATGAGTTAGCAGCACGTCGACGGCACGTGAAGCAAGCGGCTTGCTGCTTGTGCGGTTGACTAGGGCTACCAGCGGTGCCAGGAGTGTGAACGCCAAGGGTGACATGGCCTGGACACGCACAAAGATGTCGAGTAGGTCGAGGACACGGTGCTTGAAGTTGAGGGTGGCCTCTTTAGCAGCCGCAGTGGCCTTGCGCGAGGGCGCCATTTCATTGCGTCGTGACTTGAAGGCTGCGGCAATCTTATCATCAAGCGCAAGCATCTCACCATCGCTCATATCTGACTCGGATCCGGACGAAGCATCGGCGTCGGCATCGGCACGGTGTGTGCGCAATACCGCTGCGAGCTTCTTGTCAAAGGCCTCGTGGTCCTCACCATCGTCTTCCTCAGACTCCGAGTCGTCAGAACCAGACTCGGGATTTGACTCTGAGTCTGAGTCGGAGTCGGAGTCTGAGTCTGAGTCGCCGGCGTTCACTGTACTGATTTGGGCCACTAGATCCGAATCACCGTCTACCGACATGTCATCCAGATCAACCATATCAGCATCAGCATCTACCTTCTTTCCATCTTCTGTCTCCCCCTCATCCAGCTCCATTTCGTCGGCATTCTCGAACAACGCACGCTGGCCCTCCATATCTTCACTTGTGCTGAGAACTGCAACTAGAGCCTGCAAGCCAGCAGCTGTGATATAAGACGAAAAGGCCTCAAACACCTGTTTGCTCACCTGGCGTGTTAGTGACGAGGGCCTCGCTACCATGGACAACAGAATCTCAACAAACAGTGCAAACACTGGATCCTCATCGTCTTGCGAGTCATCCTTGGCCTTTTTCTTACTAGCGCTGAGAGCCTTGAACTGCTTTTGGTACTGATTCAAGTCATTGAGCATGTTCAGCGCATCCGGGTCATCGTTGTATAGCTGGAAGATTGACACAGCGTACATCAGAGCCAGGCCCCTGCGCACAGCTTCGTCGTTCTTGTCTTCAATAACAGTCTTAGCTTCCTCGGCAATAACACCCTTTTTGCTCTTCTTGTCAGCCTTGCTCTTCTCTTTGCTGGCCTTTGTCTTTTTCTCGCCGCTAGTCGCCGGCTTGAGAAGCTTCTTCATTTGTTTACGGGCCTCGGCTAGCTCGGTGGAAATCTCCTCCTCCATATCGAACATATCGGGATCAATTGCCGCAATGGCGTGGCAAAGATACGTCATGTCTTCAGTGCGGCGGGAGAGCTTGGCAAAGGCCGACTCCAGGCGCGTCTTGCACAAGTCCTTGGTCTTTTCTGTCAAGCCCAATGCAGTCGCCTCTTTAGCAGGGGCGTAGGCCAGTTGAGCCAGCTTATGGATAGCCAAACTGGCAGCCGAGCCTTCGCCCCCACCGGCATCAGCCTGCTTATTCTCGGGTGCTTCACTCGAGTCCATCAGCTTGTAAAGATACTCGACATAGGCATGAAGGTGCGCAACACTATCCGCCGAGTCTGGCCCAGTAGTTTCCCGGAGGCGCTGCTCTAAAAATGCCACAATATCAGACGCCTCGGAGGATCGAGTCTTTTGCAGTGTTTTCTCAACAGTCTTGCTGTTTGTCCGTGCATCAAACGCATACGAGCCATTGGATCCTAATACAGCCTTTACAAGCACAGGTACGGTGGATGGGATGCAGCTAGCAAGGTCCGATACAGACTTGAGAGCACGCTGGGCGGCAATATGCAGAAAGCGGTCTTCCTTGGCGGCCTGGTTCATCAGACAAGCCATAAGATTTCGGCTAAAGAGCACGCGGATAAGATCGTGCTGGAGAGCAAATACTGTAAGAAGCTTCTGGAAAACGAGGAAGCCGCGTAGTTTCTGGCCATTTGTTGCGGTCTTGGAGAACAAGCCATCTAGGAGTACATCATGTTAGTCTTTTTTCTTGTCTTTCTTTTTCACGGAGAATGGGCATCGTCTTCACGTATATGGCATGTATCGCCACCAAGTACATACCATCAACAACACGAACCCAAAATGAGTTGAACTCACGAGCGCAGTCATTACCCAAGTTGTGGAAATGTTCTGCCAACAAATCCCATGCGAAATGCAGCTGTGACGTCGCATTGGGCACCTTGGTCTTCCTGGTCTCATGAACTTCGCCACCATCATCATGTGCTGTCTCCTTCAACACTGTAGCCAAGTCTGGCAAAGCCTTGGCCGAGAGTGGGTTTCCCCACGGCTTGACTTCCAAACTTGGGAATGTCTTGCGCGCCTGGAGCCAAATGCCAACACTGTCTGAAGTCTTGGCCAAGCCCTCCTTAGCCAAGCGCTCCAGTGTCATTTGTGTTTGTTCGCAAGTTAGCTGCCCCAGTGCTTGAGCTATGATCCAGCAGCACTGTGGTCTCAGCCAGACCTTGCGCTCAGCCAATCTCAAAAGCAAGTTAAGCAGCGAGATCCAGCGCTTGGGCTCGCCAGCCAAGATCTTGGCCTTGACAAAGCACTCGATGCCAAACAGCTGACCGAAGAACACGTCACGCTCCTGCTGGCCCGGCACATTTCCAATGGTCTCATTGAGCTTGACCAAGCGCTCAAGCACGCTTTCAAAGTTAACTTCAGGGTACTTGCTTGCAGCGTTGGCAGCACCAAAGAGTTGAAATAGAATTTCTGTCAACACCAGGCTAAGGCCTACACGGGATGCATTGCGCCCACTAGCCAGGCCAGCAAATAGGCGTTTTTCCAAATGCCGCTGGAGTTCCTCTTCAGTTACTCCCTCGCTCGCTTCAGAGCCCAGCAGGCCCTTGAGAATAGCCAAGGCAGCTGCACTCCGCACAGTGTCATCTTCACTGCCGAGACGATCATACAGAAGCGCTTCGCCAATACGGTCCTTGATATCCAGCGATTCGGTCGGTTGCTTAAGGTCAACAGGTGTCGTAGGAAATGGGCGAAGGACCGTGGTTGTGGTTTTCGAGGGGCCATCAGTAGCCGGGGTCTCTTCGGTGTCGGAGTTCATATCGCCAGGAGGAACCATTGGAGGAATATCCGAGGGACGGGCCTTCTTAACCTGGCCATCTTTGTTATTGCTTCTCTTGCGCTTGCTGCCCATTTTGTCTAAATTAATGTTTCTGATAGAAAGAAAATGTACAAAGAAACTTTGCAGCCAAGACAATTCAACAAGCTTGCTCCGAGTTCTCTACCACCACAAAATTTAATGTGGGGCTATCTTGATATGCTTTTCTGCCTGGTGAAATTTAGAAAGCACCTTCTCACCGCCTTGACACTTCTTGACCGCCCTCACCAACTAACCCTAGTGTTGTTGCTGTAAAGCCTAAAGAATTCAAAGGCTAGCCTTTCAAGGTCGGTCCCTCACTTCATCAAAGTCTCTCTCTTCGCTGATTGGTTGAATTACTGTAAACAAGCTGCTTGCATCATAAGGCTAAGGCCTCTTAAGCTTTACCATCTAGCTTTGAATGTTGACAAACTACAACATCGTTTTCCAATCTACCTGAGTTCCTTATATTTTTGCTGCCAATTGAGGCCCGCTTCTACGAAGTTTCCGGATCTCATTCTTTTACCCTCGCTATAGACAGTATAAATACTACCAATAACTTGTCTTTATTTAGGCCTGACTTCCCCCCCCCCCCTTCTCTCTTCAGCTTTCACAGTTTTGCAGTGCCGAGCGGAACTATTATCGACAGTTTGTTACTTAAAACCCCACTTTAGAATCTCAAAAGCAGCCATGACAGTAGTAGAGATTGAAAGTCTTGATCAAATCGAGGGGCTGGCCAAGAACACGGCATCTTTCGTTGTTACCTGTAAGTGGCAACCATAGCCATCCAACAGGCAGAATATCGAGACGTAATTCTAGATCTTGCCTTGCAATGATGTTGGTGCCTTTTATCCTAGACTTGCCTGGCGAGGGTGGCTAACACCCCGAGTTTTATTTCAGTTTACAAGAATGACTGTCAAAAGAGCAACAATCTCCTCCAAATTCTTGACATGAAAGCCAACAACTTCAAGGCGCCCGGAAAGGTTGCCTTTGCCAAGGTAAACGTGGGCCTACACAGCGAAATTGCTGCCCACTTTAACATCACTGACGCCCCTGCTCTTGTTACCTTTTCGAATGGTAAGCTGGACAGAGTCGTGAAGGAATCAAACCTAGAGCAGGCTGGAAATTTCGACGAGGGACTGCCGTTGCAAACTGGAATCTCTGGCCAACCATCGCTAGGGGGCCCAAGCGAGTCCGGAGCCATGTGGAATGGCGCTAGCATCGCACGCGGCTACACAGACATCACTAGGTCCGTTGATTGCAAGGGGGTGGACCTGCTCAACTCGGATGACTCGGCCCGCAAACTGTTGTCCCCGGAAAAGCCCAGTGCTCTCGGCACTGAAGGTGCGGCTGCTGCTACTGAAGAAAGAGACTGGGTGGAAAGCTCAGTCGACCAGCAGCTATTACTATACACCCCGTTTGACTCGGTCTCGAAGCTGCACACAATACAGGTACCAAAAAATAGTTTTTGAAAAAGGGTATTGAGCATGGTTAACTAACGTAATGGTCTAGATAACCTCACTTCCCCCCAAAGAAAATGAAGAGGACGATGCGGAAATCATGCGCCCTAAACTCATCCACGTCTATACCAACCAGCCACACAATCTCGACTTCAACGAAGCCGACGACTTACCCCCCACCCAAGCCATCACACTCACTGACAAGGACTGGAACGACCAAGGCACCGCCAACATCTCACTGCGCTTTGTCAAGTTCCAAAAGATTACCAGCATTGTGCTCTATTTTGTTGAGGGAGACGGCGAGGGCGATATTACTCGCATCGATCGCATTCGTTACATTGGCGAGGTGGGCGAGTCTCGCAAAGTGGCCAAGTTAGAGAAGGTAGAGGATCACTAAGGCAATATGGCAGAGGGTATGGGCTATATTGTGGAAGATTACTAGATGGGACCAGCATTTGCCGTAGCAGCAGTATTTAGATCAAAGATCAGTTGCCAGCCTAAGAACAAATCGATGCTGTTGTTGGCAGGTTCTTTTTGTGATGCTTTAAGCCATACTATATCCTACTAAATGCCAACTGCATACAGCCACAAATCCGCCACATAAGCCACATGTCAGCCAGTCTTTTATGGAGCCTGACCCATTTTTCATTTCAATCAGTCAAAAAAGCTTTTGCCCCACAATTACTTCCCATTTCCTGTATAAATAGCCTGCAGTGCCCGCCGAAATTCTTGGTTCATATCTTCTTTCTTTTCTTAATTGTGCGGCTGGCACAGCTCAAGTTTCCCCTTGTTGCTTCTGGTTCTTGATTTCAACGACCAATTGGGTCGATGCGTTGTCTTTAGTCCTCTTTTGGGGGAATTTTTGATAGCCATTGATTTGATCTTTTAAGTAAGGAAGCGTCAGCTGTTTGTCACAGAATAATCAATTGCAGGCCCGCGAGCTCAGTTGAGGTTTCTTTTCTTCATTCTCCTTCGGGAAGTGAAAGAAGAAACCTCTTTGTCTACATATGCCGACTCTAGTGTTCCTCTTGGAGGGCGTGCTGAGGCGGTAGATTGAGGCGGGACATTTCTTTTTTAAAACCAACCAAACTTGAATTCTATATTGTAACCTTGTGAGCATCCATCCATTCACTCAGCCCGCAGAATCGATGCTTGATGTACCGTATCTACTACTACTTACTTCCGTGTCAAATTTCCGATTGCATGCATGCACGTCCGCCAAAAACGTTGGCTTTCTAGAGTTGTTACCGAGTGACGCCCAGTTGCTCCAAGACCTACTTTGCATACCGCGTGCTGAATTTATGCTTGAGGGCACAGAATGCCGAGCCTGGAAGATCACCAAATAATTTAGCGAGGCAAGCGTGCTAAAAAAAAAAGGACCCCCCCTCCCAAGCAAAAAGACAATGTGCCATAACCATGAATCGAACATGGGTCACGTCGGGATGTTGAGGTACAGTAATGAAGGCCACAACGACGTATTCTAACCACTAAACTATTATGGCTCGTGATACTGCGGTGTTGTTGTTGTTGTTGTTGTTGTTGTGTATATTTATGCTCTTCTAAGTCTATTTAACTTGGATTTTTGAGCCCGGCCCGACCCCCGTTTCGCCCTTAGGGGACCCGCTTTTTCTGACTCCATTTTTAATTGTGGGCCCGGAGCCCTGTCTCTTCCACCGGGGTCCGATCACCCCTTTCTGGGAGACTGACTCCGTGCCGCACGACGTAAGAGAAAAAACGTAAGAGAAAAGAAACAAAAACAGGAAAATGAAAGGAAAATGAAAGCAAACAGTACAAAAAGGAAGGACATGGAAACAAGCGTAGAAATGCAAACTTGAATTCTATATTGTAACCTTGTGAGCATCCATCCATTCACTCAGCCCGCAGAATCGATGCTTGATGTACCGTATCTACTACTACTTACTTCCGTGTCAAATTTCCGATTGCATGCATGCACGTCCGCCAAAAACGTTGGCTTTCTAGAGTTGTTACCGAGTGACGCCCAGTTGCTCCAAGACCTACTTTGCATACCGCGTGCTGAATTTATGCTTGAGGGCACAGAATGCCGAGCCTGGAAGATCACCAAATAATTTAGCGAGGCAAGCGTGCTAAAAAAAAAAGGACCCCCCCTCCCAAGCAAAAAGACAATGTGCCATAACCATGAATCGAACATGGGTCACGTCGGGATGTTGAGGTACAGTAATGAAGGCCACAACGACGTATTCTAACCACTAAACTATTATGGCTCGTGATACTGCGGTGTTGTTGTTGTTGTTGTTGTTGTTGTGTATATTTATGCTCTTCTAAGTCTATTTAACTTGGATTTTTTGAGCCCGGCCCGACCCCCGTTTCGCCCTTAGGGGACCCGCTTTTTCTAACTCCATTTTTAATTGTGGGCCCGGAGCCCTGTCTTCCACCGGGGTCCGATCACCAGCTGGCATCGTAGGGCCCTTTCTGGGAGACTGACTCCGTGCCGCACGACGTAAGAGAAAAGAAACAAAAACAGGAAAATGAAAGCAAACAGTACAAAAAGGAAGGACATGAAACAAGCGTAGAAATGCAGAAAAAAGAAGGAAAAAAAGGAAAGGAAAAGTGTATCCAGAGGCTGAATCCACCGCTGAGTGAGGTGATGAGAGCCGGGGGTCCGTCAAAGATTAGTCCATGGGGGGGTGTGGGCGAGAGTGTATGCGTCTACTATCTAGTAGCCGGGTGCTGGGGTGGAGCATTGGGTTGCCCGCATCCACTTACCATCCTCTTACCTTACCAATCTACCTGGGTGTGGGGAGGGGTCTCTCCTTGAGAGCCTGTCCCCCAGTGTTTCCGCGGGCCGTGGGCGGCGCCTTTGACGTGGTCAGAACCGGTGTTCTGGTGACTGTGACGACTAGATATCGACGACTGGACAACAACAAAGACGATTCTCTTTCTATACCCGGAGGGCTTCTCTTTTGATCAGGACTTGCATCAGAGTCTTTCTGCCTCTGACTGACCTGAGGAGTTTCAGGACGAACTTCTTTCCCCAGGGGTTCGGGTTCCGCTTGCAGGACCACTCGTGTGTTACGTCCTTGTCCACCCCGCATCTTCGGCATCTCAGGGTGGCGTTCTGGTGTTTCCGCCTCCGGTGGTAGGCAGCAAAGTCTCCGTGGCCCGAGAGCGCAGCTATGACAATGCCTTGTAGCCTTCTGGGGCCTTCCGGCACTCCCAGTTGGCCTTGCTTTGGGAATTCGAGGTCTTTCCTGAATTCGTTCTCCTTGATGGTGGCTTGGTCTCTGATCCAGTTTTGGAGGGACTGTCTGAGGTCTTCCCGGAGCCACCTCTTTGCTCTAGACAGCGACATCGAATAGTCCGGGGCTTCCACCGCGGCGCCTTTTGCCAAAGCGTCTGCCTTCTCGTTTCCATCGACGTCCTTGTGGCCCGGGACCCAGATGCAGTGGATCTTCAGGCCTGGGAACGTTTCCCGGAGGTCCTGTGCCTTGCTTTTGGCTTGATCTAGCTCATGTTGAGATGTGCCGATCTTTTTGGCCTTCGAGTTCATCCTTTCAACCGCCGCCTGGTTGTCTGCGCAGATCCAGATGATGTTGCTTCCTTGGACCAGCCCGCGGTTCAGACTCTGAATTCCGAGCCTGATGGCTCGGATTTCCGCGTCTGCCACCTCGGCCCACCTGCCGCCCGAGAAACATCCCTCGGTCAGCTGTCTGTTTTCCCGCTGGGACACCCAGCCTGCGCCTGTCCATCCAGAGGGGAGTTTCGACCCGTCAGTGTATAGCCAGATATCTGAGCTGTTGCAGGTGTCTTTCCACTCGACGTGTAGTCTTGCTGCGAGTTCTTTTCCAACCCGGTGTGCACCGCTGACGGGGGTGCAGGGTCTGCTGTTGGTAGGTCATCGTTGATAGGGCCATACCTAGGCAGGGGTTTGGGGAGAAGCCTGAGCATTTGCAATTGGTGCGCAAAAGGTCCCTTCTTCTTCAGTGGGTGATTATCGTCCAGCGTGTACCATCTAATGGCTTCCCTTTTCACTGCCGAATCCAGCGCGATGTGGATTGGCGGGCAATTTGCGGTCATGTGGAGTAGCGAGGTAGGTGTGGTGCTGAAAGCTGGGAGTGCCACCAGGAGCGCTTTCCTCAGTGGTTTTTCCATCTTTGCAGCTTTTGTCTTGTTACCCACACCTCCTGGTTTCCACCACGTCGCTGCTGCGTAAGTGGCTGAGGCTAGGATGCTGGTTCTGACCACCTGTGTCAGCTCCTTGACTGGTGCTCCGTATTTGCATCCTTTCAGGATTCTCAGGCTGTGAGCAACTCTCTCGAGCTTTCTCGTTACCTGATCCACATGCTTGTGGAAGGTGAGTTTCCTGTCGAAACAGACTCCCAGCCACTTTAGCGATCCTCCAGTAGGGGTTGCCTTGATCACCGGCAGGTTTTCCATCACTAGATCTGGGTTTTCGGGCACCGATGTTTTCCTTGTCAGGTGTAGGAGCTGGGTTTTTCCATGGTCCAGCTGTAGGCCGTTGTCCGCGCACCACTTGATGGTGTAACCCATCACCAGTTTGAGGTCCCTTATGCAGTTCGCTAGGCTGTCTCCTCTCATTATCCATAAGCCGTCGTCCATATACCCTCTCAGGTATATCGACCAGCTGCTGTATAGAGGGGCCATGAACAGCATGTACAATATAGGGGAGATTGGCGACCCTTGTGGGAGGCTCCCGTTCGTGGTCCCGGAGTTTCCATATTTCCGTCTAGAGAGATCTGCGCCGACCTCATCTCCAGGAAGGACTGTACCCATTTGCATACATGACCTGGCCATCTTTGTTCCTGCAGCCTGGCTACCATCCTGTTTGGCAGGATCCCATCAAAAGCTCCTTGGACGTCGAAAGTCAGAATTGATGTGATCTTCCCCTCGTCCATGTTCTTCCTGATCTCATCAACTAGCGCTAATGTCAGGTCTGAGGCGGATCTTTTGGGTAGCGCGCAGGCGTAGTTATCCTCGAATAACCCTCTTGCCATGGCCGCGGTCGTCAGTCTCTTGGCCACTATCCTTTCCAGTGCCTTTGCCAGTGTGGGTAAGAGGGATATCAGCCTGTAAGTCTTCGGGTCGCTTCTGTCTCTTCTTCCAGGCTTGGGGATAGCCACCAGCTTTGCTTCCTTGAAGCAAATTGGGTGGTATCCTTGTTGTAGGCACCCATTGAAGAGTTGTGTGATCAGTTTGCCCAGCTCAGGCCAGCATAGTGTCAGGAGTTTGTTCTGTATCCCGTCTTTTCCTGGCGCTGTGTTCTGTGGCTTCCTGACCGCTTCTTCAGCTTCCTTCTCTGTAACTGGGTCCCATGCTCGTCCGCGGTCCAGTTGCACTTGGGGCCTGGGGATGTCCGGTAGTCCGCTTCCTGCTAGGTGCCTCTCTCTCAGGATCTGGATTTTCTCTGCCGGGGTGGAGTGAAGGCTTCCGTCTCCCCTCTTCAGGGCCGGGGATAGGGTCTTCTGTGGGTTCACCATCCACTTCGCCGCCTTGTGGACTTCCGGTAGGGACTTCAGGCCCGTCACTAGATCTCTGTAGAAGTTCCTGCTCGCCTTCGTGACAGTAGACTTAAGTTCGTCTCTAGCCTTCCTGTAGTTCTCCTTTGCTATCTGCAGCTCCTCTTCGAGGTTCGCCGCGCCCAGCCTGGATAACTGCAAGAAGGAGTCGAAATGTCTTTTGGCCCTCGTGACATCTTTCTTTCTGCTGCGGCAGTCCTCGTTCCACCAACGGTATCCTGAGCCTGTCACTGTCCTTTGAGGGGTTGCTGTCTTGAAGGCGTGTAGGATTGCCTGGGTGACTTGCTGGGCGGTGGTTTCCAGTTCTTCAATGGAGGTCATACCTTCAGCAGGGAGGGTGTTTTGTATTTCCCTGGCCGCCTCCCTGCATGCGTCTGCAAAGGCCTCTTGGTTTAGGTCTTTCAGCCTTCTGATTGTGACCTTGTCCCTCCTCCATTGTTGGGTCTGGATCTTGACCAATTGAGGGGAGTGGTCGCTGCCACAGTCTAGCTCCCCCCCGCATTGGTAGCCTTTCAGCTTGTTCCATATGCCCGCTGACACCCAGGTGAGATCAATCACCCCTCCTTGGATGTGGGTGGGCACTGAGATGTCGTTTGCACATATGAGTCTTTGTCTCTCGGTCCACTCGGCTAGGGCTGCGGCCTTTCCGCTTTCGCGGACATCCGCAGCGTCCCACGCGCTGTGGTGCAAGTTGAAGTCTCCCATGATGATTGTGTTGTCCAGTCGTTTATCTATTCTCGTCAGTAGGTCAGCTGCTTCATTTGCCCTCTCGCTTTGGGGCCCCGCGTTGTATATCCCTATTATCGTGTACCCTTCGTCTCCACGCCGTGCCGTGACTGCGCAGAGGTCCGGGTGAGTTTGTGTAACTCCTGAAGGGAATATCTCGAAGGTTGATTGCTTGTGGATGAAGCAGATCGCCCTTCTCCTTGTCTGTCCTTCCATCGCGGGGCCCAGCAGAGTGTACTGGGGGTGGAGTGACGTTCTCTCTTCCATGTAGATTGGCGGTTCTTGGATGAGCACTATATCCACCATGTCCGCACTTGCGGTCTGGAGGATTGTTTTTTGCGCTGCTGGTGTACGCCGTACATTCGCTTGAATTACCTTTAGGGAATTGTCTTTGTTGGACCGCCTAGTCGGGCCTCTCATATCCGCGTGGTTGCCCGCTGCAGCTTTCTCGGCCCATGTCTGCGGAGCCCGTTTTTGGGCGACCATGGGCTTTGGGGCGGGGGCGGGGGCTGTCAAGGTGCTCCTCGTTCCTTGTATTACCCTCCGGATTTCCTCCTGTACTGCGGCCCTGACCCTGCGCAGTACATCTCCGTATGCTCGCCGCCCAGCCTTGCCGACTCCGACGAGTTCTCCTTCCGCGGTGAAGGCGTCCAGCTGGTCTGTCAGAGCACGGATGCCCAGAGCCGTGTCTTCCATTCTCTTGCGCTCTTCATCCCACGTTTCATTCAGGATGTTAGCGAAAACCCCTGTCTCCGGGGTCTTCTTGGTGGTCGCGGGTTCGGGGGTTGCGGTCTCAGGGGTTTCCATGGGGTTCCGGTCGTGCTCGTTGTCGCGTTCGCGGCAGCCGGTGTCGCGTCCTTGTCGGTGTTTTGCTTCATTGTGGATTTCGAACGGTTGTCCGTTCCATCTTTAGCCTTTGGTTGGGCGATTGTGTCCTGTGTGTTGGGGGAGGGGTTTCTGGTGAGTTGTCCAGATGAGGCTTTTCAGCCTCGCGAGGCTGACCTTCCCGGTCAGCCATATTAATGTCCTCCATGGGAGGGCAGTTTTTTTTTTTTTTTTTTTAAAAAGGTAAAAGCAGAGTGATAAAGAATTTTAGTTATATGTTTTTCAATTGTGTGTCGTGATACTGCGGTATTTTGGGGCGAAAAAACAAGAATATCAACAATTTTTCAACGCCTTTTCCTGATTTGACTTTTTGATAACTCTCCCTCTTACAACCCTCGGGGGGGTACCTTTGAGGTCTGGTGCCTCCCCCTCTCCCGGGCTGCCGGAGGACGACGCCTATGACACTGATGGGCGTCTTTCATTCTTTTCTTTTTCTCTGACTCTGTCATGGATCTGGACAATGAGCTGTGAAGCCTTGAGGCCGCGCTTACCCAACTTTGAGGATAACCTCGTCGTCGACTCGCCCCCCTTTTCACGACAACTTTCGCGATCGCCAACTCCTCATCGCCACAACACCACTCCAACTCAAGGAGCTCACCTTCACGTTCAGGGCTGAATTTTGAGAGTTCACACAGTCCGCCCCTTTTTTTCTTTTGTTTTTGTTTTTTCCTCGCGTTCCTCTGTCCTCGGACAGACTGGTGACTGTGGCAGGTCACCAGAAAGGGGGCTGCCTTGCGCCTCATCCACAACCCAAGGCAGCGGCCACCAGAAAAGTGGAAGGATATATCGTGAGCCCTCGGATGCTCACACAGTCTGGTTTTTTTTCTCGTCTTTGGAGGGGGTTTTTCCCAGGCTGCACTGGAAGCTGCCGTCCTGCTCTCGTGATTCTCACGATTCCAGGAACGTGGCAGATTTTTCGGAGGAACGAATGTTTGTGGGGAAGTTGGGGGTTAGCCCCACTTCTGGGCTTAGGGTATATCTGGGGATTTCCTTTTTTTTTTTTTTTTTTTTTTTTTGCTGCGACGGCTTCAGGAGGAGGGCGAGTAACAAGCTTGCTTGGGAGCATACGAGCTTCTCTCGTCTGAGATCTGTAGTCAGCCTTGCAGAGGGTTAATTCTGTCCGGTAGCCAATCCGGCGTCGTTTGATCTCCGTGATTCCAGTAGACGTTAAATATATTCAAATCAATTCAAATCAAAATCAAATTGACTTTGATTTGATTTGATTTGATTTGAATATATTTAACGTCTACTGGAATCACGGAGATCAAACGACGCCGGATTGGCTACCGGACAGAATTAACCCTCTGCAAGGCTGACTACAGATCTCAGACGAGAGAAGCTCGTATGCTCCCAAGCAAGCTTGTTACTCGCCCTCCTCCTGAAGCCGTCGCAGCAAAAAAAAAAAAAAAAAAAAAAAAAAGGAAATCCCCAGATATACCCTAAGCCCAGAAGTGGGGCTAACCCCCAACTTCCCCACAAACATTCGTTCCTCCGAAAAATCTGCCACGTTCCTGGAATCGTGAGAATCACGAGAGCAGGACGGCAGCTTCCAGTGCAGCCTGGGAAAAACCCCCTCCAAAGACGAGAAAAAAACCAGACTGTGTGAGCATCCGAGGGCTCACGATATATCCTTCCACTTTTCTGGTGGCCGCTGCCTTGGGTTGTGGATGAGGCGCAAGGCAGCCCCCTTTCTGGTGACCTGCCACAGTCACCAGTCTGTCCGAGGACAGAGGAACGCGAGGAAAAAACAAAAACAAAAGAAAAAAAAGGGGCGGACTGTGTGAACTCTCAAAATTCAGCCCTGAACGTGAAGGTGAGCTCCTTGAGTTGGAGTGGTGTTGTGGCGATGAGGAGTTGGCGATCGCGAAAGTTGTCGTGAAAAGGGGGGCGAGTCGACGACGAGGTTATCCTCAAAGTTGGGTAAGCGCGGCCTCAAGGCTTCACAGCTCATTGTCCAGATCCATGACAGAGTCAGAGAAAAAGAAAAGAATGAAAGACGCCCATCAGTGTCATAGGCGTCGTCCTCCGGCAGCCCGGGAGAGGGGGAGGCACCAGACCTCAAAGGTACCCCCCGAGGGTTGTAAGAGGGAGAGTTGAATCAAATTGACTTTTTGATTTTTTCCGTTTTTTCTCAATTTTTTTTTCCAAGAATCATACAATATGGGTTGGTGGCCGAGTGGTTAAGGCGCTGTGTTCAAGGCATCACTTGAATCCCTTATGCCCGAGAAGGGTTCCACAGTTTCGAAAGGATCGCGCGTTCGAATCGCGCCCAACTCATCATTGTCTACTATTATTCTCTTTTCTTTTTTTTCTTTCTTGTTTTTGGGCGTGATACATGCTCCTTGGTGATTCCAGTAAACGTTGGATATATTCCAATCAAACTCAAATTCTTTCTTTCTTTCTTTCTTTCTTTCTTTCTTTTTTTTTTTTGTTTCCTGTTTCCATTTCCATTTCCCTCTTGCTGCAGTCATCCCATGCCCATTGAAGGGCAAAACTGCCCTACTCAGCCGGTGCCTATCCCAAGTATTCCGTAGGGCTGGAGGACTACGTTTGATACAGTGCCGTTGTCTGACCATGGGGCTAGACTCCAAAGAGTTACGGGGACGTTTAGAATCTGAAATCTACGCGTGCCCGCTCAAGAGTTACACGGGAAGCTGGTACTAGCTCGTTACTCGACCCGTAAGTCATGACATGACGCCAAAGAATATGGGAGCCAAGAAAGGAGGTGTACGGTGTAGTTTACTACAAGACTTACTTGTTGTCTTGTGCTATATACACTGTGGCTATACTTGATAGGCGTAGGAATATCTTGAACTGCCACTTTGATAGGTTCTTGAGGCTCGAGGATCGTCAGTCAATTGGATAGTACCCTCTAATGTAAGTCTTGGTATCATAGGTAAATAAGGCTCCTCCTAACTTAAGCAACGTCTGCCTTAGCATCGGAGTCTTGTCTTGGCTTGTCGTTGCTGTAATTGGTATAATGTGTTGGCGGGACGTAGAAAATATCAATAAAGTCTTGCCTATTGGACTCTCAAAGCACTCATAAGCCCAAAGCTACGCATAGGTAAGAAAGCATGCATTGTAATGGCAGAACTGAAGATGTTGGCCATAAGACTGAGTGCTAGGAAGCAGGTGTTTGGCCTTTCACGATGCTAGAGCTGGACATCCTGCGTCATAGTTGTATTTGACGTCGACACTCTATTTCTTTTTTCTAGATTTCAAGTATAACAAGACGCTTAGTCCATCCGCCTCTTTCTGAAGCTAATAGATGACCCGAGTTAAAATTTCATACTGGTAGAACTTGGCATTCCAATTGAAAGTGCGAAGCCTGTTCTCATTTTGATACCACAGCCCACGAAACAGAGAACATTGTTGTGTTGATCGGTGATCCCTTAAGCGATGTTACATCAAGCTGCTCCGGCCACCGACTTCAGAGCTCCCCTGCCCGTCCTTCATTTCTCCGCTGCGTGCTCCAACGAACTCAGCGTATATCTTCTCTAGCCGCATGCGCTCTTTAGCCGATATACTCGGGCGGGTGTTTTCCAGCGCTGCGGCTAGATGTTTCCATCCCACAGTCACCACGTCTGCACCACCGCCGTTGGCTTCTTTTTTGCTGTTAGTATCAGCTCGTGGCGCTGCGGCTACAGACTTGCCCTTGACAAACGCCGTGTCACCCCCTGCGCTGCCGCGGGCACGCTTCCGCGCAGCCTTGATACTTTCAAGCTTGGCCAAGATGGCTGCATTTTCAGCTAGCTCAGCAGAGCGCGTCTTAGGAATACCATCAGGTCTGGAAGCATCATCATCTGCGCCGTATTTGAACTTGACGAAGCTAGGCACACTGCCACTATTGCGGGGCTTTCCTGACATAGTATTGGAAACAGTGGTGCTGAGATGGCCCTCAGCTACATTTAAAACATCATGGATGGCTTCTAGTTGAGCATTAGAAACAAGAGCCTGCAAATCAGCGCCGGAAAAGCCCTCGGTACGTCGGCCTAATTCTGCAAACTTGTCACCACTCAGAAGATCATCACCGAGACGTACTTTACTGCACAACGCACGGACAATATCCTGGCGATCTTCCGCCGTAGGAAGACCACAGAGAAGGGACTTGTCCAGACGACCAGGACGAAGCAGGGCAGAATCAATTAGGTCAGGCCGCGAGGTGGCAGCCAGAACATAAACTCCAGACAAGCCCTCGGCACCATCCATTTGGGTGAGCAGTTGGTTGACGACGCGATCAGTCACACCCGTGGAATCATGGCCTCTCTTGGGGGCAATAGAGTCGAACTCATCAAAGAAAAGCACACACGGCTTGGCCGCCTGGGCCCGCTCAAACAGGTCCCGCACACTCTTCTCAGATGCACCGATGTACTTGTTAAGAATCTCAGGGCCTTTGACACTGATAAAATTGAGGCCACATTCGCCTGCCACTGCACCAGCCAACATCGTCTTGCCACACCCAGGGTATCCGTAGAGAAGGAGACCAGATCGGAGACGAAGCGGGCATTTGGCAAAGATTGGGGCGTATTTGGTGGGGTACTGTAATGTTTCAAGTAGAACTTGACGGGTTTCTGTCAACCCTCCAATAGAGGCAAACGTGGTGGTTGACTTTTGCAACGGCACGTTTCGCAAAGTAGCTGGAGTAAAGCCTTGAAGAGCCTTGTCAAAGTCGGCTCTAGTCAAATAAAGAGAGCCTTCTTCCTCGTCGTGTGAAGAAGACGCACTGATAGCCCGGAACATGGCTTCGCTGCGCGCACGAGAAACGAGCATGGAAAGATCTACCGGCATGTAGCCATCAGTGAGACCAGCGATTTCGAGAAAGTCAAGATCCGCATCAACAACAAACCCATTGCACTCGCCTGCATTGTTTCCCTTGGGTCGACGACGCCTGGAGCAGCTAGGTTTGGGATTGTCTGTTTCCATCCAATCGTCATCATCGGCATCTGTGCTTTCAGCCGCACTAGAATCTTCGTTAGAAGTTCCTACAACGGTGCTATCTCTTTGTATTTCATTGGCAAAGCGTTTCTCATTGCACGATAACGCACTTGAGTCTTTGAGAATAAGGCTACTGAGGATCTCGCGTCGTGCTTCTTTGTGAGGAGCCTTCATCTCGATAGTATCACGCACCATGTGACCGCCAAGTATAACCTTGTTTATGGTGTCTTTGCCACCCGCAGTCGCCAAGAGAACGACGCCGCTGCCAGGCGCACAGTATTGCTTGACCATAGCACAGACAGTCTCACTGAGAATCCTGCTACGGCTGTTGTCATTTCCGACCTGTAGCTCAGTTTCTACCGGACACAGCTTATCGAGGTCGTCCAGAACTACGAGCGCCTTGCCACCTAAACGAGCCCCCCAGCTAGCTGAAGTGAAAATGCGGACGAGTATGTCTTTGACGGTGTTCAGTCTAGTCTCATCATTGACGAGGGTCTTGCATGGGAAATAGATGGTGTAGTACAACTCCTCGCTTCGTACTTTCTGGGCAAGCTTCTTGGCCAGTTCTGATTTCCCGGCACCCATAGGGCCAGTGAGAAGTGTAGATGACATGTGGCGCAGTTGGGTGTATAGGTTTTCAAAAAGCGAATCAACTCCGGCCAGTAAATTCCCAGGAGCCGGTGTGAGATCCCAATGCTCAGTCTCTTTGCTGACTACAGGGGGAGGGATTGGAGGTTGGACCTCAATCGGTGTTTTTTCGTCTATTCCCAAGAGCCAGCATGGGTGGTGTTCTCTGTCGGAGTTTCCATCCTCTATTTTAAGGATGCCACCTTCCCAGCCAGTCGTATCCCCAAGGCTAGGATAGATGCCTAGAAGCATACCATCCGTGACTGGTCCCCCAAACACGTGGCCAGGCTGATTTCCGCCCGAGTAGATCTGCCAAATACGCCGGGCAGACTCTTCCTTCTCAGCCTTTGACTCTCCACCAAACTTAAGACCATGGTCTTCCTTGGTGCGTGTTGCAAAGGGGAAGACCTTGATGTGTTTAGGTCGGGTAGTCTGGGGTAGCGCAGCTTGTATTTTGACCACCCCGCCAACAAGGCCGGGAGAGCCAAGGGCAGCGCATAATGGTGAGGACAGGGCTATTGACTGGCCAGTTTCCGCATCATCCCATTCCTTGAGCCGTGCTACTAACTTGTTTTCAGGCTTGAGATTTCCTGCATCCTCTGGTTTTACTTTTTTGGGACCTGTTGATGGGCGAAGAAGCTCAACTACAACGTAGTTGACACCTTTCATACCGCCAGCAGTAATTGCGTTTGAGTCAACCCATACCGTGAAATCAAGGTTACCATGGGTTAGAGGATCATCATTGCCGAAGGAGTAAGGGTCACAAACAGCACAATCTAGGCCACGGAGATATATAGCAGGCTTTGGTTCTTCGCGCACTCTTTTAGTTGCTGAACTACGTTTGGATTTTGTCGTGCTAGCCACGCTTCTGGTATCAGTGCCTCGAGCTGAGGTCTTGGGACGAGTCTTGGGGGCTACGATGACCTCTGCATCGGGCGCAATCTTGGCAAAGGCATATTCGGCTGATGGGGCGGGTTCGATCGAAGTAACGACGATTTTAGCAGTCGAAGTAGGGGTCAAATGGACAGTCAAGCAATTTTCAGGAGTAGGTTGTCCCGAAGTTGGTTTGAAAAAAGGATTAGGGACGGCACGAATTTGCGAAAGCAGATTGAGTTCGAGGAAGGTAGCATGGAGTTCGATGATTTCCCAGTCTTCAGGGGTCAATGGTTCGATGTTGATGGTGTGAACTTGAGGGGGATCAATATGGACCGTTGTCAAGACCTTTTGGCCATCATGGAGACCCAGACTTGTCGCTAATACGGAGTCGATTTCAACCGAGTGCGTCTCGCTTTCTCGCGACTGGCCACGCAAGCCGCCGTAGGCACTATCCCGACCGCCAACAAGAGAGGGCGCTTTGTGTTTGCTGGGCATGCCAGTCCATCCTAGATACACAGAGCGAGATGGTTGGGAAGAGGAAGTATTTGAAGGCCGGAAGTTGAGCTCGACGATAGCATTTTGGGCGGGCTATAATACAAATCAAGTGTCAGAAAGGGGGCATACTAAAAGCATGGAAAGCATGGAGAAGAAGAAAAAAAAGAACAAGAGACAGCACAAGATGCATACGGTGTTGACGCTGACTAGGAGCGACTCGAGAACAGTCGGTAGATTGACCAAGCAACTCTTCAACGGAACTAGCGACAGTTCGGCTGTTGTCGACCGCGGGTTGCGGGCACGGGGACGAATTGATTCAAAGAGACCGCCAGAAAACATTATGACAAGTAGGTATTAATATTATGAAGGGAGGGAGATAGAACAAAAGACGAAGAAAATTATATAAAAGCCAGATTGTCCTTTGTAGAATGAAAGCGAGCAGTTACGCTCACAAGAAAGCAGGACTCAGTATCTTTGTAGGAAGTTACAAACGACAGACAGCTTCCTTCCCCCAGGTCTCGATTCCCAGATGTCATCCCAAGATCGATCCCAATGCTTGTTTCATTAGCATGTGCCGACACCGAGGTTAGCGCCACAAAGCAGCAAATAAGCATTGGCTCAATGGCTCATGCAAATGTGGCGTAGATAGCTGTGGCGTAGTCTCCTGACAGCTGCGCCCAGCTGTGGGAATGCCTATTAAAGAAAAGAGCGTCTCGACGCGCTTTAACGCGTTATAGTGGGTTCGTTGGTTGCTAGCTAGGCGGCTAGCCTTGTTTTTGGGGGAGACTACAGCGTTTCTATAGGCAATGAGGGATAGATTGCTGGTATTTGCCGTGGTATAGAATACAGAACAAGGACAAAACACCAAGCAAAACAGAAAAAAGAAAAAAAAAAGAAAAAAGAAAAAAAGGTGTAGATCAACCCCCGCCCCACGACGTCAGGTATTCTATTGTATTTTCCTTTTTTCTTTTCTTTCTTTTTATTTCCGTCTCCAGCGTCAATTGCCCTTCACCCGCTATTTCGTACTTTACAGCGAAACGGCACACCCGAATTTGGCGGAGGCAATCGACACAAGCACTAGCATCGCCTACCTAAAGTCGTGATAATAAATAAACAGTCATGTTGCGTACATATCGGGCTCCCGTTGACTATGAGAGTCACCAGAGTTAGTTCTTCGCTTCCCTCCCCTTCGCGCAGTATCTGGTCTTCATGGGTGTTGCCATTTAAAGAGTTGTTACGGCTGACAGCATTGTCTTGTGTAGAGATCTTCCAAGACTTCTTCCAGACTTTCAAATCCTCACCGTCCACTAAAGATAAAGTCGATGAGGTCTCTGTCCAAATCGACGGCATCACAATCACCGAAAACGATCTGGACGATGATCTGGACGACAGTCCCGACGCTGCTGCACGAAATGCACAGAATGCCGCTAAACAAGCCGAGTCAACACCACGCTACATCTATGCCGAAGCCCTCCAGCAGCTAGCTAAGCGCAAGATCCAGACAGTAGAAATAAGTCTGGACGATATTCACCAGTGGGAATCCAGCGGCAATGGCGACCCTCATTCAAGCCTTGTTCAATCAATCGAAAGAAACACCAAGCACTACGTTGAGATTGCCTCGCGTGCCATTGACAGCGCCATGCCCGAGTTGGATCTAGATGTGGACGACAAGGACGACGTGTTAGATGTTCTAATGGCTCGCCGTGTCGACCGCAACCGCCAGCTCATCAACGCTGGAGCCGAGAACCCCGATGAGCTCAACAATATGTTCCCTGCAGAGTTAACTCGTCGCTACACGCTCGTCTTCAAACCAAGGTCAACCCAAATGAAGAAAAAGGCGCTGGCTGTTCGCGAAATCCGCGGCGAGCACTTGGGCCATCTGATCACCCTGCGCGCTATTGCGACCCGCGTGTCCGACGTTAAGCCTATTGTTCAGGTGAATGCTTATGCCTGCGAGCGCTGCGGCTGCGAGGTTTTCCAGCCTATCACCGACAAGAATTTCAGTCCTCTGGTCACGTGTCCATCGGAAGAGTGTAAGAGTACGCAGAGCGTGGGCCAGCTTTTCTGGTCCGTCAGAGCCAGCAAGTTCATGGCATTCCAAGAGGTCAAGGTGCAGGAATTATCTGACCAGGTACCCATTGGCCAGATTCCCCGCTCGCTGACAGTGCTGTGCTATGGCAGTCTGGTCCGGCAGATCAACCCTGGAGATATGATTGACCTTGCCGGCATCTTTTTGCCCACGCCCTACACCGGCTTCAGAGCCATGCGTGCTGGTCTCCTGACCGACACATATGTCGAAGCGCACCATGTCGTCCAGCACAAAAAAGCGTATTCCGATATGCTGGTTGATTACTCTCTGACTGCCAGGATTGAGCAGTACCGCATGAGTGGACAGGCTTACGAGCTGCTAGCTCGCTCGATTGCGCCTGAAATCTACGGCCACATCGATGTCAAGAAGGCGCTGCTCCTGCTTTTGATTGGCGGTGTGACAAAGGAAACCGGCGACGGCATGAAGATCCGTGGCGACATCAACGTGTGCCTTATGGGTGACCCTGGTGTGGCTAAATCTCAGTTACTCAAGTATATTTCCAAGGTAGCTCCCAGAGGAGTCTACACGTCTGGTCGTGGAACCAGTGGTGTTGGTCTGACTGCTGCTGTGATGCGGGATCCTGTCACAGAAGAAATGATCCTTGAGGGCGGTGCTCTGGTTCTTGCTGACAACGGAATCTGCTGCATCGATGAGTTTGACAAGATGGACGAGAATGACCGGACTGCTATCCACGAAGTCATGGAACAACAAACCATTTCCATCTCCAAGGCTGGCATCTCCACAAGTCTCAATGCCCGCACATCTATTCTCGCTGCTGCTAACCCCCTCTACGGCCGTTACAATCCCCGCCTATCTCCCGTAGAAAACATTAACCTTCCCGCTGCCCTGCTTTCTCGTTTTGACATCATGTTCCTGCTATTGGATACGCCTTCTCGAGAAACGGATGGCGATCTAGCTAAGCACGTCACCTTCGTGCATATGAACAACCGCCACCCTGATCTAGACGGTAACAGCGTGGTTTTCTCGCCACACGAAGTACGCTCTTACATTGCTGCTGCCCGCCGCTACCGTCCAGTGCTCACACAGTCAGCATCGGACTATATGGTCAAGACATATGTCAAGATGCGTGAAGGCCAACGGCGGGCGGAGAAGCGGGGTGAGCTTTTCACCCACACTACGCCTCGTACACTCCTGGGCATTGTGCGTCTTGCTCAAGCCCTAGCACGCCTGCGCTTCAGTACACAGGTCACCAACGACGATGTTGACGAGGCTATTCGATTGATCGAAGCATCCAAGGCCAGTCTGGCAACCACTGATCACAGGGGTGGCCGCTCGCTGAACGCCAGCAGCAAGATCTACAATATTGTCAAAGCACTGTCAGACTCGGGCGCTTGCCGGCCCGACTTTGGGCCCGATGAGGAGGAGGACGAGGAAGAGGCTGGTCGCGAAATGTCGCTGCGCAAGGTCAAGGAGAGAGTCATTGCCAAGGGCTTCACAGAGGACCAGTGGATGCGGGCGCTAGCAGAGTACTCGGAACTGGATGTAAGTTTCTCCCCCGGCGCTTTCGCTCTCGTTTCGATACTAACCTTTTTATCCAATCTAGGTGTGGCAAACTACGGGTAACGGCTCACGGCTGGTGTTTATACACGCCCGTGATATTGATGAGGACGATACAGACATGGAATAGGTAGGGGCAGGTGAACGGGAAAGTGGGATTCGTTTGTTGTTTCATTGGTCATTTGATCGCAAGTAAGATCATCTGTCGTATTAATACGAGGCTTAGGCTGGCAGATACAGAGAGTATAGCAAGCTGTTTGCGCCGGGCCAGGATAGGGGAGTCTTGTTTTGGATGGTTATATACACTGCTGTGTTTACGATTTCTTCGTTTGTTTGCTTCCCTTGCGTACACGCACGCTGTGCCGCTATTACCGTTGTAACTTGTAGAATACCTCGGATGGGGAGATTTCCAACCATCTATGCCTTTCCCTTTGCATGCCCAGGATCTCGCAGCATTATCACCAGCCCGGCGACGTGACCTTTTCTTATGTTGCCTGGAAAGTCTCTGGCTTTTATTTTTCTTTCTTCTTCTTCTTCTCGTTTATTCAAGGCTTCAAGATATAATACAATTCATAGTACACTGGTTCCAACATCAAGGCCTGTCGTCACGGCCTGTCCCCCTGCCTCCCTGTCTCAATATTTCTATAATCATCTCTCGCCTCCTTCAGTACATGGAAATCTTACATGCGCAGGTTCCGCAGCGCCATCTTCTCGATCTCACCGAGAACGCCGCCGCCCAGCGTCCACTTTTCGCTCACTGTAGCCTCAGTAACCTTTTCCCGTAGCATGCCGCTCTCAGCCCAGTACTCCATCAGCACTCGAGTCTCGGGCTTGTCAAGCTTCGTCACCTCCGTAACATCAACATCCGCCAAAGCCTTTTCAACGCGCGCATCATAGTTGCGCTCCCACGGGTTAGGCCTCGGCTGCGATTCACCAAGTAGCTTAGCTCTGCCCTGAGCCAGCTTTAGATCTAGCGAGGGAATGGTTACGCGGCCGCTAGCATTGAGGGCGGCAAGCACAGCACCGCCGTTAACCATAGGGGAAGCACCAGATAGGGCGTCGATGAACAGCCGCACGAGCGTTAGGTCGTGGGCATGCACTAGGTTATAGGCTGGGTCGCGGTACTCCGACATACGCATAAAGTGAGCCACGCCGTCGGCTGAAAGCAGGACAGGCGGCCGACCCTCGATGGTAGTCAACTCAGTCCACAAGGCCTGGAAGGTAATCCAGGCAAACTCGGATTCCTTGCAGCTAGCAACCATGTCGTACAAGGTCGATTTTCCGACAACCAGATGGGACAGATTAGGCGTCAGATTACCATAGTCTTTAGCCATGGGAATTTCACGCAAAATGGCCTCATTAGCGGCAAGAATTCGCTGCAGCAGGCTGAGGCAGTACATGGGCTGGTAGAATTGCACAGGGTCGGCCGTATCGGGCACGGGGGAGTATTCAGTGTGGGCATTGGTGAGCTCCATGGCTATCAAAAGCAAATGGTGTTAGCAAAAGGCCTGGGACGCTATTTCAGTTTTCAGGCTGTCTTACCTTCAGGGATATGAATAACTACCCATTTGTTCGTTAGGCCATACGCCATTGCCTCGAGAAGTAGAATGCTCTTCCCCGTGATCTTGTCGCCAGTAATCAAGGTGCGCATCTTTATCTTTTCCTGCGCCGCCTGCTGCATCTTCAATAGCACGTCCTGGGCTTCTTTGCGCAGCAACACATGCGGACTCCGGAACAGACCCCATGCCTGGGTCGGCTTGAAAGCCTCTAGACTACGCAGCCGGTCGATCAGGGCGCCAGGAATAGAGATTATGGAGTTAGCATTAGCCTGGTCAAGCAGGGTCTCGGGCGACAGCACTGGTTTGTCTTTGACCTCAAGCGCATTGTTGTTGCTCAGTACAATGCGTTTGCGGAAGGCCTTACGCTCGCCTGGCTCTGGTTTCTTGACGGTCTGCACCACGCGGTTCTTGCCAAAGTTCTTCTTGATCGGTGCCTTGACAGGCCTGCGGCCACTAGGAGCAGCAGCCTGTGCTACAGAGCTTGTCGAAAAGGGGGCTGAAGCTGATATCGGGGATAGAGCTGAAGCAAGTACAGAAGAAGAGGGCAGTGCGGCGGGCAGAGAAGAGCAGGGAGAAAGACCAATGGTCCGGGACGAGACTGCAGCCCGCTTCAGCGTGCGGAGAGTGGCATTTGAAGCCATTGAAGCTGTAGGAAATGATGGGGGTGAGCTGCCCGCAGTCTTCGAAGAAAATAAAAGATCAAGAGAAGGAGACACCTGAGATTTAGCACGGTAGTCGAGAAAACCTACAGGCTGATGGTGGCTGTCGCCGTTGTCGTCAATATCAACGCATTCTTTTCTTCTTGCAAGCTCCAATCCAATCATCAAAATCCTGGTGTTATGGGGTTGCCGAGGTTTAGCCGGGTTATCGTCATGTATCATTTATCTTATCGATAAGCCTAAGCTTATCGACAAAAAAGTTCGTTCCAGCTTTATCATATTTTTTTCTTTTATTTGGACTTTGGTACTACTAACTGACCCAAAGTTATTCGATAAAACTCTCTTCCAACTGATCATTACTTGACAACCCAGACTTTCCTCACTCTCCACTACTCTACTGTGTTCAATCTAGCTGCTATTCACTTCAGCTTCACATTATCACTGCTTCGTCTTCTCTCTCTCTCTCTCTCTCTCTCTCTCTCCATCCCCGCATTGTCATAATGGCCATTCCCGGCCAAGCCCCCAAGCTTCCCGTGGCCGTCACCAAGGCCACGCCGTACAGCTTTGATCTAGGCCTACTAACGACCTTTGACGCCAATCCCCTTGTCCTCGACACTGCCGATCTCGAAAAGTCTCTTGCTGAGTCTGCACGCGATGGTGCGCAGGCTCTTATCAATCAGCTGCTGACCACGTGCCCGGTGACGTCGACAACAGACGGTGTGGCGCTGACCCTGCCTCCCGTGACCAGCCTGTTGCCTCGTGAAAAGCCGCTTCCCAAGCCGCGCGAGCCGACTAAGTGGGAGCGCTTTGCCGCCAAGAAGGGCATCCGAGCCAAGACCCGCGAGCAGCGCCGTAATCTTGCCTTTGACGAGGAGACCCAGACCTGGATGCCCAAATGGGGCAAGGGTGGCCTTAACAAGAAGGGTGAGGATGACTGGTGCGTCGAGGTTGATCCCAAGAAAGAGGCCGCTCTCAAGGAGGGGGAGTCAATTCGCCGCGAGGGATACCGTGAGAGAAAGGAACGCATCAAGCGCAACGACCGGAAGGAACGGAAGAATGCTCGGATTTCCGAGGGTAAGAAGAAGTAAATGGAGGCACATCAACTCTAGGCTGTTTAGTACTGCTTTCAGGGCTGTGTCTAGTACTTTGGCCATTCTTTGGCCGTTCTTTTTTTTTCTCTCTCGATTTTCGACTCGGACACGGAGTTTTGGCGAAATGGTTGTCTGGGTGTTGTTTTCTTTTTCTTTTTTCTTTTTTTTGCTGCCCTTTGTTTCTTTGGTTTCTTGTTAGGTGTATTTACTGCGGTTCTTGTCTTTACCTCCGACACTGTCCCTCCAAGACTGACTACACACTGTTGTTTACGAGAGGGCTGGGAAGTACGAGGGCCAGAGCTTGGGGTCGTCACTTTGCCAAAAGTATCGTCTACTATCATGAAAATAAGATGTCTATCTACATACAAACATGCACGCGCCTTTCCGTATCACCTAGATACGCATGGCAGAACTCGCATATACATGCACGTCAATTTAGAAAAGAAAGAAAGGCCAGCGTGGTGGGAGAAGTTAAACAAAGACTGCATAGTTATATGCTTGATATGGTTTAAAGAAATAACATAACATGAACGAAAACCCAAGAGATCAAACAAAAGCAAACGCATCAACCCTGACACACAAATTTGCGCCCACGTGCAGATGTAGAAAATAAAACCAAAATAATAGAAAAACAATAAAAGAAAAAGCAATACAAAACCCCCAAACTCGTCTTCGTCAGATGTTAAGGGTATATGTACCAGACAAGACTTCCCAAGAGAACAAACAGTACAACAAAAAAAAGGAAGAAGAAATAAAAAGGAAGAACGAAGATAGAGAAGACAAACGGGAACGAGAAAGCAAAAGGCCGCAGAGAAATAAGCAAGAAGACTGCAGAAAAGAGAACAAGAGAGTCGTGAGAACTGCCTCAAACTCCAGACACCGCTTCTATTACAACAAAAAGAAATAAAAAGGCAGCAGGCAAGGAATGAGATCCATGAAAAAGAAAAGCAATGAGAGTTAATGAAAGAGAGCAATAGTGAAAGGTAAGACCCCAGAATATGCAGAGACATATCGCAAGTTGTAGATACATTTGGGGAGAGGAAGGGCAGAAGGAGAAGGGGAAGAGGGGAAATGACAAAATGATGGTGGTAGAAGAGAAAAATAAAAAGAAGTGGTGCCCTTTTCGCTTTTCATGATGTTTCTCCAGAAAAGATGAACAGACACTCGACTAACAACATCATCTGACGGGGAAAATAATAAAGGCACAATAGAGAGTGATAACTTGACCAGTGACGTCATGAAACGACAAATAGAGCAAGCGTCAAACCCAGGGATAGTAGGTTAGATAGGGGACTTTTCCCCACCACATCTTCTCAAAACCCGAGTGGAGACAAGGGCTTAATAGGCGAAAGAGGACGAATCTCGCACGTCGGTGTACCAAGGACGTTGTTGTCGCGGTCCCCGCGCTTGTCTTGTTCGTTGTCGCTGGTGAGCGTGGTTGAAATGGATCGTATGGAGCCGGGGCTCGCATCAATAGGGGCCAGGACAGTGCCTTTCTTGGTACGAATCTTCACGGGCTCTAGACTCTGTGCTGACTGTTTGCTACTGCCTGATGACGATACGGCGCGTTCCTCAGTAGTATCATGGTCAGAAAGTGCTACTGATGTTGATGCCACCGATGACGCTACCTTGATATCTGCTGGCGGGTGCAACGGGAAAAAGCTTTCACCCTTGGGTGACGGTTGCACTATTTGAATAGTAGTGGTGGCCGTATGATTGCTACTGCCATTTCTGCTGTTACTGTTAGTAGCAGTAGTGGTGCTCATGTTAGCGCCTGTGTTCGTAGTAGTAGTGTTGGTGGTGGTGGTGCTAGTGCTAGTGCTAGTACTAGTAGCAGTCTGCGGGGAGGCAGGAATTACAGCGCCGGTACGGGTCAAGCCACGCGGAAGAGGTGCATCAAACAGACGGTACTCTTGCTCAATGTACTGGGCCTCGCTAGCGCATCCCTTCCAGCACTCCCGCCAATTGCAGACAAGAAACTTGAAGCAGAATGCGTCGATCTTCATGCAAGGCTGGAAGCAGATACACAAGTTACGATAGTCCATCTTGTTTTTGTCGGCATGGGCCAGCAGGAGGCTGAGGTGGCATGTAATGGCAAACAGGAGGTAGTATTTGAAAGGCGAAAGTTTGGAGAGTTCATCGATGAGCAGTTGTGGTACTTCTTGCGCGCCGGCACATTCGCGAGAGATACGATCTTGGGAAGCCTTGGGGAAGAGCTCGTCGGGAAGCTCGCGGAGCCAGGCTTTGAGCATCGAGCCAACAATGTTGATGTCGTACAGGTCTGGTTGCTCAAAGAGGTCGACATCGTGTTCTGCATGGGGACAAGTAAATCAGTACGTGTTTCTGCTTTGAAGGGGGGCAATACTGGGTATGGCATGAAGGTGTTGGTGCGTCCAATACTAAACTTACCTTCGTCGAATCTACGCTGCCACTTCTTGATCTGGGGCCCAGATCCAGGCACCCGGTAAAGGCCTTCGACATCACAGCCCTTGTAGTTCAGGTAGTCGATGGCTCTCCAGGGGAATGCGGGCATCCAGAATTCAGTCTTATCACGCGACTCTTCCAGGCGTTTTGATATGCGGGTTAGGCGGGTCTGCTCGACCAGCGGCAGATTGATGACCTTGATGACGTACTGGTCATCTTCTACGGGAACTTCACGTTCAGTAGTGCTATTCTGACGGGCGTTTTTGCCAAATAGGCCTTTGCTGAAGATGTCGGCAGCCCGGGTACCGGATGACTTGAGAGAGCTGAATAGGCCGTTGTTTTCGCCTTTGAGATTGTGTTGCGACTTGTCCTTGTCCTTGTCCTTGTGGCCAAGGCCATGGTGACGGGGCTTGTGGTGTCCGTAATCGTGGTGACTGTCATCTTTGGCGGAGCCACGGTCGCGTGAGCGGTTGCGCGACGAAGGGCCGGACGAGGAGGAAGGCATTTTTGAAGTTGTGTCTTTTGAGGATTGGCTGTAAGAGTTGTTCTTGCTGGGCGCAGGGTTTCCGCCGGATAAGGAGCGGTCGTCTTGCACAGGCGTTGAGGTGGCGGACCGGGAGGGAAGTGCAGCTTCTTCTTTTTCCTTGTCGTTTTTGCGACTACGGCCCATACGACTAAAGCCGGCCTTGGATTTAGGCTTTTTAGACGAGTGGTGTGGGTTTTGGGATAGATTCTGGCTGTTATGTTGCGGGGCGTCGATGTCGGCGGAGGAAGCAAGAGAAACCTCTGATCGTGAAGGCTGAAAGTGGTGATTGTGGTGGCTCGGCGGTGGCATAGGCATAGTACTGGAGTTTTTACGGCTGGAGAGGCTTGATTGAGAGGGGGCAGCAGCGACAGCAGCAACAGGTGGAAAGCCAGTTCCAAGCGTGGGGCCAATCACGGGAGAAGCGACGGTAGACGAAGATGGTGGTTTCGCAAGATAGGGGTTGTTGCTTGTTGTCGTAGCAGTGGGTGCTGAGGGGGCTGTAGAAGAGGATGTGTGAGTAGTGGCTGGAGGAAAGTAGTGAGCCGCTGGAGCAGAGCAATTCAATATTAGCGATTTTCTCTTATCTCGTCTGTTGTTGAACGAACGTAAATGAGCGAGAAATGGTTGGTGGGTAGGTAGATCGGGGTTAAGACTTGTGAGCCCGGTGAGATTTTTTTCTTTTTTTTTTCTTTCTTTTCCTTCTTCTCTCCCTCTTCTTTGGCGAATGATTTGATAGGAAAAAAGGGATATGATGTGCGATTGAAGGTGAGGTGCAAGTAGACAAGCAAGAAGCAAAGACAAGACGAACACAAAGAAAGAGCGAAGGAGAAGGATTCGGATGGAGTTTCAAGAGTTCCAAACACAAGCACAGAGAGAAAACAAGCAGGCTGTGGCCTTTGCTCTGCTTTGCTCAGAGGGGAGGAGGGGAGAGAGGGATCAGGGAAGAAGGGACAAGGAAGCAAAGAACAAGCAAGGGTCAGGGTTGGAGAAAGCAGAATCAGAAGCCAAAGTAGAAGCAGAAAGAGGCTAGCAGAAAAAAAAAAGAGGAGGATGGATAGTAGGGGTTTTGGATTTTGGTGTTGAGGACTAGAAGGTTAGAGAAATAGAGGGCGGGAAGATGGCGAAGTGAGGTTTGAAGAGAGAGAGAGAGAGAGAGAGAGTGTGTGTGTGTGCTTGGATGATGTTCTTTGAGCACGGTGTGCGTTTTTTTCTCCGTTTTGCTCCTCGTTTGCTATTTGAGATTGAAAGGGGACGAATTGGGATAGGATGAATAGATGGATCTCTGTCGCCAAACTTGTTGTATGCATGTAGCAAGCAAGGCAGAATGAAGCGATGCAGTGGTGGTGGTGTTGTGAGAGGAGGGCCAGTTGACTGTTTGGTTGGCTTATGCTTGGTGGTGGTGCTGCTGCTGTGCCTTTGCAAGCTGATGGTGTTGCACGGAGCCCCAAACTCCAAACAAGCCAAACCCAAGCAAACCAAAGCTGGAACAGACGAGACAAACTCAAAATAGAAGATGACAAGGAAGAAAATGGATATCGAGAGCTGTGTTCTGGGTTGTAGCCTGCAATTCCAAGGCAGTTGATGTGTGCGGGTGCAAATGTAGGTGGGCATGAACCAGCTGGAAGGCCAAGGTAGGCAATTCGTAATTGGCAATCCAAATGCAGGTCAAGTCCAAGGAGGGGGGCAAGCGTTGAGCCACCTTTTAGGGCCTGGAACAAGAGGACGATCGACTGGACGACGACTAGATGGGGAGAGGGGAGGAGGGGACTGACTGACTAGGGGCAAAGAATAGAGAAGAGGGCCCGGGGAAAAAAAAAAGGGACAAAAAGCTCACACGGTATCACGACTGCGACGACCTCTCTTTCGGCAGCCTTTCTCTTTTCCAAGTTTCTTTCTTTCCGATCTTTTTTTTTTATATTTTTTTCAAGACAATTGAATCATGAAAAAATGAAAAAAAAAAGTAAAAAAGACGACGGCGGAGAAAGGGCAAATAGAAAAGAAAAGTAAATAGAGAAGCACCGGCAAAAAGGGGGGCAAGGCAACGCAACGCAACGCAAGGCAAATGTGAACAAAGAACCTCGGGCACAAAAAAAAACGAACCAACGAAACGAAAGAACCAGCAAACCTGCGTGCGACGGAAGGCCGGGTCGCTTCCAAATTGTAGCGTCCACTGATCAGCATCAGCCGGCGGCGGCTGGTCGAGATTGTGCAGGATAGGCGCCGAGCTATTGTTTACTACTACTACTGTGTTGCGAATTATCGCAGTGCCTGCCTGGCCTGATAGCACCCAGCAGCCAAAGGTACCTCTGGCTCTGGCGGCCAAAGACATTCGCCGGCCGCCTGTAACTGTGACCCTAGTGGCGTGGCATGGCGTGGCGTAGTGTGGCGTGATGTGGCTAGTGACCGTTCGTTCTTCACTTGAGAGAAGGAAAAGCCGGGAGCGCCCATTAAGCGACCCAGGGGTACTGAAGCAATCAGCACTTGCCACAGCAGTGTAGTACAGTACATACTAGTACTAGTACTGGTACTGGTACTAGTACATACAAAACAGTAGCACTCAGGGACAGTCAGCAGCGAAGGGCTATCATCAGCACCAACACTGCGCAAGCAGCAGCAGCCCGACCAAATTCAAGAGCAGGGGTAGGGATGATTGGGTGCTGGCCTTCCTTTGGCCTTAGCTTCGTTTTGGCCTTGAGGAGTCTTGGAGAAAAGGAGAAAAAGGAGAAGAGAAGGGAGGTGGGGGGGAGGGAACGCAGGAAGGGGTGGTGAGAGAAGAAGGGAAAAAGCAAAAAAATAAAAAAAATAAATAAGAAAAATAAAAAGAAAAAAGAACCCGAGCGAGCGAGCGAGCACTCTGCTCTATCCCTGCTTGTCGAGAGCGGCAGAACTGGAGTTAGGTTCTAGAAATAGAGGAATTCACAGGCCAAATGGGCGATGGAAGGCCCTGTAAGGCCCTGAAGGCCCTGTCTTCTTACCGCCTGAAAGCCCCTTCTTGTGCGCTGGCAGAGGAGAGGATAGAGAGGGTAGAGGATAAAAGTCGCTAACTTTGCAATTCTCAAGTCCTTTTCTTTTTTGTTTTTTCTTCTTTTTCTCTTTTCTTTCATGCCTTTGTGCCATCTGCCTCTGCCGCGAACGAGAGACACAGATCATGACACATACACAGTAGGCGGGCTTTAAACAGAGGGGCATGGTCTGGTCTGGTCACAGATCAGGCCAGAACTAGAGGCTAGACGCTAGACGCTAGAGGCCAGAGGCCAGAGGCCAGAGGCCAGAGCCACTCTTCCCCTCATATTGTTCTGTCCTCCTGTCTGCGACAGATGATGCATCCAATGGTTTGAAAAGCCACCCGAAACACACCAGCGATAAGGGGGCAAAAGGAGCCAAGGAGCAAGAGAAAATTAGGCAACCTGCAAATATCATGACAGCCCGCCAGAAATAGCCTCTGTGACAAACTATGTCTCCGGCACATTCTAGTGACATGGGGCGGGAGGGAGAAGGGGAGAGAGGGGGGGGAATGTGCTTTCTTTTCCTCTATTACGGTATGTTTTGCCTTCTTTTTGCTCCTGCGCCCGCCAAATTACGCTGCTCATGACATTTTGGCTCAGGGCTCAAACTTGCTTGCAGCAAGGAGCTGTGTTGCTAAAACATCTTCATATCACGGCCAGGCAGCTTGCCCTCCCAAAATGAAGCATGAAACAGTGTAGCAGCATCTGGGCCGGTATAAAAGCACTCGTCCCACTCAAACAGCTTTGTCTGATAATCTGAACATCACCTCCCTCCCTTTCCTAGCTGTCCTTGGTGCGCTGTCTCATCACCTTCTCAGCCAGCAGCTGTGGCCGGCAGTGCGACCCGACAGAGAGATCTAACGAGACACAGCAAAGCAGCGAAAGGAAGAATACACGTCATATTTCCAATATGCATGTATCCGCGAAGGAGCCGTTGAAAGGGATGCTCAAATGGGCATAGGGGAAAAAGAAAAAAAAAAAAAAAAAAAAAAAAGAAAAGAGCACACATGACGTGACAGGAGGCGACACATGGAACACTGGCTAAAGCAAGCGTACCAGTGGCAAATTATGAAGAGAAAAAAAAGAAAAAGAAAAAAAAAAAAAAAGAGACGAAATACTGGGCAAGGGATCCGACGCACTATGCGTGGCTTGTGTGATTGAGATGCTTGGAACGGTGTATCCATGTGACAGAAGGTTTATTATATATACGCACCTTGAGATTCATATCGCATCGCCGCACTTATTCCCCTATACATCTCGGCTGCCTTTTCAAGATCAGAGTTGCGGGAATCCGCGCCGTGGTCGGAATGCGCCGGCGTGTACGGACGTTGGCCATTGCTTCCGGCAGGCGAGTACAGCGACCCGGAAGCTGACATTGGGAGGTTTAGAGGCGAAGTCGGGCCGGATTTGGCGCTATTACTGTTTTTAAAGCCGCCGGCTGAAGAGAGGTCGCCTTTCCCATGGCGAGACAGTAGAGTGCTGTTGCTGTGGAAGCTCGGACCGGCGCCGGCACCAGAGGCAGGGGTTACTGGCCCGCTTGCATTTCCTCGAGCAGCCTGACTTGAGCTGTTCTTCCTGCCAGATGCAAAGTCAAACGCGTCGCTATGCGCCGATGCATACTGCGAAATAGGCGAGGCAAAGGCGCCCGCTGTGGTGCTCGCAGACCGCGGAGTGTTGAGAGACGTGGAGCTGAATGCCGACACGAGCGGCTGGTAGTTATCGCCGCCGGCTTTGTGTGGCTGCGTGGCTGTCTGTGTAGACACACGTAGAGGAATTCTCTTTCCACTGACAGCAGCCCCAGTATTTTTGGGGGTTGCACCGATTTTGGCAGACGGACTGGAGGGCAGTGTTTCGGGCGCACCAATGGGAGGGCGGCCAGTGGTATTGGCCATGCTGACTGGCGGAGGGCCGCGGTATCGGTCGGATAGGTTGTGCGACGTAGAAGAGCGAGGCGACGTCGTGATTGACGTGCGTGGAGAGTAAGCGTGAACTGACTGGGACAGGCTCTGGTCGGGACTTGTGACTACAGCTGTAGCCGCAACTGCAGGAACTGATGGTGGTGAAGAAGCGTCGTAATTATCGCTGATGCTGCGGGCTGGCGAGGTGAGTTTTGGAGAGAACGTGAAGGGCGAGACGGGGGTTTGCGGTAGAATAAAGATGGAAGTCTTTTCCTCCTCAGAGTTCACGCCGGAAAGAGAAGGGTACGAGATGTTTGATTGGTACTGTGTCTGAGACTGGGAAGGGCCGTAATGCTGCTGTTGCTGGTGTTGGTGCTGATTCTGATACTGGTGGCGTGAGACGGCCTCGCGGTGGACAGAGTATTTCTCTCTTGTGTCAGCAAGAGAGAGCGGCTTAGGAGCAGGTTTGCGACCCATTGCAGGCGTAGGTGGGTGGGTGGGCTATTTAGTTTATAAGTCTAATGTTTGTTTTGCGTACAAGCATAGCGGGAACCAGGGCACTCGGTACACCGCAGCAGGCCAGAGCTCGGCTCACTTCAAGTTGTTAATGCAACAGCAAGGGAATGGCTGGGCTTGCAGAGGAAAAAAGGCCAGATGCCTGCTTGATAACGGCACGGATATAGAAAGGATGGAGGGGGAGGAGGAGGAGGGGAGGAGGGGAGTAGAGGGCAAGTAGAGGGCAAGTTGGTGAATGGCAGCGTAGTAGGTTGACTTGTATAGGTACAGGTGTTACAGCACTCAGCGCACCGCTAACTCGGAGCAAAGAAATCAGATGCTGCAATGTTCCTGACTGGCTGGCTGACTGGCTGGCTGGCTAGGGCCTTTCAACAAGGCGTAGCAAGTTTGTTTTTTTGGGACGGGGGAGGGGGAATCAAGTCGTGGTTCAGGGCTTGCTTGAATTTTATTTTCCGGCTGGGCAGCGGACGGCAACCAAGGGAAAAGAAAGATGAGGAAAGGAGGGAGAAAAGAGAGAGAAAATGAGCCTAAGCGCTGGTTGAATGGTGGTGATTTGTGATGTGTTCTACTGTAGTGTAGTGTAGTGTAGTGTATTGTATTGTATCGTATCGTATCGTATCGTATCGTATCGTATGAAACCGTGTCGTGTCGCCGTCTTATTGCGCTATCAGTCAGTACTCGCAAGGACAACGAAGGAGGAGAAGGGAAGTAGAAGAAGAAAACTAGCAAAGATAGCCACCGGGGATAAAAAAAGACATGACAAGAATCAACTAGCTCATCTCTAGCTCGAGTATCCGTCCGTCCCATGCACTCACTCACTCACTGACTGACTGCTCTTCTTCACCTACCTTGATGCATTCTTAGATCCCAGCAAAAGAGACAACAGCAGGGGAAGCAAAGTAGCGTTAGTATCAGTATATCAGTGGCGTCGGGCTCTATGAACCTTGTGGGCCTAGCGGCTTAGCAGAGACCAAGTACTAAAGTCCTAAGCTAAAGACACTTTCTGTAGGCACCAAGACCCAAGACTGCTCAGAAGGCCATCTCAACTAACAACTAAGCTTAGGAGTCTTGTTCCTGTTCTTCTCGTGACCCGCCTTCTGATATCTGGTGTCTCATTATTCTCTTATTTGCATCCAAGGACGGACGGAAGAAGTGCAAAGGTCCTTTGATCGTGTGAATCTGAAACTGAGGAAAAAGAAAAAAAAAAAAAAAAACTAAGAAAAAAAAAAAGATTAAAAAGCTTAAAAAGGGGGTGAGGGGGAGGGACGAGAACTTTTCTCGAACATCGCGTTTCCATAAACATCATGAGGAGCAAATAAGCTCATGCACACCGAAAACGAACATTGCTGTCTTCTCGTGTCCTGGAAATTGTGACTTACCGGGGCTGGGCTGGTCCTTTCGTCGAGCTGCTAGGCTTAGATTTGTGCTGCTGCGTTTGTCCTCCCAAAAAGGATACAAAAAACGGCGCTGTCGATCCGAGCCTCTTTCAGCTAGGAAGCCCGGCTTGAGCTGCTTGCTTGCGTGAGAGAGGTTTATCGTCGTCGTTATCGTCATGGCTTTTGACGGAGGGCAAAGAGACTACTGCTAGCCTCCTCTCTTTCCTGGCACAAAGCTAAGACTCCTCGCCCCTCACGCATGTCAAGTTATAATAATGTCAAAGTATGCATGTTCCTGAATATCACATTCTTGTCAAATTACGTGGAGGGGCCAGTTTCTGTCTTGCCTCTAGTTTGACCTGTGCCAGTGCTCAAGCCTTGACAGAAGAACAGAAGAAAAGCCAAAAAGCCAAAAATCCAAAAAGAGCTTTGACAAATAATATCGCAATATCGCGAGAGGCAAGGAGAGGCCAGCACGCAGGCAGTTTCAACAACGAATATCCCGCTCAGGTATCACGCCTATGCCTGGCTGCCGCGTCCGTGTCCGCGTCTGCATTTACGTCTGCGTCTGCGTCTCCGTCTCCGTCTGCGTCGTCTTACACTCTCTCTTCTCTCAATTACCCACACAAGCCAATGCACAGAGGAATCAATGCCTGATAAGAGCCTCTATCGTTCTTTCGTGCATACAAGGTGCACTCACTGGTTTCCCCTCCCCCCATCCACAAGCCGAGGCAGAGGAGAACAGACGGCCTCTTCCTCTCGCCATCTCGCCATCTCGCCATCTCGCCAGTCAAAACATACCAAACCAGGCTAGGGGAGGCTTCTTCCGCTCTTTTGTTTGCGATTCCTTCTTCATTTCACTGATCCTCTTTGTATCTTGCTCATTTCTCTCTCCTTCTTTTGGCGCCTCTTCTCCCAAGGCCCTTCCCGCCATTGCCCTTTGAGGTAATCAGGGTCAAAGCTCGATGCTCCCAGCTCTCAAGCCCCAAGCCACGGACTCTCGAGGAACATCAAGAACACTTGACGAGCAGCAACTAAAACTAAAAGACCAGCCGCATTTGTGTCGCCGTCCCTGCTTCGGAGAATTTGCTGTTTTGTTCTTGTTTCCCTGCTGACTAGCTTCGTAGAATCTGCATCTTAGGGTCTGACGCAAGCCCTTATTCCTCGGTGTAGGCCTAAGTTCACGTGATCACACACTCATACCCACCCTCCCTCTCTCCCTCCCTCCCTCTTCTTTCGGTCGGTGGGCTGAGGCCGCCTGCTTTTCTTCCTCACTTGCATTCCATCGCTGGCTATCTGCGCCTAGTCTAGCACAGTCTGCAAAAATGTGCTGAGCCAAATCACTCCTACCCTGATGACCTGAAAAAACTGGACAGCCTCCTCCCTCCGCTAGCAACTTAGTAGACAGATAGATAGGCCTTGGCTTGTGTTTTCCGCCCTGGTCCCTGTCTTCGTCCCTTTATTTCTTCCATCTTCAATTACGACGAACCTCCCCTCCGCTCAAGCGCTGTATTTTACTGCCTTCTCAGTTCTACAGGGTTAAGTATAGACAGACTAGCTGTCCAAACCTTGGCTCTTAGATGGCTAACCAGGCACGGCACGGCACCGCTCGATAATGTATATTCTCCTCTTTGTCCTTTCAACTCCCCTTCCTTGTCTCCTGTCCACTCCCAGCCAAGAACTCAGACTACTGAAAAGCTGACAGTTACTGTTGTCGCCGTAAAAGGCTAGAGGCACCTTGTTTCACGCTTGCCTGTGCGCTCCAGCTTACCAGTAATCATTAATATGTATAATAGGAGAAAAAAAAAGAGAGCCCCCTTCACTCGAACATCCTAACTCGTCTACAAGTCCAATTGTCTCCGTCTCCTCCTCATCGTGTGCTCTTGTAATCGGCTATAGTCTCTTTTTCCTCCTTTGTCTTCTTGCATGGATGGTGAACTCGCTGATCGGCAGTCTTACTGTAGCCTTGTCCCTCGCTCGGCTTTCACTCTGCTGTTCTAGACCATGTCTCTCCCCCCCCCCCCCCCCAGGCCTCGGTCATGCCATATGAGCACGTATCTGTTCTAGAACAAGAATGCAAATCAAACAAGAAAGAAATGCTGCCGGCAGGTCGAGCCAGCAAGGGAGCCATCCTCGATGCAGAGTGTTTCATATATGGACCCCTGTCAAAATGTGCTATACGCCCATTTCTGTTGTCGGTAGTAAGGACGGCTGCTTCTGGCTCTGGTCCAGTTTCTTTTTGCCTTTCTCTCTCCATCACAAGGGGCAGTAGAAAGACGAGAGAGGGAGGACAATGCGGCATGAAAACAAACACCAACGCCCCTCATCTGCATACTTGTACACTTGCATCTCCGGTCTCCGAATCTCCTCCAATTCCTCGCGGTGCATAGCCGAGATTCGAAAACGTGATGGCTTTGGACGCCGACGTGCCGTTGTTCTCAGCCCGATATTCTGAAACAAAAAGCCCGTCTTGCACACATCTCACAGATCACACAACGCACACACACAAACACACACGCGGGCGCAAATTCTCGTTTCGCCCGCTCCTTCTTAGTCCCAGTCTCTTCACGGAAAAATCCTAACTCCATAACCAAGAATTCAAAAGAGTCTCCCCTCTCCCCACCTCATTTTATGCCTTGACTCATCTTCTGTAAGCTCTAGTTTGTAAATATCTCACGCCTTAGCTGTCATGGTCATGTCTTGTTTGAAAACCTGTTCCTTGATCGTATGTCTCAGAACTGACCATATCCTTTTGAATAACCCTGATATCATAAACCATAAACCCTAACCCTAGCATAATCATCGAACGTGGCCAGCCTAGAGGGCAATTGAGGGGCATGATCCACACATGACCAAGCCTGAGCAGTGAAGTAGTCCCATTAATTGACTTGCGCTCGATTCTCTAAATCTTGGCTGGGCTGGCCATAGACTGAGAACGCCGTGTTTCCTTATTTACCACAAAAGGCTATTGTGATTCTCATAACATAAGCTCAGCAACATGGCATCCCGAGAACAGCAAACTCTAGCTATTGATGCTCACGTCAAGTACATCCAGAGCTTGGATACCAAAAAGGACGAATATGACTACTGGCTAACTGAGCACCTACGCCTCAATGGTGTCTATTGGGGTCTCACTGCCCTGCATCTTATGAAACGCCCAGATGCTTTGCCGAGGAAAGATACCATCGACTTTGTGCTGTCATGTCAACATGAGAACGGCGGATTTGGCGCTGCCCCAGGCCATGATGCGCACATGCTGTCTACTGTCAGCGCTGTTCAGATTCTCGCCATGGTCGATGCTTTGGATGAACTAGATATTTCTGGGCACGGCAAAGACAAAGTTGCAAGTTGTGAGTCGTAACATGTAAATGACGTGTTAGCCCTTGAATACAAACACCAACATCCGTTTCCATTGATCGTAGCCACCTATAACTGTGTTTTTTCTGCAAGCATACTAACTGCTTGTTGCTCGTACAGTCATATCAAACCTCCAAAACCGCGAATCAGGCACCTTTGCAGGAGATGAATGGGGCGAGGAAGACACTCGTTTCTTGTACGGTGCCTTTAATGCCCTTTCGCTTCTGGGCCTTCTAGATACCATTGATGTCGACAAGGCTGTCAGCCATATCGCCTCATGTGCAAATTTTGATGGTGGGTACGGAGTGTCGCCTGGGGCCGAGTCGCACTCGGGCCAAGTGTTCACGTGCCTGGCTGCGCTATCCATTGCTGGTCGTTTGGATTTGGTAGATGGCGACAAGCTGGGCCAATGGTTAAGCGAACGCCAGCTCGCAAACGGCGGTTTAAACGGCCGACCAGAGAAGAAAGAGGATGTGTGCTACAGCTGGTGGGTTCTTAGCAGCCTGGCTATGATTGGGAAAACACACTGGATTGATCGTGATAGACTGGCTGCATTTATTCTGAGTTGCCAAGACTCCGAGAATGGTGGCCTCTCTGATCGGCCAGGCGACATGGTCGACGTTTGGCATACATTGTTTGGCATAACAGGCCTTAGCTTACTTGGAAGTTCCGAGCTGGAGATGGTTGATCCCGTGTATTGCTTGCCTAAGAGCACCACCGACAGGATTTTGAAAAAGAATACTACATAGCATAGATTTCATAAACTAGAAAAAAAAAGATTCATTTCCTTTGTATCAATGCCTAGCAATTGTCTTCTCTTTTTTTTTTCTTCTTCTTTTTTTTAGCTTGTCTGTTTTATGATGCAGCTGACGGTGATAGTACTGTGCATTTCCTGGTCACACAACGGCGGTGGCACTCTGTATTGTATGATAGCCTTCTCGTATAAGACAAGCTACGATTACGATATGCCATGGTGCCAGTCACCAACTTTCGGTTGGGACTTCCTGCGCGTCCTATGCCCTCGGCCTCGAAACTGGCAGCATTTATGCTCGAATTCTATCCCGTGGTGTTGAGCTTGATAAGCAGTGGAGTGGAGCTTGGTATTGGTAGCTCGCAACTGTGGACCACCACACTACTTTCGGCAGAGTTTATGCAACATGAAACTCACTAAAGCAAGGGGGAATGCCTATGTTCTAACTTTATTTCAACTACAGTTAAACTTCCAGCCTAAATAGCAGTAATTTGCTACACAGAGGTAATGCTCAACATAAAGCGTCAGTATCTAAGGAAATAAATATGAACTCACCAGAGGTAAATGCAAAAAGGATAACGGAGGAAGGAGCACTTACTTCTTGCTAGGTGGTGAGTCTACGGTTGGCGTGAAAAAAAAAAGAAAAAAAAAAAACTTTTTGTTTGCGGGTCATGTGGATTATCAAAATATGCAGGAACTCCATGGAACTAGAAAGAGCCAAAAGGAGCGCGTCCCAGATTGCGAAGAAAAAGGAACCTATGACTATGCTTCGATTGGGTGCGTGGACTCGAACAAAGGGAAGTACCTTGATGGAAAGATGGGACGCGCCATTTGGCTTCGTCGCCTGTCGGAGATCAACCCTTTTGGACTGTATTGCAAGTTTTTAGGCAATAGCGTGTCTGATATCTAGAGGGTTATTGCACTATGAAGTTTTTGATGAAAAAAGCTTGAACTTCGAAATTCATGTCACTGAAATGTTTGTATGTTTGTACGTTTGTATTGTATAGCCAGGGGCCAATCTGAAGTTACCTTGCCGAGTTAAACGTATGGGAAATAGGCGGAGCTACATAAAGGCAATTGGAACTGGCTCTTGCTTGTATTGCCAACAACTCCGAAAAACGAAGACTGGCAATCAAGCAGTCACGAAACTGCAGTTGCACCTGGAGGGAAACCGGTGTATGATTTGAATGATGGGAGATGCCCTACGCGTAAGAGTACCCACTCCTTAGCCTGAGAGACACAACTTGGGTAGTTTCCTTTCTTTCCAAGTAACATTTGAAGAACATCTTCTACCGTTTGGCATATAGCGCTGTTGTAGGTACTCTTTTCGTAACTGAACGTGACGCTACGCCCTCAGCAGTTCCGTAAGCTTCCAGCCTAAGGCCACTTTTCCCACGAGACGCCCTAAAGAGAAGGAGTGATTGAGGTGCTTTCCTCTATGTATAAAATCTCTTCCTCTCACTGTTGCTCTACTCTTCTTCTCTCTCTTTCCCTCTCTTTTTCTTCACCACGCACATTCACTCCTTGTTTATTACCACTAAACATTCTGTTCTTTGTTCCTTTGTTTGCTTTCTTTCCCTCTTCCGCCTCCTTTCTCTTTTCATACTATCTCGTCGTCTTGAGTTGACCCTTCCCTTCATTAACTGTTTCCCATTACGTCGTCTTCTCTTTCTCTTGCTCTTTGCAAGCTGTACCTCATTCCCTTTTCGCTATACCGTCGTTGTTGAAAGTCCGTTCGTTGTCTGGCGAGACTACGGAAGCTTCTCTTTGCTCTTCACAACATTACCCCCTATAACTTTCCAGTGGTTACCTCCGCTTCACAGCTATCAATCATTTTAACTACTCAGGTATGTACCTTCTAGAAGTAAGTATCTATCTTTTGCATGAGCTCCTCCTCGGCCGATCCAAGATGGCTGTTGTATGTGTATACATACATACATACATACATACATGTAGATATCCGTACACATGCTGATGATTATGCCATTGTCCACAGAAAAACAACATGTCCTTAACCGATATGAGAAAAGCTTGGGCTATGAGTGTTAAAAATCCCGACTCAGCACCTGAAGCCGTGATGTCTGTCTCCGGCTCTAATGATACGGTCAGTCCCGACCAGACCATGGTGGACATGTCGATGCTGAGTAACGAGACCACCCTTGTTGGCTCCCCTGCATGCTCAAACTCCCAGAAGCAGTCTGGCAATGAGTTAACTTGCATGGTTTGCAATGTTTCTCCAACTGACAAAGCTCACCTTGATGCCCATCTCAGCTCTAAAGCTCACCAAAACGCTGTCAATCAATTGCGTGTTGCTTCAGACAACAACGCCTCGTCTAGACAAAAGTTGGAAAGCTTTATTGCCTGGTGCGAATACCACCACATTGAACTCCCCAGTCTTGTGCTTGACATGTCCAAGCAAAATCGCAATGTTCGTGGCCGCCGTGACGGCTACCTGAACTCAGCTCACTATGTAACTGTAGGTTGACAAATCTAGCTTACATGCATGGATGCTGATAAATTTGCCCAAAACAGGAACAAGCTCGTCGTTTCACCGCGGCCGATCCCTACCGCGGCATGTACTATGATGGGCTCCCTTCCATGTCAGAGGCCTTTAACCCTCACCGTGTCCCACAGTATCTCCAGGGCCCGACTTACTTTCCCCAGATCCAGCCTCACTTGACCAGTATCCCACCTGATCAACCGATCGAGTCCATCGAGCGTGATGATGAGGAGGCCAAGGACGGAGGCTCAGACAATGGCATTGAATACCGCCCTTACGGCCGCCAGCATGTTCCCCACCGCGCTTCAAGCAAAAAGTTTACCATTCATGGTAAATACTCGGCCACAATCGTCAAAGTTAAACGTGGCTTTAATACATTTGCCGGCATCAAAGATCGTGAGCCTCCTCAGCTAAAGGGGTTATGCCTTCCCGGCATAGGTATCTGGGATTCGGCTACCCCTTCGCAGCGCCGTTACCGTAACCAGCGCAAGGGAAACGAGGCTGTCAAACGTATTGAGCAACTGGCAAGCATGGTCAAAACCACCGAAGAAGTTTGGAACCTTGCCATGCAAAAAGAGCGTGAGCGTCATATCTATGATATTCCTTCCAGTCCTAACAGTCCTATTCTTGCAGTAAGTCAAGGCCGATTTTTGCCAGGTGTGGTGAAGACATGTGACTAACTCTATCTTGTAACTAAGCAGCCTTTGGCTCGTCCGCCTCCCTGTGTTATGGAGCCTGCTACCTACCTTTTGTCCGCAATTGATGCTCGTACGAATGCAAAGGAGTCCGGCTCTAATCTTACCCTTGACGGCCATTGTGCGCAGGATGAGTATCGTCCTGAAGATCCTATCTTGAACAAACAGATGCCTATGACGAAGACAGGAGAGTCCGAGTGCCATCATCACTCTATAATGACCTCCAAAGAACAGGAGTCTAGCATTCCTTACAGCAGTCATCAAGGACTTAACATGTTTAACAGCAACAGTGTCCTCCCGCCTCTGCATCCCTCTCCTGCTAGCCTGGCATACCACACTATCGACCAAAACATGATTAACAAGTATGCCTGCTTTGTTGCCTTTTGAAAGTTCGACTTTGAATATACTAACGCTGCACTTTTAGTCTGTCGCTTCCCTCTGTATTGTACCAGGTGCCTGGCAACAGTATGCAGGATACCTCTAAGGAGAAGGAGCCAGAACCTAAGATTTCGTATCATGAGATGTTGCCCTCGTTTTTATACAACCTGGCATCTCTCAAGAACGACGAGAGCTCTCGTTAAACATGCTTTGGCAATTGTACGACCCATGACCTTTCTGTCTGACTTGACTAAACCACTATGAAGTCCCTAACACCCGATATTATTCCCTTTTCTTCTTTTTGTTTCTCTTTCTTTTACCTTTCACGTCATTCAAAGTATGGCAAATACATAACTACAACGAAAAAGAAAAAAAACCCCAAAACAAAAGCCCATGGGGCTCATTTGTAAGTATCGCCCTTTTATAGAATCGGATAAAGCAAACAAAGAAATGCACTAACTAAGAAGAAATAAGTTACGATCATTTAACGAACTTCATGAACTTACGGTTGAACTGAATAGGCTATGTTGGCGTCGAAAAGAAAAGAAAAAAAAAAAAAAAGAAATAGGCAGGATGCAGGCATTAGCTAAGTGCAATATGTAGGCTTAATTACAAAGGCGGAAGAACATGCTGCAATAATTTGATTTTAGATGAAACTTCAAATCATCAGACCCGTACCCGTACCCGTACAACCATTACTATTTCTAAACAATCTACAGTTCTTCAATGCTGCGCACCAAGTAGTTCAGAGCGTTGTCCTCTTCGCTATCTCTATACTCATCTCCACCGGGGCTATTAACAAGCGCTACTAGGGCTCGAGCAGCCGCAGCCAGATGGCGTTTCCGGATATCCGTCTCAAGCTCAGTGCTCTTGGTCTGGGCAACGGCAAGCACACGCTGTGGAACGCGGGCTAATCTAGCGACGTTTAGACCGTAAGAACGATGAGCCATGCCCTCAGCTACCTCATACAAAAAGGTGATTTCCTCCTCTCCGTCTGAGTTTCTGTGTGCCGCAAAGCGCATATGCACGTTCTTGACGGCCGGGCTTAGAGCGTCTGCTACGCGAGCCAAATTCTGGTAGTGTGTAATGAACAAAGTCAGGCAGCGAGTGGTGGTGGCTACGTGATGTAGAACGGCCTGGGCTAGAGCAGCACCATCATGAGTGCTAGTGCCCCGGCCGAGTTCGTCGAGGATAACCAAGCTACGGGGGCCGGCAGCACGCAGAATACTGGCAGTCTCAGACATCTCGACCATGAAGGTACTTTCACCGGCAAAGAGATTGTCGCGTGCTCCCATGCGCGTGTATATAGAGTCGAGAAGGGTCAATGTGGCAGATGTGGCGGGCACATAAGAGCCGATTTGCGCGAGGATGATAAGCAGAGCTACAGCTCGCACAAACGACGATTTGCCGCCCATGTTTGGCCCGGTGATGAGGTGAGTGAGAACAGGCTCGGCGCCGGATGGGGGAGACGTGGCCCCCAGCTCCGTATTGAAGGGTATGTAGCCCGTGGGAAGAGTGTGGTGGGCAATGGGGTGGCAGCCATTTTTAATGTGCACGCTGGGCGAGTCAGAAGGGGGCAATAGCGTGGCGCGCACATAACCTGGCTGGGCAGCCACCTTAGAAAGAGAAAGTAAACAATCGAGCGAGGCTAATGAGGTGACAACATCCCGGTAGATCTGGTAGAAGGTGGCGATTTCCGCCAGGAGGTCCTTGTACGCATCGTTGCAGGCGGCAGCTAAAGCTTCCTTGTGGCGATCACGTTCGCTGATTAAGCGGACAACCTGGGGAGTGTGGAAGCGGGCGACCTTTTTTGTGCCACTGATCTTGATCCATGATGCTGGCACGCGACTAACTTCTGAGTTGGCCACCTCAACGAGATACTCAACTCCCGAAACCGTGACAAAATTGATGGGGCTTTTGGAGCGCAGGGCACCGGCTATGGAGTCTTTTTGCTGCGCAAGCTCCGCTTCGACACTCACAATTCCGCATTGGTGTTCCTGCATGCGATCTGTGTGCTCTTCTTCACGTAGAAAATTAAGCATGTCATCCTCTAGAGCTGCCTTGAGGTTGATTTTGTCCAGAAACATTGTCACGCTATCCCGAATCCCCGAGAGAGCCAAAACAGCTTTGCGCAGTAGAGGAGACGTGTACCCAGTTTGCTCGGGTGAGGTTATGGATTGATACTCCATGCTAATGCGTTGGAGAGTTTGTAACAAGGCCAGAAGCTCCTTGGGTTTGCATTTCCCATAGTACAGGCGGATTAAGCTCCGTTCGAGATCTATCCGGATTGCAAATAGCAACGACTCGAGTTGGACCAGATGTGGCAGGCCTCGGCTTTTAAAAAGCTCCTCCACAGCGTCCGTCCTCTCTATTAGTGCCTCATAGTCTAGCAAGGGGCGCCCAATCCATTTGCGCAACAACCTTCTTCCAAAGCGGGTCATGGTCTTGTCAAGCGCCCACATCAGACTGCCTTCTTCTTTATTATCGGTGGCATTGCGGTATATCTCGAGACTCTCCAAGGTTGTGCCATTCAATAACATATGTGTGCGCTGGGAAAAAGGAGTAAAGTTCTTGGTAAGATCGAATACGTGCTCCAGGCCATACTCTGTCAAATGCGTGATCATGGCCGATAAGCATACTTTGATGGGTGGAGGGAGGCGCAGCACAGCATTAAGTAGGTTTTGCAAATTTCCGTCGGTGGAATTGGCCTGGGCTTTGTCGGCATAGAACTGCGTTACGTGAGATGAAGCTGTTGAGACCAAGGTTTCGGGCTTGCTGTCTGTAGAAACACGCTCGATGCGAGTCTGATCACCAAACACATTGCTGTCAGTGCCTGATAGATGCTGAAGTAGCTTCTCTGTTGCCTTTGTCATATGGCCCACGAGCAAGAACTCGCAGGGCGAAATGTGCAAAAGTCGAGTTTCAATTTCGCTGCGCATGAAGCCATCTTCAAATGTGTCGTAGATGATGTCACCAGTACTGGGCTGTACGGCAATCATGCCCACATTTGCTTTTTCATCTGCGCCAAGAGATCCTTTTACCGGAGTCTCAAACAGACAGAGCAGATATCCACCGGCGGTGCCTCCAAAATTTGTGGTGCTTGAACTTCGGACATCGTCCTCATCGATATCCTCAACACAGGTGCCTTTGGTGTAGAGGTTGGTCAACTTGCGTTCAAACGGGGCATTCCGGTTATCGCCAGATTTCTTGAGAGCAGCCGTCTCAACCTGACGCACCAAGCCGACCTTATACCCTGCATTGATCAGGCGTTTTAAGTGTACGTTGACACGAAATACAGGAATGCTAGCCTTTGCAAATTTGTTGCGGTCGATATGGGCTTCAGAGGGGTCTAGAAGCAGAAGGAGGCCGACGTTAGTCTCTACAAGTTTTACACGAGAGATGGGAAACAAAATGAAGATGAAGATGGAAAAAAGATCTTACCATCATCATAGCGTAGTCTGCCAGAAATACACATGAGGCCAAGGGCCTTGGATGCTGTTCTGGCGTCCTCACCGAAGAATTGGAACCTGTAACCAACCTCTACCAAGAGAATTGCATCCATGTGTTTCCGCTTGATCTCTAGATACTGCTGCAGCATTGGCGTGAGCTTCTTCGAGGCTGGCCCTTTTTTAGCAGCGCCCTTTTTGCCTGGGCGTTCATCTTCTTCTTCTGCTTCCTCTTCATCCTCAGCCTCGTCGCCGCCATTGTTTTCCGGTGTTTCGAGACTCCTCCAGCCTCGGCTTCGGCCTAAAGCGACAGTACTATTTGGATTGCCTAGCTTTTTTACGTATTTCTCATGTCTAGCTATGCGCTCCTTACGCTCCTCTGGTGTCATAGAGCTGAAATATACAGCGGGATTGGAATTAGAAGCAAAGTACTCTGGTCGCGGCCCTCGGGAAGGGGGGCCTTCTGTTCCGGAGCATGTGCCTGCCGGCGTGGGCAAGAACGCATCTTCGGCCTCGGGTAACGGCTCTGGCTCCATCGTTTGAGCATCTTCGTTCTCGTTTTTCTTGTTGTCACCATTGTCGTCGTCGGTTATGGTCCGGGCTATGACGCTCGAGCCACCCGTCGTTTTCGGTTTCTTGACCGGCTTGTCGGGACTGCCATTGCCACTATGACTTATTTCTGAGAGATGGCGTTTGCGCACAGGCAGACAGGGAGAGGATGGGATGTTAGAGGCGGCGGCGGGAGCATCCTGGGAAGAAGGAGCTGGTTGAGCATTAGCATTGGAGCTGCTCTTGGGGGAGAAGAAGCTTGTAAGCGACTGTTGCTTGGACGCCCGCTGTTTATTGGATTTTGAGGGCGTTGGAGCCATTGCAAAAGGGACAGTATCGGTCTATCCTAATAGGAATAGTAGAAAGATAGACGCGGTTAAGATTGATTGGAAGGGATAATAAAGAAGGTCTGATAGTACGGTGTGGCATACGCTACAGCTACAGAGCCTACGATGAGACCTGCTCAAGTCTTATGCCTGCAATGGTAGGTGCGCGACAGCAACGCGTAGAGTGTTGCTCGTGCTTGTAACCCTTAAGAACAGACAGAGCTCCAAACCCTGATATCATATCAACCCTATCAACAATTAACCCTAGTACACAGACCCACACCTAGCTTCACGCTCTCAGGATCGTCGTTGGCCTGAGCTTCATAGTCATGCCATTATTGCCTGTTGCAATGTTACAGCAGTGTGACTTAATATCAATAGCGTGCAGGTTTCCGATGAGATCATTGTATCTCGTGCTTGGATCTGCCCACTTTTGCTCCCTCTGTACAGACCTAAATGAGAAACCTGGTGTTTTCATTTCTATAAGACAAGCGGCCTGTACTCAAGCTTGATGAGACTCAGAAATCATTGACTGGAGTCACTATCACTGTCTACCCGCATCATTGCATTTGCATCTAAGCTTTGCCTTGTAACCAATTTTTGCTATTTTCTTCTTTTTTTTGCTATGACCAAGTCTGTCTGTATTATTGGTAAGTCTCCCTAGTTCACGTCTGATGTTGCTTGTGTGCTGTGACTCCAGAGCTAACAATGATCCAGGAGCCGGGCCTTCAGGTCTTGTTGCTGCCAAGACGCTGCTGCATAATGCCCCTAAAAACACCTTTGAGGTGACTATCTTTGATTCTAAATCACGTGTTGCTGGTCTTTGGCCCACCTCGCGCTCTGATTTCGATGGCGTCGTTCACCCGCTCATGAGCACAAACATTAGCAAACATATGCAAGTCTTTAGTGATCTGGCCTGGCATCCTGACACACCGGAGTTCCCTCGTGCGTGGATGGTTGGCCGTTACTTGCAACGCTATGTCGACAGGTATCCCGGTGCCTGCATCAAGCTTGGCCATCGTGTTATTCGTACTGAGCTAAATGCTGACCGAACATGGAATGTGATTGTGCGCGAGGTTGAGAATGGTGCTGAAATAGTCCGGACCTTTGATCACATGATTGTTGCCTCTGGGTTCTTCGGGACACCGCGGGTTCCACCAGGCGTTCCGCTTAGCCCTTCTGTGCCGGTGATTCACAGCACCAAATATCGTGATCTGAATAGCCTTCTGGGCACCTTGGCGCCACGCCAGGGCAAGATTGTTGTGGTTGGTGGCCAGCTCTCTGGTGTGGAAACTGCAGCGACAATTGCCATGCATATTTCTAGCATGAAGAACCTCCCTGGGCATACGCCGGTGCCTACTGACGTGTCAGTCCATCACATTGTCCAACGGCCGACCTGGATCTTCCCGCCCTATCTTCCTGCACTGCCTCGCTCGCCAGAGTCCTCGTCTACCACCACACCAGCCTCGCCGTTTGTGCCTATGGATCTTGTATTTGGTGATAGAAACATGCGGGCTGGAAATCTAACCAACACGCAAGGACACATCACTCTTGAGGCAGCAGCACAAATCACGAATCTCTACCAGTCCTACCTAGGCGACCAAGGTCTCGCAAGTGAAGCTCTCAAAATCCCCAGCGAGGCCCGCAGCAACCCACCTCAGCTTGCTATAAGCAGTTTTTATTCAGGATTCGTCCGCGCTGGCCAAATTGCCATCTCAACCGGCTATTTCAACGGCTTGGATGGCACAACGGTGACACTTTCTACTGGCGAGACTATCACAAATGTCGCTGCCGTCGTTTTTGCTACCGGGTTTGATGCAACTGCCAATATTTCTTTGCTACCCGAGGCTGTGCTGAAGGCCATCTCGTATAAGCCTGATAATCGCAACATGCCTGTTGCATTGGGCTTCCATGGCGTGCATCACCCAGATTTCGAGACCCTCGGATTTGTCGGGTTTTACCGTTCTCCGTATTGGTCTGTGATGGAAATGCAGGCACGCGTCCTTGCTGCTCTATGGTCACCCAGTAATTCGAGGCCAGCTTCATTGCTAGAAGCACTGAAGAACGACGTTTCTTTAGTCCAGGCACAGGCTCTCCAGTCTGATCCCCGGTGCTCGCAGTTTCCCATGGGCGATGTAATGTACATTACAGCCCAGTATGCTTCTGCTCTTGGACTGTCTTTACAAGACCCCGTCGGGCCTTGTTTATCGATTGCTGGTTACTTGGATAAGTCAATGGATATCATGGTGCCATCACGGTACATCTCGGCCTATGCATCTAAGGATTCTATCAATGAGAACAAGGCTGCCCTAGAGCAGGCATACAGTGATGTTCGCAGTGCTCTTAGTGGGACTAAAAACGTCGCTGGCGCTGTATTCCGCGACTTGCTTGGCACCTGGAAACTACAACGTTTGCTTGATAGCAAGAGCCCGTCATACCCTAGTGGCCAATTCAACGGTACCGCGACCTTTAGTATACGAGCTGGCACGTCCCATGGCTTGAAATTCATGCAGAGCATCGATGAGCTTACCGAGAACAAGAACGAATCCCATGATGAACTGACGGCACAGAGTCGATTGGACTTTATTACCGAATACGTGTATTACGAGACTGGCACATTTACTGCTAGCAACGGGCTTGAGTTCCAGGCTTCGCGACACTACATCTGGCGCTATGACGAAGTCGACGATGCGTTAAGTGTGTGGTTTGCCTCGACCAAGGACAATCTTGAAGTCGACTATCTCTTCCATAATGTCAAGTTCCAGCCGCTTGTCGACAAGGATACAGGCTTGACGAGCTCCAAGTGGAGAGCTAATGCAGGTCATCTTTGCATTGATGACTTTTACAGCGCCGAGTATGAATTTAACTTCAATGGTGTCAATCTGCACGATTGGTGTCTGGCGTATGGAGTCAAGGGCCCTAACAAGGACTACCGCTTGGCAGCTAGTTACACTCGTATTTAAAGGCCGTTTCCGTATGAGTGGATGTGTGTATATGTGTAGACAAGTATGTGTGCTGCGGAAAGACATGCGACACTTTCTAGAGGTCCATCCCATGAATACTATTAGACTTATTCGGCCTGGAATTAAATTAACTAAAATAATAAATAGATGTTCCTTTTTATGGCGGCATCACTGCTATTCAATTGGCCCGCTATCTCGCCTACAAGCGCTATTGTTACGGCTTTGAGAAGATTTGCACTTATGATAGAGCTACAAGTCGCGAGCTGCCCGGCGCTTGCTGGTGCCTAGGTTCATCACTTCACTCGCCCGATTCCGCACTCCGTCTATCATAGCTTTGAAGATACCCTGCCTCTTAGCCGGACTCATTCCAGCTGGGATGCCAAGGCCGTTGTTTGTGTTGTTGTCGATACTGGCACCAGGACTGGTTGTGATATGACTACTCGTAGTCATTGTTGGTAGGACATGGTCGTTTGCTGACAGGCTAATGAAGAGGCAGAATGGTACGAGCCAGATGATAATGCCAAAGAATGAGGCTATTTGTGGAAAGGTTGGTAGAGTGGGCTGGTCGTACATGGAGCCGGTGGCGAGGTGCTTCTTGAGATAGATATCTTGGAAATTCGAGAAATAACGGAACCATAGAAAATGGTTTGTCAAAACAAGTGCTATATGGAAAATGAAGGTTAGAAATCCAACATTGAAACATTTTCTGTGCCACGGGAATCCGAGACAACTTACCAATGGAGGCCAGAAATGTCGGGTTTGTCATATTCACAAAGGGGAACTTCTTTAAGTTTCCATAGTAAACGAGATGCGAGCCGATTGTCAAGAGAGACAGATGAATAGGGAAACCATCAAACAGCATCAGCAACACTTGCAATCCCATGACGCCGAATATTAATCTACTGATTATACGCTTCGTGACGACAGTGTGTTCTTCGATGAGCTCCGAGATATAGTACAAACCGGTTGCTATAAGGATGAGCGGGAATTAGCTTCAGCTAGAGGAAAGAGAGAGAGCTACGGATACCCATTCATGCTGTGTTCTAGACAGGTCTATCGCGACAACAAGACGATGGCTGTGACTTGGAGACATACCGATAGCAATAGTGAGGAAGACAAACGCCAGAATCGAGCCGACATACCCAACCAATGGGAAAATCCACATGTTGGCCAGCCAGATCTAAGCGATGAGATGAGTATGAAATGGGACGTTGATTGGATTGCGAAAGAATTATGGCCAGCACTAAGGGAGACCGCCGCAGATGGATGGGGGGGGGGGGGGGGGTAGGCGAGAAAGTAGCCAAGGTCGAGACAGGGGCGATGTCCGAGGAGTCAAGAAACAGATAGATCAGGATGCGGAAAGTGTAGATAGAAGCGAAGACACTGGGTGACGATGATGAGAAAGAAAGAGGTTGAGAAATTCAAATCGCGTCAAATGTTTCTCTGCTGTAGAAGAAGGAGACGAGACGAAGAAGCTCGTGGAACTGATTGGAATGGAGGAGGACAAGCAGAGGAAGGTACAAACATCATATTGGCGAAGCTTAGGTGGAAGCTTCGTGTGGATGGATCACTCTACACTGGAGATTTAGCTCCAAGGTAGTCCACATTAATGCCAGAAGTAGTAGCTTTACTGTGGATGAGGGGCAGATTGTTACTTGCCGCCATTGTCCTAGTAGATTACAGGGGAAGGACCATTTACACGTTATCTTGAGCTCAATACGCTTGAGTATGTTGAGAGATGGTAGGATATTACTAATAAGCAAACCATCATGTCCGTCCTCTGTTGAGCAGCGATTTGCTCTTGTGTGTGTGTGTCTCTGAAGCCGTGAAACCCTAACAGCCTTGCTGACGCCATACCCTCACTGATAGGCGCCAGTCGTCCTTATCGATAAACAAAGATCCTCTATCAACTTAGTTCAGACATTTAATGGGCCCCACCTAAAAAATTACCACCACTTTGGAAGTTTGCCGTTATCGATAAGTTTGGCAATGGAAAGAAGTCTCGACCCGGCCCATGTATCGATGACGATAGGCGGAGGTTGATCTAAAACCTCTGGCTTTGCATTCTAAGACGAAAGATAGACCTCTCTTCGCTACTTGGCGCTTATAATAGCCTATCACTGCAAGAATCACACACCTTTTTTTTTTTTTTTTTTTTTTCTTTTTCGCCATGTCTAGACCCGAGGATTCTCTGTAAGAATGCCCTTGCACATTTACGATGTGCTGCCATGATGAGGCATCCGTCTCACGACTCAACCACTTCCCCTCCCCCCCCCCCCCCCCAGAGTGGAATCATGATGGCTGGTTAATCTCTGACGTGAGAGTCACTTACTGACACTTTGGTCTATAGCGCGGCTGATATCCACTACGATGACGTCGAGGCACGCAAATACACCACTAACTCGCGCATCCAGAATATTCAAGCCTCCATGACTCGCCGTGCCCTGGAGCTTCTCGATCTCAAAACCCCGTCACTTATTCTTGATGTAGGCTGTGGTAGTGGTCTCTCTGGCGAAATTCTTTCGGCCGAAGGTCCCGAGGAGGGTGGCCCACACACTTGGATCGGCATGGATCTGTCTCCAAGTATGCTCGATATTGCACTGCAGCGAGACGTTGAAGGCGATTTGATTCTCGCTGATATCGGCCAGGGCGTGCCATTTCGAGCAGGCTCTTTTGATGCTGCCATCAGCATTTCCGCCATTCAGTGGTTGTGTGCCGCCGAGAGCAGCGACACCTCGCCTGAGGGTCGTCTGACTCGCTTCTTCAACACCCTATACGCCTCTATCCGCCGCGGTGGGCGTGCTGTCTGCCAATTCTACCCTAAGAATGATGTGCAACGCTCCATGATCACCCAGGCCGCGGTGCGTGCCGGCTTTGGTGCTGGTATTCTTGAAGACGACCCAGGCACCAAGAACGTAAAGCTATATCTTGTGCTCACGGTTGGCTCAGCAGCCACGCAAGATGTAGGTGGCGACATTACGGGAATTGTCAAGGATATGGATGGTGTCCAGGTGCTCGACCCCCGCAAAGTCGGGGCTAACAAGAAACTGGCCGAAGCTAAGAAGGGCAGCAAGGCATGGATTGTCAAGCGCAAGGAACGACTGGAGCGCAAGGGCCGTGTTGTCAAGGCTACAACCAAGTATACAGGCCGGACTCGCCGTCCCAAGTTCTAGTCTACATTGCTGAACTTGATGAGGGGTTAGGCCCGGATGCCGTTGTAGCTTTGCTTTCGTGTTTATTAGCAGTGATCTCTGGATGTTTTTGTTGCTTTTGTGGTTTTCTTTTGTTTCTTTGTATCGGTGTTTGGGCAGATGAAAAAAAAATGAAGTTGTTTGTAGGAGAGAAGCATCCAAATTGGCCAGGCTGAGGTCGCTTCTTCCAATACGGTGTTTTTTTTTTTTTTTTTTTTTTTTTTGGTCTACATCATGAGAATTCGTCTTCTTCGCACCACAGGTATGTCCTGGGTTTTATATCTAACGTCTTTACGATTTTCATTTACTAAAAATTTACAAACTCTTGTTTTTTATTTTTGCTTTGGTGACTCGATCACTTTCATGTTGTTGACACTATGGTAGCTAACCAGTGGATATCTCTAGCTAAGTCCTTTATATTATTAATCTTCCAAGCCTATTGAATTTATCACATATAAATTTATGTTTTGAGTCTGAGTATGTGAACCCAGAAAACGAAGCAAAAAAGCAGATAGGAGAGGAGAAAAAGAACTTTGAGTCATATGAAGTAGTAATGTGTAGACACAACCAAGACAAAAAGAACGAACAGAAGGAAAGAGAAAAAAGGAGGGAGAAAGAGAGAAATAGATAGAAAACAAGCCCGCTTTACTGCCATAAATCGGTAAACGAGAAGGAATTCAAAATGGAGCAAAACGCCGAAGAGGGTGTTCTCGTGAGAGATCGAAAAAACAGCTCTGAGTCTTGGTGAATAGAAAGGAAGAGAAAGGCAAAAGAAATTGCAAACAAAGGAAAAGAAAAGAAGAGCAGAAACAAAATAATGTTTAGACAAAATCGCCGAAAAGAAAAAAAAAAAAAAAAAAAAAAAAAACAATCACGGTGCTTGAGAGGGATAATAATGTCACCGAGAGACAAAGTGACAGTAGTCTGGACATGCCGGTTTGAAAGGACATAGGCTGAGAAATGGCCTAGAACAGATATACATACATAAACGCACAATAAGAGGGCATGTATGTACAAAACCATTTCATGGCAACATCGAGAATAATCAAATGAGGGTATTGACAGCCCAACAACGGGAAGCATGGCAAACAAACAGCAAGACAGATTGAGAGTCACACTCTCGATAGAACAAGACAAGACACATACATAGCTGATTGAAAGAATCTCAATAGACAAAAGAAGATAAGGGAAAGGAGAAAAAAAAATGAGTTGACAAGGAGACAAAGGAAATTGAGCGGAAGGGGAGTGAAGAAAGGGGGAAAGAAGAAAAGGACAAAAAAGAAAAGCAAATACTGCGACTGCTCATAGAGAAGCCCTAGGAGAATCAAACGCAAAGCGCCCCGATCCAAACAAACAACGATTGACTGAATACATAGATCCTATGATCGTAATAAGAGAACAGAAACAACTTGAACGCCGTTATGAGAAAGCCCCCTGATGGTGATGGTAGTAGTGGTGGTGTGGTCGTACAACCATGACCATGGTGAACATGACGAAAGCAAAAACCCAGATGCCGAGAAGTGATAACTGCCTTAGAGAAATTGTCTAAGAAGGAAAGAATATTCGGAAACAAAAGGAAAAAAAGAAAATGCGCTCCGAGTTGGTGGGCGGACATCCATCGTCATGGTTCATTCAGATGCGTAAGAAAAAGGACGCGGAAAGCTTTTGTTTAATTTACTACAAGACAAGAAAAGAAGGAAAGGTTAGCGAGACTAAAACTTTTGTAGATTTCAGCATACTTGGGTGGAGGGGGAACGGTAGCGTACCTGAGGGGGACCAGCAGGGTTGGCACCGTTCATGGGTCCGCCAGCGCCACCGTTAGGCGGCATAGGGCCACCGGCGCCAGCACCGGCGCCGCCAGGGCCGCCGGGGCCGAAGGGGGGAGCACCATAAGGAGGTCCACCACCCATGTAGTGAGGCGGGGGAGGGGCGGGACGGTAAGGGGTACCCACACCGGAGTTGTTCTGCGAGCGGCCCCAGCTCAGACGGACGCGAGAGTTACCAATAGGGTAACCCTGCATCTGGTTAATGGCCATTTCAGCGGCATGGCGATGAACGAACTGAACAAAGCCGCAGCCCTTGCCAGGAGGAATCTTGACATAGGTGATTTCTCCAAAGCCCTGGAAAAAGGAGCGGAGCTCATCCTCGGTGACATAGCCACTGAGACCGCCAACAAAGACAGTGGTGTTGTTGGGGTCGGTGAACTGGTTCATCTGGTTGCCAGGATTGTAGTTGCCATAGGGGCCGTTGTTGAAGGGCATGGGCCAGCCCATCTGGGACTGAGGGCCGCTGCCCATCATGGGGCCACCCTGGTTGGGCATGTTGTGGTGACCAAAGCCGTGAGAGCGGTTCTTGGGAGTAGCAGTCGAAATGCGCATAGGGCGGTTACCACAGTAGACACCCTGCATTTCAACTAGAGCACGCTGCTGGTCGTTTTCGTCCGAGAAGCGAACGAATCCATAGCCGCGGCTCTGGCCGGACATGGCGTCAGTCATGATCTTGGCCGACTTGCACGAGGGGAAACGAGCCTGGAAAAGAGAGACCAGGACGTATTCGTTGACCTCAGGGCCAAGGTCGCCGACAAAAATGGAGAACTCGGGGCCACGATCATCGCGACGGTCAACGAGACCACCGCCAGAAGCCCAGTTGAGCTTGAAGACACGAGAAGAGTTGGGGACTGGGGAACCGTTTAGACCCAAAGCCTTGTTGGCAGCCTCAGGGCCTTGGAACTCGACGAAGCAGTAGCCAGCGCTGTAGTAACGAAAAAAAATACAAGGTTAGCACGACTGAGCTTGAGGTGGTGGAATGAATGTCTTGTTTCTTTCGTTCTTCCTTTCATTCGTCAATATACATACCCAGAGGACTTGTCACGGATAACCTTAACCTGGACGTTCTCGCCAGCAGAGCTCATCCAGACGCCCTTGATGAAGTTCTCATCCATCCATGCTTCAAGCTCACCCATCCTAAAAAGAAGTTAGCAAAACTAATTGTTGTATTGAAGAGCCGATTTGGGTATTGCTCACCAAAGGGTGCTCTTGGCGGGCTGCTCAGAGGAGGCGCCCATGGGGGCAATCTCGGAAGGAGATCCGGTGGGAGCGGGGTTAGGGAAGCTCATAGTGACAATTCAAAGAAACTAATATGTAAAGTGTTAGTGATATACTGAACGGTAGAGAGCATGTTGCAGAGAGGAGCAAACCTTAAAAAAGAGAAAAAAAATGTCGATCGAAAAGAACCCAAAAACACCGATAAGCAGATAAAATCAGGAACCTAGAAGGAAATGATTATGTTAGATTAGAGAATGATCGAGTGAGCAGAGAATGCCAGGCAAATAACACTTGTCATAGGTGTTTAGGCCATATCAGATATGATGTTGTACAAGGAATGGGTGATTTCAACGAGGTCAAAGAAGAGCCAGGCTGGGCTGACTTGATGATGAATTGATGGCGAGTGCTTGATAACAGGGAATACAAACAACAGCAGCATTGCAGCCCAAGAGGAAAGTAGAGAGGAACTGGACAAGCAAATTTCGGTGGCATCATGAGCCACTAGGTTCAAGAATAATTGGTTGGTGGTGATTCATCATCCATCCATCCTTCCATACCACGAAAAGCTCAAAAATGATGCATTTCATTTTCTTAGATACTCGGGTGAATCCAAGCAAAACGTAATGTGACAAAACAATGGTGACAGAGCATATTGCGAGGTCCCTAGACGAAGATATTCGGGAAGAGTTGAATGAAACCGAGTGACCAAGAAAAAAAAGCAGTGCAGTGCAGCCAGTGTTGTGTAATGTGTTAGGTCTTGGTGACATATTCAGAGCACAGGTTTGAGAGCAAGGATAAGGATGGTGACTGATGGAGGGGTAGCTCATAAGGTGTGGGAGGGATCGACAAGGTGGGTGGTTGTGGGAAGCGCATTGAGACCAGAGCGGGGAGTGGAAAAATTTGGCTGGCAAGCAAGACTGGAAAAAGAGACAAAGTAGTAAACTGAGATCGGAGAACACCAGTCGACGACAGGACATTAAGAAGAAAGTAGGAAAGAGATAAGTGCAGATTATGATAACAGGGCAACGCAGTTGTGTCGAGACGAAAGGGCTTTGATGAGATCTGGGGACGAAGTGATACAGCGCAACTGGGTCGTGATAACTATCGCGATTGCTATGATGACTGCATCATCACATCACGATGGTGAGATGTTGGAAATAGCATCGGATGGATGAATGGATGGATGGATGGATGGACGGAGGAGATGCGGCACGGCGCTGGAATTGAATCAAACGAAACGATGACAGCGACGAGAAAAAAAAATATTATTGTAGACTCACTTTTGAGCGAAGACAGAAAGAAACACACAAGTTCAATCACAGAAAGACACAAAACCACCAAAAGAAGTGTGCGCGAAAGAAAAGAAAAAAGAAAAAAAAAAGTGAAGGAAAGATGCGAGAAGACAAGGGAAAATTTTGGCAGCTCGCGGAGGGAAAAAAAAAAAAGAAGAGCCAGAAAAGAGGAAAGAAGAACGAAAAGGATGAGAAGGGAAGAGTTTGTTTGTCGAAACAAAAGCCAGGCCAGGCCGTTTTGGGGGGGGGGGGGGCCTTTGGGAGGGCGTTTGTGTGTTAGATTTTAGTGCTAACTGATATTGTAGCGCGTGAATAGTGCAGGGTAGTGTCAGCTAGCCAGCCAGTAGTTAGTGGGTTGTAGCTGGTGCAGTAGTGGATTCAGTGAATAGGGCGGAAAATTGGTGGGTTGTGTGGACAGGTAGGAGGAAGCGGCAAGAGGGCAGTAATAACAGATGAATTTTTCTTGTACTTTTCCTTCTTGCCTTTCCTGTGGGTGGGGGTGGGTGGATTTTCTCGATTCTGATTGAGCGATGGGATTTGACAAAAAAAAATGCACGGCTCACGAATATCTATAATTGGCGGATATCTTACTGTGGAGAAGAGTCGAATGTAAGGCACAAAGCAGAAAAGAACGAAGAAAAAAAAAGAAAAAAAAAAAAAAAGAAAGAAAGAAAGATGCTGGACAAGGCCCACTATTTAATTCTACAGTGCCAAACAGACAACAAATGGCCAAGACATACAAGATGATGTATGGGAAGCAAATAGGGCAGCTAAAAACAGCCAAGCAAAAGCAAGGGAGACTCATTCCCATTCCCTCATTTGGTGGAAACCAGCACTACAGAATTAAAAAATAAAAACCCAGAAGCTTCCAATGAGCTGGCTGGTCAATCATGTTACAATAACATTGCATTCCCAGAGAAAAGGCGTATCCGAATTTACAGCCGCCCAAGCTCTCCTTCAGACGCGTGCTTGCCTGCTTTGCTCTCTCTTTTGCTCTGGGCTGCATCTGCATTTGTGTATCATTACATACATACAACTGTAATCCTGCCTAACAGGGCTTCTTGCAGCTCTAGAGCTGTTCTAAGACCGCAAGGGAGGCTCACATCCAGTTACCTACAGATCAAATATCAATAACAAGTCTAGCCCCCCCCCCCAGTTGTCCATGCAATCATCCGCTTCGTCTCTTCTTCAGCTTGATCTCCATTCTCAGCTAGACAATCAGATTTGGCAGTGTGATTCTTCCACGCTAGGCAAAATATGCACCTAACTTTCTCGAGAACAGCACATTAATTTGGTCATATTTGGTCATAATATTGATCTGTCATGCCGTTTTTGCCGCTTAGAACAGAAGACGCTCGCAGAATCATGTGGAAGGAGCAAAGCGAGCACCTGTTCTACCGATATTCTCCCGGAAGGCTGTTAGGCTGATGATGGGAAATCGCAAAGATGCATCAAATCAACTCATTTTATACGAATATTCTAGCATAGCAAGTAAGGCAGATGGATGCTTCTATTACCATGGGAGCCGCTGCAACAAAGGAACATAATAAATACATACAATACAGTTTGAGTTCAAACTTGCTGCGAAACAGGGTTCGCCTCGCCTAACTTAGCTCGCCTGCTACCTTCACAAACTGGGCTGCTATTCATATCACGTGACTCAAACCAAGCTGCCAGGCAGCTGCTCGTTCTTGCGTCACTTCCTGCTCTCAAAGCTAGAGTCCCAAAACTAAAAACGAAGGAGGGGCTTTGGGATCAAAGTTCTGAATTGAGGGCGAAGAGACCTGCAACTCGGCGGTTTGTTTTGCGATTGATTTTTATCTCTTCTGATTCTCCTTTACTATTGACATAAAACAGCGTCCCATCACTCCCCCCCACTCCCAGTGATGCAGGCCATCCATTTTTACAGCCGTACTACTCAAGCTCTTTCTCTCAAATATACAAGTCCCTCGAGCTTCTTCACGCACTTTTTGCTGCCGGTTTTCCTCTCGTCTATACAACCATTGCCATTCTTACCGAAAGAAAAATCTCGAGTGATAGCTTTGCGGGAGCAGTGACCATCTATCTATCTATCAACCCAAAGATCCGCCGTTGTTCTTCCCCTGCATTTTTAGTCAGCTACATCCTCGCAGTCCTTGACCCCTCTCCTTTGAATACTCTTCCCCAGTGGAATATCCCACCTTCTCGATATCATATTCTTTATCTCTACTGACGACTGCTGCCAATCGCTGTATTCGCCATGGACAACGTTAGACTGTTCTCTGACATAACCGGCATGACGGAAGCCGTTGCCGAAGGCTACCTTCGCATGGCAGAAGGCAACCTCGAGTCCGCCGTTCAATTATATTATGATAACCCCGAGCTCCACCACAGCTTCAATGCCGCCAACAGCTTGTCCAATAATTCTCAACCAAGACCGCGAGCTGTCCATCATGAAGACGAAAATGGAGTTATTAATCTTGACGATAGCGATGAAGATGCGTCAGATATTAACATGAACGACGACTTTGACGCAATCAACCAGGATGACGATCACATCATGGCCTCCCAAATAGCAGCACAGGCTCAGGCAGATGAAGATGCCGCCATGGCTAAGAAGCTTCAGGAAGAGCTCTATGCTGAAAATGGCGCTCAAGACCCAAGCCATGATATCAGAGCACCGATTGCCAGCCGCACTGAGACGCTGGTTGGGGGCTGGGGCAACTATGATCATGATGGCTCTGAAATGAATCTTCTAGCGGAAATGGACCGCCGGAGACGCGCTAGACAAGGTAACAAGCCGCTTATCAGATTCGCCCAAAGAAAGGCCTACAAAGCTAACTTTACTCAGCTGCAAGCTCTAACCCCTTCTCCCAATCCATCTGGGAGGATTCACACACCAACCCAGTTCCTACTCGCGACCCCGAAACTGGGCAGAGCGCCTCCCGATCGCAAAGACTTGCGCAGTTGTTTCGGCCTCCTTTTGACCTAATGGCACGTCTTAGCTGGGAAGACGCCCGTGACGAGGGCAAAGAGAAGAAGAAGTGGATCCTAGTCAATCTGCAAGATATGAGCAACTTCCATTGCCAGGCACTAAATCGAGACATTTGGCGCGACCAGGCAGTAAAGGATCTAATTCAAGAGCACTTCATTTTCCTACAATATGCCAAAGACGACATCAACGCCGAGCAATACATTACTTTCTACTTCCCCGGCCAACAACATGAAAATCAGGACCTGTATCCTCATGTCTCCATCATTGACCCTAGGACAGGAGAACAAGTCAAGATATGGAGTGGGGTCCCATTCCCTTCTAGCTCAGAGTTTTGCAGTCAACTAGTGGAGTTCCTAGACCGCTACAGTTTATCAGCTAACAGCAAGAACCCCGTCGCGAAGAAAGCAAACAAGTCATCAGCTCCCGACTTTGACCGCATGACCGAGGAGGAAATGCTTGAGATGGCGCTCATGAATAGTCTTGGCGAAAGCAAGGAGGGCGATCCTGCGGCATCTGCAGCCCCTGCTATCGTTGATCCCGACTCTCTTACAAGACTAGATACACCAGAGGCACCAACAGCTACTGAGTTATCTGTGTGGGATAATATTGCATCCGATCAACCACATGTCGAGCCGGAAAACAATCCCGCTATGGTTACTCGCATCCAGTTCCGCCATGCTTCTGGACGAGTTATTCGGCGGTTCAGTCTAGAGGATCGAGTTGAGCGATTGTACCAATGGCTCAAGGCTGAGCCGTTAGAAGGAAATGCTGTTGGTGCAGAGTTTGAGCTTAAACAAATGCCCCAAGGAAAAGATCTTATTGGTCTTTTGGATCAAACTATTGCTGATGCGGGCTTGAAGCAGGGCACGGTGATGGTGGAATATATCTAAGGGTACAGCAGGAGTCCAAGGACCAAGCGAAACGGAGCCTTAGTGCAGGCATATTTAGACAACGCAGACGCGGTCAGGCTTGGCAATAATCAAGACCGGCTCACTCTATAGTATTGTATCTTATATAAGTATGTCTAGCTCAAAGAAGACCTTTATTGGGGGCCCTGCTCGCATTCAAACAACTGCTACTCCTCTCGATGGAAACCCGAGCTGGGATGGGATTCATGCTTTGCCATCCATCAGGGAATAGTGATGATGATGTCTTGATGGGCCTAATCAACCATAGACGGACTGCACTTTAGATTCGTTGAAGAACTGTGAGATTTCAAAACAACCTGATCCTTCTAGTAGTCGTTTAGTCTCTTGTCATATTGTGCTAATACTATCGACCTCTCACCGCACCAGCGGCTGCCATAAAAGGAACAGGCAAACATACTGACTACCAATAGCTTAGTTTCCCCAAGTGGCTTGGCTCAATTTTAAATCAAGTAGAATATGGACCACAGCGAGAGACTGCATGTAACGATACTAGAAGGTTGTGCTTGAGCCATGCTCCTGGAGCCTCCTCCTTCATACAAGACCTTTTATCTTATATCCGCAGTTTTCCACATTGCATACGTGAATAACTAAGACATTATGTGACAAAATGGACATGTGTAAGGCTGTACACGGAAACACAGAAACGAAGCTTCCAATATCAAGAGCCAGAACACGAGAGAGAGAAAAAGATCCCGAAGGAAATTAATCAATAAAGCATCATTTTCAGATGTGACCCAGGAGCACTACGTGGTACAACAGCCAAGCCAATATTGAGAAGCAGGAGGAAACATTGCCAGTCGAGAGAAAGCCAGTAATCGATTCGAGGGTTTTCTGGATATTGTATGTCTTCTGGTAGGTATGTATGCATATATACATACACATATATACATGGGCCAATGTACATAGACATTTGCATCGTGACTAGTACATTAATACATGCTGCATGCCACTCTATATATAAGGTCGCTTCTCTTTCCAACAATGTCCGAGGTACCTGAGTCCCCCACCACCCACCCTGCTTGTAATCTTTCCTAGTTTATCAGCTGCCTTCCCTATCTTTTATCCCTTCCCTATCCCTTCGTTTATTTCATTGGTCTAGCCGTGTTGTGCCCAAGTGGAAAGGGAAAGCACCAGCGTGTTGTGCCTACCTCTTCGGCTAGCTTCCTACCCTGCCACTACACCACATGTGGTAACTCTATGCCTGTCTGTCTGTGCCTTGCCTATCCTGCGTCATCCAAGATAAACGGAGCACACTTGACGGCAACCCTATATGTCTTTTTATTTCGTTATTTTCGTTATTTTCTTTATTCTTTCTATTTTCTTTGCTTTCCTGTTGCTTCTGTCCACCCCATCATTATACACCCATTCCCAGCTCTTCTATATTTTGTCTTGCAAACACTTGTTCTGTCCTGTCTCGCTGCTCTGTGCCTTTGAAACACCAACATCTACAAATGTCTACGTCTGCCCTATCGGCTATATTTTTTTTTCCCCTCCAACCTGGGAAATGCCCATTTTTTATCTGACGTCTTTATTCAATCGTGCCAGAATAGACGCTGTAATTATCTCTCTGGCCATTCATATTCTCTTTGTTACCATTGACAAATCACAAATCAAAAATCCAGCTTCCCTGCATTAATCCAATCTCGAGATACCGCCCAGAAGGAAGCCCAACAAGGAAAAGTAAACAAACCAAGAAAGAAGAAAAAAGAAAAAGAAAAAAAAAAACCTTGCTAGTCAGCTAGTCAGACGACTCAAGCAAAACAAATAAAGTCGACCTAGTATCAAGTGGGAACCCGAGAACCGCACGTTGCAGTTTTCTAGGTTCTGCTGTTCTCGAGCGTCACCGCCTTTGTACCTGATTGCATTTTGGTCTTTATACGCTTTTTCTTTTTTTTTTTCCTTGGGGTATTTTTCGTCCCTCTATACTGTCTGTGTTGTGGCTTTTAACCGTTTGCTAGACAACAATAGTGTTATATACGCACCTTGTTATTACCTGCACTCTGCCAGTCAAGCGGTTCTCCGAATAAAGTGTCATTGAAGAAAAAAAAGAAAAAAAAAAAAAAAAAAAAAAAAAAAAAAAAAAAAAAAACAAAACAAAACAAACAAAACAATCTATTTGCCCACTCGCGTCTGGACCTCTCCAATCCTCACCCCCAAATCACCACTTGTGTTTATATCTACGGCCTCTCGTTCGTTCCGTACACATTAGCAACCGTTATTATTACTCTCCTTTGTTCCAGCCAACGCAAGCTACCTTGGGCTTTCCATTATCAACTGTATCACGATCCCAATCAGATTCCTACAAATATTTGCAACACCTCGTCACTAATAGCTTCAACAAACCTGGCCTTGCCCTTGATCCAGCGCATTCCACTTAAACTCACCATGGCTGATCGCTCTCATGATGAGCGCAATGAGGCTTTGGACCCTGAGTTGCTGTACTCAAAGGAGTATTGCATTGGTAAGGTCTAAGCCAAGACTGTTGTACAATATTCATCAACACTACTAACCCCAACATGTGAACATTTGTCTATCTAGGTGGAGGAAGTTTTGGAAAGGTCTATAAGGGGTGAGTCCTTTCGTCCTTGCACCCTTCCGTAGTCCTCAAAACGTTTCGGTGCAGTACTAGAAATTTCTCCGTGCTAACACCATGTTTGCGAATAGTGTTGACAAACGAACTGGCCAACCGGTTGCAATCAAAGTTATCGATATTGAAAGCGCCGAAGACGAAGTCGAGGATATCATCCAGGAAATCGCCATCCTTTCCGAGTTGCAGTCCCCATACGTTACCAAGTACTATGGCTCATACGCCAAGGGTGCTGAGCTATGGATCGTTATGGAGTTCTGCTCTGGCGGAAGTTGCGCTGACCTCATGAAACCAGGCCTGATTGGGGAGGATTATATTGCAATTATCATGCGAGAGCTGCTTCTTGGACTTGACTATCTACACTCTGACAAAAAGCTGCACCGTGACGTCAAAGGTAAGCCGAGTTTGCCTTATACTGTTCATGCCCTTGATCCAAATCAATATTCTCTAGCTAACATTTCCTTTTCCTCCCGCACAAGCCGCAAATGTACTGCTTAGCTCCAATGGGCAAGTAAAACTTGCTGACTTTGGCGTGTCTGGGCAGCTGTCTGCTACAATGACCAAGAAAAACACATTTGTAGGCACGCCATTTTGGATGGCTCCGGAGGTCATCAAACAGTCCGGCTATGACCACAGGGCTGATGTCTGGTCACTCGGCATCACTGCCCTAGAATTGGCAAATGGTGAGCCGCCATATGCCGACATTCATCCCATGAAGGTTCTCTTCCTCATCCCTAAAAACCCACCCCCCAGACTAGAAGGAAACTTTACCAAAACTTTCAAAGACTTCATTGAGGTCTGCCTACAGCGCGACCCTAAAGAGAGACCGACCGCGCGCGAGCTTCTCCGACATCCTTTCATTAAGAAGGCCAAGAAAACTTCGTATTTAACGGAGCTGATTGAGAGATATAGCCGCTACGCTGCAACTCATAAAACCGATGACGATGATATCATGGACTCCCACGAAGACCATGTAGCTGCTTCGTCCATGCGTGTTGATGAAGATATGTGGGACTTTGGCACTGTTCGCCTGGTTAGCGATCGGGGAAATATTGTCCACAGACCAGATTTGGATTCTATCGCTGGTCCTACAGCGAACCCTCGGCCCCCTCGGCCCTTAGAACCAGAAAACGGGCTAGGAAATTGTGCTGTTAGTCCTTCCAAGAAGCGTGACTATGACCTCGGGTCTTCAGACACTGTCAAGGTAGACGGCACTATGAAACAATCCTCACCGCAAAGGAAGCCCTTACAGCCAGTGCTCAACTTAGTATCTAGTTCACCAACTAAGCCATACTATCCTCCACCCTTACCATCCCCCACCCGTGTGACCGTTCAACCTCCAACACGGATTGAAACCCCTACGCGCAGCAATCGACATGACCCAGCATACATACACCAATCGCCAGATTATGATAGAGTCTTGCAGGAGGAACTCCAACGAGATCTCAACCGTATGAACTTGGCTCCCGCAATCCAGCCGAGTGATCACCATAACCACAATCAAAACCAGCCTCCGCCTGTGCCCGTCCACTCCAATAGAATATTAGCTGAAGCCCAAAATAGCCAATCGCAAACACGCCTACATGCAAATCATTCACCATCTCAACCGACTAGTTCACATGTTTTGCCGCAACCATCTTCAAGAGCTCCGAAATTAGCACCGTTGAGTCTTGCTGAGATTCCACCCTTTCGGGGACCCCCGACACCTCAACATGTGCCACAACAGTTGAAACAAGCTCAACCACAATTTAGCCATCATCAAAAGTCTCGTGATATCACTCCAGTAGCGCTACCTCATATGACGTCTGCCCCTACGCATGGCCTACAGTCCAAGGCTCAGTTGCCTTCAGAACCCCTGACGCCTTCATCTTTTCCGCCCCCGGCCTCACCACCATCAAATGGTGAGCTTGATGCGTTGAATGATGTGATATTTCCTGCATTGGAGGAAGCCCTGAAGCGTCGCCAGATTCGGCTGCAACAGGCTTTCCGTCCAAATGGCCAGGTTACACCAAGGCAGCAAAGATCCGAGGCAGCTCACGAAAAAGTCCGGAAACTTGTTTACAAGCTAGCGCATGTATGTAAGGAGATTGACCATTACGACAAGGCCGAACCGGTTGGGATGGGCCGTGACGTTGGAACTTTCCTAGAGGGTTTGCTGGAAGAGATTCTTGTCAGGGTAGAGCCTTTGGACGAAGAAGAAGTTGCTGCAGTGGCACACCAACAACAACAGCAACCTCACCACCAGCAAGCTGGGCTTCATGGGATATAGAGACGAGGTGACGAAACGGATGGGCTATGATGAGTAATGATATCTGATGATTGGTGGCCAATCGTATAGACAAACGATTGAGAATGCGATTTTCCTTGAAGTGACGATAATACATCAAATTACAGGCTGTCTCATGCTAGGAATTACTAGTAACGATGCGAACCAAGAGCCTTGCATGCATGCCCTGAGCGAACGACGTCAGACGAAGCACAGGGTTAATAACCCCTAGAATAAAACTCTAGAGACTGTACAGACTTGCAGCTGGGGACAGCTGGCAGATCGAGCTTATTTTATCTACTAGCTTTTGGCTGCCAAGACTTGCTATCTCAAGCCCCAAGACTTGGAAACCATTTATTCCTCTTATTTCTACTTCATGAAGGAGGTTGCTGCTTTGTTAAAATTTCTTGTGTTATTTGGACACGGTCATCGAGCTGGAGTCAGACTAGAGAGACCTTTTATAAGAAAAACAGGGCACAGGGCGCAGGGCAAGTATTGCACTGTCAATATACATACATACCTTTTACCTTGGATTATCATCACTGTTTTTGTTTTTCCTGTTGCTGGTACTGGCTGGTCCCTCTCTTCCAGGTCTTCTCATGCCCGCAGTTACTGCTGCTATCTTAGCTTCCCGAGACAGAAATAGTCGTCTATACCTGATTGTTTGACGCTACCCAGTTAGCTGGTTAACTGGTGGTTATCCCGTCTTAATCTTGCTTGGTTATTGACAGGCTTTTGAAATTCGTCATCACAATTGTCGCGGGTTATCGCCGTTTTAGCCTATTTGGGCCCGCTCATTATCGATAAAGCCTCCTACATTAGGTTGTTTCTATCGTGATTATTTATTCTCTCTTTTTGGCCACCACTTCGAACTGAACAACACGATTGCGATTTGCAACTAGCCATTATCTGTTCTTGGCTCCTTGGAATAAGGTGTGTCGTACATTGCCAATATTCGTCTTTTAGTATAATTGGCCGTTCTCTTTCCTTCTTTCGATCGTTTGCTATCATGGCTACCTTTGACCGTCTGGAGTCTGAGGACCAATTTTGGCAGGGTGAGTCTCTCCATGTCCGCCCCATGCCGGCCCATGCCCGTCATTATCCCAATCGCCCTATCTGGCTTGCGTTGATTCTCAAGGGCTCGAAACGCTAATAATAAGACCGCCAATATTTGCAGCGCTTGACGATTGTCTGACGAAACGATGCCGAACCAACGAGCTGATAGATCATACTCTCCGAACATGGCTTTACCTGGTTGCTGCTGTGCGTGATGCTCTTCTCCACTCGGAGGATGACGTCGCAAGTTGCGCTCATAAGCTCATGGGCAGTCTCGTGTTTGACGAAAATAAAGACTACGTTCGCCAGCAACTTATCTCAAATTTGCTGCAAGAAGAAGAGTGTGCGCCTCTGCACGTGATTGCCTGGTTCATGCTTCTGGATGGCCGATTGAATCCCGACCTTTTCCGGCTCATGATACAGAATGCATCCTTTCCTCGACTTGCCGAGCTTATTTATCGCCATGGCAGAGGCCACGGAGATGCTAGACTTCATCGTCTGCTACTGGAGTTGATGTTTGAAATGTCGCGTATTGAGAGGCTACGACGAGAAGATTTGGTTCGCATCGATGACGCGTTTGTGGCACATTTACTGCAAGCCATAGACAGCGTATCTGACGATGCTCATGACAACCCTACTATCAAAGTATTGGTGAGTTAAAACTGAAAGAGTCATGGAGTCGCTGCGACGTTGTTTCGCCATCTAACATTTATTGATCTAGCTGGTTTTGAACGAGCAATACATGCTGGCATCAACTTCTGTAGCAGCCGCGTCTAGTACTCAGGAGAACCCACCTGAAGCGCCACTTACCAACCGCGTCATCAAACTCCTGAGCTTGGAAGGCTCCTCGTATCGCAATTTTGGGGAAAATATCATCATGTTGCTCAACCGCGAGGCAGAAACATCATATCAGCTGCTTATTCTCAAGGTGTTGTATCTCCTGTTTACCAACAGAACTACTTATGAATATTTTTATACCAACGACCTTAAAGTGCTGGTCGACATCATTCTGCGGAACCTTATGGACCTTCCTGAAGACAAAGCCTCGCTGCGACATACGTATTTGCGTGTTTTATACCCCTTGCTTGCCCATACGCAGCTCAACCAACCGCACTCCCATTACAAGCGAAAAGATATCCTGGCGATTCTCAGCTTGGTCGCGGGACAAGCTGGGTCTATCAATGCCCATTTCGCACCAACCGACGAGACAACACTTCGGTTGGTTGAGAGAGTGCGGAATGTCGAATGGCTTCGAGATGCAGTGCCTGCCAGCAGCGGGGAGAGCCGTTTGGAATTAGGTCAATATGAAAAAGCCAATGGTCTCCTGGAACCTGAAACTGATGGTTCCCAGGAAAGCTCAGCGGTAAATAAAGCTACCGATGCTCGCAAAATGGACAAGGGTCTTGCACAACGCCTGCTGGGAATGAGCCTTTCGCCATCAGAGACTAGTAGTATGGTCAGTGTCAGTGATGTTGCTGCTGTGCAAGAAAAGCCTGGCGTGACGACTCCTAGCCGTATAACGGGTTTAGGCGGCGAACTACCAAACGTGGACATTGATGGCGTTGTAGCCGGAGAGCTTCCCACGGGGGTTATATCTAACTCAGGTACCCCATCACGAGCAAACAGTCTCACACCAGCTGAAGCCCCTGTTATTGCCATTCAACATGCATCCCCATCTCCAACCCCCTCGGGTGCCGCTTCCACTACATCTAAGACCTCTTCATTAGGTTCGATTGTTCCAGGACGTCTTAAAAAGCCACGACCACAAGTTCCCAAGCATCGACATGGTGTGCTCATTGGACACCATGCCAAGCATGGCGGTCACCACAATCCTTCTACCACGGCTTCAGCAACAACGATCCCATCGAAAACAGCCACTGTAGAAGAAGCGACGGCAGTTTCAGCCAACCAAATGCCAGCGTCGCATGAACATGAAATTCCCAATGGTGCAGGTGCAATCTCTTCGGCTACAAATAGTGCTTCGACAACAGGCAAAGCTATGCCTAAAAGAATTCCGCCAAAGGCACCTCCACCTCGGCGACAGCGGTTATCCAAGCCGTCTATTGACAGTTTAGCATTGGCTGCGCAGCAAAGTTTTAAAAGCTGAGCAGAGTAGGGCCAAGACGAAGAAAGATACGGTTTTGTAGAGAAGGAAGAATAGAACTGGAACGAGCCGTCTAGACACGGATGTAGGAATGAAAATCAAGTTGTCTATAGAGCTCTGAAGCGAATATAATAGCCCCAGCAGAAATATATTATTTGTTAAAAGAAACTGGAGCTTAAGGAACTTATGAATGGTTGTGCGCCCATGTTGACACCGTTTTTGATTGTTTAGACTTGATGGGGAATAAAGATTTTGTATTCTCTCATATCGTCTATGTTCTGTTGTTTCCAACAAGATGGCTGTACTAGTATCACTGGTGTGCTCGTTTACCTTGGCCAAGTTTCATCTACGGGTATTCCACAGCAACATGGTTAACGAAGTTACGGTGTTATGGTGTTGCATTCTTTAGCATCTGCATGCTATGAGTGACTTGGCCATGATATGATGGAAAACAACTTGAAAGTAGGAAGGTTGATTTATCCGGAGCCTACCTACTAGTCTTCTACAGCAATACCATGGCGTGATTTGGACGGTAGTGGCTTAGATGAGGTCGTCTTTGGACAAGACTTCTGGATACTCTGCAGCTGTATGAGTTGCACTCGCGGACACCCACGATTGAAGTCTTCATGACGCGCTCTAGTTGCCAGGGTATGTCTCAGTTTTTATCTCGTCAACGCCCTTGTAGCTGGACACATTGAAAGGAGGAGAGGGGAGGTACAGGGAATGAATACTTTGAAGTTGGCGGTAACCTTTCTGGTCTTTTCATCCGTCTCCGTATTCCGTACGTAGTTGGCTTCCCCTCCACCCCCCTTCACCCACTTTCGTGCTTCAAAAGGGCTTTCATAACTTTCAGAGGCCCAGTATTCCTTCTATATCTTCAATCACGTCCCGAGGAGTTTTGCTTCGTATGTATGAGTCGTGTAAGTAGTCCCCACTGCTCGGGTCTCTAGACAGAGCTAGGTTTCCTCTCGGTATCTGTACATGTTACGACCCGGCCGGTTTGCACGTTTCCGCATTTCCCATCCCCAGCCACTTGTCTAGAGCTATGCGTCCCATATTTAGGGCAGCTTTGTTTGCAGTGTGGCCCATCCTGCTCCTGTGTTTCCAATTGCGTCTTTCGAGCGTCCCTTAGGGAGAAGGGGACATGTCTACCTCCTCTTTGTCACTTGTTCTTTGCTGAAGTATAGTTATCCCGTTTCTTGGGTAGGATCTGTGTATTGAATTCCAATATATTTCAGTCTAAGACCCGAAAATTCCGGCGAAATCGTTCGGGGACATGGTCTAGTGGTATGACGGATCCTTAGCATGTTCGGAACATCTGCTTCCGTGGCTTGGATCAGGTCCGGGGTTCGATTCCCCGTGTCTCCAGATTGGCCTCTTCAATGTATTCTTTTTTTTACCTTTGCGCCCTACTGCTCCTCGCGAGCTCTTGCTAACCAACAGTCCGTCGTATTTCGGTGGAAAACCAGTAGGTAGACGTTAAAAAATACATAATGGTTTATTACTTGCCTTTTTTTTCTTCCTTTCATCATTTTGAGCCTTATTTCTTACTAGAACGGATGCTAAATATACCGAACCGCAAGGAGAAAAGTCAACTGACGTCAGAGTGATGCTTGCGGCTCGATCGAGGTGGGGCCTACAGCATGGTCGGCCTCTGTGGAAAGCCGCTCATTCCTTGCTCGCTAAGTACTTACATACAGCTTTGGTTCGAACTAGAGCATACGTTTTGGGAGCAGAGAATACAACATATTGCTAGTGTGGCAAGTGAGCGCAAGAAGCTGAGGATGATCGATTTTAAGCTAGTCTCAAAGCATCCACTGCTGTCTGACTGGTGCGTAAACTAACACGTAAGATATTGGTTCCAGCTGACTCGCATCTTTCGCTACAACGCGAGAGAAGGATGGATCTTAAGAAGATAGTCTGGGGGGGTGAAGACGTAGGCTTGCCACCGAAATCAACGAAGAGGAAAAATAAAAGCTGTGGCGGCATGAGGACCTTTTGATAGAGGGCTGTAAGGAGTTTGTATGTGGTAGTTGTTTCTAGTGTTGTGCGAACTGATCTCGACCTCTAGTATCTGGAATTCTAGTAGATCAAGGCGACGACAAGAGCTTGTTCGGGATATAGAGATGCTCAGGATTAATGGTACATGCGCGACTACTACGTGAAGCTATAAGTAGCAGTAGCTGGTCTACACGATACGTAAGCCACGGAAGTGTGTGGCAAGGAGCAAGGTAGCAGACATCTCCAAGTACACAAGCACTGTGTTGAGTGCGAAAGGCTACGCGAAGAGTGCCGAAGAGGCAAGACCGTAAGCTAGTGGGCTCCCACATGCCCAAGAGAGCCCCAGGTGACTGCTACAAGCGGGCGATGACGGTAAAAGGGCGGCTGGTGCCAGCTTGGCTGTGTCTCGAAAAGACTTTTGGGATAAATGGAAGTAGACTAGTAGAGCTCCGGAGCTACGCATGCATTGAACGGAGTGCCAATACTTGCCGACTGCTTGTTCTCTTTTGGGTACATGGTGGCAACACAATATCCTCGCCGTCGTCATAGGACAAGCATGCTCTTTAACTAGTACCTGGTACCTGTCGAGATTGGGCTGCATTCTGCTACTTGAACTTGGATATTCTCAAATATATTCAACGTCTACAGGTACATTCTACTACATACACGTCGTCAGCCCAGAAAAAGACGCAAATCCCATTATTCAGACTACGGCCTTGTCTGACGCGGAGAGAGTAGCTCAATGCTATGTTCATAGAAACAACTAAAGCCGTAGAGGTAGCGGGCAGGAACTATGGTAGCTTCCACATTCGGCAACTCCCTTGGCAGCCGGCTCCTTCTTTCGTCAACGGATTGCTTGATTCTGGATCTGGCCTTAATTTGGACTGGTTATGACGTGTGAAGGGAAGTTGCTGGGTTAGAATCGAAAAATGAGGAAGGCATGACGTTGAGTTGGCAGCCGACGGAAGTTACGTATTCCGCTATCAAGAGGAGGATAAAAATCAGGATATCCGCTGACATTGCCACTGGTGATGTTGTCCTTTGTGCTTCTCTTTTAATTCAACACTTTTGTTCACTTTATCTGAAGATTGGCTGCCCACCACATCCTCAACTCAACTATATACCAACCAAAATAATCAAAAAATCGACCCTCATCTACGCTTTATCTATTGCACTCGATCTATAATTACCCTGCCTTTTTAGTACCTTCAGTATCTTTCTACTTAATCTTTTCTTCTTAATCTGTTGGCCGTAACGGTCTTTCATCGCATGCTAGTCGCTATTTTATCCGTTTCGAACCAGTTATTACCTTTCACAACACATACCATCGCTTCCTAGGACATCGCTCTACTCGTAAACTTCACGTCGACTTTTACTAGCTGCTAAAATGGCGACTCGAGCTCCAGCTGTCAAGGACACTCTTAATACCGCCCAGAACGTGGCGTCTACCCCGGAACGAGCTCTTGGTTCTGTCACCAATGATGCTGCTCCTCGTTCCTATCCTGAGCATTCCAGTGCTGTCACTGACGCCTATGATATCGAAGGCAATAAGAACTCTTCTGGCAGCAAGTTTAGCGAAGCCTGGGGCATGAAATCTGGAGATGGCGGCGGCTCGAAACATAGTCGTGGGATTTCTACCTCGTCCGCTGATCACATGATTCTTTCCAGCCGTACTGGAAACCATTCCCATCTGTCTGGCGGAACTATGCGCGATCACGATGTCCCCGGAGCTCATTCTGCCGCCACCCATGCTTCCCAGGACATGCGGTCCGGCTCGCGTGGCTATAACCAGGAGCAGCTCAGCAGCCCTTTCCATTGCCCTATTCCTACCGACACTAACCCAAGTGAAATTTTGGCCAGTCGATTCGAGGGTAAGTTTTGCACAGTGTATCCCAATCATGATGCTCATATGAAGTAGATACTGACTTTACTTATCGTCTAGAATACCGCCAGATCCTGAAAGATCTTATTGCCTACTTCAAGGAGACCGGAAACCATTATGAGTCCCGCGCTAAAGCTCATCAACGCCTCCAGCAGGCCGTCGCTTCATTCTCGATGCCCCAGGATTTCCTCCAGGCTAAAGGCCTCTCGGATGGTCTCGGCGTTTTGCAGAGCCATAGCCGTCTTGCTGCCAACGAAGCTGAAAAGTCCCAGGCCATTGAGCAAGATGTCATTGCTGCGCTGACTTCTCTCCGCTCCGAGCTGTCTTCCAAGATAAAGGAGATCCGCAATCTTGCCGGTGACTTCAAGAGCAATATTGAGCAAGAGATTGACAACACCAAGAAGTGTGTACGCTCCCTTAACGATGCCATCGGTCAGAATGCTTCTGCGACCGAATCCTCGGCTACTGGAAAGTCGGACCCGTATCTATTGCGTCACTCTGTTGATCGTCAGGTTGAGAAGCAGTTGAAGGAGGAAAACTACATCCAGCAGGCCCATATTAACCTTGAAACCTCTGGACGCGAACTGGAGTCTATCGTTGTTTATGAAATCCAGAAATCCTTCAACGCTATTGCCGGCATGCTCAAACGTGAGAGCACTTTGGCTTACAACGCCTCCGAGGATCTACGTTCTGGAGTCATTAGCATGCCTCGAGACGCTGAATGGAATCACTGGCTCAAATCCAAAGATGACATGCTCTTGACTAACGTCCCTAGACGGACTGCCCAGCAGATCACTTACCCCGGCATGGATCACCCCTCTTGCCGCATGATTCGGTCCGGCCCTCTGGAGCGCAAAGGAAAGTACCTCAAGAGTTTCACCGCAGGCTGGTATGTCTTGTCGCCTACCCATCTGCACGAGTTCAAGTCTGCCGATAGTCCAACTCCTGTCATGTCGCTCTACTTGCCTGACCAAACCCTGGGCTCTCATTCGGCTAGTGGCGGGTCCAACAACAAATTCATTCTCAAGGGTCGCCAAACTGGCACTCTTCACCGTGGTCACACGTGGATTTTCCGGGCCGAAAGCTACCAGGATATGCTCGGCTGGTACAAAGAGATAAAGGATCTGCTTGAGCCTTCTGCTCAGACAGCAGTTAGCTCTGGTGGTGCGGCTCTTGGCAGTGCTGCTCTCGAGGACTCCGAGGCTCCTCTCCCCGCTAAAAGTAGCCACAAGCGCGCCACTAGCTCTTATAGTAGCACCGATAGTGGAGTTCTTGACGAGGAAGACGAGACTCCCTGGGCTGGAATCAACAGCCAAAATAGCCCTGAACTAGCAGCGACTGGTGCAGCCACGCAAAAAAGTGCGAATAGCCGTCTCGGCCAGACCGGCACGTTCCAGTCTACCAGAAGCCAGAATACCAATGACTCCTCCATGGTTGAGCCTCGCGAAACACCTGCTTATGGCACGACAAAGTCATCCGATCCTGCTACTTCTGCAGCAGCTGCTGCTTACAGTGGAACTCCAGACACCTATGGAGCACAGAAGTCGCAACCTTATGCCACATCTCATTCCTCGCATGTGGCTCACAACCACCCCGTTAGTTCAGCCTCTGGCAGTCCTCAATACCAAACTCAACCGCATCAACAGAAGCAGCACCAGGCCTTAAGTTCAAACTTGGGGCCAACCTCGAGCACTACCGAGACTTCTCACACCAGCTGGGGACCTGCCGCTGCTGCTGCTCTTGCTGCCGGTACTGCTGGAGCTGGAGCTGGAGCTTACGCGACGCACCGCCAAAACTCATTGGACAAGGGCCCAGAGGAACCCAGCTCGGCCGTATATAGCCAGGGCCAACCCACCTCTACTACCAGGAATCAGGGCCTGACTCCTGAGCAGCAGAAAAGCTTGGCTGCTCGCGGTTTTAACGTTAATAGCGGTGCTACAGCATCCGATCCCACTTCGGCTTTTAACAAGCACCAGGCTTATGAAGGCCAGGACCATCTCAGAAGTTATCCTAGTCAAGCGGGGCAGCCCCCTGCGACATCGACTTCCACGGCCGGCCTACATGGCTCCAAGAAACTAGATACCGATTCATCGCAGGCTGCAGCTTTGGGCATTGATGAGACGTCTGCGTTGAAGAACAAGAACATCAGCAGGCCCCAGTCAAGCTGGTCAACTGAAGAAATCCGCTCTGCAAGCCCAGCCAAAACTGCAGCTGCAGCTGCAACTGCAACTGGAGCCGGAGCCGGAATTGCTTTGGCGTCTGGAACTTCCCAAAAGGACAAGGAGAGCAAAGATATTGCTACCACTCCTTCTAAGGCCGCTGCTGGTACTTCTTCCAGTACTACTATGGGAACCTCTGTTCGACCTGATGCTATCAAGGAAAGTGAAACCTGGAACCCTTTGAGTCTAAGCAAGCAACTTGAGTCTACCAATATCTCCCCCTCAAAAAGCGCCGCAAACGCTAGTGTTCCTGCTGTTGGTTCTGCTGTTAGTAATGCAGATTCCAAGGACATCACCAAGTCTCACAAGTACCCTGGCTCCTATCCCGACGAAGAAATTATCCAGGACAGCAGCACCCACTCTCTCGGGGCCGACACCGGAGCTGGAACCACCGCTGGCCCTACTACCTCCTCTTCTGCGCCAACAGCACTTACTTCTAAAACTACAGCTTCCAATACTTCTCCTGTTCAATCCCAAAACAAAGATTACTTGAACAAACCTCGAAGCGAGGAAAGTGAAAGTTCCAGCCCAAGTTCCACTGGCATTATCGGTACTATGATGGGCGCTGTTGGCCTAGGCGGTGCAGCTGCTGCCATGTCTAGTAGCAACAAGAACAGCGAAACTGACCAGAAGGAAAGTGACCGCACAGACCGTGACCTTAACCCAAGAGACAAAACTGTTGGCTCCCAAGGTATTCCTACCAATGATGAAACTCCCCATCGCCCTAATATCTCTAAAGCTGCATTGGGTTCGTCCGATGTTCTTCCCCTAAGTCAACAGTCTAGCAGCACTCTTCAAGATAGGACCAAGGCTAAGGGTAATGGCAAAGGAACCTCTCAGTCTGGTGCTCTTGGTAATGTAGGAAAGGATACACCAGCCAACGTGTCTACTTCTACCTCTTCTTCCGCACCCAAGGCTGGAGGTGCTGCCACAATGCCCACTGCCCTTACCGGAACTGGCGTGTCACCTGCTGATATTGGAGGCCCTAATCCAATGAGTGGTGAAGGATCTTCTGGTGGTCCCAATCTTTCTACCGCTAATGGCAAGCAACTTGATGTTAACCCTGACGAGCCACATGTTCTGGGTGACAGTGACCGTCCCAAGGCCTGGAGCATGGTCGGTGCTGCTGAGAAGGAGCTTCGCGAACTCGGCCAGCTGCCCGATGAAAAGATGTCTTCTGGCCCGGTTCCAGCGTCAACTGGAAGCCATGATAGACGTGGTTCCTTGTCGTTGAAGCCTACCCCTCGAACCAATGAGAGCATTCATTACCAAATGTCTTCAGTGCCAGGCCAGCTTATTCCTACCCCTGAGACTCATCGCCGCCGTCTGTCTCAAGTGTCTAATCCTGATCCTAACTTACGTCGAGGTTCGCTTAATGCTATGGACAGCTCGGTATCGGCGTCAGTATTCGGCCGCCAGAATACCAACGAGATGACTCCCCATGAAGAACCGCCGACTGAAAACTCGGGAGGTGGTATGCTCAGCGGTATTGGAGCTACTGTTGCTGGTGCAGCCGCAGCAGCAGCTACTGCTGTTGGTTTAACAAAGGATTCCGATTCCACTTCGGACCAGAAAGAGTCCAACGTTACTGCTGCTTCTAGATCTAATGATAATGCAACTACAACCATGCCATCCAGAGACCCTAGAGCTAGCGACTATGCTCCTGTTGGTTCATCTACTGTCCCTACTTCTCACACTGCTGGGAAATCCTCAGCCCGTGACGCCCTACCAATTGTGGGCGCTGCGAGTAGCAACTCTCCGGAATATACTAGTCAAGCACTCGGACGTAAATCTTCGGACTCCTCCATCTCATCCTCCGATTATGACTCTTCTGATGTACGTACTGGACACACAAGAAACACGAGCAAAATGGCCGCCACGACTACTCCTAGTGGCGTTACTACTCGTAACCGGCTCCAAGGCACTGCAGACCCGGAAAAGTCACTTGGGCCAAATGTTGGTGATATGCTTGCCGGGGCTGCTGTTGGCGCAGGTGCCGGGGCTGGTGCTACTGAACTATCTCGTCGCGGAAAGGGAGATCTAGACGAGCAAAAGAGGCAAAACTTTACCAAGGATGCTTCAGCTATGAAGTTTGGCCAAGAGGAAAGTCCTTCCACCTTGACTTCCACTGCAACTACTACTACAGCCCGCGATTCTACAGTCGATTCTGGTACTTATTACATCACCGAATCAACCCCCACTCGCCTTGACAGTAGTTCCGCAGCGAAGCAGCCTGATCCGCCCAGTCCCCTATCGCGCACCACCAAAAACAGCTACCCAAGCGAGGCTGTTTATGCTGCTCGCGGAAGGGATGAGGCTGTTCTCCCTAGCATCCGGACTCCTCCAGGAAATGCCCCTGGCGCTACTCTAGGAACCGTTCCCGCCTACACCCGCGATGTTGCAGACACCGGTAACAGCCCTGGAGTTTATGAGGATGCCCGGACCACCGACCAGGAGCAAAACACTCAATCAATCACAGGCTCTGGTGGCGGACTTGGTGCAACTGTTGCTGCTGCTCTTGGTGCAGGTGCTGCGGCTCTTGGCCTGACTACTAGCCATGATGACGCAGCCACCAGCGCTGAGCAGAAGGACAAGGAGTATTCTTCTTCGATTTCTTCATCTTCCAGTGATTACGAAGAGTCTCATATGCCTAGTCGTGACAGCTGGGCTCCTGCGTCGGCTTATAAGAACTCGGTGACTAGTGCTGGTGTCGCTTCTGCTTCTAGAGGAAACGCAGCCCCATCATCTGTCTCTAAGCCTGTCAATACTTCTTACTCCGCTGATGGCACCAAGACATACTTTGAGCCCAGCAAACACACACACCCTAGAACCTCCTCCGCTGTTGCGGGTGGTACAAGTGTCGGTGCTGCCACTGCCGCTACGGCACTATCAGCCCCTGGACATCATGATGATGATCTCTCTGGTACCTACCATATGGGCTCCTCTAGTCTTCAGCATAACACTGAGGCTGCTCTACGGACTAACCAACCAAGGATTGATGAGCAGGATGAGGAGACCGATAACACGTACCGCATGGCTGGTGGCAGTGTTCCACATGAGTCCGAGCAATTTGACGTTCCTCCCAGTGTAACTTCCAAGCATGTCCACCCTCAATACTCTCATACCCACACCCACACTCCAGTGGTTCCAGCCAAAATGACCAACAAAGACCCCTCCAATTATCACATGAAGTCAGGCCAACTGGATCACCCCCGGGATGATGTTTCTGGTGGCGCTACTTTGGGTCAAAATGCTGGAAGTGCCCCTAGAGCTACCTCTGAAGTTGCTTCTGGAACTATTCCCACAGCTACGACTAGGTCAGGCACAGGAGCTAATACAGGAGTCGCTGCCGGAGCTGCTGCAGGAGCTACTGCCGGGGCTGCCACTTTGGCAGCGCATAAACACGGTAAAAGCCCTTCAAACATAGTCTCAGCCAACAACTCTGAACTTTCTGAGGAGTGGTCTGGTCCTTGGAACAGAGACTCCACTTCCAATGCCAATCATCCCATGACACTTAAGGAAGAGCTTCAGGAAACTGTCCGTGAAAGAGAAGCCCGAGGCAATCGCCAGTCGGGTAGCTCCATGGGCCCTACCCAAGGAACTAACCCTGCGATAGTTGGAAGTGATCCTACCTTCTTTGCCAGCAAGACTACTGATTCCACCGCAGCTACCGTCGGTTCAAACTCCAGTCAGTCGACACCAACCGGCTCCGGAGCCGCCCCTTCAGGTGTGGGTGCTGCTGGATCTATGGCCAACACTGCTCCGGCTTCTTCCTCTGGTCCCACAGCCACTACTGGTGTCCGCTCAGCTTCTATCCCCACTGTTACCGGACCCGAAGCCTCTTCTCTTGGTGATAATCAGTCACGAGACGCTTACACCATAGCTGGATCCCAAGGCGCATACCGCAGCGAACATGCCGATTCTTCACAGATGAATTTCTCCAGCCAGGATTATGATATGAGAAATGTGACTCCTGCAGCTTCTGCTGGGCCAGGTCCTTCCCAAGCTAGCAATGCCGCAGCGATTGGCGGCGGGTCTTCCACTGCTGGGCCTTCAATGGACAAACCTGTGGGTACCGAGCCCGCAAGCATGTCACAGGCCAATCGAGGCGACTCCAGCTCGCCCCCAAAGGACAAAGATCTAGCTACACGCATAAAGGAAGGTTCATCTCGCTTGTTTGGTCGTAACAAGTCGAAGAGAGTCAAGAGTAGAGCAGGAAGCACCGATATCCCAGCCCCTTACCCTGCTCAGTAAGGAAGAAAGAGAGGGAATCAGAGAAGAGTGCTGGAATTCGCCGTCTAGTTAGCTGGCAACCTTTTTTTTTTCTTTTGCTTTTATTAAGTTATTTTTATACAAATTGATCTAGGCTATTGTGAAGCAGGTTGTGCCGAGGTTTTGGAGTCTTTGGGCAAGGGCCTCCATTCTCTCACCTCTTGTGTTCGTTCGTTCGTTAGGACATTTAATGCAACTTTGTTTAATACTTCTTATTCTAGTGATTCGCGAGCTTCAGGGTGCCTTAGGAGAAGGAGAGAGAAAGAAAATAAACGTGCGTAGAGACTGTAATAACGTGCCATCGTGTGTCGATGGTGATTGGTAGTTATTTTATTATGTGTGTAACATAAGACAACAGGGAGCTCATGTATGCCAAGGACAGGCACAAGTAAAAAAAAAGACCTTGAATGCTGCAACTTGCGAGATTCCCACACGGATAATTTGCAGATTATACGAGCTTTATGTAGTATTGGCGACTACGGCTGCAGGCAGTCACCCTTTTGCTTCTTCATCCCCTTCCCTAATGCTGTCTGTCTCGATTCGTGTATGTACTACGTATTGTATGCACATAGCCATATGCCCATTGCTGCTCTCAGCCTTTTTTCCTGGCCTTCTTTTCCCTTTCCTCCCCCTCCCCTTGTTTTTTTGCTTCTTCTTTTTCTTGTAGCTACGAACGACTCTGTATCGTGCCGGATTCATGTCTCTGTGGAACGTACAAGTGTACAATGTGTTGGCAGTCGGTTGTCTTGCCCTTCGGTAGCACGCTACGTACCCGCACGTACTAGCGCAGACGGGTGTATGATTGAGATTTACGTGGTTGCTTAAAATATACCTTCTTCTGCACAGCTCGTCATGTCAGGTGCAAGGAGGCGAGGGAGAGGGGGAAGGGGGAGGGAGGGACTTCGGATACGTGTGTGCATGCATGTGCCCTTCCGTTTTGTACACTCTTGGCGGCATTCTTTTTGGTCCGTTTCCCGTTCCCGGGTGTCTAGGATTAAGAAAAACGGATGTGCAACCAGTTATCTACAGCAGGTGATGACATCTCTAACAAACATAGGCGACTGTGGGGGATGGCAGACTTGGCGGTTCCTAGCGTACATGGGTACGCAAGTACGCACTACAGCTAGTTATATTCCAGCACCAGAAGGGTCACATGATGTATCACATCCAGCCTCATGCACTACGGTAGAGACATCATTTATGTTGCTCTACACCCGCCATGCTCAGGGCACTCTGTTAGTAAACAACCGGCAGTGCTCCATAAGATAGCGACAGGCATTTCACACCTTGGTGTTGATTCATTTGTTCTCAACCCAGGATCTCAAGGCCTAATCTAGACCGGTCTCATCACCAATCGTAGTACATGATAGTGGCCAGCAAACCTTGGCAAAGAAGAACATACAAAAGACAAAGACTCTCACCAAGGCCTAGCCCATCACCGATTCATGACTTGCTAGTTACATGGCTTCGCATGGATCCAAAGTCTGCTGCCAGCGAAATGACGGGTTATCATGCCTACGTAGGACTAAGAATGTTAGGATGTAATCAGACAATAGAAAGGAGAGACTAGAAGAAGCATGGCGTTAGAAAAGAAATAGGGAAAAGGAGAAGGCCAGAACTGGAACTGGAAAACAACAAAACACTCAAGGGTCACGTGATGATAAATAAAATGACAGCTTAGATATAAAAGTCGTGCAGTTGCCACGGGAGGACTCTGTTATGGTTGCACAACATATTCCAACTCAAGGCTCCATAATTGGGGCCATAGCTTAGGGTTCCTTTGATATTAAGGGTCTGTCACATGGCTTGATATTCTCTTTCGATGCTCTGGTTTAACTGCGTCAATCCTTTCTTGGAAAACACAGAAAACTGTGGTGCGTTTTTCGCTAGGTAATACGCCGTGTTATCCTGGACAAGAGCGCGGTTGAGTTCGATGGGTTACATGTTTTCTTTTCTTAGTTTGGGGTTGGATTCTAGATTACATTCCACGTTGCCAACTTGATAAAGCAGCTGCTATCTCAGCTCGGCTGCCCTCTGATCTGGTGGCCGTAACGTTCACTAAATCCTGGTGTTTAGCGGGGGAGTAAGAAACATAAGACGGGGAGAAAACAGGGCATAGCGCATCACGGCTCTGTGTTGTGCTGCATATTGTGTTCTCCTCGAGCTTGAGCCAAGCTTGATTCACCACAGGTCGAATGTCAGACCAAGACAATTCGTAAGCTGAGAAAAGACCTAAATAAGGCGGTGGGTACTCCGCAGCAAGATAGGCAAAATGGGGAAAGGAGCAGAACATGGGCAAAGGTGGCGGGGCGGAGTTTGTTTATCGTTTCTTGAGCTTTGGGGGGGGGGGGGGGGGGGACGGTGAGCGGTAGAGAAGGCTTGATTGAGACACGGCTAAGATCCCTGAGTGGGAGGGGCCAGGGGAGTAGTTGGTAGTTGGCTCTTGGAAGACGCCTTGTGCGCAGAAGACAACTGCGTTACCAGAGAGAGGACAGAGATTATTGTTCCCTTTTTTCACTGCAGCGGCTGGCTCGGTGTCTTGCTTTGGCTAGTCCGAAACAACCCACTGTCAACTGAGAAGAAAATAGAATTTGGAAATAGATGCCTGAATATGACTAAAAGACAGGCTTAGACAATGTTCCCTTGGCGTATTCTTTGCGACGGTGAACGGTAATGTGTTTGGGGCTATTTTTGTTTCTGCTTCTGCTTCTACTCCTGCTTCTAAACATGTACAGTGCAGTTTGGAAAGCCGGACCGAATGGAGGCAACAGGAAAGTCAGGGACAGCAAAAAGACAGAAAAGAAATACTAGAGACATGAAGAATATGCTGTGCAGTTCGACGGATAGTTACGTATAAAAGTTGAGGAACGAGAGACAATAGAGCTGACCAAGCACATTGCGGTCGCAGGCTCGGATTGGCCAAGAAAATAATGGAGATAAAAGAAAACATTATATGCCTGTCCAATGTAGTACAGCAACGACCAGGCGCGCGCGCGGCGGGGGGGAGGAGGAGAGGGGGGAACGCCATCAGCTCAGTCAGGTCAGGCAAAACACTCTTTCCTTTCTCTTGATATCAAGGTCGCAACCAATAGCAGATAAGGTGCGACGCTCTTCTCTTCACCCTTTCTCTGGGCACCAAGATAAGTTGAGCCATAGCCAGCGTTATCATGATTTATTATGGCTGGCATGGATGGGACATAGCTATAGATAACCTTGTTTTTTTCTTTTGCTTTTAGGATCACGTCATCTAGACCACCCTTGAGACTAATGTGGCAGGGAAAAGGCTGCTAACGCTGCCCTCTCTTTTTAGACTTTGAGGGGCGTTCTTGTCTAGCCAGAGGACAAGACAACGGGTTTTCACAGATGCACAGAACAAGTCGGTGTGTGTGCGATTTGGGGGGGGGGGGGGCTAACTTGGGAAACAAGAGCCTGGCGTAAGATGGGAAACAAACTATGCGCTGAAAGAGAGGGGGAAAGGAGAAAGGAGAAAGGAGAAAAAGAATCATATGGGTAGCTGTGAAGCCATACCTAAGCCGATGTAACCATATAGCGGGACACATAGCTATAGTGATATATTCCATTGCCACCCTCCTCGCCCGGCTTTGAAGAAGTTTTTTTTCTTGCTTTGGTCATAGTTTCTTTTATATCCAAGACCTCCATCTCTGCCTCATAGAGCATGCTGTACCGTTTTGCTCACAAGCCCCAAGTCGTCAACTAACACGCGCCGCACAGGGCAGGAAAGAGCCCGAGCCCATCCACCCGCACACACATACATACAAGAAAGCCTGACTCGGCGTTTGGTTCACCAACTCACTTGTTTGCTTGCGCAGATCGAAAGCAGCCTCTACAAGATTAAGATTAGATTTCGCGAGACGCTACGAGAAGCAAACAAACACCGAAGCTGTCGGTGTTATCTGCGCTCTTTATTTATTCTTTTTATTTATTACCCATCCGAGGTTCCTCGTCAAGATAAGTCTAGGAAGGAACTAAGAGAAAAAATAGTCAAGAGCAGAATCCGCCAGTTGCTTATCTCGAGAAAAACTAGCTAGACTAGGAAGGAAGGAAGCAGAGCAGCGAGCAAGAAGCCATTATTTCCAAAGGAACTTACCCGTTTTCTCTCAAGTAGTTACTACACAGCGCTAGAGCCAGGAGAGGAGAAGGAGCTAAGAACGAACAAACGGCCTACAACGCTGTGTGGACTTGCGGCTACAACTAAGGAAACTACTCCGACCTAGACGAGATCCTTGCTATTCTTCTCTCTTTCCGTCGATAGGCTGGAGGGAGCCTGAATTTCTTTTCTTTTAAATCTTTTAGTTCAGGGCCAGTCACACATAAGCGTGTTATCTATCTATCGCCTTGTTCTTTCCCGATCTGTCATCACCCCGAAAAAAAAAAAGACGGGGACGAAGACGAAAAATAGGCAATAGCCCTTGGCTACCATCGCACAATCGCACCATCGCACCACCATTTATTATTATAGGCTCTTTCCTCCATCGCCATCTTTTTTGTCGGCAGCCTTTTTCTCCTTTCATATTCTCTTCTTCTCCGTCTTCTTCTTTCCCTTTTGTTTCTCCTTCGTCTTCTTCTTCTTTTTCCTCCCCTCCTCCTCCTTCCTGCTTCTCTATCGTGACTTTTTCCTCTTGTCATTGCTCTCCCATCGCCTTCTCCTTCCTTCGTGTGAATCTGACTCTCGTCTGATTGAGAAGGCGTTATTAATCAAAAGCTCTTTTTTTCCTTCTTTTTCTTTCTTTTTCCCTCTTTCTCTCTCTTTTTCTCCCTCTCTCCTCTTCATTCGCTTTGCTTCCTTAAGATGCAGCTCCCTTTCCTTCATAGCATCAACGATGCGGTCGCCCGCAGCAAGGTGGGCTACTGGTTCCGTCTAGATGGCTCTGGCCATGTAAGTCTACGTCCCTTTTCCTTCGATTTTATACTGGTTTCTCTCCATCTCCTCTCTTCTCCATTATCGCAGCATGTTGCTCCGGCTTAATCTTGCGTACGCCGCTTTTGGTGTCTTGTGTCGTTCGTCGCTCGTTTCTCGTCGTTTTCTCTTTTCTCTCTTTCTCTCTCATGTGCCCGCTTGTCACTGCTAATTACGAGCAGATTGACAACCCCTCAAGCCACCGCCCCCTCCCAAATCGAACCATGTCGGTTTCTTTGCCCAATCATGCATCTACAACCATCGCTACATCGTCCCACGAAAATTCAAGCTCAACGTCTGCTAACATGCCGTCTTTTTAGCCTAAAGAGCGCAAGGGCTCCTACTTCTTAACTGAGATACGTGCTGGCCTTGCTACCTTCTTTGCCATGGCCTACATTATCGCTGTCAATTCTTCTATTGTTGCCGACTCTGGCGGTACTTGTGTTTGCGATGTCGACGACTGCGTTACCGCCCCCTCGGATGCGTATATGCTCTGCATATCTGAAATTAAGCGCGACATGGTTACCGCCACCGCTGCCATCTCGGCATTAGGCACTTTCTTCATTGGCCTGCTTGCCAACATGCCCGTTGGTATTGCACCAGGAATGGGTAAGTCGCAGCTCCCCCTCTCCCCCCCCCCCCCCCCGTTTTTTGCCCATTCTCATAGACTCTAATACCTAACTTTGCTCTGTCCCTAGGTCTCAACGCCTACTTTGCCTACACTGTTGTTGGATTTCATGGGTCTGGAAAGGTCCCGTACCAAGTCGCCTTGACTGCCATCTTCATTGAAGGCTGGATTTTCTTGGGCCTGACCATGCTCGGTATGCGCCAATGGCTTGCCCGTGCTATTCCCCGCTCCATAAAACTTGCCACGAGTGTTGGTATTGGCTTGTTCTTGACTCTCATCGGCCTCACTTATTCAGAGGGTCTGGGCATTGTTGTTGGTTCTACCTCTACACCTACTGAACTGGCTGGCTGTCTGCAGGAAGACATGGTTGACGGCCTTTGCCCTACATCCAAAAAGATGCGCTCGCCCAAGATGTGGATTGGTATCTTCTGCGGGGGCATCCTATCTACAATGCTGCTTCTGTACCGTGTCAAGGGTGCCATCATCTTTGGCATCATTCTGGTGTCCATCATCTCCTGGCCTCGCAACACGGAAGTTACCAACTTTCCTTATACCACTGTTGGAAACGACAACTTTGAGTTTTTCAAGAAAGTCGTTGATTTCCACAAGATCAAGCACACCCTGAACGTCCAGGAATGGGATATTTCCGGCTATGGAAACCAGTTTGGTCTTGCCATCATCACCTTCCTGTACGTCGACATTCTCGACTGCACCGGTACCTTGTACTCGATGGCCCGTTTTGCCAATCTAATCGACCCCGTCACGCAAGATTTCGAGGGCTCCTCTATGGCCTACACTGTTGACTCTATCACTATTTCTATTGGCGCTCTTTTCGGCACTCCTCCTGTGACTGCCTTTGTCGAGTCAGGTGCTGGTATCAGCGAAGGTGGAAAGACCGGGTTGACTTCCATGTGCACTGGCATTTGCTTTTTTATTTCTATTTTCTTTGCGCCCATTTTTGCGTCGATTCCGACGTGGGCTACTGGCTCTGTCTTGGTGCTTGTTGGCTCCATGATGGCGAAGGAGGTTGTGGCTATCAACTGGGAGTACGTTGGTGATGCGGTCCCTGCATTCTTATGCTTGGCCATCATGCCTTTCACTTACTCTATTGCATATGGCCTAATTGCTGGTGTGTGCTCTTACATTTGCATCAATACGTTAGTGTGGCTTATTGAGCTCGCCTCTGGTGGCCGTATCGTACCGCCCAACAAGAACATGAAGGAGCCGTGGACCTGGAGAATCCCTGGCGGCATTCTCCCTCCATGGTTCAACCGCCTGATTCACGGCAAAAAGGATTTCTGGCGGTCTGAGTCGCCAGCTGTTACTGAAGGAGCTCTTGACGGAGGAGCGGCTAAGACTAGCGACTCTTTAGGGCCCGAGAAGCAACGGCCCTACGAAAAGTAAACGGTGAGGAATTTTTGGCTTGTTGTTTGTGTATATATCGCATCGTGCGTATTAATTGCGGAGTTTTGTTTTGTCCTGTATACAGAATATGAGCTGCCTGCTTCGATGGTAGCGGGTTTTCGTGGTATGGATGCTACGGTAGCTTAAGACTGGCTGGCTGGCTCTTGGCTTATTTTTGCAGTCTCTTTACGGTATCATGTACATATATGTTTGGGCGGCCTTATGTGGGTTAGATATATATACGTTTGTATTTATCTTTGCTAAGCACAGTTTGGGTTTCCTGGCTCCTGATACTAGAATGTTGTCCCAGCCAACCTATTGGATGTTGTTCATTTCTCGAATGGTAATACTGATTTTACTGATTTTCCCTTTTTTATTTTTTTATTTTTCAGGGCGATTCATTCGTTCATTCAACTAACTATGACAAAGTATATAAAGTCTCCAACCAAAAGTTGGCTATCCAAAACGATAGATTGCCTCTCAAGTAATCGATCCAACATCGAAAAGCATAAAAGCGTTCTTCCCATAGAAAGGGCGACACAGTTACGCGATCGTGCATCTATATTTCTAGCACTCAAATGTGTGCGTCTCTCTCTTCCCTTTGTGCAACGGAAGATATACAGATGCAGTGTCGCACAAGGCATGAGGCAAAATAGCCCATCCCAATCATCCCTCAAATAGCAGTAGATGACAACAGATGGCAAGTATAAATCAAAACCAAGAATGGGAATAAAAGAGGAAAAAAGAAAAAAAGAAAATAAGAAAAAAATAATAGAAGCACACATTGCTTAACCAAAAAATGCAATGTGGAGGGTAATCGAAAGAAGCAAAAAAAAAAAAGAAAAGAGCTTGAAAGCAAAGATATCGCTACGCAAAAGGAATCAGGGCTTAGTTGGCCAAATAAAGCGATAACAAGCTCGCTCGCCACGAATGTGCTCTAGGCATCATGACAGCAGCATTCTCCGTCTCATTCGCCAGCACCCCATCCCGTGTTGAGCACTGGCTGGGCGCTTTGGTGCATCTTCAAGAGCTTGGGCTCCTGCGATCCATGTTTGGCAGGTTCTTCAGTGACGCACTGGCCTTTACAAGATCTGCTTTGGCCTGCGCAAACTCCTGGGCCTTTTCTTCGTCTGTCTTGACGCGGATCTGGCGGTGTTCACCAGCGGCCATGGTTCCCTTGATGGTCCACCTTAGAGGAGGGCGGGCAAGCGCCTCGGCAACATCAACGGGTTCCTTGGGGAGAGGGTATTCACGGCACAGGGGAGGCAGAGGGTTTCCAGCCGAGTTTACCTGAGGATGGAATAGTGCTGGAGTCTCGGAGCGGTGACCGGCTGTGGAAGAAGCTTCAGAGGGTGTAGGAGTATTGGTTGACGAGCGGTCCATGGCGTGAAACAGACAATAGGTAAAGAGGTATGAAGTATAGAAAGATTGATAACAGTAAGATTGGCGTGTGAATTGTGGTGAATGTGAGAAAGGAAGCGAACGAGTTCACAGAACAAGCTGTCTAGTGAAGAAATGAGCAGGAAGAAGACGATGAATTTATGTGAAAAAGGTTCTTGGGGGGGGAGGGAGATAAGATAAAATGAATGAAACAAATGACGAAAATGAGGAAAAAGAAAAAGAAAAAAAAAAAATGTTTATTTGTGCGTGGATCCAGGAAAAAATAAAAGAATTTAAAAAGAAATATAAAAAAAAATAAAAGCTCCCGGCCGCAGAGGCTCTAAAACACGTGAACTTGGAAACAATGCCACCCTTTTTGTCCCTACCATTTACTTTACATTTATTTACTTAGATGCGCAGAGAAAAGGGGCCGCCTTTGGTGTATTTGCACCCTCCCAAAGGCCACCCACACACAAATCAAGTCAATACTATACATGCAACTTTGCTAAACCGAATATATCCAAAGAATCATCTAGTCTAGTGCCGTGTACATGCTTTGTACCAATCACGATAAGCTCTTGCTTGATGAAGGAATTGCGGGCTTCAGGAGTCACCGAGACGGTGTCTATTTATGCAACTAAAGGGGTCCCAATGGGGTTAGGGCATGCATGGAGGGTACTCTCGAGGTTTGGCCTGGCCTGGCCTGGCCTGCCCTGCCCTGCCCTGCCCAAGCCGCCGCTGCCGCCACCTTCTTGAAGAACAAGCAAGTAGTGAAGAACGGCGACAGGCTTGCCCGTGTTTTCTTCGGCCATGAAACTACCGAGAGATTTCGAGGTGTATGTTGTTTTAGTTTGGGCTGAAGGATGCAGCTGCAGTTACATTTGCTGTGGGCTTGCTACAACGGCACATGGACATAAGTATCTATATACAGATACAATACATGATCTGCATGCTGCTGCTGCTGCTGCTGCTGCTGCTAATGCTACTGCTTGATGACGTTCTTTCAGATATGCATCGCAACAAGACTGAGTGAAACCAAGAATAGCTATCAGTTCCACTCTTGATACTAACCATACGCACCGTTGTTCATTCGCCCACAGATTGTTCGTTTCAACCCCGGCAAATGAGACAACACCCGAGGCTCAACAGAGAAACCATTGTTTTGTTTGTTTACGCTATAGCCTTATCTCACTCAACCCTCACGTCCCCACCCCCCGCCCTTGGATACTCAACGCCTATTCCCATCCTCCTTGCTATGAATCTGGCAGGATTTGTTGCCATGCGTTAGCGCAGGGTAGCCAACGGCCTGTCTGTCTAGTGGTCTAGTGTCGTCTTCGGTGAGTATTACTGATAATTACAATACTGCATACAAGAATATTACCACCCAGCCAAATATATGCTTATATAGGTACATAACCCCAAGCCCAGCACTTGGTAGCACGTCTCATGACTAAGTGGCTTGGCCTGGAGACCTCGGAATCTCTAGCTCGTCATGCAGTGGCTATACTCTTTCTTCAAGCCGTACACAGATATTCCCATTCCCTTCTCCCTACTGAGTCGTGCTGACATGCACATCAACACCCCATCCCGCCGCCTTACCAATCAACACACAACGTGATTCGGCTTTTTTTCACCTGTTTCGCTTCTTGCCCTAAACTGTGATCTCCAGTATTTAGGCCCACTTTAAATCAAGTTATAGAGTAGATTCGTATATAATAATACGCATCACATGCTTACATGCATAACATTATTGAGGCTCTGTTTAAGCCCCAACCCAGACAGTCCAGGGTTCAATGTCATTTCAACCTCACACTCGGAAAGCAAAACCACACCACAGAAACGCCATATCGTACTACTCGTCTTTATTATTACTGCATATTTGCCATGTCGCAGCCACAGTTTATTTCGGGCAATCCTGCTGCCATCGACAAGTTCCTGGAGGGCTTTGATGTAAGCTACACCCTATGGTGATTGCTGAGGCTGTGTTGGTGTGTGCATGTGTGTATGTGTATATGTATGTATACTGTGAGAGATTAACAGCTAATGGTTACCTTTCTACCCAGACTTTTCTCTTTGACTGTGATGGCAAGTCTAGGAATTCAGCCTGATTTATGCATTTCTTACCACTTTGTGTGAAAATGAGCCTCAGACTCTAATGCAGCTTTTCAGGCGTCCTCTGGTCCGGTGACTCAGTGTACGAGAACATCCCCGAGACACTCAACATGCTCAAAGCAAAGGGTTAGCCACTCTTCTTATCGGCCTCGGCCTATTTCCCCCGTGGACTAACAACTCCGCAGGCAAGAAGGTTGTTTTTGTTACAAACAATTCGACCAAGTCTCGCAATGACTATCAAAGAAAGCTCACTAAAATGGGCATCCAGTGTGAATTGGACGAGGTCTTCTGCTCGTCATACTCGGCTTCCATTTACATTAGCCGTATCTTGCAACTCCCTGACGGGAAGCGCAAAGTCTTTGCCATTGGCGAAAGTGGCATGAAGGAAGAGCTGGAGTCTGAGGGCTTGGTAGTTGTCGGTGGCCCTGCTGACACATACAATCGCGATATTGAACCTGAGGATTATCAAGCCATGGCCGACAAAACAGCCCTCGACCCTGAAGTGGGCGTTGTTTTAGTGGGATTGGACCGCAAAATCAACTACCTGAAGCTGTCCATGGCCTTCCACTACATTCGAAATGGTGCCAAGTTTCTTGCGACTAACATTGACAGTACCCTGCCTTCCCATCACACCTTCTTCCCCGGTGCCGGGTCATGCTCTATCCCCCTTGTTCATATGACTGGCGAGACGCCGCTGGCTCTAGGAAAGCCCGGCCAGGCTATGATGGATGCTATTGAGGGCAAGTTCCAGCTGGACCGCGCCCGAACTTGCATGGTTGGTGATCGTTTGAATACTGACATCAAGTTTGGCATTGACGGGAAGCTAGGTGGCACCCTCATGGTTCTGACCGGCGTCAATCAGAAAGCCGACTTTGAAGCGAAAGATGCTGTTGCTGTTCCTGCTTTCTACGCCAACAAATTGAGTGATTTATTGGCTGCCAGCAAATGAGTGACGCCTGGTGGAAACCGGCGGGGTAGATTGGCCGGCTAGCTTGAACCCTGCGAGGATTGTTACTTGGTCGAACCAAGCATGTTCTTTGGTAAAGCGGCATCGTGTTCCCATCTGATAGACAGCGGGAGGGCGGCAAAGCAGGGCGCCACTACCACCGAAAATCAGACTATTTGCGGCCATCTAGTAATATACAAGTAATAGGCTCATTGAATTTCCTTGCGCCCCCAAGTATATCGTAAGAACGATGGATTAGGCTATTGAATGCTATACATATGGATATATTATTCCGACACCACCATCACATATATCTCCATCATCACAAAATATACCCAAACCACTGTCATGTCCAACACCCTTGAAAAGATTTAGCAGGTTCCTTGACGAGTAAATGGTCAGCCAGTATTAGGACAGCAACTTTGTTTCAAGGCTTATGGCAGAGTCAACTTCGCAAAGGTGTTTTCTCGGTCACGGCCTTCCCCATCCAACTACGGGATAGTTGACCAAAGGCTGATGCTTACAATAGTCACAGGAACACTACTACGTTTCGTATACTGCAGGTTCTAATGAATAATGTAAAATGCCGCCTGCTATAACAGACAGAAGATCGCTAGTATAACACCATAAGCCACAGCCAGGCTACAGAACGATATATTGTACATGTATATCCTATAAGTATCCGGACATCAAATGATTGAACATAGCTCTGCAAATACTCTTAACGCGCATAGTGGCTTTCGCTAAGGTATATATCATAGGCCTTATCCCCTATAAATAGCCACTACCAGTATTATTCTTGCTTCTTTGCTTCCCTTTCGAGCAGCGTGCGCTTGGCGGCTAGATCGCCAATCTGGGTATTTTCCGGGCCTCTAGGCCTAGGAGGGTTGAACCCCGCGACTGACAGTGGGAAAAACATGCCAACTTGATTTTGATAAACCTTGTACTCGGAGTACTTTGAAGATGTAATAGTCTCGGTGAGGGCAGTTGAAGCTTGGAACAATAAGATCAACAGACACGAGCCTGTGAAGGCCCACCAAGCGTGGTCTTGTGTTGCCATACAAGACCACTGGTATAGCGTGTACCAAAAAAGCTGCTCACCAACAAAGTTGGGATGCCGGACATATTTCCAGAGCCCGCGGGTGATGAAACCGCGCTCGAGCTCTTCCTGCGTGTATCCCTTGGGCACTTTGGCAGTAGCCTGGTAGCTAATCTTAGCCTGATGGTAATCTATGATTTTGTCGCGCGTCAGTCAGCATCGATGCGATTGTGTCAATCTATGACAATTGTGCACATGACATGAGGGCGGGCTACACTTACCCCATTGCTGGCCATCGGCTATATATTCTAAGCCCACGAGCGCAAGGCAGATGATGAAGTATGCTAGATCGCCTCCGTGAATATAGACATCTATCTTTCCTGCCAAAAAGATCAGGTATGCAGGAACGCCCGAGAACAGGAACAACAGGATGCTCTGGATACAACTGATGAAAGTAACATTGAGTACGAAAAAAGCAGCGCGCGGTAGATACCCGCGAACGACATCCCTAAACTATGGGATTAGCAACTAAATGAAAGACTCAAAAGTAATATCGGCATGGGCCCCGGGGGTTGGGAGGATGAAATACCAACGATAGTCTTCGGATCCACGCTTATAACCGCCTTTACGCCAGTAGTTGAACGTTAACCGAATCTTTGACGATAACAGAGAGGTGGAAATTTGTTAGCGAAAGTCACGACATGGGAATAGCTGGTACTTTATCGTCACGTACACTCCAAAAGGTCGTTGCAAGCGTTGCTAGATCAATGCGCTCGTGCGGGATCCCGTTCGCTCTAGCCCAGACAGCGAAGTTCATCACGTAAAGATTAGGAAGAATGCTCCATAGGCGATCAACCTGGGAAAAGTTCTGGTTGAGCTCTGATACGACCAGAAAGCCGACTGCAAGCAGAAGCGACGCAGCAAAGCCGCTGACTAATGGATTGGTTTGATTATAAAGATCTTGTAGTCGATAAAGAATCGTACCGCTAGCCTCATCACCGGCGACCACGGTATCGAGAAGCTTGTATGGCAAATTGCGAAGCTGGGGTAAGAATGGCTCAACGACTAGCGAGAAGTTGGCACAGTCTTGAATGGATGAGATTGTTGGAAGCGCCATCTTGGCATCGATGCGGACGGCTGCTCGATGGATGTATTTTTCGTGGTACGGATATGATACTGATCCAAAGCAAAAGGGGGAGCCTAAATGTTAGCAACGCCAGCAACACAGGCCATATAATGATGATGACGATGATATGATGTTTGGGAGAGAAGCAAGCTCAGATGACGATATGATGGTGAATGAGTGAAGCTCTGACCAACCCAACCCAGCCCAGCTGTTCCTAGTTTAGGGTTACCTACCTCCTTCCTAATTAAGATTTTATCCCCACTTGTTATTAGTCATACATGGGATGGGGGAATAAAGAGACGATGCTGAAGCTGAAATATCAAACAGTGACGAAGAAGCCAACCATTACCATTTGCTCTGGAAGCTCGAAAAGAAGAACCAAAAAGCGTAAAAGGAAAGCGAAAGAAATAGAAGCAATAGGAAAGGGAGAAAAAAAAAAAAGAAAAAAATAAAAAGGGGAAAAAAATCCCCAAGAGAAAAAGATACCGTTCATCTTGCTTCTCATGCTGTCCTTGTTCGTCCACTTCGTTTCTTTTTAGTTACATAATGAGGGTCCTTTGTGTCGCTGAGAAACCCTCCATCGCCAAGGCTGTGGCTGGCCATTTATCTGGTGGTCGTTTCGAAGTAGTACGTTGATATAGCACGACAATAACATACATAACGCGATAGGCAGCTTTAGCTAACTCGCCCTGTCCCTCGGACTAGAAACCTTCCCCCGTTGGCTGGGTCAAAAACTATGTCTTTGACTACGACTTTGGCCTCCCCTGGGGAAACTGTTCTGTCACCATGACATGCGTTGCTGGCCATATGATAGACCAGCAATTCACCGGCGAGTTCAAATCATGGAACTTCCCCCTCCAGACTCGCTATTCTCGGCGCCCATCACCAAAAGCATCAGCAGCGTACGTAATACTTATCTCTCTCCGATTATCAATATGCATGCATCCTTCCCGGGCAAGGCAACATAAAATGTTCGTCCGCTTAACAGCTGTTTAGGACAAGAAGGGCGTTGCCAAAAACATCAAGGACCAGGCAAAATACTGCCAGGCGCTGGTCATTTGGACGGATTGTGATCGCGAGGGCGAACACATTGGCGGGGAGATCGAAAGCATCGCTTCTCAAGGAAATCCTCGAATTGAAGTAAAGCGAGCACGTTTCAGCAACATCGAAAGAGCGTAAGTTTGGCGAATCTCTCGGACTCGAACTCACAAAAGCTCATCCCCCCCCCCCCCCAAATTCCTACCACTGTCGTCGCGACTCATCATGCTCTTATTACTTACAACCAATCGCAGCCACATACTAGCAGCAGCTCCTTTGAGAAGGCTCATGCCCCTTGATAGACGACAAATTGAGGCTGTTGATGCTCGGATGGAACTTGATCTGCGTACAGGATATGCTTTCACACGCTTCCTCACCAATACCCTCAAGCCATTGGGTGGTGACCTGAAAGATAGAATGATCAGCTACGGTAAGAAATACCACATTCCCAGACCATTCCGAATCATGCTCCTGACTCTACGGTTTGAATCTCAGGGTCCTGTCAATTCCCGACTCTCGGATTTGTTGTTGATCGATATTTCCGTGTCAAGAACTTTGTCCCGGAGCCCTACTGGTCTATCAAAGTCACGCACAAGAAGGACAATATCAACGTGAACTTCAGCTGGGCTCGGGTAAGGCTCTTCGAGAGGCTCCCAACCTTGATCTTGTTTGAGAGATGTCTGAAGGCCAAGCTCGCCACCATCACAAAGGTGCATGAAAAGCCAACACGGAAGTTCAAGCCTTTGCCCCTTACAACCGTAGAAATGCAGAAAGCCGCAACTCGGATGCTGCGTATGACAGGTCAAGAGGCCATGACCATAGCCGAGAGTCTCTACAACCGGGGGTTCATCAGCTATCCCAGAACTGAAACGGACCGGTTCGACAAGGGCATGGATCTAAAGTCTTTGATTCGCAACCAATCTCAGGATTCAACTTGGGGAGCATATGCTGGCAGCCTGCTAGATGGACGTTTTGACCAACCCCGGCAGGGCAAGAATGATGACAAGGCCCATCCTCCGATCCACCCAGTCATATACGTTTCATCCAAAGCTCTGAAGCCCGAAGAGGCCCGGCTGTACGAGTACATTGTTCGCCGGTTTCTAGCCTGTTGCTCTGAAGATGCCAAGGGTATGGCTACTGACGTTGAAATGGCCTACGGCAATGAGGTCTTTGCGGCACATGGGCTTATTGTGCACGAAAAGAACTATCTAGACGTGTATACATATGAGAATTGGTCAAGTTCTACGCAGCTGCCACGCTTCACAGTTGGAGAGAAATTCCAACCAACGGAAGCCGTGATGACAGATGGCAAGACTTCAGCTCCTAACTATCTCACAGAAGCAGATCTGATTGCCCTCATGGACGCAAATGGTGTAGGGACTGACGCCACCATGGCCGAGCACATTGAGAAAATACAGACCCGCGAGTACGTGGCTGTCATTGACGGCCCTGGCAAGAATTCCAGCTCCACAAGGGGTGCAGGAGGAGGAGGGAGGGGAAGTCGTGGAGGCAGAGGCGGAGGCGGACGGGTCTCGGGTCCGGGTCCGGGTCGAGCCTCAGCTGGCGGGACCAAATACTTCGTACCGACCAGTCTCGGCGTTGCACTTATACAAGGATTTGATCGGATGGAGTTTGAAACCAGTTTGGGAAAGCCATTCCTGCGCAAAGAAATGGAGTTGCAAATGAAGGATATTTGCGCGGGAAAAATATCTAAACAAGCAATGCTCGACCAGCAAATTCGGCAATACCACAAGCTGTATCTAGAGTCAAGGGACCAGGTGGAAATCTTGAAAACGGTACGTACACGAACGGCAATTATACAACTGCCTGCCGCCTACTGCTCAGCCAAGTCCCGGCAATGCTTACTTGCTGGATTTTTGCTAACCGAGCGTTTATCTCAGGCCTGTCGTGAATACATCTTTGTATGAGGGGCAAGCAGTCATCGATCGGTACAGGCCAGGTTGAGTTGAATTAATTACTAGACCGACCTTGGCCGTTTATGGATAAGATACAAGCTAACCCCGAATATCCCCTTCTCCCCCTTCTCCCCCTCCTTCCCCTCCCCCTCTTCCCCAATCCCCTAGGAACTTATGGTAGCCCCAAGATAAGCATAGAATTTTAATATGGCAACATGGATTCTTATTTCTGCTTATCTAACAAAAATGAGTCACGTTGTGAAAAGCGCTGAGCGAATCTTGACACCCAACAAATGAATAGAGCAAGGCATGTATGTATGTTAGCCATGACATGTCTTGGTATGAGATTGATTTTCATCTTCCCGTTAACCCCAGGCGGTTGGCTGCATGAAAGGAAAAGGGTATGACAATACGGCCAAGCACACATAGCTCTATATACGCAGTGCATGTCGCAATGACGTGACCACCCTGATGGAGTGCTTGGCCTTGCCATGTCAATACAAAGATCGACAAGCTCAGAAATGCGACATCAGGGTACAAACCCAACGCAGGCGGTTACAATAAAACCAACAGAGCGGCCGATGATCAAAGGAATGTCTAGAATTCACACTCCTTGAATTTTATCTGGCTTGATACGCTCGCAAAACCGTTCGACTTGAATAGCACTTCCTCTACCTGGCCAAGCCGCGCCTGAGTTTGTAGTAGCCGAAGGAAGGATAGGAATCGACAGCCTCGAGGCCTCAAAGGGAGAGGGTTAATTTAGTTCTCTTGGTGGTTTTTACTGCCCCGATGGATTCTTAGCAATGAGTATTGAGGGAAAAGGGTGCTGCCAAGGTGATGGGCAGGAATAGAAGCTGGTACTGATAAGATAGGTAAAAAGGCCCAGGCTTTAATAGCTTCGTGTACATTGTGTACGAAGCAGAAGGTAGCTAGTATGCTTTGTGGCCAACACTCATTGCATTTTTCTGCAAACATCATACAAAATGTTCGTTTTATGTTGTTGATGGCGGCCTATATATTGGCAGACAGACGAACAAGTTCCCGGCAGTTTGTCTCTGGTGTTTACTGGGCCATTAGATATTAGGAGGGGGCGGTGTTTGTCTAACTTGTGCTTTGATACCGCATAGCATCTCCCTATCCCGCACCGTGGACTACTCCCTGTGCAGGTCTAGTCCTAGCAACGGAAAAGAGAGAGAGAGAGAGAGAGGGAGAGCCATACAGTAGTGCCGTTTAGTGTAAAGCGCTTTTCGACTCGCCATCCATTACGTTTGTCGGAACGTGGTGTAAATACAGCGAATCTAGCCAACCCAAAGCTACTGCCGCACGAGTCTCAGGTTGCGAGAGGCAATATCACAGTCAGGATCATAGTAAGGAGGATGGAGGGGTCGCACGAATGGAAACAAAAGGGTCGCAAAATCGAGGCCGATTATAGCGCGCACAGGTTGCGGATAGGGCCTGTGATTGGACTGAGCTAGAGCGCAGGCTAGGCTGTTTAGTGCTGGATGGTTTCAACCCCATTGCTAAAGGCATTTACAGCACTCTCATCAGGGTCAGCGCGATATGTAGCCACGGAATAGGGATAAATGAGCGATGGTCAGCCAAGCCGGGGGGGAGGGGGGTGGGGTGATCTCTTCAGCATCTTGCGGCTGGCATGCTTTCGCCGGGCCTGGTACCCTGATGTGCAAGCCCACGCCATGTTTTATACAGTTAGCATGAAAGCAGAGGGCAAAGACAGTGGATGAGCGCTAAGTGCGGGCTTGGTTTCTAAGCAAGCTGCACGTGGTGAGTGGCACAGCCACGGGATTCCAGGTCCAGGAAACATCGATACAGGTGAAGAAAGCTCGGACTTTGGACTTGTGAGCTAATTTTTGTCTTTGTTTTGGTTGAATCAGACACACCAGGCATCCATGCCAGCACACAACTCTGGCATGGACAGAATTCATACATACACCAGATACAGCTGCACATGTGGGTGGCTGAAATATCTGTACAAACGATAATGGCCCATCGTCTAGTTGGAGAGTGGATATGGAAATATGGAAATATGGAAATGCGGGCGGGCAGGCGCGTGTAAGAGGGCAAGGGCAAAATGGCACACAAAATGCAGCCCACAAGGGAAAAATCCGAATGTAGACTAAGCCCAGCCTGGACCCGCTTGAGAGTGAAAGAGGTAAGAACAAGACTTTACCTCTAACCCTTACTACATCTTGGGACAGAGCTAGAGCTGTAAAACCCTCAATTACATCATGCCATGCCATGTTGTGTCATTTAGTTCTCCATCAGATCACATCACATTGTCCAATGTACGTAAAAAGGCAGAAAACAAATAAATAGCCAAAGGCACCAAAGAAAGAAAAAGCACACCTGTATCCGTACCGCGCTTCCTGTGCATAGTAGTTAGTATTTGCTCTGGAGCATATGCGTGCGTACACTCTTCCGCCCCATGTGCTTCGCCTTGCAGCTGCTGATAACATCCAGTCTCTTCTCTCGTAGGCTGTAGCTTTTCCAAGGGTAAAATTAAACTACAAACTTGTCACTCGCAAGCAAACACACACCTCTTAATTAATGCTATTTTCTTTCTAGTTCCACTACTAGAGGCGTGCCGTACCCATGAAACTCTGACTAACAGCACTGCTGAGTGGAGCTTTTGCAGTGCAGGCTGCGGGGATGGATGGCTACGAACGTGTTCTCGGATGCGCGGGAGCTATTGTTGCTGCTACGCTACTTTGCTAGCAAGGAAGAAGGCGGGCTTGTATTATAGTATGGGGATTCGTACATCAAGGGTGTCGTCCACCACAAAGCACAGCGATTTACAGAGAGTTTCAAAGGCGTCATGCTACCAGGTATCGTATCTTCAGGCCTGAATCAATCAATGGCGGGGTTTGTATTACCTACCTGCTTGGGCCACATGAAGGATAGCGAGGCCCCTATTTAGCTCTATCTCTGTGCTAATAAAGGGCATCAAGGTTGGCCTAGCTGGGGCTGTCGTTGGTGCTTCAGGGGATGGATGTCAAAAGAGAACATGGTGCACGCACACGCACACAGTCGGGGCAATAGCGGTCAGACCTGGCCTGAAAGCTATAAGCACAGCGTGCTCTTCCTTTGCATGTTTGTCACGCACGTCACAGGGAGCCCGCCAGTCCCAGTCACCTCCATCTTCTTTTGTCCTTTGCCAGCCCAGCATAGTATCCCTTTGGGCTGCTCGCTCGCCTTTGTGTTTCCAGCCTTCAATTCAGCACACATTCCAGGAGGGTGGGCGTGAATTGACTGCAACGGCCAGTTTTCTCGAGCTATTCACACTAATGTACTGAATGGACTAGCAGTATTGGGGATGGCCGAAGAAGGTGCATGATACAAAGATACGTACAGGCGATGCAGTGCATGGGGCACATGGAAGTAGTGAAGCAAGGTACAAACAGGCCGTATACGTATAGTATAGCCTGTGCTGATATCCCAACCAGGAGGCATTGAGATCTGACTCTAGGCCCTTGATAAGGAGCCCCCTATCTCATACCAATCCATGGCCAAATGACCGCCACAGAGTGCAGTTAGTTGGTAAAAGAAACGCCAGTAGTCCTGTGCTGGTTTCCTTCTCCTTCGCTTTCTTCTTTTCTTGTGCTGCTAAGCACACCCCTCCCCTAGTGACGTGTTTAGCTTCCTTTTACCCTGACGAGCTTTGTGATTTGTGTGTGCGTGTGTGTGCGTGTGTGTGTGTGTTTGTGTGTGTGCTTGTGACCACAAGACGCACCTTGCTTCTTCTATTTCGCACATTCTCGATTATGGTATTGCAGCAAGAACTGGCCGAGCCTACCAGACAGATAGGTATCATATCTATTAGATATCAGGCTTGAGAGTCGCCGAGCACGACTTTTCACAAAAAAAAAAAAAAAAAGAAAAGAAAAGACAGACAGACAGAACACAGTCGTGCTTGTATGTATATGCATGCTTGGCTTGCCCAGCTAGCTGGTGCTTGATGGCTTCGCGGACACTCCCACACTCCCACCTCCTGGCTACTCGAAAGCCCAGTAGATTTGAAGGACAAGGCGCGCACAAGAATGGAAAGACGAGACGTAGATGAAATGAATAAAGAACTCCCGTTCTCCTTTTCTCCTTTTCCCCTTCGTTTTCGTCTTCGTCTGGGTGCTGGGTGCTGGGTGTATCTGTATACTTGTGTGTCTCTGTGAAAATGGCAAAATAAAACAAAACACCAACTGTGTCCTGAATACAGCCATCCGATGTCACTTGTACCTTCTATCTCCTATCTCCTACCTTCTACCTTCTGTACTTTGAATTTCAATTGTGCGTTCTTTAGTAGGAAACTGCCTGCCCTGGCGTCCTTTAAGTACAAGTTGGTTGATGCGATTTGGCTTTTTGTGTGTATTTCCTGGGCTCCTGTTTTATTAGTGTTGGCCATTTCTTTTTCTTTTTCTTTTTCTTTTTCTTTTCTTTTTTTTTTTTTTTTTTTTTTTTTTTCTTTTTCTTTTCAACCTCTCTACTCCCTCTCTTTTTTTTCCTTCTCTTCTTTTATTTTCCTCTCCAAGCAACTTCTTATAACCTCAAGCTTTACAACCGCTCCTTTTTTTTCCTCCCCTCTCTTACCGGAGACTTCATCGTCCCCAGTCTTTGATATCTTGCGACCTCCGCGCTGCTCATCTTTCGCCTCAACTCTTGCTTTATATACTCTTTAGCTCTTCATTGCTGCTGAAGTTTATTTGGTTTCTTGATATTCCTCACTTGTCGTATCTTGCGAAAAGCTATTACGTCAAGTTTGTAGAATTTCGGTTAGTTTTTGCCATTATTTTTCTTGCGCTATTCTACTTTACTGCCTTGTCTCTTTGTCAAAATTGCCTTTTGCCTTTTGACTTCGTTCGCTTTCGCTCTTGTTGTTTTGGCGCTTGTTTGGTTACCCTTTTGGGCAAACATGACCTCAATACATCAGCATCGTCATTATCAGGATGGGCCGCCTGTTTTATGGCAAGTCATGGAAAGCCTCCACTTCCCCCCTCAGTTGTTTATACATGTCTGGCCTTGCACAAACTATGCGTCTCTTTAAGCCCCGCTCACTTGCCCTATGTCAAATCCACATTCTACCTGCTTGTTCGTCCCTTCACAACCGCACAAACACCGCTCACATGCACACGCGCACACACATCCTGGTTTTCATCCAGCTCAAGATACTGCTGCTACTAGAGATCTAGCTTCTCTGGAGCTTAGGTTTTGTCTTTTCGTCCAACATGTGCTGACCATGTATCCCTCCAGATATCCGACTTGGAACAGACCCGAACTATAACCAAGCAACGGTTCTTTTCGGAATTTCTCCGTCGATCAAGTTGACCTGAAAGGCCTCGTGACTCACTGCACGACAAATATGGCATGCGCTGGCCGCAATATCCCTCAAGACTTGTCCAGCTGCGACAACTTAACTGCTGTAGCGGCCCGGAAGGTCCCTCTGACTGCGACTGCGGCGACGCAGTCTCTCCTACCCACTCCTCCTAATTCTATTTCGCCTGGCTTGCAGCCACATGGGCTAAAGGCTCAGCTGCAGCGCGCTAGTTTGGAGCCCATCGATTCTGACCTGGACCTCCTTGACAATACTAATAACAATGGCCCGGAGTCTCCCATTGACCCCGGCTGTGATATTTCGGCTCTGAGGCTCTCTCAGCACTACTTACCCGAAATTCTACTGAACCATGGCCCGCTTGCAATCCGCCACATCATGGGATACTTGACAACAGCCGTCCCAGGCTTTTCTGCTATCCCTCCTACCAAAGCCAGGCGCCTTGTTGTCGCTGCTCTTGAGAACTACAACGAAACTACTCCTCATCAGGACATTGTTTACGAAAAAGTCGGATGGGGTCGCTGGGATGCTCGACATCGTGGTCAGCAATACGCCATTCCCAGAACACCCCCTATCCCCACGCAGGGTACTCACGAGAATGCTGAATCACCCCAAGGAATTCCCATTACAGGCGGCTTTAACACATGCCGTCGCGGGAAGACATTTACTTCTAGCAACGGCACTGACTCTATTGTCTTTTCGCATGACGATCGTGCCATGTCCATCATGGACCATGAGACTGATAAAATGTCGCTTGATGGATCTGGTTCTGCGTCATGCTCTGAAGCACCCGATGAAGATGACATGTTGGATGATGAAGATGACGTCACCGACGATGAAGATTGGGCTGCCATAGGAGCTGCTGCTCTGCGAGCTGAATCTTACAGCACTTCATTTACTTCTAGAATGGGCTATGGTGCCTCTCCCAATTTTGGCTCTGCAGCAGGAATGCGGTCATTCCCTGCCAGTTTTGGCGGTGGTATGGCCCGGCTACCGCAGTCATCTCGCGTTGGTTACTGGGATCTTGAGGCGGCCTCGGGTGCTGAGGAGCGTGAGGCTGTCGAGGCTCTTTTGAAGCTGAGATCTTTATGAGATGCTCTTTAACATCAACCCCTTATCTTGTTTCTCTTTCTCCCCCCCCCTTTTTTCCCGTCTTCTAATCGTCTCCTAATCTTCTTTGTATTGCATCATGGCCATGGCGTTGGGTTTTAGACGCAGGCTTGATCAGGTTTCTACCAAGTTTCTTTTTCCTTGTTACTTGTAGTTCCTCATTCTATTTTCCTCCCTCTCTTTTCTTTTCTTTTTCTTTTCTTTTTTTTTTTCTTTTTTTTCTTTTTTTTTTTTCTACATCCATCTTGAGTGATGCAAACGAATACTGAGAAAGATTACTATTGGGTAAAACAACTCTACCTACTACATCTTTAAATCTTGTCAGGACCTTGCCTACACCATGTCACGAAAACAAATGCTGTCATTTAATCAATGGCACATGTATTGTTTTTTTTGTTCTTCTTTTTCTTCTTCTATCATTGCCAAAGCCACGCCCTGTAACATACGGAGTGTTTCTGGGCTTTTCTCAACGGTCTTGAGCCTTATCTTCTTCACTCTTAACTACCCTTATGACCTTCATGACTGTTACTGCATATTACTTTTCATCCTCCCATCTTCACTCAGGTCTCATGACGGGCCATATATATATGAACCATCGCCGTTTCCTTTCAGACTTGCCTCCTGATTTCTTTATTGATTTGGCAGTGATCCCACTGTCTCCACGTTGGTTGTCTAGACTCAAACGCCGTTCGTTTAACGATTATTGGTGTCAAACTTTGCTCTTGACTCAATCTCGACCCTTGCTTTAATGTTTGTTTGACTACGGAAATTGTTTATCATCACCCAAGATCCACTCTTCGAAAAAAAAAAAAAGAGTTATATATAAGATTCATAGCCTCTGTTAACGTTGCATCGCTATGGCTTTCAAATTTCAGGGTTTGGCTATAGATGGTAATAATTCTCATGTTTCCTTGCTACATCTGCATGCACTATTATGTCTGAAGATCGGTAGTTTACCTGACAAATTCGGGATGAATAAGTAAGTATATGCATGTGAATGTCTGCGTTTAGTCAGAATGACGTCATATACAGCATGTAATAGGTAACGAGCCCGCTTGTAATGTCAGATATAAGCCCAAGATATATATGCGTTTGCCAAGTATCAGTAGAGAGTGGAGCGTAAATTGTCATGTTATATTCAGATTTCAAGTTAAATCATAAATCAGTTATCACACTTAACAGAAAACATCAGAGCCATAAATAAAGCACAGAAAACCCGGAAAGTCGCTAACGCACATTCCCCACTTAGACTGCAAAAGTATATCTAGCAGAACATGTCAGAGATGGTATACAGGACTCTTAGGCTGTGCTGAGAGTTGGATACAAAGGAACAGGGGGTGTGCTGGGGCGAGAAGTAACCAGCTCCGAGTCTTCCGTCTCAGTATTGTCAGAAAGAGCAGGAGAATCAACACGAGAAGACTCGCCATCGTCAAAGTTCTGGCTATCCAGGCGAAGCTTGACGTAAGTTCTGAGCTTTTCGAGTACTCGCATATCTTCGAGCCAGCGGTCGTACACCTCTTCGCGCTCCCGGGTCTCGCTATCCGTATCGGAAGCATCAGAATGGTTCGAGTCAATAGACATACGGCGAGCGCTATATTTTCCACTCTGTAAATGCCCAGAGGAGTAGTGCCGGCGCTCACTGTTGTCATGAATGGGACCCAATGTGGCAGTCGCAGACTGACCAGGAATGACAGAGTTAACTGCGGGTAGGTTAGGGTAAAGACCAGAGGCCGTCGAGCTATGCCGTGACTGAGGAGACATGTCAGAGGCAGATGGGCTAGGTGACTGGCCCGAAGTATAAGACATAGTGGCACTGGGTGGAGTTGCTACAGGGGTGCCAGTAGAAATGGAGGTAAGTGGGGAATGCATCTGGCCAGGAGCGTGCTGCATTTGATCGGGGTGGTGGTAGGCATGAGACATCATGCCACTATGGGTGGAACCTCGATTCATCGATGGAGGGGAGTGACTGTGACGAGCGTCAGGATGAGAGCCATGAACATGAATACCCTGTGTCGTCTGGTTTGCGCTCTCGTAGACAGTGTTCTGCATCTGCTCCAAAATCTGGTCAATTTGCAGTAGATCCTTCTGGGTACGAGCATTTGGCATAGCCGGAAGGTAGTAGGTCTGGGCTAGAGGGCTAGGACCGTTGGTAGTTGTCTGGTTGACAGAATGAACGCCAGGAGCAGGCTGGGTAATGTAGTCAGGTCCGTTGCCCATGGTTGACACCATGCCGTGCAGAGGCAACAAGGAGCGGCTGATTTGAGCATAAGAGCTGGGCTCAACATGGCGGCGTTTAACGTTTCCAAAGAAACTGTCTACAGCAGCATCAGCTTGACGCTTGCGGTCGTCAAATGCTGGAGCGGTGTTGTGACCCATCTCATATGACCGACCCAATGGAGGTTGACTGAAGTAAAGACCATAATTGGACGACGGCTGCGGAGTCCCGTAGTAGTTGGGGTGACCAGCCTGGGGGAAATGACTCGGGGGAGCCCTCATATGAGAGTTGTGATCATAATAGGGGGTTCCAACTGGCGGGGGGGGGGGACAAAAGAAAAGAGTTAGCCCACTTGTTAATAAGCCATAGGCATTATAACGGGAGATTAACTTACCGGGCTTGTTCTGAGACCTGTAGCCACCACCAAGGCCTAGACTTGACTGGTCGGCCTGGCGGCCGACAACGTTGTCATCGGCATGCGTCTAAGTCCATGTTAGTATTCATACTAATATGCAGCCTACGATGCAAGAGGTCCTCATACCTTTACGTGTTTCTTGAGATCCTGTGGGCGCTTGAAGGCTTTGCCACAGAAGTCGCACTTGTGAGGCTTCAGAGGCACATGAACACGAATGTGAGAGGTGATATGATCACGCTTCACAGTCGTTGTTCTGCAAGAGTTCCATTGGCAGGTCAAGTTGAGGTTGTTGGTGCTTTTACGACCGACATGGCGTTCGCAAAGATGGTCGTAAAGAATTTCTGGAGTAGCAAACTGTTGGTTGCAGGCATTCCATCGGCAAGTCAAGACCTCTTCACTGCTGCTTGAAGTCGAAGTATGACTAGTTGTGGCTGAGATGGGGTTTGGAGTGTCGCTTTTAGCAGAGGGGCTCGAAGACCCAATTGAATTGTTATCAAGTCTTCCAGAAGACATAACGGCCAGCTAGAGAAAGCCCTAGAAATAAAATAAGTAGGAGAGTAGGGTTTTCGTAATGTGCGCTGAATCACGTGAGCTTTATGTGTCAGTAACTTGTTTCCTTCTAGGAGACAAAAGTTGCGAGTAGTTACGGAAGGTTTATCCCGAATAAAAAAAAAATCGGATAGGTGCGAATAGATGAGGAAAGAAGAAGAAAAAAAAAAAAAAAAAGAGACGAAAAAAACTGCAATAGCCAGAACGAGAAATAAAAGGAGAAGAACCTCCGGGTCTCTCAAGAGGAGTTATCCAAGACTTTAAGAATACAGAGACGCAGACGCAAGCCAGTGCCAAGAAGCAAGTGAGAAAGCCAAGAAAAAGCGATTCCCCAAAAGCAAGTGTCCGGAGCGGAATCTCTTGGCAGCTACTGCGCCCAGTGCCAAGGCCTTGGCGGGGGGTAGAATTACTTGATTTCAAGCATGACGAGGTCACGAACGATAGTGTTTGCGCCTCATTATATATTACTCATGTTAACAGACGCTACTCTGAGGACTCAGACGTGCCAAGAAACGCCAAGGCCTTGGCACAACTTGATCCAACAACCAGAATCAGCATTTGCTTGGCCACTTTCACAGCACGATGTCACGTCACAAGACGAGGGGCAACACCAAAACCAAGCCTGCGCCTTTAGCGAAGCCTGGTGCTATGACAGCTGGCGACAGTCCGTCAAAGGCAGTCAGCCAGTCCCATATGAAACTGGGTTGCTCTCCATGCCAAGTTCTTCTCATCCTCTACTAAAGTGGCTGTGTTTGATTTTGAGATTTTAAGCACTACCAATTTGCCCCTGAACTTTCAGGTACTAAGTTAGCTTTGATCTCTTCCTTTTTTTTTTATCATTCTGTCTTCATTCTAGGCAGGGGCTACGCACCAACCCCTCTTAACGTCCGGAAAAGGGTTAGAGAAGTTATGTTATGTTATATGCCTTTACCCTTGTCGTGATCGAGATGAGCACTCTCCAGACCAGACAAACTCGCACATAGCATGAGAACTCCTTGAGAACTTGGAGTGATGGAATCTTGAATATAGTGGTTGATATAGTACCGAAGCGTAGCTTACGTCCGGAAACCCAGGCCCTCGCCAGTACAAGGAAGCCAAGCCAAGTACGACCAGTAGCTGTTTTGAACTTGTAGTTAGTTCTTATACTTGCGTCGTCCAAAACCAATGGCTTCAAATCAAACAGTACTTTGAACGGAGTGGCCGTGAAGTGTACTTGCTCATCATGGCCGTTATGGTCTCTAGTTTCATTATCAGAATGCTGTGCTCTACTTTCCAAAACATGGCTACGGTTCACGAAGCCCTTGCAAATACACGATACTTGCTGCTCGCATAAAAGTTGCCTACTGAAATTAATGCCCAACAAGCTAACAGCCCTCTTCACTCTCAATGCTCAGATGTAGCACTGTGCGTGCCTAAAAGAGAACGCCCTTCTGATAGGTTTTGCATTGGTGTTCTTCAGACACACTTCAAGCAGTCTCTGCCTTATAAACTGAACGCTCAAAATCAGAGAGAACGATCATAGTATAGTCACAGCCACCAGAATCGTGCTCATGCCAACCAATACTACAGTCAAAGTACCATCTCTCATCCGGTTATGAAAATGTTAAAAGAACGAGCCAATCTACTCAGCAAGCTATGTATCTCATCTACATTCCCTATATAAGTCGCAGAGATGCTGCTGTGACCTCACGCAAGACAGCGCTTGCCGAAGGCTGCGTTTATATAGTTCGCCATTGGCTGTGAGGAAAACTCCATCAAGTACGCTTCCCCCACGGCGGTTCATCCAAAGCGCAACAAGCAAGGAGGATGAGTTCTGACATCAGTATTTCATCATCTTTAATCATAGCTGCGCGCAAAAGGATTAATAAGCCTGGCAATCTCTGTACCATATTCCACGTTGGCGAAAATAACATCAGCAGAAATATCGCTTGGTGATAGAACAGTCGACAGAACTATGCATCTTGGCTCAAGACGAGTGAGTCTCTTTGCCAGGGGCAATGTTTCAAGTCACGATAGAAATCCAGAATCCTGAATAAGAAACAAAAAATCAACATAAAAGGAACGTCAATCTTTCTATCAAGACGTATGTAAAAGCCTCTACCCCACGATTCAGCCTTTCTTCGCAATGTTCCATCTCTACAATGGTTTATTTTACCGACCCTCCTCGTAATGAAGAACGAAGGATAAACAGTGATTCACAGGGTATATCTGCCAAGTCAAGTGCTCGAGGCTACTGAAACACAAAAATTCTTCGTAAAACTCTGAGCGTGCGGCCACGCCCCCCCAACACCCATTGTCTAGAGTAGATATATATAGATGCCATCAAAGCAGGGGAACCCGCGGGTGTCTTATTCAGTTTCACAAATGAGCTTACAAATCCCCATAGCATCAATAATACCTACCTCGGCAAGGACTAGCAAGTGCTGATCAAAGACCAGTACGATCTCCCGCGAAGTCGGCTAACACGATAAGTTGATTTCTATTGTATTGGTCTACAGTCCTCCCAAAGCGGCCAGTCTCAACAACATACACCAATCGTCATATTGCAAAACTACCACCTTTTTAGAAAGACCCGCTTGGTTTCCTCTCTTCATATCTCATTAGCCTCCCGCCTACACCGGTCACACATACACCAACCACCCAGACTGCCACACGCCCACTCTCGCCTCTCTTGGACTGGAAGCGTCACATCACAATAGTGATTCAGAATCTCTTCGCCCTTCCGGATGTTACCTTCCTCGTTGCCCACTATTCTCTTGTCCCGTGCCCGCAAGGTCATGCGACCACCCCATTCCCAAGTCACATTTGGGTTGCAATCGTGATTAGCCAGGCACCAAAACGGATGTACAGCAGCCACTTCTGGTCTTCCATTTCGAGAATTCTTTCGTGCCGAAGCAGTCCCACGCGTTTTTGCAAGGACGGAGTTGAAAACCCAAGTATCATGGTTTTCCACGGTTTTGAAGACGTCAACATCCATTTTCTCTAGAATATGAAGCGGCATTTCAATATTGTATTCAAAATTGAACGGCAAGGTCCAGGATTTAGGTGGTAGTCCGGTGCTTTCAACAACAGCGGCCACATCGTCGACATCATTTTCAGTAGTAGGGACAAAGTCTCCCCAAATGTACTTGATTTCTAGGACATCCAGAGGATGGATCTCCTGGTGTGAGGCCATTGCAAGAACTCTCGCCAAAAGTAGGAGGTGGAGAGCCTCGTCTGCCTCTTGAGCATCGACATCACGCGCAATAGAGTCAATGTCTCTCTCACACACAGCCGGGTGATACTTTTCTTGCGCTTGGTCATGACAGAACTGGTCGCAGAAGACGGTATCATAACACTCTTCACAGTTCACGGCTGTCGAATTCTGGCCCAGTGGGGGTAGTTCAGTGCCGCAGGCATCGCAAATAGATTCCTTGAGTGTGTTGCTTGCAGTCAAAAGGGAATATTCGTGCAAAACCGATTCCCCGGCAGCAATATCCTCTTTAGCAAAAACACCCAGCTGGAAGCATGTCAAAGGATTGCCATCTTTGTCCAACTTTGCTTCTCCTTGGTGAAGAGCAGGTAACTCAGTCGTCTTCACGATGCACTTGGGTGCCATAGAGCTTAGCTCGTGATTCAAACGCTCCAATGCTTCAACGGAGGTCCGATCCGGCTCCAGGGAGTTCCATGGATAAACCTCTCTGCGGGCAAGTCCCCAGTCGGGATAAGTAGAAATGGATGCGTCCTTTCGTTTGAGGCGGGCAGCCGCTGTCTTGTGTATACGCTCCTCGTTTGTCTTCAGGTAGGTATTGTCCGGGCTAATCACAAGACCGCGTTGGCAGAAGGACGCGGCCTTTTGAAGACAGCCAAGCATCCAAAGCCCCGAGCTCAAAACTTGGAAGCAGCGTACCGATGCTAGTAGAGCAAGTGTGTTGGTACCATATAAATCGGCATGGTTTTCAGCGTGTTGTTTGACTTCATCCACTGACACCCAGTCACTGATAGTAGCAGGAATCACCATGGGATTACCCATGTACTTTTCTAGGCTCTGAGATGCCTGTTCATGGTACTCAAACCCCTCATTTAAGACTTCATCAGTAAGGTTCAGGGCCTTATATGCATCTCCAGCAGCAAGATCCGGATAGCCGAGTTGAAGGTAAATATCAGCTCGCTGTAAGTATGTGACCAGATCATACGGGTCGCCGAGGATCTTGCTCGTCAAGCTCTGGCGGTAAGCCAATAGACTTTCTCGATCGGACATATTTTCTTCAAGTCAAAGAAAATAAAAATAAAATTGGTCTGATTAACAGCACTTTAAAACCCCCCTCATCCCCCAGAGTGACGCAAGAAGTTTATACCAAGCACATGGTGCAAATTTTGTATCTTAGGGTTAGGAATACCCTACCCTGATTTCTAGAGAGCGCTTCGGTTTAGATCAACAACATTACGCCAATTTGGAGCCTAAGAAAGGCTACCTAAAAGGCTACCTAGCAAATTGTACCCCATCAATTCCTCTTGTCTCCACTTGCACGTTTTTTTTTCTCTCAATGTCTTGTCACTTATATTTTTGGTAATAACTTGACCTTGACCCACTTAGCCCCTCCTCTCCTCCTTCCTAAACCTGAGCTTCTGATTTCAACATTAAAGCTGTAATCTGGGGTTAACTTGATCCCAACCGAGGAAAAAAAAAAGAAAAAAAAAAAAAAGAAAAGTCAATTCCATCATTTTCCTCTTATCTCAGCCAAGTTTCTTTTCTTTTCTTTTATTTTCGATTTTCTTTTATTTCTTTTTCAAATCTTCTTCCTTCTTAAATTCCTGTTTTGTGCCCGACATCCTCTAAACCTTTTTCTTCTACCTCTACTCTCTACCTACCATGGGCAAGACTAGTCTCTTCTCATTTGCCGATGCAGATGCCCTCGCCGTTGGGCTGAGAGCCTATATTGTACAGGCTCAAAATGCCGGCTTCATGCGACATAATACCTTCAAAATTGCCGTCTCTGGTGGCTCCCTTCCTAAGAACATGTCTAAGGCTCTCCTTGCGCCGAGTAAAGGCCCTAAGGATGTGCTCGACTTTTCCAAGTGGGAGATTTTCTTCGCTGATGAACGTGTCGTGCCCCTTGACCACGCTGATTCAAACTATGCCCTACTCAAGACCGAGTTTCTCGACAAACTCCCCGCCGGCACTGGAATGCCCACTGTACACCCGATTGACACCAAATATCTCGACAACCTGCAAGAACTAGCAGATCAGTATGAACAGGCTCTCGTCAAGAGCTTCGCCAGTCGCGACTCCGTCAAATTGCCTATATTTGACCTTTTGCTGCTTGGCTGTGGGCCTGATGGCCATACGTGCTCTCTATTCCCTGGCCATGAGCTGCTACGTGAGACCTCTGCTTGGGTTGCCCCCATCGAAGATTCGCCCAAGCCCCCGTCCCAACGTATCACTCTTACTTTGCCTGTAGTTACGCATGGTGTGCGTGTATGCTTTGTTGCTACTGGCGCCAGCAAACAGTCCATAATGAAGCAAATATTCGACCAAGACAGCCTTCTGCCTTGTGCATTAGTGAACGATGCTGCTGGAGATCGGTGCGCATGGTTTGTAGACGATGCTGCTGTTGAGGGTGTAGCTTACACGCGGAGGAGTCTTTTGTAAAGTCAACTAACACAAACCACACCTGACTCTCTCGATCAAAACTTGCATCAAGACTTTTCCGAAGCAAATCCTTGTAACATGGGTGGACGGCATCGCCATGTTAAAACTGGGCTAAATCTTCCTCTAGAGGTAACTTTGTCCTTTCTTCCGTCTGTTTCTTCTCTACCATGGCCGCTTTGTCTCTCTCCTTCTCTTTTGCTTCTTGAAGATGGTTTAGGGCTGCATCTCTAGCTCGCATAATACCCAATACACAACATAGGACGTCGCAATTCATACCGATAGCCTTGTATTATTCCGTGAATGCACCGACGTGACCAAGATTTCTACATGCTCTACAAAGCTAAAGACTCTGTATTTCAAGGAAACCAACCTTGTCTAGATGTAGTTAAGCGGCAGTGTTAGAATGACCGGTCATAAAAATAAAATAAAAAAATTACGCCCCCAAGTATACATTGAAAACACGCTGCTTGACTTTCGCAGTCTAGTTCATATGCCTCTCCATATTGCCCCAGCCTGGTGATGACAAGTTTCCTCTGTATCATTCAACATATTGTCGACCCATTTCTGTTCTCTGCGAATAGCTTCATTCTCGATCTGTTCCATGATGGCGAGCTCAGTAAGCATGTCACGGATTAACACAGAGAATCCTCGCATTATTCGCTGTAGACTCGATGTTTTTGACGGGGCCTGAGTCTCTGAATTTTGATATCCAGAGCTGAGTCCAGAGTGGCTTATTTCTATCAAGTTTCGACGCCACTCGTCTAGCCGCCGACCAAGGGTTATACATTCTTCTCTCCACGAAGGGTCTAATGTGCCTATTATTGCAACATCTTTCTCGCGAAGTAGCGTATCCCAATCTTGACAATTACGAGCTTCCTCCACTTCCCTCATATGCTCAGCCCACCGTTCAAATCTGCGTACCACTCGAATATATTTTCCGCCTGTTTCTGACATGTTCCAAAGACCCAGCAAAATAGAATCCAAGGCCTGTACTTTGGCTTCTAACCCATATCCATTCGAAGCTCCCCACGCTGTGAGAGCTTCGATGTTGAGAGCATCAACATGCTCTGTTTCAGCTGCTGATAGTTCATTGCTATGGGCTTTCATGCGATGAAACCGGTCACCAAGTACTTGAAAGGCACTTTCTCGCCATGATTCATTAACACCAGCAGAATCGCGATGTAGGATGTGCAGCAGCAACAACTCGTTTTGACGGCGACTGTTTTCCACGCATATATTGGCATTACTTGAAAGCTTAGTTGGCGAGGACGAGGATGTATAAGTTGACATGGCGGGTTTAGAGACCGGATTCTTGAGGGGTGAATAGTGTTGTTGGAGGGTGTTGAAGGCTGGCCGTGGACGTAGCGTGGTTGTGGCCGAGGATGTTGGCGCTTTTGGTGCAGCTGTTGCTACAGAAGGATTGCGGTCCGAAGAGCTTGTATCCGTGCCCGTAGCTGCGGAGGTATGCTTGCGGCTTAGAAGTGCAGAGCCTGTAGTTGGGTTTCGGCCGGCTACAACCGAGGTAGCTGATGAGGGCACTGTTGAATGGTGTGACATTGAGCGGGGTTTCGTAGTGACATGCACTAAAGGTGCGCTCTTTTTAGTAGCTGACACAGATGATAGAGATGTAGATGCCGGTGTTGGGCGTAGCAAAGAATGGTCTGAGGGTGTCGTGACGACCGATTTAGCTCTTCGATGAACGATACTTGACGTTCTTTGAGAAGCACTGTAGCTAGGAGATGGTGAATTTGGAGCCAACGCCGGCTTGGAGGAAGGAGGGCATCTTTTAACTTCGCTTGGAATGACATCGGGGTTGCTGTCAGAAGAGATGCCAGTGCTCGGTGTAGGATGCCGCAAGCCAGATCTCAGTCCACTCGCAATCGGAGGGCGACTGTTTGTAGCGCGATAGGTAGAGGGGAAAGATGAGGGTGGAGGGGTATCTGACCCTGCAGCAGGCGCTCGAGATGTAGGCTTCAAGGGCAGTCGACTTGGTGAAGAAGCGGATAGGGCATGGGAAGCAGCCACCTTTGTAGCTTTGTGACGATCAGTCTCGAGCGCTGCATCGGTAGAAGTAGTTGTAGGTATATTAGCAGGTTTGCGCAACGATTGCGTACGTGCGCGTCCCGGGAGACGTGTCGCAGCTGAAGTGCAAGGCATGTTTACATGTTTTGGAAAAAAATGAAAAGAAGAAAACGAAAAAGAAACAATTAAAAATGAAAAACGAAAGAAAAAAAAAAAAAAAAAAAAAAAAAAAACCAAATGGAAGCCTAGATATCGCTGAAGACAGAAATGGACTTCGAGCTTGGTGAAGGTTACATAATTACGCGCGATAATTATTGGTAGCTGTGTATAATATTTATGCTGTATATTTATTTATGCCAAATTTTGTCCAACAGCCCAGCCAGCGGTCATTGATTTTGAGACCCACAAGCGAGCACAAGTCAATTTCAGAAAGATCAACGGAACCTTCAAGTTTTTCACAAGGCAATCAAAGCGTAGCGAAGTCATTGAGCGCAAATGCACTAAAATAAATGTAGACTAACTAGTAGCCAAAGAAAAATAGCAAAAGGTACGGGAACAAAAAGAAAATTACCAGAACGCCGACGCAGTATTACATAGGGAATAATATAGAAAAACCTAGGTGAATATCTAAGTTGCAAGTTTGGACGACCGTGTGGGAGGGGGAGTTTCGGTCCCATAAATGACGAAAGATCAGGTGAGATATGCACATATATATATAGATATGTACATGTACAATTATAAGCATAGCTGTTTTGCAGCTCAATAACGCATATATAGTCCTTTGGCATGCACAGGGTGGACAACACAAGCAACGACATGTAATTGAGGCACCACGCTCAACAGCAGATAGGTAGGTAGGTAGGTAGGTAGCTGGACACATCCACCGGCCTCTTGGGTTTTTGAACAGCACGAGCAAGCCCCTTGTCTCTTGGGAGCTTGAAGGTCAACATGCTATTTTCTATGCTGAGCCCGAACTCGATGTTGGGCAAAGGCAAGAAAGATTGTGGCTATTGCCTAAGCCTCTGAAAGGTTATTATGCAGTGTGTCAACTAAGCGAGATACATCACCACGGACACTCTTTAAGGTTGAGGAACAGGGCACGCAGATCCGAAGGGCACACCAAGGGCAGCGAGCAAAGTCATCTGTCTCCGCCTTTTCGCAAGTTTGGCATGTGAGTGGATAATGCTTGTTGCTGACTCGAATCATCCGTTCGTGGCGGTGTAAACAATCAAAGTGAACCCGTCTTAGTTTTGGCGCAGGCAATACAGACCCTTCTTTTAACACAATTGTATCTTGCTTGGGGAAATAAAGGGTATTTTCAGATGGTGTCTGGATATCAACAGAAGATTGAGTGCGCGGTGTATGCAAATCTCTTACGGGGCCTGGAACTTGCGTCGATGAAGCCGCTGACTGTTGTAACGGAGTGGAAGCATGCGATGGACAATCACCTGTGCTGCTTTCCTTAGGGGTAGCAGTAGCCCTATGAGTTGAATGTGGTGCAGGGACTGCATTCGGAGGAGACCCAGCCATCTGCGAGACAGGCTTAGTTGGGGAGGAATTGTGACTGGCGGGAGACCGAGCTTCTGATGCTTCGTGTTCCTGTGTCTGAGAAACAGGAGGATTTGGCGCAAAAGGAGCCGTTGTTGGTTGTAAAACAAGTGTAGGAACTTGAAGAGGCACGTCATTTTTAACAGAGCGGCGACGCCATAGTTGAGGCTCAATGGATTGGTTGTGAGGTGGCGGGGTGGGGTTAGAATGGGGTGATGAGACATTGGCGTTGGTGCTTTCTGGGGAAGGCATTGTCACAGCATCTTGGCCTGTATGATCGTCTATCGGCGGTGAAGGGGCATGAGTCGCCGGTGAGGCTAAGCTAAAAGACGCAGGCGTCGTGGGCGTATTTGAAGGAAGCGACGAATAGGTGGACAAAAGATCAGTCATTACAGACACAGGCCGATCCGCCATAGTTTCGCCTGGGTCAAGTGTGTTGTTGTTTCCCTGATTTCCTGAATCAACGGTGCCACCGCCAACAGACCGCGGTGACTTGGGCAAGCCCGCCGACCCAGGAATTTTGAGGGTGTTGGACGTAACATGGGGCTGTTGCGCCTCATTCTCATGACTTTGATACTGAGTCAAGACAGAAAAATCATATCCTAGAGCATCACTGGACAAGGATAGAAAAGAGGCGCCGGGCAGAGTTTTGCGTGCAATGGCTTCCTTCGGTGTATCATCCGTATCCGTTGACGTAATAGCTTGTGTCGAGGCCATTGTCGTTTTCTGGGCTGTCATTGTTGTACTGTCCTCCGAGTTGCTAGTATAGGCAGACAAAATATGAGATAGCGAATCGGCGGCAAAAATGTCTGACAACGGCTTAGGCTTGGCATCGTCGGGTCGTAGTGCCTCGGGCTGTGAGGTTGGAGGAGACTCTGGCTCGAACCCAGCTCGACCGCGTGATTGGACGGGTGTAACTTGAGCCTCATTATGGGCCCTGACGTCGGTTAGATTAGTAGACTGGGGAGTGAGGGCGGTGGATGATGAGAGAGATATTTGCGACGTAGGCTCGGGGCCATCCTTTGACAAAGGTACAGGTCGACGTGGAATGGACATTGGAGGAGGCTGAGGAGCAGGAGCCTTTTTGCTCAAGGAGCGCAAAGGGAAAAGTTTTGCCAAAGACGTCTTCTCCCGCGGAGCTTTTGATGACTTTGGCGGCGCGGTGGGAAGAAATTTCATGATGGCAGGCTTTACAAGAACGATACTAAAAACAGAAAAGAGAGTGGGAGAAAAGAATGAATGTATTGTTGCATCTGATGATATGATGAGATTTGGGCTGAATGTTCAGAACACAGACGCAGGATGGTGGGTTTTGCAACGCAAATGCATGAAAGAGCGGGTGGACGAGGGCACAAGCCAAAAGGAGGGATAACAATGAACAAAAGACAGAAGACAGAAGAAAGATAGGAAGTTGATGAAGAGAAGAAAGAAAGTATTAAAAGATGACGGAGGAGAGGAGAAGGAAGAAAAAGAGGAAGAGAAGGCAGTGGAAAATAGAGCGACGCGTATATGAACGGGTGGATGGATCAACGTCAAGTTTTACCTTTACCTATCCATGCATGTACATATGGATGTATATAGTCTAGCCAGCCCACAATCACAGACAGCCAGCAAATATAACCCACCCACCCGACGACGACGACGACGACGACGACGACATTTCAACATCCTCCTGCCTGGGACTTTAAAGAGCCTGCAGGGACTCAACTAGAAACGAAGTGGTGCATTTCATATCATTGTGGGTGCATATCGGCAACTAGCACCAACGACAACCATAGCAAGCAGATAAACGACGGGGGCGATTGATTGTCGAATGGACGAGTTGTATTCACCGATTATCAGAGTTTCCCTCTTAGCGGGGATATTACGAAATGAAATTCAGCCAAGTTTTAATTTAATCAAGACACGGATGGCAGGGGAGCCTACAACATTCATTTCAAGTTAGGTTGTGAGTGAGTGTGTGTGTGTGTGTATTCTAGGTTGAAATTGAAAACGATCAACAAAAAGGAGACACATGTGAGACCGAGAGCTACAGATGGCAAGGAAGAAAGAAAGAAGAAAATATAAAAATAAATAAAAATAAATAGAAATAAATAAAAAAAATATTCAAAAATAAGGGAACGACAGATAGGGCGAAGCTTCGTGAAACTCTGCAAGCACCCAGTCCCAAAGCCAAAACACCTGTTATAACTATAGCACAAGCACAGAACAGCACAGCCTAGCCGCCCCGTGAAGATACAGGGCAGAATGCCAAGAGAAAAACCACCTACCTGTGCTGTGTAGCCACAGAAGATGAAATCTGAGCTCTGTCTATGCTTGCTTTCGTCGACTTGGTAAGACCGCATCCACGAAATCCAACCAGGTCCATATTATTCGCCATGGTACGATCCCGTGTTATTTAATGAATAATAACAATATATTTTCCATCTGCTTATCCTGCTGAAACGAAAACAAAAAAGAAGAATTTTTTTTGATGTGCGTAGTGTAGTAGTGTGCCGCACAAAAAGACGGTTTTATTATCGGGCCTGTCGGGGGTGAAAAAGAAAAAAAAAAAAAAAAAAAAAAAAAAAAGGAAAACCCCCCCCCCCCCATTTTACATGCTACAGACCGCCCCCTCGCCCTATAATATTATAGAGAGTATCGTATAGCATAGCATGCATGCTACTACTTACATCTTGGTTTCTTGTTCCAAATGCTGACCAAAATACTCAAGACCCCCAGCCCTCAGTCAAGTCATGCAGAATCATCCAGTGCCAGTGGCCCGGCGTCTCTCAACTTAGACTTTGATCTCGACCGTAACTTAGGCACGGGACCTAAGCCAGAGTGCTGCTTAACATCATTGCTTATCATGTCTTTCCCGGAATCTTCAACTTCGCCAAACAAAAACGAATGGCGCTCTTGGCTAGCTCCCCGTAGGGACGAGCGGCCAGGCGCATTCTTAGATACTCCGGTTGCTATTTTTGTAAACGTGCCGGATTTGTCGTCGGTATCATCACTTCCTGTAAGCATCCACGCAAGCGACGATTCGGCTAGGGGCTGGCGGCTTGGGACAGGCAGTTCTGTTGCTGCAGTAGCTTCCTCAACTCCCTCCCCTGCTATTTGATCTTTCGCGATAGTATTTGGGCTGAAGGCGTGCATATTATCATCAGCCAACATGGCTACCGAGTTTACCAGCTCTTCAGGTTTATCAACCAAAGATATGGTATCGGTTTGCGTCTCTGATAGTCCAGTACCCGGGTCAGCAAGTGAAAGGCTAACGCGATGAAGCCTATTAGTAAGTAGCTCAACCATTTCAATGCTGCTTTCCCGATCCGCAAACCCCGACTTAGATAGCTGTGTCAGGGAGTCGACGATTTCCTCAATACTCTGGGCCAATCGTACGTTCTTTGCTTGGAGAGACAGCATCTGAGCTTCAATATTCGTTGGTTTGGCTGCTTCTTGCAATTGCTGAACATTCTTTTTAAGTTCTCCCATAGCACCCCTCACCGCTTGGTTTATTCCAAGCTTTTCGCCTTTTTCTATGACGCCTCGTGCGGCACCTTGGAGGAGTGCTTCCATTCCCCCAGTCGAATTTATGAAGCGGGAGGGTGAGGTAAGTGGATAGGGAATTTGAAGCCCGTGGTTACCCAAAGACAGCCCTGTCAGATCCGTACCTTGACTTGCAGACTTCACCTTCACGGCTTCTCGTAGTTTTGGCGGTTTCATAGAGTACTTTTGGATTATAGCCGCTCCTCTAGACGGATTGAGGTGAAGCCGAAGAGAAAAGGCATCCTCTATGAATGTATGAGGTCCGGTTTTGCCCTTTGGTGCTGGATATTTGAGCAGCAGCTGCAGACATCCGGTATAATCTGCTCCAAGCACTACAAGTGTTTGACAATGCAAATTTGTTAGACGTGGGCTGTGAACTTGACGCGGATACCAGAATGTCATCACCCATCTCTCCTCCATCTATAAACTTACATTCCCATCTAATCCGAAGCATCATAGCCACACATATGAGGTCAACTAACTCAAGATTAGGGTCAATTGCAAACAGGATATCCCAGAATACTACGAGATCTTCAAAAGGGAACTCGCGGGTAAACAAAAGACGCAACCATCGACTAATACATTGCTAAATGTTAACTTTCTGGCAAACTCTGGGCTAGACAAACTACTCACATGAGAAATATTTGTGGAAGAATGCCTACATTCTTCAAGTGCAGAGCCAACTCGGGATCAGCCTTGCGAAGGCAAACCTGATGAATGTATTTGCTCTTTTCCACAATAAGTGACCTATCGTTAGACATGGCAATGTCATTTGCCTGTGAATCTGTTTTTGCAGGAGTTGCGGGGTCACGCGAAACAGGTTGCGATTGCCGGACTTCGTAGTAAACGCAAGCTTTTTCCATGATGCGAGAGAATATAGCAAATGCGTCATGTTCCAAAAATGCCAGGTCAAGAATATCCAACATCGGGATGTCCGTAGACGTTTCTGGCGATACTATAGTCCGGTCTACTGCATCCTTACTGAGAACCAAGATTATGGGAGCAACAAGTTCGTGCATTCCCTGACGATATCCCCCCTTTGTAGGGTTTAGTTTGCAATACATGAAAAGAATGTCCGTAATCATCATCTGAACGCTAGGGTCGTGATACAGAGGTTCTTCTGGCAATCGACGGACGTCTTGTTCAATCTCAAGACGCACCGCTTGGTCTTGTTGTTGGGTATTCCAAGGTGACTTAATCCCTGTTTATTAGCAAGGCTATCCGAGCGAAATACAAAACTGAGTATAGGTCAGCCCTACCTTGGGATCATCATCCAAGGGATCACCATTCAGTGAAGAAAGTGATTCAGGATCATGAATGAACTTGAGAAAGAGGTGTCTGTTCCTGGAGTAAGTCTCGCGGAGTGCTTTCAAAGCTCTTGGCCAGTCTGAGGTAGGGCAGTCCCCAAAAAGCAAAAATATCTAGTTGGGAGATGGATGTCAGTTTGATCATTCCAGACAGCTTTGCAAGAATGTTGATGGATGAATCCAGGTTCACTTGCCTTCCAACAAAGAGAGCGGTAGCCCATAATGCAAGGACTTTGCGTGCCGTTATAGCGCACGCCTTCTTTGAGGCTAGTTAGGCTTGACCCGCGAGCAAACGTCTGCCGCCATGTGTCACTAGACACAGAATATATAAGATATTGTTCGATATATGAGTAAGATGTTCCATGGTAGGTAGGGGACGACGTCATATCATTCATGATATTTACTTACCGAATAGCGCCTATTGAAGTCATCGTAAATAAATCCACTTGACTTGTCACACGCCTGACGAGACTGTTGTAACTATTCCAATAAGAAAGAAGATAAATCTTGGGCCTTCTTGGCAAGCGTTTCGGAGCAACTTTGAGTATTTGGTCAATGAAGCCTATGAATATGAACATGGAGCTTGTGTTGTTGTACCACTGATTCACTTCAATGTCAGCCGTGAGCACCTGTCAGCCAGACCCACTATTACTTGCAAGGCAGCAGCTATGGCAAGACACGTAGACCCTACCCTAGTGGCAGCAGCCTTGATGCCACAATATTTATCTAATCTTCCACTTGAATATTCATCTCAGAATATCAAGTTGACCTTTTTCCAGGATTGTTAACCCCTGCCCTGACTGGCATCCTGTTTATTTATTTCCCAATGGAATGACTGGTGATTACACATCCTACATTCATTCTTTAAACTAGTTTCAGGGCTTTGACTACGTCTCGGAGCCTGTGCCTCTCCTATGTCTCTTCTTCTTTCTTCCTCTATGGAAACACTATATACTTGAACTCAGGCCCGTGCTTGTACTACGCCTTCATAGTTCTTATTCCCATTCCGCGTTCTCTTTCTCTCACCACATTACTCGTTTCCTTACTTGTCCAAAGAGATATATACTATAGCATGTCTGTAAACCTCCTAGCCGATCTTGACGACTTCTACTCGAATTCTAAACAACACCCGGCACCACAACAGACCAACACTTCGTCCGAGTTCCCATTGTTCCAGTCACCAGTTGTGGCATCACAAGATGACGATGAGGATGGATGGGGGGATTTTGAAGCTGCTGACCCTGCTTCTAATTCCATGCCTGTGACCAACTCTGATGGCTCCTCACATTCTAAGCCCGCAATCCCTTCACGGGCGGTGAGATGTAACACGCTCGATATCCTGACAAATAACTTGCTTAGCTTGGATAATGTCTCTACTGCCTCTGATTCCGGCCCGGTTGCTGCACCTCAATCACAGCCATCTCAGACTCACGTTGAGACTCCGCCTGCGCTCAATATTCAATCACAAGAATCGCAATCACAACTGCGGTCTATATTTCAGTCTCAAACTCAACCATGCACAGACCCTAACCCATTCGTACCTTCATGGTCTCGCTCGACTTCTCCGCTTGTACCATTGGCTCAGGCGAATTATACACAATCACCAATTGTAGCTACACCTGCCGAAAAAGATGGAGATGTCCTGTTTGATATCGACGAGTTCAATGAGGAAGAATTTGGAGAATTCGAGAGTGTAGTGCAGCCAGAGCAGGTAGCTTTGGAAAAGCAAAAGCCTACGCTACCGTCAGTTGATCTCTTGTCCCTAGAATCTGAGTTTAACTCGCCTCCTTCTGCTACATTGGCTGCTCCCAATGCTTCAATAATCCCTTTAAATTCGCTTTTGACGCCGTCTCAGAGTCGACCCTCGAAACTGGATATGTCGGGGTCTTTTCTAACATCCTCACCATGCAATTCGACATCACCTTATCCACAAGCGCCGCGGTCGCCATCTTTCCACGATCGAAATCCATTTCCTTCCTTGTCGTTGAAAACCCCAACTCAAGCTACATTTGACATCCGCGAAGCTCAAAGGGAGGAAGCGGAAAGCAACAAGACTGGGGTAACTGGAAAAGAAGGAGATGTACAAGAAGGCCTGTCGGAACCTGTCACCGCCTGGCCTTCTGGCAACACTGAAAGCCCCCAGGATGCATGGCCCGAATTTGAAGATTTCCCCGAAGAGAGCGACAAAAGTTCGAAAACAAATAATAAGAAGAGTGATGCAGAAAACCTGCCTGGTGGCACTTCTTTTCAGTGGGAATCTATGGAGAATACCTTAAAAATACACTCCAAACAATCTCGGGATAAAGAATCTCCTCCGACTAACGTACCCCCTCCTTCTGTTCTATTAGAAATTTTCCCGAGTTTGTTTGAAGTAGCAAATACAGCGCTCTTTAAGCCCTTAGCTAGCCTTAGCGGTCCGGCTAAGAAAAGGGTAATGGAAGATCAGCGTACAGTCAATTTCCTAAAGGCCTACTTGCAGGTTGCTACTGTTGCTGCTCGAATCATAGCGGGTAGAAAGCTGAGATGGCACCGGGACAGGTTCCTTTCACAATCCATGTCTATATCGGCGGCTGGAAGTAAGGGCATGAAGATTGCCGGACTAGACAAGTCACAGGCGATTCGTGAAGACCGCGAAGCTGCTGATGTAGTAGCTAGCTGGAAAGCTCTTGTGGGGCGCGTCCGCTCTAGCATTACGGCGGCTAATTCATCCCCTTCCGTGAAACCTGGCTCGGCTCTTAAGGTGCCAGAAATTACGGAGAACATGACTATTCAAACAGCAAAAGTGGTTCCATCTGCGCCGAAAGCATGTGCTCTTTGTGGTATTAAACGCGAGGAACGCATCTTGAAAGTAGATATGGATGTGGAGGACAGTTTTGGCGAATGGTGGGTGGAGTTTTGGGGGCACCGAGCTTGCAAGAACTTCTGGGACGAGCACGAAAAGTCACTTCGATCTCGCTAGAAAGTTGTTGTCCTTTGGCTTAATCTCCCAAAGATGCCGATGACTTGAACCACGAATCTAAACTATTCAATCTACGATAATCGAACAGTACCAAGCATGGAAGCATGGTAAAGCCTAAGCGGATAAGTGAAGTATCCGTCGTACTACGCCTGTATGAAAAGCTCAATCTAGACAGATTCCGACTTTATCCCAACCGTTGAAGCATATGGGGAGAGCACTTGTTTCCTTTCCGTGAAGCTATTTTACAGCTCATTGAATAGTTCGTTATTTCCTCCACGTGATAATATTCAGAAAATATACTTTCTGTTTTTCATGGACCTATTCGCTACAGAGGATAGAGTATCAGAGCCAGCCTGTTTTTGTTTTCGACCAGACGTGAGTAGTTTGGTGTTTGGTGTTTGGTGTGGTAGGTTCTCTTTGACGATGATGTATCGCAATTACTTGACGTAGTCAATATATTCAAGTTCAAGTGCAAGTTCAATTACCTTCCCGTGTAGCTGGGTCTTAACTTGCTGTTTACTGTGGCTATTCTGCAAGTTTATTTTTTTTATTTCTATTTTTTTTTCTATAAAGCAAGTGCATTATTTATCCTCATGACCTACGAGAGTAAGATGTTTTCATATTTCTAGGCTTTGTAAAGATCTAAAACGTGTACGTGCAATAAATGTGTTATATATGTGTAGTAGTATACGTATAGATGCAACTTCCTGAACCGTCTGGTAGATTCCACACAATAGCAAAGCACTGGCCTCTCCCCTCGAAACAGAGACCCATTTTTTCATAGCTAGAAAAGTTATGGTTTAAGCTGGTGGGACTTTTTAGCCCCCTCCCCTCCCCTCCCCTTCGCTTGGCCAGTTCAGACCGTCAAGTCTTTGAATACGCCCCTTCATCTCCATCTTTAACCATAATGCGTATATAGGTTCAGTGAAAAAAAAAAAAAAAAAAAGCTTGTACGGAGTCTGTCTTGCTTAGGTTCCAGTTGTTGTTAGCGCCCTGGCCCCAATCCTTTTCCTTGGAGAAGGTACCGAAAAAAAAAATAATGGCCAAAAAAGGAAGCTAAGAGGAAAAGTTGAAGAAAGAACAAATCTAGACCCCGCTTCACCCTTCTCTCATCTTTCCCTCTTCTATTTTTTCCAGCACATTTCCTTATTTTCCTTGTATTTTCACACGCTCTTAGCGTACCTACCTACCTTCCTCTTTCTCCCTCCTTCTCTTCTTCCCCGTCCTCTTCCTTTTTTCCTCTCCTTCCAATTTTCTTACTTTCTCACTTTACCTTTTACCTCCTTCCCTCTATCACACCACACCTTCCACTTCTTCTCTTTCCACCTTCTCTCTATCCCCTCCCTCCTCCTCCCTCTCTCTTTCTCTCCCTCTCTCTCTCTCTCTCTCTCTCTCTTCCCCCCTCTCTATTTACCTTCTCTTTCTTTCCATCACTCTTTTCCTCTCCCCTCCTCTTCACCTCTCCCAACTTTCTCCATTTTCGCTTGACTGTGTTCCTCATCCTATCCTCGCCGAGCGTCGCTTGAAAATTTCACACAGTCACACACTAACCTAGGTAAGAAGATATGTCCTTTTCCTCCATACACCCACGCACTCCTCCTGTCCATTGACTCGCACTAGCCATCGCCAATGGCATGATGCTTGGTCTTCATACAACACGCATTACTTTGGTTATTTTCTACTGCCACCAATAGTTGGCGTGTGTTTTTAGCTATGTATTGCGCATTGTTCCTAGAATGGCAGTTTTTGCCATTTCGCAAGAAAATCCTAGGGTTATTGTCATAGCTTTGCCATGGTTACAAGAAGTCTCGCTTCGTGAGACTAGATGGTGTTTAGCATGACAATCAAGACAGTCAACACTATATAGCCACACATGACGTCCTTCAATTTCTGTCTACTCTGTGCCATGTATCACTCACGCGTTGATGTGGATATAGCTTTCACCCTTAACGTAATACTGACAATTCTAACACAGCCCTCGCCATCCGGCCTATTCTCATAGTTCCTCCCCCTCCCTTTCTCCCTTTATTTCACCACTTAGTTGCTCTTCGTGGCATTCTTCGCTTCTACTTCATCCGCCAAAAAGAATAAAAATGTCTGGCGCTCAGGATAACCATCCCTCTAGCGAGGATCTTGTTGACAACGTCGATCTTCATGACGAACCCCGTTTGGGCCCCGATGGCGAACCAGCTCCGAAGACCGAAGAGGAATACGCCCAGGCTCAGTTAACTCTGCGTGCCATTGTCTCGGGCAAAGAAGCTGGTGTTATTATTGGCAAGTCTGGAAAGAATGTCGCTGACATTCGCGATGAGACCGGAGTCAAAGCTGGTGTGAGCAAGGCGGTGCCTAGCGTGCATGATCGCATTTTGACTATCACTGGTGGATGCGACGCCGTTTCGAAAGCTTATGCTGCTGTAACCAAAGCTCTGATGGAAGGCGCTCCAGCTGTGGGAATGGGTGGTGTGGTCCAGAACGCCGGCACTCATCGTAAGTACCCCATATATCTTAGCATATCTAGTATGACGGAGCCTACCACGGTATATTTACTAACATGCAATGTCGTTGTACAGCCCTCAAACTGTTGATCTCTCATAACCAGATGGGCACCATTATTGGCCGTTCTGGCTTAAAGATCAAAAACATACAGGATGCTTCAGGCGTCCGCATGGTTGCACAAAAGGACATGCTACCTCAGTCCACCGAGCGTGTTGTAGAAATCCAGGGCTCTCCCGAAGGAATTCAACGTGCTGTTTGGGAAATTTCCAAGTGCCTGATTGACGATTGGCAGCGTGGCACCGGAACTGTTCTGTACAACCCCGCAGTCCGCACCCAGGGCTCTGCTTCTGGTGGCCCTGGTGTTGGCACTGGCTCTAGTTTCTCGAACGGTGGTCGTGGTGGCGATTACAACAATGGTTCAAGCAGAGTTACTCGTACAGGTAACGGCGCTGATTTCAGTTCCTCGGGCCAGCGTTCTTTCAACCGCCGGTCTGACCCAGAACCTCCTCGTGCTCCTCCTACTCACGACGAGAATGGCGAGGAAATTCAGACCCAAAATATAAGCATTCCGTCTGACATGGTGGGATGCATCATTGGTCGCGCAGGTAGCAAAATTAGCGAAATTCGCCGCTCGTCCGGTGCTCGCATCTCTATCGCCAAGGTATGTACAGCCTCACATCAGATTAGAATCCCGTTCCTGACATGCTAACGTTATACAGTCGGCTCATGATGACACCGGTGAACGTATGTTCACAATTATGGGTACTGCCAAGGCCAATGAGAAGGCTTTGTACCTCCTTTACGAAAACCTTGAGGCGGAAAAGATGCGCCGTAGCCAACAAGCCAACGAGTAAAACACACGCGACGACGATAACCTTTTCTATCTGATCAACCAGCCAAAGCCTCTATCTCCCTCTCTAAACTCCATAAGTTTTTTTTTTCTTCAGATCATAGTTTTTCTCTATGTTCTAATCCTTCCTTGTGCTTTCGAGTCCCTTTTCTGGATCAAGTTTCTCTTTTCTTGGCCATCTGTCCTCTCTCTTTTAATCAGTCTTTACCCTCCTTATCTACCCTCTCTGCCATCTTTTATGTCTCTCTCCAATGTTTTGTCCTTTCAAAACAAAAAAAAACGTCCTTTTATCGTCATTGGGGCAACCTATCAACAAATCATTCAGTCTTCTTATATACCCGCGATCCGGATCTTCTATTATCCCCTGCTTGCACCCACTCACATCCCTGGGGCTTCCCTTTTCCAAACTCTTAGCCATTACAACTATGAGAGTCCTGCTCCTCGCTAGGTCAGCCAATAATGGCTGTTCCACGTGAAATCTCTGAATCGTCTTTCTACATAAACATTGATTGGACATGTCCAAGTTGCTTGCTAGTGAGGAGATGTTTAGCCTCGCGGCTATTCTTACTACCCCCTCTTTTTTTTTTCTTGCGTGTTGCAGCATTTTGGCTAGCCTGTAGCCTATTAAAATGAGGTTATCATGATGACTTTTTGTTTTTAGTATTGTCTATACTATGAAACATTTTTGTGCTGTATCTCGAAGATACCAGACAGAACGGACTGGTGATAGTTAGATTTTAGCCTCTTGTGATCTTCCATGAACTTAACTACCTCAGTCTTCCTCCCACGAGTGAGGACGAATGATTTAGACGCGTTGATGGTAGAACTTCAGGGGTTATTTTAAGTTTATGATAATGAAATCAACGACATTGGCTTGGTTTTCGCAGGGCAGTTTTTGATAGTTTTGGTTTGAACCATATAATTAAAAAATTAGGAGTTTATGCTTTGCCCGAGTAGCACGTTAATCGCGTTCCACACAATTCATGGCGAGGTTTAGCCATATTTAAATGTGGCTTTACTCTAATTTGTTGCCCAGCTTACGTCATCCAATCTCTGGCCAGATGGCCTTTCCATGAACATGGGAAGGTTAAGAAAGGAGAGTGGCCTTAGCCTCAGTCTAGGTCTGGGCAATGCCAAATATAACAATCCAAGAATTACAAAGATGGGTGCCGCATCCACTTGAGAAATAAGAATTTGTTACACGCTCCTTAATAACTAGCTTAGTACCTGTCGGTCGTTTTGTCGCGTTCTTCCTCTCTTTTTTCTCTGTCTCTGTACTCATTCGTTCTCATTTGTTCTGATTTTGCTTCAATACGTGATGATGGCTCGCATCAAACAGAAACCGACGCAAAGAAACACTACCGACGATGAGATTCGGCCCAATGATCTTCCACTTGACAAATCATCCCAATTGGTTACAAAAAACCAGTTTAGCAAGGCGCAAAATGTATCGTTGAAAGACAAGAGCGATCCAGGAGTGTTGCAACTAGCTATAGCAGTTGGGGGAATATATGCGAGCTTGTAAGTTGACCACAAACGTATATTCAAGGACTAGACAACTAACCAGCGTGGTGTTTGTATAGTTTGACCTGGGCTTTTCTTCAGGAGAGGCTCACAACTACCCGGTACGGCTCTGAGTCTAATCCTGAAGTCTTCCGTTATCCAGTTTTCTTAAATACCATACAATCGGCCTTCGCAGCTACCACGGGACTTATATACCTCTATATCAGTACACCCCGTGGCCGTCCAGTACCAGCAGTAATTCCGTCGCGCCAGGTTTTAGTTCCTCTCTGTCTTGTAGCTACAACTACTGCACTGGCTTCGCCCTTTGGCTATGCATCTCTCGCTCATATCGACTACATCACCTTTCTTCTCGCGAAGAGTTGCAAACTTTTGCCTGTCATGTTTTTACACATTACTTTGTTTCGTAAACGCTATCCTATGTACAAGTACTTGGTCGTCGCTGCCGTAACCGCAGGCGTTGCGATCTTTACCGTGCATTCTGGAAGCAAAAAGAAGCAGCAGTCTGTCTCTAATAACAAAAGCGCTCCATGGGGAATTCTTCTGCTTTCTATCAATCTGCTATTTGATGGCCTGACCAATAGTGTCCAGGATTACATCTTCACTGCTCATCAGCCTTACACAGGTCCGCAGATGATGGCTGCAAACAACATCCTATCTACCATCTTCACCTCAACATACTTGCTCATCAGTCCCTGGCTAGCAAATACTATCGTAGGCGAGTATCTCAATATGAAAAACAGCGGCGCCTCGGGTGAGCTTGCTGAAGCCCTATCCTTTATGGCCCGTCACCCGTCAGTCTGGCGGGACGTTTTGGGATTCTCCATGTTTGGTGCTGTTGGCCAAGTGTTCATTTGTAAGTACCTAATCAGCTCTACACGGCCTTGATTGATGGACAACAACTAATCTTGATACATAGTTTACACTCTCTCAACTTTCTCCTCTGTGCTTCTTGTCACAGTGACCGTCACACGCAAGATGTTCACCATGATTCTTTCTGTTCTGGCCTTCGGCCATCATCTTACCAAAATGCAATGGGCAGGTGTTGGATTGGTATTTGGTGGAATCGGGATTGAAGCATTGATACAGCGCCGTGAGAAAATTGCAAAGGAGCTTGCTAAAAAGTCTAAGAGCCATTAAAGAAGCTCAAGTAGATATTTCATGTTTACTTAACTGGAGTATGTATGCACCGCTTCCAACCATCTTGTATAATTCAGTGTTCCAGTTCACCTTTATGTTCGCTACGACTACATCCCCTTAAACAACTCTCCATAATATTTCATGTGCTAGTTTTTACAAGAAACTACCAGAATTCAGTATGCACTAGTTGGGTAGTACTATCGTAGGTTAGTTATAGATGGCATCACAATGAATAAGAGTTTTTTTTATTTTTTTTTTCAAATTATTTTTCAAATATTTGTTTAATCCGTGATTGCATTAAGTAGCTTAGACTATGGCAATTGAATAAGAGTTATGCTATACGAGGCGAGTACGCTTGTCAAGTAGAACAGTAGCAGGCACGAATACATGATAAATGGACGTTACGACTATGTCTCCGCGTTCGATACGTAAATAACAACCTTTGGAAATAGTTACACTTGGCCAAAGTCAAATAAAAAACGCCGAGAACTATGAGATGATGATGGGTAGGTAACACGTCCTCATAATCACTTCCTTAAAAGAACAAGATTGCTCCAAACAGAAATGAGTGGCTTGTCAAATACCGTGAGTAAAGCCAATGACCAAGTCATCTTTTTAATTGCATACAACGGGACAAAAGTTAAGTACATTTGTTTTGACAAAAGAAATACTTTAGTTACATAGATGTTGGAGAACCTCAAATAGCACCCGCACTGTACTATGGTCAATGTGTAATGTTTGGAAATATGTAGGACTATAGGAATATGGTCAATATGAAATTTAAATAACAAATTGCTAAACGGCATATTCATTACAGTACTACTAGCTCATAAAAGCTCATCAATTGACCGAACGATTGGCGCTTCACCCTTGGTTGGAGGGCTACGAGGATCTGAGATTTCAGGAAGATTGAATTCTTCATGAATATGTCCTGGAAATGAAACCTTGGTAGGTGAAAATACGCCTTCAGGATAAGTTATCGGTGGCGACTCCACAAGAGTAAAAATAGTTTTTGCTGTCGATGAGGCGGGAGGTATGGTTTCTCGCAAGACATCACGAAGTGGATTACTAGTCATAACTTCGGCCCGTGGAGACATGACGCAAGTATCATCAAGAAAGTCATCAGGCGTATGCGAGACTAAACTCGTATTGTTTACGGGTAATGACCCGAATGCAGCCTTCTGTTCAACGTTTTTCACATCAGAGCTTTCGCGTAAAGGCCTAGGTGACGGGGGACGTCGAGACCATGTTATAGGTCGAGAAAAGTTGACGGTATTGCGGTGTGTTGAGGTATTTTCCAAAGTTTCGGGAGGCTCATTGGTTAAAGAACCATTACCTTTCAGTGTGAATGAGTGCTTTGGACTAGAGGATTCCGGTTTATCGTAAGGGAATCGAGGAAACTTGGGAGAATCTCGAACACTATCGTAGGGTTGAAAGCCGCCAATATTTGAGGGTGCGGATGATGGACCAGCATCGATGTGAATAGTGGACGGACAAGAGTTGCCTCGAAAGTGCATGCTAGTCATTCCAAAAGTGGTAAAACTGGTGTCACTTGTTAATGGTGCTGTGAGTGGCTGTTGAGGATCAGACGAGCCAGCAACATCTGCAGAGAGTGTTAAACGATGCTTTGTGGGACTGCGTCCGGTGCGTTGATGGCGTGCTGTATAAAGAGGCTTGTGTCGTAAAGAGACTTCTTTTTGAAAGTCCTGTAAACAATACATCAACTTCATATTTGGCGATATCCATCGACTTTTTGACTGCGCAGCATGATAGGCATCATTAACTGTCAAATCAGGGTTTCGAAAAAGGCCATAAGCAATAATGAGACTGGCAGATCGACTAGCACCCTGTTGGCAATGCACAAGAACCTTTTTTCCTAGCTTCACGAACTGATCAATTCGTTCACAAAGACTCATTAGATCAACGGAAATATCCGTATTATGATCCCAGGGAACATGTATGTACTCGGGAATCCGTGCTGGTGGCTTAGCATTCTTAGGTGTCGTGGGAGATTCGCCAGTCTTCAAATGAAACTCAAATGCTGTTGAAAAGGACGCGGTTGACATGGCAGTGTCTGGTTGTGGGCTTGAGTTTTGATCATGGAATTTCGCGAAAGGGTTGTCGACCTCACGAGCAACATTGATGACAACATCAAAGCGAGAAGCTTCTTCTGCGCTTGGTTCCAGGTACAAATAAACATCATCATCATAAATGGCGATAGGACCATCGGGGTAGGTCGGGGATTTAAGATCTTCGTGTTTTTCGCTTTCATCTCGAAGATGCTCATCGGCATCAAGCGCCCCTCGTCCAGCAACTTGAGTAGTGATTTGCGTCTCCTCCTCGGGGATAGAAATATCATGAATAGGTAGAAGACCACCTAGTTTAGAGGGGCGCAGGATTTCAGACAATCCAGACTCGTTTCTTTCTAGAACAGTTGGAAATGTCATACCATTTGCTGGCGCAAAAGTACTGGATTTCAAGCCATGAAGCATCGTTGGCGTAGATGCGGAGTGTTTTAAGCCACGGCGCTGGAGTATAGGCCGGGATACTGGAGAGACGTACGTGTCACGATGTTGTTGGCCTGTCAGCGAAGCTGTGTTCGTATTCAAACTCAGGTTACTTGGTTTTCTCTTGATTCCTGGAATGAAGGGCTTTATAAAAGAAGGAGAGCTTGGTTCTGAGACCAGAGGCGACACGGGAGACGACCCAAGTGGGGGGAGAATGGATAGGTTTTTCATATTGCGAGCACGGCGGGGTGTGGGCGATGTTTTTGGACGCATAGATTCGGCTGTAGAGCGGCCATCGTTCACGGAAAGCATTGACATGCCTGCCGGGAGGCCGAGCTCCAGGCTGGAGAACGGCTTCATAGGCGACAAAACTATAGGCGAGTCAAGACATGTAACCACGGGATCAAATATTCCAGAAGTCGAGTTCGTTGTTGTAGGGGAGGAGTCTGAATAGTCGGAATTTTGGGTGGAGGAGCTATCGCGATGTTTATGTTGTGATTGAGAGAGAACAATAGGAGGTTGAAGAAAGCCGTCTTGCATAGTTGATGCCACAGGCGCCTTGGAGACAGCCACAAAGCGTATGTGCAGATGCAGTAAAGATATCGTAATCGAATGACGGTTGAGAATCTAAGTCAAACACGGATACGAACAGTGCTGGGTGGCCTTCAAAAACCTGGCAGTTGTGGCTGAGGGCATAGGCATAGTGCCACGATTATGGGGTTGACGAGGAGATCTGCGAAAGAATAGGGACAATATTAAAGGAGGAAAGAGGAGGTTGAGGTTGAAGGCAGGGTAGTCAACCAACCCTATGTTCAAGAAATTTAAAATGTAACCCTCGGGGTTATGCTGAGATTCACAATAGTAATTGCTAAGCGTTAAAAACTGCACGCTGTTGAGGAGTTACTAGCAGGGATTTAAGCGAGAGTAGGAGTGTTTCGAATTTGTGCTGGACATGGCAAAAAACCCACCCAAAAAAAAGGAAAAAAAAAAAAAAAGAGAAAAGGTGAAATCTTTTTATTTTTTAATTTTTCTAATTTTTCTTATTTTTTGATCCCCTTTTATTTATTTTTCTTCCTGTTTTTTTTTTTTTTTTTTTTTTTTTCCTCTCCTTCTTCTTCATTTTTTTTCTTTTCTTTTTCGAATGGAGCAGGGTGGGGGTCGAGGGCTACACAATGGGAATGTGGTATGTGATATAGAAGAAATTGCCATACTTGAGAGTTGAAGTTTTACAGCCAAAGAAAGTCCTTTTCGTTTTTTTTTTTTTTTTTTTTTCAATCTGTAATTGCATTTGGCTGAGAAATTCCTATATAATCTATCTACATGAATGCAACCAGTATAACTTTGATGGCTATGATGGCTAGCCACACGCCACGCAGCACAAGCACAAATGCTAGATAGACAAGCGCACTATCATCACGACTGATATTTCTACCTGCAATTTGTATCATCGTGTAAATTTGCCCTTTTGCCCTTTCGCCCCTTCGTTGCTAGAATGATTTTTCCGTTGGGCTATTTAATTTAGCCTGAGCCTGTACGTGTACACACTCTTCCCTTGCCTTTGCTAGACTTGACGAGGGGACTAGACATTATCAACTATCCATTATCCATTATCCATTATCGACTGTTGCTGTTGGCATTCTTCCGCATGCTATCCAATATCCAATCTTTCATCTTTCATCTGCAAAGCTGCCCCCTCCTTCCACCTGTGGAGCTTTGTCTCTTTTTCTCGAACCGTCGCGTCTGCATCCTTGTCTTGTCCTGGCTGAGATCTTTATCGTAGAATTAAGGTGATGATTGTTGTGCATCTTCAGGCACACCTGGTTTTTGAAACAACCGCCTTCTTGTCACCTTCAAGTCCTCGCAATACGTCAGTGGTTGCGGTTCCTAGGGAGGCCGTCGATTAGTCTCCTCTACCCTTCCATGCAGTATTCAGAAGGTTATATTGTGGAAAAGGTGGTTGGTTGTGCGGCATGTTTTGATCAATGTCTTTTCCTGTATCCTTGTTTTGGGTCTAGGCCGGGCTTCAGAATGGGGTATGTATTGCAAGGTTAGTTTTAGGACCTGTAAGGTTTGCAGCACATATCTGAGTCGTTGGTTTTTGACAACATGTGCAACACGCAGCCTAGTGGGCTTTGTTCCTTCTTCTTCTAAAGAGAGATTAGCGATGTTGGAATGTTCCGAATCTCATGCTTGAGATCGCACCAAAACCTTCTTTCCCGACGTTATCTGGACTTCATGACTATCCCGTGTTCTCAAATCGTAGTGAGAGCTAACTAGCTACACTCAAATCTTACAACTAAACTTCCAACGACTTGTCCGTCAACTGGCAGCCTCGTCGAGCCTAATGAATGATACTGAGTAATGAATAATATGGTAAATACTGATGTAGCGACGACTACGCATCTCGATATAAATTTACAATAGCTTTGCCATCAAATCGTCCCGAAGATTGAAGGAAAAAAAAAGGTTGTATGCACCATGGAGAATAGCTAGGAGCGATTCCCGAAATACAGGACGGGTATTGCGTCGCATCTTGGGCCGTAGTTGGAATAGCAAGTAGGAGTAGGAGGCTTGAGACTGACTGAAAGTTGGTATTCACGAAGCCTGGGTTTAACCTGGAAAAGACCTCTTGTATCGCCGACCGGTGCAAAAGTTTTAGAAAGGTATTGTATGAGTCTATATCGCAATTCGATATTAGCTGGCTAACGACGGAAAGGATAGAGGTTTTGCATTGCCTTCACTCTTTTGATACATGGCCCCCTCCTTTACTAGAGGGTTGGTTGTTGACGTTGATGGTGATTCTACATTCTTTCCAAATGAGAGTACGTTAGTCGCTTTTCATGCTTTAGTTTACTGAAAATATGTGCCGTGAATGAATGAAGAACGTAGTATGTTTCGAGTTGTGATTTTCCGCGGTCAAGATAAAAACCCAAGTATCATCGAGATGCTAGATTTTCATCTAAACCATCATTTGTGGCTAAATTCAAATGGTCAATATAGAGTGATTTTGGTGACAACGCTTGTTTAACGATATTGAAGTGAATGATTGCGCTTGACCGAAATTGATGTGGAAATATTCGTATATCTAGGCGGGGAGACATTTGCAAAAGCCGCCTGTATTGAAAAACGTTGCGGTGACACATATACAGAGAGTAATGGATATTTCTGGTATATGATGGAGGATGAAGCTATTCTAGATGCAAGACAGGACTTAGGGGGGGGTTTTCTTTTTGATTTTAATTTTTAATTTTCTTTTTTTTTCAAATTCTTTTCCATTTTCTTTTTTTTGGTATTACTTTCATTGTAAGGTCTTTTAGTTGTTATCCTCGTATTACCTCTGGTGTAGTATGTACAGCTTACCATTGAGTGGACAGTGCATTGCTTTTCTATCTATCATAACTACTGCCACAGCTCATTACGTGTTTTCTCACCCTGAGGATGATGCCTTTCTCAAATGAAAACTGAATTAATTTCGCAACTGGTGTGATTTGCGGGCCTTTATGGCCAAGCACATGAAGCAGTGCACCCGTCTATTACCGCCCCCCCAGAAGCCAAGAGAAGCCTTCCGAGGCATCCAGCGCCTGACGGGCCAATGACGTGGACTCTCAGCATCTGCCATCCGCCGAGCGTACCAGACAGTGCTTCGCCCTATTGCATAATACGGGTCGGAGCTGTGGTGGACTGACAGGAAACCAATCGGCCTCTCCAAAAGCCTGGAAGCCATGCAGTACCAGGTTGCCCAACAGGTACTTGGTACGGGACGTGGCAGCCCAACTCTCTCGCCATAGAGCTAGAAGCTGACCTTCTGCCCGTCCCACTAGGACCTGAATCTCTGCACGATTAATGGCGCGGACGTCATTTGCACGGATGGTTCCAAGGAGGGCGATCGATCAGCCTATGCTCTCGTTCACTTCCGCGGCCAGCGCACCATTTACGTGGAAAGCGAGGCCATGGGACCGTACGTCGAGGTGGCAGATTGCGAGTCACACGCGATCCTCCGAGCCGTCCGATACGCACGACGACTATGATCCTGTTCGCCATTCGTCTACATCTTCGTTGACAGCCACGCTGCTATCCAACGTTTGGGCAACCATAACGGGCTGACGGCCTAGATCAGAGAGCAGTCTGCGCGCAGAAGCCCTGCCGTAGTAGTTATCCACAGGTGCCCAAGACACATGGGAATTGCAGGCAACGATCTCGCGGACAAGGCTGCCAAAAAAAACTCATCAGGGGGACCTTCCTAAGCAGCCCATAGTGGCGGCTGGGTTCGTGAAATGCGCCATGGATGGGGCAATGAAAATTAAAAATGTTTAGACAGTCCGTCGTCACTTTACTTTGACATTGCTGTAGTTGTTCAATCAAATGCAATTGTGGATGAAAAAATGAGTGAAATTGGTTAATTGTGATGTTGAACTGCGACGGGGTAGAACAGTGAGATATAGTTGGTCAGTGTCTAGGCGTGGAAATTGGGCTACGAGGTGGTTTTTTGAGCAACAGAGATAGCACTCTTCCTCTCCCGTCTCTCGACGGTCAATGCGGCGCTGGTTTGAGAGATCAATGACATCTAGATCAGTGGCAAGGATATCTGCTTTTCTTGATGCGGTGTTCTCGGGTGTTGAGGCCTGGGGGTCTAGAGGGCAGAAGCTCTGGTCTGAGCAGCCAGTGTTGTCCAGGAGCCGGTGATTTTCGGGTTCTTTCAAGAACTTGGCAAACTCGTAGTACTCGTAACTCGGGAGATTGTGGTGAAATAGCATGGCACAGAGCTCCTCCATTCTTTTATTTTAGTCCATAATTGTAATTGATTGAACAACTACGACAATGTCGTAGTAAAGTGAGGACTGACTCTTTATTTTCAGTTTTCATTGCCCCCATCCCACTCTCACCCACTGTTACTCTCTCCATCTTCCTTACTCTCCGCCACTCCCAAGTTTATCTGTGTCCCTTGGCTGGGATCTTGCAGTCCGTCAGTCCACCAAACAACTGCTGCGTGCAAGGAATTAAACTACTGGAAAGCGGTCGTGGTTGGTCTTCAAGTAATCCTGGATGTGAAGGAGAATGGATGAAGGTTCTGTCGGTTGCCATCAAACTTGTCACCGATGGATTTGCATGTTGGTGTGAGTCGGCATAGGTTCTCAGGGAGCAGTAGTGGCCAGTAGTATTGTAGGTTGGACCATATGGAGGGTCATCACAGGATCACAAGATGGCAGAATATATTTAGAGAGCTAGTTTAACATACAAATTATCAGATTAGACAGGAGACGAGGACGTTGCTTAAGGAGTAACATTCATGAGACAAGAGGCAAACGCCTGACTGACAGAGGCGGTGACTAGCGGCAGTATTTGAACTAGGGCTAAGGCGGTGGTAAGCACGGCAGAAAGTAGCATCATCTTTACGTGTACGGCTTGTAAAAAAAAGGCTACCTACTATGACGTGTTTGGCGCACACGAAGGCGACATTCAACATTTACTCGACCAACTCTTTGCGCAACGGACGAGCGCTGGCTCTCAAAGCTATGGCCAAACGCGTACCATTATCCTCGGCGACTTCAACCTCCACCACCCCTGGTGGTCCACAACCGAGACCAAGACCTCAGCCAGTGCCAACCAATTCGTCGACTGGCTGGAAGACCAAGGGGCGCAGCTCCTAGTCGACCGGAAAGTCGTGCACGATGAAGGCGGCACATTATATCGGATGTTGTCCCTTTCGACGTCAGTTATCGACTTCGCATTTGCCATCGACAATGAACCTACGACCTGGCAATGGTCGTGCCTAGGTATGTGCGGGTCTGACCACGAGTGCATCCTCATGCGCTCATCGAAACTCCCCCAATTTGCGACAGCCAGCCGTGCCTTCAACACGCGGAAGGCTGACTGGGATCTGTTTGCCAACACCATCAAGTCCAAGGCTCCCCATACCTTGCACAAGATCAGTGTCAGCAACGACCCAGACGAAATCGCAAACGCCCTCACCGACTGCCTCCAAGATGCCTGCACTCTCGCGATACCGCGTTGCAACGGGTCCCCTCGTAGCAAGCCGTGGTGGAACGATGAGCTGCTACAGCTCCGAAAGCAGTTCAAACGCGCCGAGCGGAAGTACAAGAAGCGCAAGGTTTTGATCCTCGAGCTCAAGCGCTGCCGAACATGGTACTTCCAGACAATCAAGACCACGAAGCGACGATACTTCAACGAGTTCCTCGAGCAGGCTGACGGCCCCGACGTCTACACTGCTTTGAAGTATACCCGCGGACTCCAGCAGAACATCGTCCCCACGATCCAGTATGAAGGCACAGCCAGGACCTCCTTCGAGGAAAAGGCAAGTGCTTTCTTCTCTCTGCTCGGTGACGAAAGCGACTACTCCACAACGGACCACAAACCCTTCGACGTCTCGCTGTGAAGGGACAAGATCATGGACGAAGAAGGCTTTATTAAAATGATGTGCAAAATTGTCTTTATTCGTGAAGTTGAGGGACTAACTAAAAGCCCAAGATAAAGTACCTGGACTTTGTTATCCTTTACAACTTGCTCACTCCATGCGATTCACTAGAGCCACGCGTCATTCGGCGTCATTCAGGTTTGTTGGCCTCATGTATTGTCTGTTAACACATAGCTTTAGAATCCTTCATGCGCAAATGTTCAGATCAGTCACAATGACTGATCGTTCGGGGGTCATTCAACACGTAACATCACCCCTCTGTCTCTTCCGTGGTGCTGGTTTTGTTGGGGGCGACTGCATATGATTCCCCTACGTCATCACTAGCACTGTACGTTCCCTTGTAGCTTTGTAGAGCTTCAGTTTCCTCGAAATTATCGCTTAGACTCCAGTTGGCTTCAGCGTAGCCTTTACATTTGACTAGAACTTTTCTTCGTCGTTTTTATTTATTTTTATTTTTTATTTTTTTTTGGACCCGTCATTACATTCAGCTACTTGAACTATGGCAGTTTTTCTTCGTCGTCCTTTGCCCACCCGTTTAGAACAATACCGGAGTATGCGTTCTATCTCATTCTGGTCCTCCATATTCATTTTCACTTACTCGCGAAGGCTGAGAGTCGTATATTTGTTGTGACGGTAGAGGGTTAGTGGCAGTACTCTTCAGTAGAATGACATTGAACCGGGGATGGAAATTCGTGGGAACGTTGAGCTTCACTACGTGGGATGAGACGACTTTTGTGACTCTGTGCTTTGCGTTCACGCATGAGAATTTCTTCGTTGACTGTTGACTGGTGATGTTCTTCAGTTTCAGCCAAACCGAGTCTCCTACCTCGAAGTGGTCCTGGTTGCTGTGAGTTTTGCTAGCTTGTCTTTCCATTTCTTAATGTCTGCTAGTCATAGAAGCTTGCGCCAAATCCCAACCTTCTCGAAGCCAGTTAACAAGGATATCCGCTTCCCGAACATTGTTTCCCATTGAGGATTCTACTAAAATAATTTGTTCCACTGCGTCGACACGTGGGTAGTCATGGATGAGGCAAAACGGGCTTACGCCCATATACGTGTTGCGGTTGTTTATTGCCAGCATTGTGCCTGGCAGCAGCTGAGACCATTCGAACTGTGAATATGCCAGAAATGCTTGTAGATAGGCTGAAACTTCTTGGATAACTATTTCCGTGGCTCTATCTGTCTGGGAGTGAAAGGTTGTTGACAGCCTCTGCTCTATGCCCACCAACTTGAAAATAATGGTCCAAAATTTGCTTGTCCAATTTGAGCCTCGGTCAGACGCTGTAAGGGCTGCGACCATAAAAAAGATGTGGACCTGCCCCCATAGAACTAGGGTATAAGAACCTCCTGCGCAGCCTGGCTAGTCTGAATTAGTTTCTCTTTCCTTTGCTCTTTACTGCGTAATATATGACCATCTCCGAAGCGGCTACAATGTATATCTTGTATCCAACTCGTGACATAATTACGCATTCAAAAAAAAAAAAAAATAGAAAAAAAAACAACTTTCTTCACCCTTTATTTATAACTCTTTCCTTTTTTTTCCTTTTCCCTCAACTTTTATTTCACTATTACCTCTTGTTTTTTTTTTTTTTTTTTTTTTTTTTTTCACTCCTATCCGCTACCATCCCAAACTCGATGACCAACGGCAACAACTCTACCGAGACCAGCACGACAACGAACGAAACTATAGGTCGACTGCTTCCATGGTGGGATGCCTAATCACTTCAGCTTGAACACAACAAACGCCTTACTCTTCCAGACGTAGAGAACTACGATTGGAAGGAACACGTTTCAATTCAAGTCTTTCCCAATGGAACTAAGGGACATGATACGGCAAGCTCAACAAAAAACATCAATACGAGGCTGTCGTACATTTTGATCCATGACTCCCTTAGTTCATCACAAAACTCTTTTTAATTATATCGATTAATTATTTATGACGAGCGTTACCCAACGGACTTGGATCCACCATGACAGACCTACTGGGCGTCCTTTAAAGCCAGATAACAGCCCTCGCCATCGTCAGTCATGACGTTTTGACGATCAAAAAGTTTTTAGTGCACGCAGAATAATGCGTTCGTTCATCAAGAACTCGACGAAACCATCCCTAATCAACACAAAAACAACACCATTGAACTCGCAACGACAAGCAGATTCGTGCGATACACAGGATACTAGCGCATAGCCCGCGTACGCTGTGGGGAAGGTAAATATGGGCCCAAGGCACGTTTTGTCGTCGTCGCCTCCGAACCGGCACGCAAAGTGGTGAAGGACGGAAAATAATACAGCCGGCCGCACCAACATGACACTTACGTGTCTCAACCCGCTTAATGCCGGAGATACTAGGTACGAAGACTATCATAATTGCCCTGCTGCAAGTACTGTTAGGGTCTACGAACCCAAACAGACTTTGCAAAATGTGCGAACGCTGAGCTGCTAGAGCTTTAGCCTACACACACACACGCACAAGGCTGGACGCATCTGCCCGGCATCAAAGTGCTGGAGTTTTCCTCTGCACTCTCTCTGTTGTTTCTTTCCACTTTATCGAAAGTTCTGTTACACATGCAAATCAGAATCCTGAGGGTGATTAGCCCCTGGCATCACTTTCGATCTCTTTCCCTTTTTTTCTTCTTTGTTGCCGAATTATTCCACGGTCGGCACAAGTTACGGTTACCCTTTTTTTGTACGAAGTTTCACAAGTTTTTCACGTACCCATGGAAGCACAAGGTCAAGCAACCTCGAAGCCTTCGTCTGCGAACAAAGCAGCGAACGCCGAAGACGAGGTCACGAGAGCAGCGAATTACATCGTTGCTATGGAGAGGTTGAGGAAGCACGTGCAGGAGGCTGGCGTCAGCCTCGACGATTACATGCACCTCTTCAAGACGCCCGCGATGAAGGAGAGCGAGAGGTTGGCCATGCACTCGAGCGGTTCCCACCGCCCCAGGATTCCTGCCCCGTCGTTCAAAAGAGACTTGGCAGAGTTTCCTGTCTACTACCAACGACTAAAGATGAAGTGGGCGGTAGACAAACAATACCCCAACGCCGACCCAGAGTTTATAGCCACGGTGCTCAATGCGTTGCAAGGCCCTGCTGCCCAATTCGCAACGTCCCAAGTCCGACGTTTGGACAGCCAGTCAGCTCCCACGGCAGAATCCTTCCTGACGATGTTGTACAATAAGTACAACGACCCGACCGCAGCGATCAAGGCTCGCATCGCCCTTCGGGACCTCCGCCAGGGCAACAAGCCCCTAGTGACGCACATCCAGAAGTTCGAGGAGCTCCTCGAGCTCTCGGGCTGCCACGAACACTCGGACTTCCAGAAGATCGAGCTCTTGAAGGACACCCTTTCGACCAAGGTGATGGACGTCGTCTACTTCTACTCTGCTCTCCTTCCCCCCACCTATGAAGACTGGGTGAAGAAGGTAGTGGACATAGAACAAACGATGAGAGCGGCTGACCAACACGAGCTTATGGTACCTTTTTATCCATAACTTGCTCAATTCCATCCAAAAATCTTTAAAGGATACCATTCGATTTCTAACGACGAGCTGCATCGAACTCAGTTTGATGCACCCCAGAGGACGTTCTGCACGTCTTTTTATAGCCAGACAACCGGTTTGACGTGGTCGTCAACCCCTCTTTTGAAGATTGAGAAAACTTTTCGCTCAGGCAAAAAGTTTTTTCGCACACAACAACCACACTTTCGATCATCGCTTACTCGACGAATACCATCGAAAAATAAATAAAAATAATACGACTGAATTCGTAACATCGAGTACTTTCGTTTTATATAATTTTTACAATGGCGCATCGAGCGAGCACGCCCAGCAGCGACGAATCGCCTGGTCTACCATCATGTTGAGAACGGGCTCAGGGTATTTCTCAAATAGAAGGAAAAGGTATTTGACGAAACGAAAGAAGCACTGAGGCAGAGAACAAAGAACAAAAGGGTATTGGCAAAACCCAGAAACAGGTTTCAGGGAAGAAGAACAGAGTAAATTGAAGGCAGAGGGTACAGGCACGAAACACTATTGTGAAGGGACAAAGTCAATAACGAAAAAATTCTCGTTGAATGATGTTCAAAACTGTCCTTATTTGTCAAGTTGGTTTGTTACAAGAAATCTAAACTAGACCACTGGGCATGATCACCTTCTTATCTGTTGAGATGACTTGACTTAGAGAAAGATGGAGGAGGCGCGCATAAAAGGAAAAATCACGGATAGTTATTTTTTCACATTACATCTCAATAAAACAATGGCCAATTTGACAGGTTATGAGCTTATATTAAATCACCTTCGTCGAACGATTTTCATATCGTTCTCATAAGTCAATTGAGGCTTATAATATTTTGTATGATTGTATAAAAAACAACACTCGACCAGACCAAGACCGAAACTAACTGAAATTATAAGATGTCAATCATACTGTATGGCAATAACTGTAGAGAGTGGGAGGCCAACTTCCTAGTGCTGCTTCAGAATGCTTGGCTGCACTACCTACAGTTAGGGTTCAAAGGTATCTGGTCCACCCCTACCTACAGTCCACTTCCAAAAGTATCCGGTCCACACCACATTTTGTCCGAGCCACCTGCATTTTGAAGAACCTCTACATTATCTTTAACTTTGAATAGCACAACGCAGACTTATTGTACAGCAAATCTGTTGATATATAGGGAAAAATCGGTGGCTATAATTGTCAAGGTGTTGCCGGTGCACGATAGTGAATACTCACGAAAGTTACCTTAAGACGATTTATTCATTTTAATCTAAGGAGAAGAAGAAGAAGAACTAAACTAGAATGAAGAGAAAGAACATGGCCTACTTATACCCGTGCAGAATTAATGAAAGTGTGCGCAGAAATTAGAGTGGATGCCCGTCACATGATGAGGGCGCACAGCCCGTAACACGGGAAACATGGAAGACAGGATGGATTCTCATCGAGGCTGGTAAGTCGAGCTTGTATGCGTGTGAGCTAACGACCTGAGAAATCCGGAACGGGCCAAGGTTCTTCCAATCTAGTTTCTTTTGCGGACGCGCAGTGTGGATCGTTCGGGCGTCCAGCCAGACCATGTCGTCCACTCGGAATTGACGTGGAGGACGTCGGTGTCGGTTTGCTTGCTCCTCATTGTCACGGGTTAGCCTACGGATGTTCTCGCAGGAAGGTTCGGAGATGGTCAGATATTTCTCATTGAGGAGTCAACTGTCAGGGGGCAGATCAATCACAGGATGTAGATTCGCATGTATAACAGGACTTTCGATAGAGAGAGAAGACTAAACTAAAAGAGAGAGTGCAGAGGAGACCTGCTGCACTTAAGCAGAGGGCAGATGCGTCTGTGCACATACTTTGTGTGCGTGAGGGCTCAAGCCCCGACCACTTAACGTTCACACGTCTGGCACAGCCTGTCTGGGTTCGCAGACCCTAACATCTGCCCCCCTTCTCCTCCCCGAGCTCGGGGTGTGCCGAATCTATCTAACTATCTAATCGTCCGTCTAAATCCACTTGACTAAGCCCAATTCTTCTCGTTAAATTCACTCTCGTTGAAGCTCTGATCGTCGTAGAAACAAATCTAGTGCAACTGTGTCTTCCAATGCTTGAGCTGGCTCCCAAGTAGGACGCTGGTAGCCCACCCATTTTACCAAGTATTGCTCTGGCCTTGTTCTGCTAGCAGGGCGGTGCTCAAGAATTCTTTCCACCTCGTACTCCTCCACTCCATCCACTTCTACTGGCCCAGGTTCCAGCTCGTGTTGTTACGGGTTGAACGACCCTGGGAGGATCAGTCATGGGGACTGATCCAGGCTGAGACATGATAGGGTTTGAAGCTGAATGCACTAACGATCAAAGCGCACACTATTAACCAATAGTGTGTTCGCTAAAGGTATCACGCGCGCTGATGCATGATTGCACACTATTAATCAATAGTTTGTTCGCTAAAGACAGAGCGCACACTATTGATCAATAGTGTCATCACTCAAGACATCACGCGGACGAGTGTAGGTCAAAGATCCTGAATGACGACAATCAGACATGTGATCCTAAGGAACAGACATGATGGAAAGGAAAAGATAAATAGGTGATCATGCCCAGTGGTCTAGTTTAGATTTCTAGTAACAACCCAACTTCACAATTAAAGACAGTTTTGAACATCATTCAACGAGTACTTCTTCGTTTTTGACCTTGTCCCTTCACACGTGTGTATCTTGTGAAGGGAAGGCGTCGGAGCCAGCTGGTTTCAACCTATCTGCGTGGAATACGTCGTGACTGTTAGGGCTGAGCCCAGAAGGAGAGAACCCACAAAACTCTACTAACAGAAACAGCCCCACATCACTATTAGATTATAAGAACCCCTCATTCGAGCCTGGGTCACCTAGATAGTTTCCTTTTTCCTCTTTCTCTCTCAACGTTGAATCTTTGTTTATCTCCGAACCTGTTTACAAGAACATCTGTGAACCAACCCGTGACATCATTCAACGTTCACACCACACTTTTTCTCTAACATTTATTATTTGATTTTATTTATTTCTACCTATCTTTTACTTCTCTAAACTTCCCTCAAACTCCAAGAGGCAAGTACCGCCAAAGAAAGAAAAATGGAACCCCAACGGACAATGGAATATGAACAAACGGAACAGACCGGAACGGAAGATAGACCGATGTCAGTAGGACAATTGACACATGACTTCAAGGAAATGAAGCAACAATTGAACGAGATCGTCGCGTTGTTGAACCGTAGCACCACGGCCAAGGTGCCCCAGCAGCAAGCCCCTGAGCAGGGCCCCGAACAGGCGTCTGAACAGACTCCCCCACAGGCGCCTGTGCAAGTATTCCAGCGACGACCCCAGCTCCCAGATGTTGAAAAGTTTGACGGTTCAGATCTGACTCGACTGACTGGTTTCTTGCTGGACTTGGAGGGAAAAATCCACCAAGACGGCGACGCCCTTGGAGGAGCCTTGGGCAGCCTTCGATACTGCTTTGGTCGGCTGAGTGGTGACGCCCATAGCCGCGCAGCTGTTATACTACCTGGTCTCTTGGCAATGCCAGGAAATTCGGGACTGGAGGCGTTCTTTGAATACCTCAGATCCACATACACAGACACCAGCGTGGCAACAAGAGCGACGGCAAAGCTCAGCAGTCTCCGAATCGGAAAGAAATCGGTGACTAAACACATCGCGGAGTATGAAAGATTGCTCGTGGATGCTGGCGCACACACCTGGGCAGACTCTGCGAAGATTGCGTTCCTGCGTCAAAGCCTCTCTGCCAAGCTCGTTGTGAGAATGGGAAGGCGGAACCCAGCTGAAAGTTACGCAACTTTCAAGGACGACCTCCTACAAGCCGGAGAGCTGATTTCGTTTACAGACACCCTCACGTCTAGCCAATCCTCTTTCACACCGAGACCCAGGTCTCGGTTCACAAACCAGGCAAGCCCAGACGAGATGGACTGGACCCCAACCCGAGCGTCATCATCGGCGCAGACAAAGAAACAGAGGGCCTTGTGGGTAACGAAGGAGGAACTGCAGAAACGCCGAGAAGAAAACCTCTGCATCCGATGCGGCACGAACACGCACAGAGTAGCCCAATGCCCTTATCTCGCAGCACGCCCCCCTGCATCCTCTGGATATACAAGGAAAGTGGAGATCGCCCCTCAGGTGGCAACTGAGGAACAGGAAGATACTAGTGACCCGGAAAACTAGTTACCTCTGTGCAAAGTCGTGTACAGAGGTCTGTAGGAGATTCTAAGTTTGCGTCCGACTGGGAACAGAAAGAGGAAGAGCCCCCCGAGAAAACCGTGCCATAGAGGTAGATACAGTGATTAATGGAAAATTTCCCACCATCGCCTTAATTGACACCGGTAGCGCCTCCACATCTATGATCAGTGACAAAATCGTGACAAAATTTAAACTCCTTACGCACCAAGCCGCAAACTCGCGAAAATTGGTTCCGTTCAACAGTACAAAGCCAACTCTCACCGACAAAATCGCAACTTTCGAGATCGATGTGGGAGGTTTCAAAGAAAAACATGGAACTTCTTACATCTACACGAGTTTGTGGTACCTTTCCATCCATAACTCGCCGAATCTTATCCAAAAAACTTTGATAATCCCAGCATTCGATTAATAACGACGAGCCGCATCTTTTGCAACTTGATGCACCTTGGCGGACCTTCTGCGCGTCTTTTTACAGCCAGAAAACCGTTTTTGACGTCGTCGTCAACCCCTTTTTCGAGGATTGAGAAAATTTTTCTCGATCACGAAAACCAAACCCCGCACAAAAATCGAGTTTTCGTTCATCGATAACTCGACGAAAAATATCCAAAAAACCACAAAAATTATACCGTCGGATTTGTTGCAACGAGCAGATTCGACGCATCCTATTTTTCCGATGGCGCACCGCCCGCGCACACCGAGCAGCGACGAGCTGCCTCGTCTGCCTTCAGCCACGTCCCTGCACGAGGCTGAGGTGGGCGACAAACACACATTGTCCTCTTCCCCCCCATCCCGCACACCAAGCGGTATAGGAGGGAATCCACGAGTTCAGAGCGCGCCAGCGACAAGCGCTCTGCAATCACCAATATGGCCCTCACGTGCCTGAATCTTCTGACCGCAGAAGAGAGCAAATGGGCGAGTGTCAAGCTGGCCTTCCTACAGACCCTGGCCTCTCTGAGCGAAGAGAGCCAAGATGACGACCAGAGCGTGCAGCTCCTGTTGACTGGCCCCGAGCCAGTCGACACTACCATGACGGACGCCCTGCGAGGCCTCGAGGCTTCGATGCACAACACTCCGTCTTCCCCTCCACCCCCGAGGTCCACGACGTGCCTGAGCGTTCAGGCATGAGCGCCCCTCCCATCAAGCCCAGCACAACTGGCAAAACTAACAAGGCGGCACCAACCGCCACCAAAACAAGCGGCAAGCCAGCCTCGAGCGGCAAGGCTTCGTCCAAACCCACACCTGCTGCTGCTCCTGCACGCAGCAACAAAACTGCACTGCCCGCCTCGCCGTACAAGGCAGCTCTGTGCAGCAACCTCCCTCCCTCGACTGCCAACCAGCCCAAACTGGATGGCTTTACCACCGTTCTGCGCCCTTCCAAGCGCGCAAACAAAACTACTCCTGGCCCTTGCGAGCTCATTCTGAGCTCGGAGGGCAAGAAAGGCAAGGTCACCTCTGCCAAGCAAATTCGTGACCTCATCAACTGCCGCCGCGGCATGCTTGCCATTGGCGTGCGGCTGACAGGCAAAGGCAACCTCGCGGTTACCTGCGCCAACGAAAAGGCGAGAAACGAGCTGTGGGCGACCCGCAACTCGTGGCTTGCCACTCTTCGTCCGCTCGGATGGACGACAGTCGCCGTCACTGAAAAGTGGCAGCGTCTAGTCGCCCATGGCATCCCTGTCGCCGAGCTAGAAAACTTCCACGCCGAATTCAAGGCGTCGAATGGGATTGAGACCCGCGGCACGTGCAGGCTGCTCAAGCGGCCTCGCACCAACCAAAAGGCAGTTTCGGTTGTCTTCTCGGTGGCGACACCTGAGGAGGCAGCCAAATGCCTACAAGGCCCGATGTTCTTCGCGGCCCACCAAACAAAGGTTGTGAAGTATTTGTATGTTTAGTTACGACCAACTGTGCATCCTACAACACAACCAGGGCAAACGCCCGGGGGTTCTTGACCATGTCTTCAGGGAAGCCACCCAACAGGGTGCTTTACTGATCTGTGTGCAAGAGCCCTTCGTGTTCAGACAAGACGGCAACTGGATTTTCCAGCGCCACGCCGACTATACCACTATCCCACCATATCCACCCTCGACAACCCTACCATATCGCCCGCGAGTCGTCACCTACGTTCACAAGTCAGTGTCGTTCAGCACCGACTATGACGTGTTTGGCGCACACGAGGGCGATATCCAACTACTCAATCTCTACCTCGACACCCATGTGCAGCTACTCAACGTGTACAATAATGTCCTGAGTCCCTCGACAATCGCAGAATTCAACCTCCCTGCAACCTACCTCCAGACCACGATCGAGCGAACCCGCTTACTCGACCAACCATTTGAGCAACGGACCCGCGCTGGCTCTCGAAGCCACGGACGAACGCGCACCATAATTCTCGGCGACTTTAACCTCCACCACCCCTGGTGGTCCACACCCGAGACCAAGACCTCCCCCAGTGCCACCTCATTCGTCGACTGGCTGGAAGACCAAGGAGCGCAGCTCCTAGTCGACCGGAAAGTCGTGCACGAAGAAGGAGGCACATTCTATCGGACGTCATCCCTCGCGACGTCAGTGATAGACCTTGCATTTGCCATCGACAATGAACCTACGACCTGGCAATGGTCGTACCTAGGTATGTGTGGGTCTGACCACGAGTGCATCCTCATGCGCTCATCGAAACTCCCCCAATTTGCGACAGCCAGCCGTGCCTTCAACACGCGGAAGGCTGACTGGGATCTGTTTGCCAACACTATCAAGTCCAAGGCTCCCCATACCTTGCACAAGATCAGTGTCAGCAACGACCCAGACGAAATCGCAAATGCCCTCACCAACTGCCTCCAAGATGCCTGCACTCTCGCGATGCCGCGCTGCAACGGGTCCCCCCGTAGCAAGCCGTGGTGGAACGACGAGCTGCTACAGCTTCGAAAGCAGTTCAAACGCGCCGAGCGGAAGTACAAGAAGCGCAAGGTCTCGATCCTCGAGTTCAAGCGCTGCCGAACATGGTACTTCCAGACAATCAAGACCACGAAGCGACGATACTTCAACGAGTTCCTCGAGCAGGCCGACGGCCCCGACGTCTACACTGCTTTGAAGTATACTCGCGGCCTACAACAAAACATCGTCCCCACGATCCAGCACGAAGGCACAGCCAGGACCTCCTTTGAGGAAAAGGTGAGTGCTTTCTTCTCACTCCTCGGCGGCGAAAGCACCCCCTCCACGACGGACGAACCCTACGATGTTCCGTCGTCACACACAGCCAGATGGGCGTGGAACCCCATCACCGACAACGAAATCCACTGGGCGATCGACTCGCCCAAACCGAACAAATCAGCAGGCCCTGACGGTATGCCCCCTGTGATTATCCAGCGCGCTCTGCGCGCCTCCCCGGAGCTAATGACCACAGCATACCGGAAACTCTTCGAGCTGGGTAAGCACCCGACGCCCTGGCGACAGGGAATAGGCGTGATTATTCCGAAGAAGGGCAAACCCGATTACTCGCTCGTGAAAGCCTACCGAGTGATCGTCCTGCTGAACTGCCTTGGCAAGGTCATGGAAAAGCTGCTAGCCCGCAGGCTCAGCTACATGGCCGCCGTAAACGAACGAATGCTTGATCCAAGCCAGATTGGCGGCCGCCGCCAGCTGTCTGCTGTCGACAGCGGTCTCATCCTTAGAGACCAACTGGCCACATGGAAAAAGCGCAACCTCACCCCCAGCGTCGCCTTCCTCGACATCAGAGGCGCCTTCGACCACGTCGACAGGCGGACTCTCCTCAACGGCTGCGCCTCCATCGGATTACCCGCTCCGTACCTCCACTGGATCAATAGTTTCCTGCAACGCCGTGCAGTGAAGCTGAAGATTCAGAACGAAACTGGAGAGCTGACTGGCATCAACAGTGGCGTCCCGCAAGGGAGCCCGATCTCGCCAATCCTCTTCCTCATATACGCCCGCACGCTTCGTCTTCCCCGTCAGCTGTCCGCAGCCACGTGCGTGCTCGCGTATATCGATGACATCACCATTGCTGTGGCCTCAAAGTCTGTGAAGGCTAATTGCCAGACACTAACCAAGCAGATCCAGTACATGATCGAAACCGCCACCACTGCCGGCATCGAGTTTGAGCCCTCCAAGCTCGAGCTCATGCACTTTACCAAGGCCGCCAAGGCCCAATCCATGGGTGTCAGAGTAGGCTCCTTTGACATCCAACCATCGTCAACAGTCACCTGGTTAGGGTTCACCCTCGACCAGCACATGACATTCAAAGAGCACGCCCACCGACGCGCCCAGAAAGCGAGAGAAGCCTTCCACGGCATCCTTCGCTTGACAGGCCAGTGGCGTGGTCTCTCCGCGTCCGCCATACGACAAGCGTACCAGACCGTGCTGCGACCGATCGCAGAGTACGGTTCAGAGCTGTGGTGGACAGACAAAAAGCCCGTTGGCCTCGCGAAAACCCTCGAGGCCATGCAGTATCGGGTTGCGCAGAAGATCTTGGGCACGGGACGAGGCTCCCCGACTCTCGCCACCGAGCTGGAGGCGGGACTTTTGCCAGTTCCACTTGCCCTTGATCTCAAAAACCTACGGTACACACTACGAGTCCTCGCCTTCCCGAAGCATCATCCCGTTCGCCAACTGATGCAGCCGGCGCAAGACGAGCTCAACTCTGAGTCCGATTTTGGCAGCGTCGGGCTTCAGCAGCCAGATACCGTAGGTCAACTCCAATTCTTTTCACGACAGCTTCGACAATTTATTCCTCGAGGAATCCTCCTTCGCGACCGGATCGAATGGGACGCGCCCTGGCGCGCGCCGCTCCCACTGACAACTGTTATTCCGCGACTGACCAAGGAAGAAGCCACCGAGGCACACCACAAGCTACGTGAAGAACTCGACCTTTGCACGATCGACGGCGCTGACGTCATCTACACGGACGGTTCCAAGGAGGGCGATCGATCAGCTTATGCTGTCGTCCACCTCCGCGGCAAGCGCACCATTTACGTGGAAAGCGAGGCCATGGGACCGTACATGGAGGTGGCAGATTGCGAGTCACACGCGATTCTCCGAGCCGTCCGATACGCACGTCGACTACGCAACTGTTCGCCAACCGTTTACATCTTTGTCGACAGCCACGCTGCGATCCAGCGTTTGGGTAAGCCCAACGAGCTGTCGGCCAGGATCAGGGCGCTGCCTGCTCCCAGAAATCCTGCTACACTAGTGGTTCACTGGTGTCCAGGACATATGGGTATTGCAGGTAACGAACTGGCGGATATGGCTGCGAAGGAGGCCCTGAAGAGGGATCCTCCCAAGCAGCCTATGGTCACACAGGGCTTCGTGAAACGTGCCATCCGAGAAAGTGCAATCGACAACTGGCAAAAACTGCTTTGCCCACCAACAGTTCCTGCGACGACACACCCTCCCGACGTGACACGAACGGCCCCTCGAGACAAGTGCGGTAAGCACTACCGCAGGATGGGTGGAGGAACGGCAGTTTTGCGCAAACCTCTACGAGGCAAGCGCAGACTGACGTCAGCCTTCTACCATCTCCTAATGGGGAAGGGGTGCTATCTTCCAGCACTCCTGAAGGCCAAGAAGGTCACGTCGGACAAGTGTCGACACTGTGACCAGGAACAAGAGACAGTCGAGCACATTGTGCTTGAGTGTCCGCACTTCACACAAGACAGGCGACGGTTGACCCTGGATCTCGGGACGCGGCCCGAAATACCGCATTTGTTCTTCACGAACAAGGGGAGGCAGGCCCTACTCAAGTTCATCGAGACGACGCAGTTTGGCACGCAGCAGTGGGTTGGTGGACTGGCGGAGCGAGATGGACGAGATAGTGGCAGGAGAGAGGATGAGGATGGAGGTGGGAGCGAGAGTGTGTGAGTGGTGGAGTTGGAGGAGCTGGAGGAGGATATTATGTTTTGAAAATTAGATAAATAGTCCGTCGAGACTCTACTCGATATTGCCATAGGCTTCATGTACCAAATGCAATCAACGGATTAAAAAAAAAAAAAAAAAAAAGAAAAACATGCAGCATGGGTTGTCCCAGGATTGTCTGACGAACTGCTAATTGGCTACCCATGGTTAAAGAGGAATGCTGTTGTGATCAACTGCGAAGAAGATACCATCACTTTCCAACAGAGCCAAACCACCATCCATGGCCGCAATAGTAATAAAGCAGTAAAGCCCGAATTCATCCGACGTCTGAAAACCTTTGAAAGACTCCTCGAAAAGGATCGTGGGAAGAATACAGAGTTTAAAGCCCAAGTCTTCAGAGCCTCAATTGAAGACATAAACAAAGCATTGGACCGCCTCCACCAGGACCAACTTCCAGCGGACCCACGAAAATGGAAGAGCAAAGTGCCGTCATGGATCTCACCGGAAAATGTTGCAACTTTCGACCCAGACGCTCAATTCGCCAAGCGTCTTCCACCCCGCCGCCCAGGCATGGACCACGAGATAGAACTGTCAGTCCCAGACGAGAAAGCACCATGGGGACCACTTTATAAGATGTCCCGTGACGAACTACTAGTGCTCCGCCAAACAATCCTCACCCTGTTGCAGAAGGGCTATATTCGACCAAGCAAGTCAACTGCAGCGGCCCCAATCTTGTTTGTGAAGAAACCAGGAGGTGGTCTACGATTTTGCGTGGATTACCGAGGACTGAATGCAGTCATGAAGAAGGACCGTTACCCACTACCAAACATCACAGAAACTCTTCAGCACGTATCGGAAGCCACACTGTTCACAAAGCTGGATGTCGTATCAGCATTCCACAACATTCGAATTGCAGAGGGAGATGAATGGAAAACAGCCTTCCGCACACGCCAAGGTCTCTACGAGTGGCAAGTCATGCCCTTTGGACTCGCAAATGCACCTGCCCACTTTCAACGTTTCATCAACAGTCTCCTGAGGCCTTATCTCGACATCTGGGCATCCGCCTATGTAGACGACGTGCTCATCTTTACAAAAGGCTCAGTGCAGGACCACCATGAGAAAGTCAACATAGCCCTCTCCTGCCTTCGTGAAGGCGGCCTAACAGTAGACATTGACAAGTGCGAGTTTGCGACGGAAGAAATAAAGTACCTAGGCTACATTCTCAGGCCTGGACAGATCATGACTGATCCCAAAAAGATCGAAGCAATCAAAAACTGGAAAACACCAACATCAGTTCAGCATGTACGAAGGTTCCTAGGCCTCTGTAACTTCTACCGAGGGTTCATTGACGAGTACACGGAGCTGATTGCACCGATAAATGCTTTAATTACCGCCGAGACGACAAATTTCCAATGGAATGACAAGGCTGACAAAGCATTTAAAGAGCTGAAAGAAGCATTCACTTCCGCACCAATCCTCTGTAGCCACGATCCAGACCTACCTACGTTCGTTGAGACAGACGCTTCAGGCTATGCAATCGGGGCTGCACTACTCCAAGTGCAGCCTGGAGGCTCTAAACGACCATGTGCCTACACCAGCCGGAAACTCACAACAGCTGAATGCAACTACGCAACGCACGATAAAGAGTTACTTGCCGTCGTACATGCACTTAAAGAATGGCGGAGTGAGCTTAAAGGATTGAAGGACACCTTTACGGTAGTATCAGACCACAGAAACTTACTGCATTTCACCAAGCTTCAACACTTATCGGAACGACAAGCTCGCTGGTACTTACTGCTTAGTGAATACAATTGTGAAATCGTCCATCGACCTGGCAAATTGTCTCCCCTCCCAGATGCTCTCTCCCGCCATGATTTACCAGATGGCCCTGACGACGCTCGCCTGACAGGTCGTTTTCAACAGATCCTACAGTTCAAGAGACAAGACGAAAACTCGGAGCTTCAAATAAATCGGACCCCAACAGCTGTAGCCACCCAGACCTTGGAAGGAGAGGAGGAGCCTCCCAGGTTCCTATCGGATCACCTGAAGAACTTGTGGGTAGAAGGGTTAAAACAAGATGAGATCTTGGAGAAAATCAAGACCTGCCTCAAGAAAAAAAGAAGGCCAGTGGCCAGAAGAGTTGAGGCATAAGCTGCGTGTCGGAGTCAGCGACTGCTCCTTAGACGCAGAATCCCGAGTCCTCTACCGAGGGAGACCCTGGGTTCCCGCTTCAGAGCCCTTGAGGACTGCAATTTTGCAAGAAATCCATGACTCCCCGACATTAATACACCCAGGAAAGAACGTTTTACAAATGGAGGTTGCCCGCCTTTTCTTCTGGCCAAACTTCGTTGCCGATATACGAAGGTTCTCAAGAAACTGCCAAGTTTGTGGAAGCACGAACACCTGGCGCACAAGCAAAGAAGGCCTGTTGAAACCCCTTCCAATTCCAGACCAGCCGTGGCGAGACATCGCTATAGATTTCATCGGACCTTTACCCTTGGCAAAAGACGGAGAAGCTGAATTCTCCCACGTACTTACAGTTGTCGATTGTATGTCAAAAGGTGTCATCCTTATACCTATGAAAGCGCTGGACATGGAGAGCGTGGCCAATGCCTTCTTCCACCACTACTACCGCTGCCATGGCCTGCCAAACTCCATCCTGTCTGACCGGGAGTTTGTCAACGCAGCCTGGAAAATGATCTGCAAAGAACTTGGAGTGGAAAGAAGATCGACAACAGCTTACCACCCCGCAACCAATGGAGCTGTTGAGAGGATGAACGCCGAGGTCAAGTCTAAACTCGCTAAACTCGGCGCCCAGGGTCCACACTGGTTGAAGGCCTTACCAATGGTTGAATTCGCACTCAATGCAACGCCAAGCAGTGCTACGCAAGTTTCCCCATTCTTCCTAAGTCACGGCTACCACCCAAAGACAATAGACCTAGAGCCATCACGAACACCACCGCCAAACCCCAATGGTCCATTAGGACAGGCACAAAGAGTGCTAGACAAGCTGAGAAGCACAACAGACTGGGCAAAGGCAAACCTATCGATGATGAGAGCCGCAATGGAAGAGTCAACTAATGAGAAACGAAAACCACACACTGACTACCAACCAGGAGACTGGGTCTGGCTCTCATTGAGAAAGGAACAGCTTGGGTCTGGTCTGGGAAGAGGACTACGAAGCAAGTACATCCGCTGCCAAGTCAAAGAAAAGGTCAACAGCCATTCATACAAACTGGAAGTACCAGGCTCAACAGCCCACGATACGTACAATGCAGAAAGGCTGAGGCCTGCAGCAGATGATGCTTTCCCCTCCCAAGACACACACGACAGCCGACCGGGACCTATTGAAAGTGATGAGGATGGAGACAAATGGGAGGTGGAGAAGATCATGGACCAGAGGGAACATTATGGGGAACTACAGTACAAAGTCAAGTGGCGAGGATGGCAACAGCCAACGTGGGAACCCGCCGAGTATCTCCAAAACACACTGGCACTTGAACAATGGAAAGAGACGTACAAGCCAAGTCAAAGGAGAGGAAGGAAAAAGAAGAGGAGAGGAGGCGGATGTTAGGGCTGAGCCCAGAAGGAGAGAACCCACAAAACTCTACTAACAGAAACAGCCCCACATCACTATTAGATTATAAGAACCCCTCATTCGAGCCTGGGTCACCTAGATAGTTTCCTTTTTCCTCTTTCTCTCTCAACGTTGAATCTTTGTTTATCTCCGAACCTGTTTACAAGAACATCTGTGAACCAACCCGTGACAGTGACCGGGTGCTCCACGGAGATCTAAGCGGTAAGTGTGAGATCCCAATGCCTCCAGGACTTGGACCTTTTGGAAACGGGCGCGGAGCTTCCGACCGGGACCTTCTTGCTGTTGGGCGTGCGAGCTCTTCGAGACCCAAACCCAGTCTCCTGGTTGATAGTGTCTATGTGGGAGTCTTCTGCGGTTGGCTTGTTCTTCCATTGTCACTTTGGCGTTCGTAAGTGCGCTCTTGGCCCACTCAGCCTGGTTTCTCAGACTCTCCAAGATGCGGGCGGCTTGAGCAATGGGACTGTTATTGCTGCGCGTGGGGTGGGGAGCGAGTTGACTGCTGAGGGAACCAACTCCACCACCTCAGGGTCGTAACCGTGGCAGAGAGCAAAAGGGGACGTTTCCGTGGAAGAACCTGTGGCGGCATTCAGTGCAAACTCGACAAACGGGAGGCAGGATAACCAGTCTGTCTTAGAGTAGAGTAGCTTGGTTAACTTGGTTTTGATATCACCGTTTACTCGTTCCGTCGCTCCGTTCGTTTGGGGGTGATACGCGGTGGAGAGTCGACGGTTCACGTTTAGCCCTTGGCACAGCTGCTTCCAGAAGGCGCCTGCGAACTGGCGATCAGACGTGATTGATCGTGGAAGCCCGTGGCGAGGGTAATATCCTTCCAGGAAGCGTTGTGCCAAGTAAGGAACCTCCATCGAGGTACAGGCGATCAGTATGCTTCCCTTCGACAGGTGGTCTACTATCGTCATGATGTAACGGTAACTGAGGCCGTTCTTTTCTACTGGGGGAAGGGGGCCAACCATGTCCAGGCCGATGTCTTGCCATATGCGATCAGGCACACTGAGGCTCTTGAGGAGACCCTGTTTTAGCTGGCGGCGAGCGTTCACTCCGCTACAGAGTTCGCAGTTGCGTACGAAACGAGCCACGTCGTCCGTATACATTGGCCAGAAGTACTGCTTGGCCATCTCGGTCACCATTGTTCTCTTACCGGGGTGAAGTAACACTGCAGAGTCGTGTAACGTCTGCATCAAACGCGTTCGAAGGGGCTCCGATTTGGGAATCCACAGCCGGTTGCGGTAACACAATCGCTTGTCAGAGTCTAGCGAGCACTCCGAGATGGATACTTTCCAATTACCTTTGAGCGACTCGGGCCACGAGGGATGTTCGTGCAAAACGGCATCTCGAGCGGTGTCGTACTCGTTGTCGGCTGACAACGCTTCGAGCCACAGACGAGAGAGATTAGGGTCGCGGAAAGGTGATGGGCAGGCTGCGGGTGTTGCCGGTGCACGATGGTGAATACTCACGAAAGTTACCTTAAGACGATTTATTCATTTTAATCTAAGGAAAAGAAGAAGAAGAACTAAACTAGAATGAAGAGAAAGAACATGGCCTACTTATACCCGTGCAGAATTAATGAAAGTGTGCGCAGAAATTAGAGTGGATGCCCGTCACATGATGAGGGCGCACAGCCCGTAACATCACCTCCCTCCTCTCTTTGGTCTCATCCGTACTCGAGCCGGCGGCGGTCCGTCGTTTGTGGTGATTGGTCCCCATTTGGCTTCGAATCGGTCCAGAGCTTCGGTTTCTTGTATGTTGTCAATTGGTTCCCATGTTGGTGCATCCCAGCCGACCCATTTCACCAGGACTTTGCGGTTAGACCCTTTTCCTTTGGCTTGCACTATTTCCTCTACTCCCCATTCTTCGTCTCCATTCTCATTCACGATCGGAGGGGGTTCTTCGGGAGAGAGTTCTTGACTTGGTAGAGGGTCGTTGGCGGCTTTCTCGATGAGGTCGACGTGGAACGTGTCGTGCAAACCTTTCGGCACATTCAATCTGACGTTCAGAGTTGAGGGCACTTCGGTCACTGTGAACTTCGCGTGCAAGTAGTCGAGCTTCTTGCAAGATCGAGCCGTGCGCAGGTTCTTCATGTTTAGCCAGACTTTGTCACCGACTTTGTAGAGATTTGCGGGACGGCGTACTCGGTCTTCCATCCGTTGTTGCGCAGCTGCAAGGGCACTAGCGATCAGGTCGTTTGTGTCAGCCATCTTCTCAACCAGTGTCTCTGCCTTTCCGTAGTTAGATAAGGCCGCACTGCGTTCCGAAGGTGTCAACGACATCTGTATTGGCTCAACATTGTAACCGTGGGACGCAAAGAATGGGCTGATGTTGGCTCTCGGACCTGAGGGACGGTTGTTCAGGGCAAGCATTGCACTGGGGAGGAGTTTGTCCCAATCTGTCTGGAGGAAGTTGACGAAACCACGCAGGTAAGCCTGGATATCTTGGTTCGCCCGTTCCGTTCCACCATTGGATTGCGGGTGGTATGCCGTGGACAATTTCCTCTTTATCCCTGCCAACTCGCAGAACTTCTTCCAAAAACCACTGGTGAACTGGGGACCTCTGTCTGAGACTATTGACGCTGGAGGACCGTGGTAGGCGTAGAGGCACTCGATGAATTCATCCACGACTGTCTCTGTCTGGATGTCAGGTAACGCACGTAGGATCAGGTTTCCAGATAGACGATCCGTGATAACCATGATGTGCTCATTACCTGTCTTTTCACATTTCGACAACGGGCCTATGAAATCCATCGAGATTTGTTGCCACTGTCGATCGGGAATCGGGAGCGGCTGCAGCAGTCCTTGCTTCTTTGTCCTCCAGATTTTGCTCTTTCCACATACGTTGCAATTACGAAGGAATTGTCGAACGTCTGAGTTCAAACCAGGCCAATAGAACTGCCGACGCAGTATCTCTATGGTCCCATCGCGTCCTGGGTGTCCAGTGGTTTTGCTGTCGTGGGCTTCTTGTAGAAGGCGCGTTCTTAAGGGCTCATTGTTGGGCACCCATAGCCTGTCTCTACAGAAAAGTTTGTCGTCACGGAGGTAGAAGTCTCCAAGTTGTCCTCGCAAATATACCGGAAGCATCGTAGAATCCTGGGCCAGAACAGCAGCAATGATGACTTTGATGTCTGCGTCGTCAGCGGCTGCTTCGTTCCACATGCTTTGCAGTTCTGGGTCCTCCAAGATGACGGAGTGAGGTGTCTGTGATGCAGCTACTTGTACTTGGAACATCCTTTCGGGGTCAAGTAGTTGGATTTCACGACCTTCGCTCGGGTCTTCAGGCTCGTCCTGTTCTTTCCGGGAGAGAGCGTCTGCAGCAGCGTTGAGGCGGCCAGGCCTGTGGATCATCTGGAACGGTGGAAGGCTCTGTATGAATTCATGCCATCTGACTTGTCTTTCGTTCAAGAATTGTTTCTTCGAGAAGTACTCTAAATTCTTGTGGTCTGTAACTACCGTAAACCCAGACAGTCCTCGTAGCATGTGGTACCATTCCTTCAGGCAAGATACTACACCCAATAGCTCCTTATCGTGGATGGGGTAGTTCCGTTCCGCATCGATCATTTTTCGCGAGTAGAAGGCGACAGGCATACCTTTTTGCAATAGCCTTCCTCCCACTCCGAATCCAGAGGCATCCGACTCGACCACTGTCTCTTCCGAGGTCACATCAGGGTCGAACCCAGCCAACAGACCTCCATCGATGAAGCGTTTCTTCAAGGTCTCGAAAGCTACTTCTTGTCGCTTACCCCAGACAAAAGGCTTGTTCTTTCCGGTCAGTTCCACCAAAGGTGCAGCAAGCTCTGCAAAGTTTTCGATGAACACTCGGTAGAAGTTTGCAAAGCCTAGGAAAGATCGTACACCTTTGACGGTCTTGGGGGCTTCCCAGGAGGTGATGGCTTCAACCTTGGCGGGATCCATGCTGACTCCCTTCTCAGCTTCCACAATGAAGCCCAAGTACTTGGTTTTCTTGACTTCGAATTCACACTTGTCGACATCCAGTTGTAGACCAGCCTTTTCCAACTCGGCTAGAACCTTACTAACCTGTTCTTGGTGAAGTTCCAAGGAGCCATCCGTGTAGATAATGATATCGTCGATGTACGCAGAGCAGAAAGAGTCGAGGAAGCGGCGCAATACCCAGTTGACGTAACGCTGGAAGACAGCAGGTCCATTTGCCAATCCAAACGGTACGACGTTCCACTCGTATAAACCGTACCTTGTGTTGAACGCGGTCTTCCATTCATCGCCTTTCTTGACGCGGATGCGGTGGAAGGCTGCGCGAACATCCAACTTGGTTAGCCACTTAGCTTTGGCCACTTGTCGAAGGGTTTCTTGGATCAGCGGGAGAGGGTAGCGATCTCGTATCGTTATGGCGTTGAGTCCTCTGTAATCCACGCAGAATCGCAGTCCACCACCTGGCTTCTTAGCGAACAGAACGGGGGCCGCAGCGGCTGACTGGCTAGCACGAATGTATCCTTTGTCGAGGTGGTCTAGCAGAGTTTTCCGGAGGACGAGGAGCTCGTCACGAGACATGCTGTAAAGAGGTCCCCACGGTATACGCTTCTCTTGACCATTGACGTCTTTTTCGATGTTGATTTCCATGTCAATGCCTGGACGGTGGGGTGTTTCTTTCCCGCTTTTGTCATCAAACGCGCCCAAATATTTCCAATAACGGCGTGGTACTTTGGTCTTTGGGTCCGTTTGACTTTTGGCTCGCAGGGCTTTGTCGATATCAGCCATTGTGGCGGCGAAGACAGTTGGTTCGATTCCGCTGCGAGCGTTACGTTTGTCTTTCAGGATTTGGGCGGCCATGACGGAGCCGATTATACCTTCAGGAGCTTTAGCTCTCCTGTACCAGCTCAAAGGGTAGACTCGGTAGTTCGCGTGTCGTGGCGTAACTCCATCATGCTACCATCTGGCGCAATGAGGCTTTCTCCTGCTCTATCCAAGGAGTTCCAAGGATAATCTTCTCAACTTGTCCCGGAATGACGTACGCGAAAGCACGTTGTGTCAGGGAACCGCCGACGTCCAAATCAAAACATACTACTGAGTTCATGGTGGAGGCGTGGTTTACGCCTTGCACTCCACGGGGTTCAATGGGGATACGTTCAAGGTTCAGGAGAGAAACAGTTTCTTCATTCATCGTGGCAAACGAGTTGCAGCCGTTATCTATAAGAGCGGTGACTGCACGCTCACTATTTACAACAACGCTGGTCCGAAAGGTCCAGCCGAGCATCTTCTCATGTTGGAACTGTTCCCACTCCTTCTCCATTTCCGTGCGTGACAAACGATTTCTCGTCACGCAACCTAGTTTCCCGACTGGTAACCGTCACAGTCTTCGGAGTCCTCCACAATCTCGTCCATCGAGAGCGATGGGGCCAAGCGTTCCTGCTGAGCCACGTTGGCCTTGGCTGGCTGTCTGGCCGGATTGACGGGGGCAGAAGGGGGCAGCGGCTGGTTCCGCAGCGAGGACGGGCACAACGTAGGCACACATGTAAAGACTTGCGACGGTTCAGTTCGTCCTTAGAGACCCACTTGGCACGACGGCCACGCAGTTCCCCGTCGGTGAGATAAGGGCGACCTTGGGCGTCGCACGCTGGCATCGCGCCAGAGGTCCTATTCCCTCTGTTCCGTCGCCCGTTGTCGGTTCGTCCCTCCGACTGGCTTTCGTAGGTGTGGGACCAATCCATTTGGTCCTCTGCACGTACAGAGGGACTGCGGGCATCTGAGTCATTCAAGAGACCAGAGATGTAGCGGGAGGCGCCATCGTTGCCATCGCAAGACAGCGCCAGTTGGCAGAACTGCGCGAACGTTTCCTTACCTGTGGAACGCAGGGACATCAGGGCGAACAACCTTTTGTCCAGAACGCCCGTCAAGGTCGAGATTTTACTCTCGTCACACCATGTGTGTCCTTGGGCGTCCGACAATCGAGCCTCGAAGATGGGCAGGAATCGACTGATGGGCGTCTTGCCTTGGGGAAGGTGCAACTTCTGGTGGGCCCGGAGACGAGAGTTTGCGGTCTGGTAGAATTGGTCCAGATGTTCCAAAACTGCAGTGGGTTCGCAGGTTGGGGAACTCATCAACTTGCGGACAACTTGTAGGCAAGAACTCTTTGCCTCACCACGTAACGCCGCAAACAGTAGGGCCACCTGGTCTTGGGGACTGCCGAGAGCCAGGCCATCGGTGCGAAGTTTGTTCTCCGCGTCCAGGCGCCAATCTTCGTATTCCTCCGCTTTGCCTGAAAACGGTTGCAACGGCCCCATTTTCTGGCGAGGGGTGGACGATGCGCAGACATGAAGTTGGGTGGGGGCTTCAGTGGTGGGGACAGCTGTGGCGAACGAGGGTGTTGTGTTGGACGACATCGTGATGTCATGGTCGTGGTCAGGATTCATGATTTAGGTAGGAGAGGCACAAAAACGTGACACAAAAAAAAGAAAAAAAGGTCTTACGAAGAGGTCGTATAGAGTGGGGCACAGGAAGGTGGCACAAAAAGGTGGCACAAAAGGTGGCAAGAAAGGTGGCAAAAAAGGTGGCACAAAGAGGGGGCACAAAAGGATGGCACAGAGAGGGGGCACAGAGAGGGGGCACAAAAGGTGGCACAAAGAGGAGAGTAAAACAAAAAAGTAAGAAAAAGAATGTTTTTTTTTAAAAAAAGAAGTAGAGATTAAAATGAATTGTTGCCGGTGCACGATGGTGAATACTCACGAAAGTTACCTTAAGACGATTTATTCATTTTAATCTAAGGAAAAGAAGAAGAAGAACTAAACTAGAATGAAGAGAAAGAACATGGCCTACTTATACCCGTGCAGAATTAATGAAAGTGTGCGCAGAAATTAGAGTGGATGCCCGTCACATGATGAGGGCGCACAGCCCGTAACACGGGAGTGTGTATCGCGTTGGCTGCTGCTACGATTGCTGCTGCTCGAGAACGGATCAGTCCATCTGCTCCTATTTCTAGCAGCTGCAACTTGCGCGCAGCAATGCGGGGGTCGTTGTCGTCTTTGGGAAGATGGATACGTGAAAGGGCATCGGGTAGCGGGACAACCGTCCTGGGCGGTGTTCCAATTCCAGATTGTATTCCGACAACAACAGCGCCCAGCGAGCTTGTCGTTCCGAGAGTTGCCGTGTTTCTGTGAAATGCAGAAGGTTCTTGTGGTCAGTCAGCACCCGAACTGGGAACTGCGAGCCTTTCAGTTCTCCTCGCCATTCTTTGAGAGCTCTTATGATTGCCAGCAGTTCTTTGTCGTGGATCTCATATTTGCTGTTACGGGTTGAACGACCCTGGGAGGATCAGTCATGGGGACTGATCCAGGCTGAGACATGATAGGGTTTGAAGCTGAATGCACTAACGATCAAAGCGCACACTATTAACCAATAGTGTGTTCGCTAAAGGTATCACGCGCGCTGATGCATGATTGCACACTATTAATCAATAGTTTGTTCGCTAAAGACAGAGCGCACACTATTGATCAATAGTGTCATCACTCAAGACATCACGCGGACGAGTGTAGGTCAAAGATCCTGAATGACGACAATCAGACATGTGATCCTAAGGAACAGACATGATGGAAAGGAAAAGATAAATAGGTGATCATGCCCAGTGGTCTAGTTTAGATTTCTAGTAACAACCCAACTTCACAATTAAAGACAGTTTTGAACATCATTCAACGAGTACTTCTTCGTTTTTGACCTTGTCCCTTCACATTTGCACTCGTGTGGAGTGAGCTTCTTACTGATGTAAGCACACGGGTGAAGCTTATCGGCGTGCTTCTGAAGCAGTACTGCTCCTGTGCTGTAACCAGAAGAGTCTGCTTCCACCACCGTCGGTAGACTGTAATCAAAGGTTTTCAGAATGGGGGCGGAGCAGAATGCAGTTTTGAGGGTGGTGAAAGACTTCTCTGCTTCAGGGGACCACTTGAACACTGTCTTCATTGGCGTCAGCTCGACCAAGGGACGAGCAATCTCAGAGAAATCGTGAATAAAGGTTCGGTAGAAGTTGGCAAAGCCGATAAATGCTTGGACTTCTTTCTTAGTGGTGGTACTGGCCAATCTTGTACTGCAGCCACCTTCTCAGGGTCCATTTTGGCAGAGCCTGGGGAGATGATGTAGCCTAGGTATTTTACTTCCTTCACTGCAAAGGCACACTTGTCGATGTCCACCGTAAGGCCTGCCTTTACCAACTTACCAAGCACAGTGTTGACCTTTCCGTAATGGTCCTCCAGCGATCCTGCAGAAAACACTAAGCAAGGTCACCTCTGCCAAACAAATTCGTGACCAGATAAACAACTTCCTACAACAACACGAGTTTATGGCACCTTTTTGTCCATAACTCGCTCAATTTCATCCAAAAAACTTGTTTAATCCCAGCAATCGATTTATTACGACGAGCTGCATCGTTTGCAATTTGATGCACCGTGGCGGCTTTTCTGCGCGTTGTTCTACAGCCAGAAAACCGTTTTTGTCGTCGTCGTCAACCCCTCTTTTGACGATCGAGAAAATTTTTCGCCCAGGCAAAAAGTTTTTTCGCACACAACAACCACATTTTCGATCATCGTTTACTCGACGAATACCATCGAAAAATACATAAAAATAACACGACTGAATTCGTAACATCGAGTACTTTCGTTTCATATAATTTTCAAAATGGCGCATCGAGCGCGCACGCCCAGCAGCGAGGAACCGCCGCAGCTGCCATCTTTCACACCCCTGCAGGAATGTGAAGTTGGTGATAAACACACTTTTTCTTCTTCTCCCCCCAACCCTGACCCCAAAAGGTTCAGGCACGAATTTAACAACGAGGCCAGCGCTAACGAAAAGCGCGCCCTCATGAAAGAAATGGCACTTTATTGCCTAAATTTCCTAACCATGGATGACTACAACTGGGCGAGTGTAAAGCTCGCTTTTTTACAAAAACAGGCTTGGCTCGAAGACCAAGTTGACGAAGAAACCCCTGAACAACAACTCTTGCTGCCATGCAGCGAGACAATTGACACTACGATGAGCGACGTGCCGCGTGGCCTCGCAGCCTCTCGACACGCAGCCTCATCGCCACCACCACAACCAACAACAGCTCCAGCTGTCCCAGAGCGGGCAGGCCTGAGGGCTCCACCAATCAAACCCAGTTCTACTGGCAAAAATGCGAAGGCAACGCCACATGCCGACGCCACACCGAAAAACCCTGCTGCCCCTGCACGCAGCACAAAAACTGCACTCCCAGCTTCGCCCTACAAAGCAGCTTTGTGCAGCAACCTGCCACCCCAGACTGCCACCCAGCATAAATTGGATGGCTTCACCACTGTTGCGCGCCCCTCCAAGCGCGCTAACAAAAATACTCCTGGTCCTTGCGAGCTCATTTTGAGCAGTGAGGGCAAGAACGGCAAGGTCACCTCTGCCAAACAAATTCGTGACCAGATAAACTGCCGCCGCGGCATGCTTGCCATTGGCGTGCGACTAACTGGCAAAGGAAACCTCGCTGTTACCTGCGCCAACGAAAAGGCTAGAAACGAGCTGTGGGCTTCCCGCAACTCATGGCTAGCCACGCTACGTCCGCTCGGCTGGACATCAGTTGCAGCCACTGAAAAGTGGCAGCGACTGGTGGCCCATGGCATCCCAGTCGACGAACTACAAAACTTCCACGCCGAATTTAAGGCGTCGAATGGGATTGAGACCCGTGGCACCTGCCGCTTGCTTAAGCGCCAACGTGCCAACCAAAAGGCAGTTTCAGTCGTTTTTTCTGTGGCAACACCTGAGGAAGCGGCCAAATGCCTACAGGGCCCGACATTTTTCGCGGCTCAGAAGGTCCCAATTGTGAAGTACCTGTATGTATAGTGTGGAAATTTATCATTGGTACAAAACATCGTGGACTAGGGGGAGGAAGTTGGGGGAAGGAGGAGTGCAGGGGTGTTGAGTGGAGGATGAATTTTTAGAAAATTGATATGAAAATTAGTTAAATAGTCCGTCGAGACTTTACTCGATATTGCCATAGGCTTATGTACCAAGACGCAATTAACGGATAAAAAAAAAAAAAAAAAAAAAAAAAAAAGGGCCCAAGTTTCTTGTGGTCCAGCTTGGGAGAAGGTCTCTCCGTTCTAATAAACTTTCTCAGAAGCCAGACGGACTGGCCCAGGGTGAAGACAGGAGGGGACGACTTATGCTTGTTGACTTGTTCACTCATAGCATCTTGGGCCCAAGTCATTTCGGCCTTCAAATGGTTTTCGAGAGCTTTGAGTCGGTCAGTATAATCGATCAGGATCTGCGGAGGAGCAGGGACAGAAGTTGGCAGGATGTCATATCGCGGGTGGAAACCATAGTTGGCAAAAAATGGGGAGACCTTTGTTGTGGCGGAGACCGTGTTGTTATACGAAAACTCGGCCATCGTCAGAAGGTCAAACCAATCATCTTGCTGGTAGTTGCAATACCCTCGAAGATACTGTTCAACAATGGAGTTTAGTCTCTCTGTCTGTCCATCCGTCTGTGGATGGAACGCGGTACTGAGATTTTGCTTGATATGACAAGCCTGGGCAAGAGTGGATAGAAAGGCAGATGTGAAAATGGATCCTCTATCCGACGTGATATCTTTGGGGAGGCCGTGATACTTAAAAACATAATCCCTAAAGAGACCGGCAAACTGCATCGCATTCAAGGTTGCCTTGCAGGCAATGAAGTGGGACATCTTTGTCAATCTGTCAACCACGACAAGCAGGGCATCATAACCTTTAGAAACAGGTAAGCCAGTGATCAGGTCCAGAGAAATCGACTCCCATCTGCGCTGGGGAACAGCAAGAGGTTTGTTATAACCATAGGGCGCATGCCGGGCGGGTTTGATTCTTTGACAGGTATCGCAGTTTCTGAGGAACCTCGCGATATCTTTCCTCAGGGAGGGCCACCAAAAGTCTCTAGTGATAAGTTCAAAGGTAGCAGCTTGTCCTGGATGGCCGGCAGCGGGGTGGTCATGTCTGGACTGGATGAGTCCTAGCCTCAAGTTCGCAGAGTCGGGGATGTAGAACAGGTTGTTAATCAGAAGTAGGCGATCGGAAGTCAGAGTACAAGTCGACATGTCAAACTTGGGATGTCTTTTATCACCATTGTCGATTGCTTTGATCAGGGACTGGGAAAGGTCGTCTAGAGGTAGGGCCGCAAGGATATCCTTTCTCAAGGAGCTTGAAATCAGATTGGTGTTGGCTTCAATGTTATCGGGAAGCAACTCGGAGGCATTCAACAGCAGCGGGGTAGTGTTGATCTTCGACGGTTCAATCATGAGTTGAGTGGTATCAAGTTTTCCTTCGGGGCTATCCATCTCATACGTCCTCCTCGTCAAGGCATCCGCCTTGGAGTTTTCGGCGCCTGGTCGAAAGACAATGGAAAAAGGCAACTCTGACAGTTCAAGAGCCCATCTGGCCTGTCTTCTATTCATGATTGTCTTAGTAGACAGCGCAGTTAGATTCTTGTGATCAGTCAAAATCTGGACAGGGTTTTCGAGAGCAACGAGCATGGGATAATATTCCTTTAGAGAGGAGACAATGGCGAGGAGTTCCTTATCACCAATACCGTAGTTGCATTCTGGGGCCGTCATCTTTCTGGAGAAGTACGCGATCGGGTGTAACACCTTCTTCCCGTTCATTGGGAAAAACTGCGACAGGATTCCCGAAATCACTCGATCCGAAGCATCAGTCTCGAGCAACGTATCGAGGTCAGCGTTAAAGTGTTTCAAGATGGGGGCAGAACAGAATCGGGTTTTCAATTTCTCGAAGGCGGATTGACAGGTTGGAGTCCACTCGAAGGGAACGTCCTTCTTGGTTAAATTGAACAGAGGGGCACAGATTCTAGAATATCCCTCGATGAATCTTCTGTAGAAGTTGGCGAAGCCAAGGAAACTCTGTACACCTTTCACGGTCGTAGGAGCTTCCCATTCTGCCACCGCTTTGACTTTCGCGGGGTCCATAGACAGACCATCAGGGGATATCACAAATCCAACAAAAGTGGTCGAAGTGGTGTCAAACACACATTTCTCGCCTTTCACAAAGAGGCCAGCGCGTGCCAGCTTGTAAAGAACAGCTTTGACGTGCTTGTCATGTTCTTCCTGTGAGTCGGAGAAAATAAGAATGTCATCCAGGTAACAAACCACACATATATCAAGGAATTCGTTCAAGACTTCGTTGACAAACTGTTGGCAAGTGGCGGGGGCATTAGTGAGACCAAAGGGCATGACCAGGTATTCGTAAAGTCCATACCGGGTTCTAAAGGCAGTCTTCCATTCTTCACCTTCCTTGATTCGGATCAGATTGTAGGCAGATCGCAAGTCAAGTTTAGTGAAGATCTTTCCTTTAGACGCAGCTCTAAGGCTCTCGTTGATGCGGGGAAGGGGGTATCTCGACTTCTTGGTGATATCGTTTACAGCTCTGTAATCGACACAGAATCTCAAGGAGCCGGGTTTCCTGACAAACAGGACAGGGGAGGCCATGGGAGAAGAAGACGGTCTAATGAATCCTTTGGCAAGAAACTCGTCAATGTACTTCTTCAAAGCGCGAAGTTCCAGACTCGACATGTCATAAAGAGGGCCTTTGGGCAGTCTCGACCCCGGAATCAGCTCGATCGAGTGGTCAATGGGTCGATGCTTAGGGAGTTTATCGGCACCTTCTTTAGAGAACAGAGGTAGAACGTCATGGTACTTGGCCGGGACAGTTTTTTCCAAATTAGCGAGTTCTTCCTCAAGTGGGATTTCCTCCTGATTAAGGTATTCCAACACTTGTTCAACAGTGACAGCGTTGATCTGAAGTTTCTCGCGTTTGGCAATCCTTCTAAGGGCCTTGAGCGTGACGGATGCGCAGGTCATGGGCGGAGGGGAAACAGGAGGGGAAACAGGGGGCGAACTTTCGCGACGGGTATTTTGGTGGTTCGAGACGGGGTCTCGAGCAGGTGCAGGTGGTGCAGGTGGCGTACGCTTGCGCGGTAAAATTTCTGCGGCGGGTTCAGAACTGAGGGAGTGTGTGCGTTCAGGGGCGGGCAGGTGGTTATCCAGAGTGGACAGGACAGAGTATGGGTTCGGGGTGACAACGGAAGAAGGTTTCGGTCGTGAATGGGAGATGCAAGCAGGGGAAGGGAAATGCAAAGTGTCCGTAGTCCAATCGATCGCTGGGTTATGTTCTTTGAGCCATGACTTTCCAAGAATAATGTCCCACGCACCCATGTTAGCAACAGAGAAAATCAGATTGTCATGATGATCCTGTAGGCTGAGTTGTAAGCCAATTTCATGAGTTATTTGTCCACTTGCGGAGAGGGACCCATCGAAAACCAACAAGTCAGCTGGGAATTCCTTCTTAGTTGGGGACAAACCATATCTCGCAAGAAACAACGGGTTCACAAACACAGAAGAAGCACCAGAATCAATCATGGCGGTGGCAGGCAAAACTCCATTAACTAACACAGGAACAATAAGTAGTGAGGCATTACCAAGATCACGGGCAGAGGAAGAAACAGGGGAAACAGAACCATAAGCGGCAGCGGACAAAACCAAGACAGATCTTTGCATAGCAGGTCGGATGAGACTAGCATGCAACTGCATCTGATTTGAGCATGCTAGTCTTGGTAGTTTTTTGGCCCCGTGATGGAATACAACGCGGGCTGCGTAGATTCCGAGGAATCTTGAACCGGGGCATGGGAGTTGGGGGGAGAAACAATCGAAGCAGAAGCCAAAATACCAGAAACGTTAGGCGAAGAAGGCTGCATTTCAGCAGCGGCGATGACTTTGGCAGCTTTTTTAGGGCAGCTAGCCACCCTGTGGTTGGCTTCCCCGCAGTACAGGCAGAGTCGATTTTTCAGTCTGTAGGCCTTCTTCTGCGCTGTAGTCATCGTGGCATCCAAGATCATGGGATCGCCAGCCAGGTCATTCGCAGGCACTGGGTCGCGGGTGGGAGCGGTTAGCAGGGGGGTAGTCTTTCCTAAAACGAATTGGACAGAGGTGTCCGTCGACGGGTTCTTCTCCATTTTCCGGGCGTGGAGAGCGTTATCCAGCAGCACACAGGCCTTTGCGAAAGCCTGTAGAGAGGAGGTATCGGCCTGTGTCGACAAAAGTGCATCCTTCAGGCTGTCCTTCAAGCCATTTCTGAATAACGCAACGTTGGTCTCTTGGTTGGTCCAACCAAGTTTCTCAGCCAAGGCATTGAAGGTGCTGTAATACTTTGCACAGGATGTTTCTTGTCGCAGGTTCAGGATGGCTCGCGTCGCTGTGGCTCTAGCATCCGGATCGTCAAACGACTCACGAAGGGTATCCATAAATTCGTCGTAAGTTTCGAAGTTCACGACTCCTGTTGACAAATTAATCCGCGGCTGGACCCAAATTGCGGCGCTTCCTTTGAGGTACGAAGCAGCATAAGCAATTTTGGATTGCTCAGTTCGGAACAGGTGTGCACACGTGGAAAATCGAAGAGCCAGCTGGGACATAAAGATAGAAAATTTAAAGATGTCGCCATAAAAGTAATCCGGACTGGCTGCAGCGGATGACGAGGAGCCGGAGTTCTCATTGCAAGTTGACGGGGCAGTAGTGACGTTGGAGGCTGTTCCGGGGGCAGTGGCAGGGGCAGGGGCAGGGGCAAATTGGGTCTGGTCACGGCCGAGGTGTATTTTCTGACCACGTTCGAACCAGTAGTACATGAGTTGGATCATCTCAGCAGAGGCATTCTCAGGGATCGGAGGTTTGCTGACGTGATTCTCGGTCATAGATTGCATACCCGCATTCTGGGCTTCCATGAACGCTTGCGTGAGAACAGGAGGGACACCTTTAGTGATGGCGTACGCACCAGGGAGTTTGTTGAATTCCTGGATGTGCTCGACCATCTCATGCTTGGAAAGGTATCTCTCCGCAGCATCGGCATGTCGGATGGTGGTGGAAAAATCAGAGACAAGACCAGAGGAAGCAGGGACAGAGGAGGCAGGGACAGCAGCAGAGACGAAGGGTGTTTGGGAATTGGGAGCACCCAAGTCACCCGGAGTAGGATCGTTTGCAGCCATGGTGATGCCAACACAGTTTTGTAAAGAAGAAGCTTACAAAGTGTTAGAAACAGGTTCAATAGGTTCTCAAATGACACTCGAGGGTATTTGACAGCGTGAACCACTGAAGACGGAGGACAGAGATTACGATCAGGCTCAGTCTAGTTCTCAAGTAACAACGCGGAGATATCTGAAGAACGTGACAAACTGAGGACGGAGGACGAAGAACAAAAGGGTGTCGGCAAAACCCAGAAATAGTTGTGGGAAGAAACAGAATAAAATTCAGAAAGAGAAACGGAGGGTGCAGGTACTAAACACTATGAAGAGTTGTAAGCTTGAGAAGCAAACTAAAATCCCAACTCTACAGAGGGCGGAACAGAGTGAACTATATACACGAAGGGCAGAAGCCAAAGACAAAGACAAACAACTTGCGCAAGAAAACTTTTCAACTCAGACATCATTCCTCCGAGGTATCCATTCATCAAGACCGCCGGATTCCGATACGCATCGGTTATCGACGCATGATTTGCTTCGGGTGAGTTTTCGCAAATCCCTATCAGGTCTTGAAGGGGGCTGTGCGTTGAGGCCATCCTCATTAGGATTGGAATGGCGCCATCGTATCGTCTGCACAGTGGGGTATTCCTTCACGATGCTCGGCATCTCGGATTTCCGACGTTGCTGATCTTATTCGTTGGCGCAGTGGTCAACCCTATCGATGTTCATTCATAACAGTGACCTCATCAACTGCCGCCGCGGCATGCTTGCCATTGGCGTGCGGCTGACAGGCAAAGGCAACCTCGCGGTTACCTGCGCCAACGAAAAGGCGAGAAACGAGCTGTGGGCGACCCGCAACTCGTGGCTTGCCACTCTTCGCCCGCTCGGCTGGACGACAGTCGCCGTCACTGAAAAGTGGCAGCGTCTAGTCGCCCACGGCATCCCAGTTGCCGAGCTAGAAAACTTCCACGCCGAATTCAAGGCGTCGAATGGGATTGAGACCCGTGGCACGTGTCGCTTACTAAAGCGGCCGCGTGCCAACCAAAGGCAGTTTCGGTTGTCTTCTCGGTGGCGACACCTGAGGAGGCAGCCAAATGCCTACAAGGCCCGATGTTCTTCGCGGCCCACCAAACAAAGGTTGTGAAGCAACTTCCTACAACAACACGAGTTTATCAACTTCTTACATCTACACGAGTTTGTGGTACCTTTCCATCCATAACTCGCCGAATCTTATCCAAAAAACTTTGATAATCCCAGCATTCGATTAATAACGACGAGCCGCATCTTTTGCAACTTGATGCACCTTGGCGGACCTTCTGCGCGTCTTTTTACAGCCAGAAAACCGTTTTTGACGTCGTCGTCAACCCCTTTTTCGAGGATTGAGAAAATTTTTCTCGATCACGAAAACCAAACCCCGCACAAAAATCGAGTTTTCGTTCATCGATAACTCGACGAAAAATATCCAAAAAACCACAAAAATTATACCGTCGGATTTGTTGCAACGAGCAGATTCGACGCATCCTATTTCTCGATGGCGCACCGCCCGCGCACACCGAGCAGCGACGAGCTGCCTCGCCTGCCCCTAGCCACGTCCCTGCACGAGGCTGAGGTAGGTGAGAAACATACCATCTCCTCCTCCCCTCCCATCCCGCACACCAAGCGGTTCAGGAGGGAATCCACCAATTCAGAGCGCGCCAACGACAAGCGCTCTGCCATCACCAACATGGCACTTTTGTGCCTAAACCTGCTGACTTCAGAAGACAGCAGCTGGGCGAGCGTCAAGCTCGCCTTTCTACAAAAATTGGCCTCTCTGAGCGAAGAGAGCCAAGATGACGACCAGAGCGTGCAGCTCTTGCTGACTGGCACCGAGCCAGTCGACACCACCATGACGGACGTCCTGCGAGGCCTCGAGGCTTCGATGCACAACACTCCGTCGTCCCCTCCACCCCCCGAGGTCCACGACGTGCCTGAGCGTTCAGGCATGAGTGCACCCCCCATCAAGCCCAGCACCGCTGGCAAAACTAACAAGGCGGCACAAACCGCCACCAAAACAAGCAGCAAGCCAGCCTCGAGCGGCAACGCTGCTGCCAAACCTACACCTACTGCTGCTCCTGCACGCAGCAATAAAACTGCACTGCCAGCCTCACCGTACAAGGCAGCTCTGTGCAGCAACCTCCCTCCCGCGACTGCCAACCAGCCCAAACTGGATGGCTTCACCACCGTTCTGCGCCCTTCCAAGCGCGTGAACAAAACGACTCCTGGCCCTTGCGAGCTAATTTTGAGCTCGGAGGGCAAGAAAGGCAAGGTCACCTCTGCCAAGCAAATTCGTGACCTCATCAACTGCCGCCGCGGCATGCTTGCCATTGGCGTGCGGCTGACAGGCAAAGGCAACCTCGCGGTTACCTGCGCCAACGAAAAGGCGAGAAACGAGCTGTGGGCGACCCGCAACTCGTGGCTTGCCACTCTTCGCCCGCTCGGCTGGACGACAGTCGCCGTCACTGAAAAGTGGCAGCGTCTAGTCGCCCATGGCATCCCAGTTGCCGAGCTAGAAAACTTCCACGCCGAGTTCAAGGCGTCGAATGGGATTGAGACCCGCGGCACGTGCAGGCTGCTCAAGCGGCCTCGCACCAACCAAAAGGCAGTTTCGGTTGTCTTCTCGGTGGCGACACCTGAGGAGGCAGCCAAATGCCTACAAGGCCCGATGTTCTTCGCGGCCCACCAAACGAAGGTTGTTAAGTATTTGTATGTATAGTTACGACCAACTGTGCATCATACAACACAACCAGGGCAAACGCCCGGGGGTTCTTGACCACGTCTTCAGAGAAGCCACCCAGCAGGGTGCTCTACTGATCTGTGTGCAGGAGCCCTTCGTGTTCAGACAAGACGGCAACTGGATTTTCCAGCGCCACGCCGACTACACCACCATCCACCGTATCCACCCTCGACAACCCTACCATATCGCCCGCGAGTCGTCACCTACGTTCACAAGTCAGTGTCGTTCAGCACCGACTATGACGTGTTTGGCGCACACGAGGGCGATATCCAACTACTCAACCTCTACCTCGACACCCAAGTGCAGCTACTCAACGTGTACAACACAAAAAAACTTCGATTATCCCAGCAATCGATTTATTACGACGAGCTGCATCATTTACAGTTTGATGCACCTTGGCGGCTTTTCTGCGCGTTGTTTTACAGCCAGAAAACCGTTATTGTCGTCGTCGTCAACCCCTCTTTTGACGATCGAGAAAATTTTTCGCCCCGGCAAAAAGTTTTTTTCGCACACAACAACCACATTTTCGATCATCGTTTACTCAACGAATACCATCGAAAAATATATAAAAATAACACGACTGAATTCGTAACATCGAGTACTTTCGTTTTATATAACTTTTAAAATGGCGCATCGAGCGCGCACGCCCAGCAGCGAGGAACCGCCGCAGCTGCCATCTTTCACACCCCTGCAGGAATGTGAAGTTGGTGATAAACACACTTTTTCTTCTCCCCCCAACCCTGACCCCAAAAGGTTCAGGCACGAATTTAACAACGAGGCCAGCGCCAACGAAAAGCGCGCCCTCATGAAAGAAATGGCACTTTATTGCCTAAATTTCCTAACCATGGATGACTACAACTGGGCGAGTGTAAAACTCGCTTTTTTACAAAAACAAGCGTGGCTCGAAGACCAAGTTGACGAACAAACCCCTGAACAACAACTCTTGCTGCCCTGCAGCGAGACAGTTGACACTACGATGAGTGACGTGCCGCGTGGTCTCGCAGCCTCTCGACACGCAGACTCGTCGCCACCACCACCACCAACAACAGCTCCAGCTGTCCCAGAGCGGGCAGGCCTGAGAGCTCCACCAATTAAACCCAGTTCTACTGGCAAAAATGCGAAGGCAACGCCAAATGCCGACGCCACCCAAAACCCCTGCTGCCCCTGCACGCAGCACAAAAACTGCACTTCCAGCTTCGCCCTACAAGGCAGCTTTGTGCAGCAACCTGCCACCCCAGACTGCCACCCAGCATAAATTGGATGGCTTCACCACTGTTGCGCGCACTTCCAAGCGCGCTAACAAAATACTCCTGGTCCTTGCGAGCTCATTGTGAGCAGTGAGGGCAAGAAGGGCAAGGTCACCTCTGCCAAACAAATTCGTGACCAGATAAACTGCCGCCGCGGCATGCTTGCCATTGGCGTGCGACCAACTGGCAAAGGAAACCTCGCGGTAATATTGCCATAGGCTGTACGTACCAAATGCAATTATCGGATTAAAAAAAAAAAAAAAACCTCGCGGTTACCTGCGCCAACGAAAAGGCTAGAAACGAGCTGTGGGCTTCCCGCAACTCGTGGCTAGCCACACTACGTCCACTCGGCTGGACATCAGTTGCAGCCACTGAAAAGTGGCAGCGACTGGTGGCCCATGGCATCCCAGTCGACGAACTACAAAACTTCCACGCCGAATTTAAGGCGTCGAATGGGATTGAGACCCGTGGCACCTGTCGCTTGCTTAAGCGCCAACGTGCCAACCAAAAGGCAGTTTCAGTCGTTTTTTCTGTGGCAACACCTGAGGAAGCGGCTAAATGCCTGCAGGGCCCGATATTTTTCGCGGCTCAGAAGGTCCCAATTGTGAAGTACCTGTATGTATAGTGTGGAAATTTATCATTGGTACAAAACATCGTGGACTAGGGGAGGAAGTTGGGGGAAGGAGGAGTGCAGGGGTGTTGAGTGGAGGATAAATTTTTGAGAAAATGGATAAGAAAATTAGATAAATAGTCCGTCGAGACTTTACTCGATATTGCCATAGGCCTATGTACCAAGACGCAATTAACGGATTTAAAAAAAAAAAAAAAAAAACGTGTACAACAATGTCCTGAGTCCCTCGACAATCGCAGAATACAAACCTCCCCGCGACCTACCACCAGACCACGATCGAGCGAACTCGCTTACTCGACCAACCCTTTGCGCAACGGACGCGCGCTGGCTCTCGAAGCCACGGCCGAACGCGCACCATAATCCTCGGCGACTTTAACCTCCACCACCCCTGGTGGTCCACACCCGAGACCAAGACCTCCCCCAGTGCCACCCCATTCGTCGACTGGCTGGAAGACCAAGGAGCGCAGCTCCTAGTCGACCGGAAATCGTGCACGAAGAAGGAGGCACATTCTATCGGACGTCATCACTTGCGACGTCAGTGATAGACCTTGCATTTGCATCGACAACGAACCTACGACCTGGCAATGGTCGTACCTAGGTATGTGTGGGTCTGACCACGAGTGCATCCTCATGCGCTCATCGAAACTCCCCAATTTGCGACAGCCAGCCGTGCCTTCAACACGCGGAAGGCTGACTGGGACCTGTTTGCCAACACCATCAAGTCCAAGGCTCCCCATACCTTGCACAAGATCAGTGTCAGCAACGACCCAGACGAAATCGCAACGCCCTCACCAACGCTCCAAGATGCCTGCACTCTCGCGATACCGCGCGCCAACGGGTCCCCTCGTAGCAAGCCGTGGTGGAACGACGAGCTGCTACAGCTTCGAAAGCAGTTCAAACGCGCCGAGCGGAAGTACAAGAAGCGCAAGGTCTCGATCCTCGAGTTTTTTTTTTTTTTTAATCCGTTAATTGCGTCTTGGT